>CM040426.1:106085480-107288813 GCA_022702705.1 Papilionanthe hookeriana x Papilionanthe teres
AATTAATAAAATTTTAACCTAAATTTCAAAATACCATTAAAGAAATGATTTCTATGACTTAGAAACAATTTTCATAAGTTATTGATACATTTGCCTATCATTTCTAGCCATTTGCGTTTTTATTTTCCTTCATTTTTATTTTATAATTATTATTTGATATAATTACAAAGAAACTTGAGAAAATTAAAAAAAGTGTCCTAGGCATATTTTACATTACCTTGGAAAAATTATGGAAGGTCCTTTAAGAACATAAAGATAAATGCCTCGAAAGTTTCATAATTTTTTGATTTATAAATAATTTTTAATAATTAAAATACTCCAGAGAGTATTTAATTAATTAAAAGTTAAATGCGAGAAGAAAATTATGATTTTGGTCTCATAATTTCTCCTCTTCAAGAGCTTCCCGAGGTATTTTTATTTTATTTTTATGACCTCTAGATAAAAAGATATTGATTTTTGAAGTTTTTAAGGTTTTGTTTGGATTCTTTACTAATTTCCGCCGCGAACTCACTTGTCGTTCGACGCGTGTCCTCGTATGCATCGAACGGCGGGAGATCCGGTTGTGGGCGGCCGACGGCGGACGCGGAGAATCATCGCCTTGTCGTCCCCAAGGCGTGGGATCGGACGGCGAGATAATTCGGATAAAAATCAGAGATTATTTCGAGCAATTAAGCTTTTAGCCTTGATATCTCACTCATTCTTGATGAAATTGAGTGATTTTTTAAAATGATCATGCGGATGAGAAGTATCCATCCGTATGGTGATGATACATACTGGGCTAGTATAACACATGATATTGAAAAACATGATTTATTTTGTAAAGAAAAATTCATACCTTTGCCCTGGCTTAATCGAAGCTAGATCGAGACCTTATGGTTGCCTTGGGACTCGATAGCGAGTTATTCTTTACTGACAATTTGATCCGAAGTCGGGCTTGGGAGAATTTGGTCTTTAAATTGGGGTTGTTTTTGAAATTTGGTGCGTTAGCTCGAATAGGCTGTTGTTGCTTGGATTTGATCTTTAAAAGATTGTTGGGACTCTTAGGAAGACTTTTTATGTTGGGGACGGTGGATTTGGGCGGCTTATAGTTCTCACAATTTTTTTCTTCTTCTTACTTATTTTGTGATGTGGTCTTGACCCCATTGCGAGGAGGTTATGGCTTCGCAGGCTGGAATCATTACAGGGCGATGAGTTACCTCCTCTTATTGGCAGGTGGGTGAAGGAATTGGTGAAGATAGGCATTGATGCTTCTGTTAAGTTTTATTGATGATCTTCGTTGTTTATCTCTCGTCGGGTGGTTCGTGTGAGAGGTGCGTGGTGAGTTTTGCCTCGGCTCTTCTTAGGGAGCTTCTGACTCATTTTCTTAAGCAGCGGAGAATGGTGACACACGAAGCTCGTCCCTCGCTCGTTGTAACCATCGTAAGGGGGGGGTTTCGTGCATGGTTTTCCTTGGATTGGGTGGCTTGGGATGTGGGTGGTGAATACTCGTGTTGAAAGTGACATTATAAATGGATAAATGAGGCATAGGGTGAAGGAGAGAGTGACACCTCGCATTGCATCATGATGAGTGTCTTCCAATGTTGAAATTAATTAAAATGTGGGCTTAATTATGTGTTAATTAAACCTTAAGATAAATTTAGCCTAATTAATTATGAGAAGGCTATATGTCATTTAGTTTCTTTTTAATTTCCCATTTTAATTAAATATTTTATTAATTAAATTTATTGGAAAATATTTTATTAATAAATTTAATAATTGAAAAAAATAATTTGAATTTAATTGATTAATTTTATCATTTTTATGATTTTATGATTTTAATTTAATTTTCATTTTAATTAATTATAATATTTAATTAAAATATTGAAAATTAAATCATTAATCGTTTTAATTAATCGAAATAATTTTGAAATTAATTATTTGATTAATTTTGTTGTTTTTATTTCATTTTTATGTTATTTTTAATCGAAATTGATAGGTGTTGACCAAATTTTGACCGGGTTATTGAAGTCGGCTAGTATTTGTAATTTTGTCATTGTGGGGTTTAAATGTGTCGTTGGGTGAAAGGGTTGACTTATGGGTCATTAGGGTTAGTCAATGGTCTAGTTTGACCGGTTTGACAGTTGACTTTTAGGTCGTAAGGTTGACTATGGGATTGACGGGGTTGATCGTAGGTTTGGTTTGGCCGTTTTGACCCGATGTTATTTTTTAGGTCGAAATGGTGACTGTGGAATTGACATGATTGACTCTTAGATGCAGTTTGGCCAAGTTATTGAAGTTGACTTTTTAGGTCGAGAAGGGTGACTATGGGGTCGACGGTTTGGTCATTGGGTACGGTTTGACGGGTGACGAAGTTGACTTTTTAGGTCGAAAGGTTGACATGGGGTCAACGAGAGGGGAATTCGTCATTGATGCAGTTTAGCCGGTTTGGTAAAGTTGAGCTTTTTAGGTCGAAAGGTTGACTTATGGGGTTAACGGGTTTTGGTCGTGGAATTAAGGCTTGACTTGATTTGATCGAGTTGAGCAGGTCGTAAGGTTGGCTATGGGGTCGACGGGGTAGATCGTGGGTACGGGTTTGTGGAAATTTTGGCCGATGTTGACTTTTAGGTTATAGGGTGACTATAGGTTGACGGGGTTGGTCGTTAGGTGTGGTTTGGCCAGGATTTGACCCAGTTGAGCTTTTAGGTCGAAAGGGTGACATGCGGTGTTATGTTTGGTCGTTAGGTATTTTTGGTTTGATCGGTTTGACCAAAGTTGACTTTTTAGGTCGTAAGGTTGACTGTGGGGTCGAAGGGTTGGTGTTAGGTACGGTTTGACAGTTTGATCGATGTTGACTTTTTAAGTCGAAAGGTTGACATGGGGTCGACGGGGTTGAGTACGCTCGTCTGGTTGTAGGTTGTGAGGATTGAGGAAACTTTAGGTCAAAGATTGACCTATGGGATTCGACGGGGTAGATGGTCGTCTTTTAGTTTAGCTTGATTTGATCGAAGTTGACTTTTTGAGTCGAAGAGATTTGACTGTCGATTCGACGGGGTTGGTCGTTAGTGCAGTTTTGGCCATTTGACGAAGTTGACTTTTTGGTGAAAAGGGTGGTATGGGGTCAGGGTTTGGTCATTGGGTACGCTTGACCAATTTGACGAAGTTGACTTTAAGGTGTAAAGGTTATTTTATGGGGTCGACGGGGGTAGATCATTAGGTCGTCGGCCAGTTTGACGAAGTTGACTTTTTACGTGAAAAGGGTGACATGGGGTCGACGAGTAGGTCATTAGGTGTTTGGTTTGACCATTTTGGCCAGAAGTTGACTTTTTAGGTCAAAAGGGTGACTATGGGGTCGACGGGGTTGGTCATTAGGTTTGGTTTGACGGGGTTGTCAAAGTTGACTTTCGGAGTCGCGAGGGCGTTGACTCGTTGTGAAAAAATGAGATTCGAAGCGAAAAGGGCTCACGTTATGTGTAGTATACTATATAAGTATTACTTGCGCATATTTAGCGTTGACCGAAATGATCTGAAGATGTCTCGTAATGGTCGGGAAAGGAGGGGATGTCATATCGCTCAGGAAGGGATGTCAGAGATGTCTTTTATGTTGGTTCTTAAGAAGAGATTTTCTTAACATATTTGAAAAGAGATTTATTGGGAGGGAAAATGGATGTCATATTTCATTTCTCGAAATATCGATGTCGATATTTTGCTAAATGTCGTGATTTACTGTGTCGGGAAAGGACGTATATCTTTATATAACGGGAGGGAGAAAATGGATGTCATTTTCCATTTCTCAAAATGTCGATGTCGATATTTTCTTCAAGGAATATCGTGATTTCTATGTTGGAAAGGATGTATATCCACATAACGGGAGGGGAAAATGGGGTGTCATTTTCCATTCTCAAAATGTCGATATTGATATTTGGTTAAAGGAAAGTCACGACTTACGTAGTCGAGGAAAGGATGTATAATACATATGAGGGAGAAAATGGGTGTCATTTGCATTTCTCGAAAATGCGATGTCGATATTTCTTAAAGGAATGTCGTAATTTGTGTTAGGAAACGATGTATATCTATAACGGGAGGGAGAAAATGGGTGTCATTTTCCATTTCTCAAAATGTCGATGTTGATATTTGGTTAAAGGAAAGTCACGACTTGCGTGTCGGGAAAGGATGTATATCCAATAACGGGGAGGAGAAAATGGGTGTCATTTTCCATTTCTCAATGTCGATGTTGATATTTGGTTAAAGGAAAGTCACGACTTCGTGTCGGGGAAAGGATGTATATCTGATAACGGGGGAGAGAGAAAATGGGTGTCATTTTCCATTTCTCTAGTATCGATGTTGATATTTGGTTAAGGAAAGTCACGACAGGTGTTAGGAAGGGACTTATATCCGATAGCTTGGAGAGGAAAAATAGATGTCATTTTAAAACATTTTCCGAATGTCAGTGTTATGATTTGGCTAAAGGAAAGTCGTGATTTCCATTATCGGGAAAAGACATATCCGATAACGGAGAGAAAATGATCATATTTCTATTTTCACGAAAATGTTAATGTCGATATTTGGTTAGAGGAAAGCGCGATTTCCTTTTCGGAAAAGACTTATATCGATAGCCGGAGCGAGAAAATAAATGTCATTTTCTATTTTCCTCGAAAGTACGATGTCAATATTTGGGTGTAGAGGAAAGCGGGATACATCAGGAAAGGACTTATATCCGATAGCAGAAAATAGAATGTCATTTTATTTTCCTCGAGATGTGTCGATGTCGATATTTGGTTAAAGTCATGTTCCGCATCGGGGAAGAGACTGTATCCAATAACGGATAGAGAAAACATATGTCATTTTCTATTTTCCAAAAATCATCGATGACAAGATTGGTTAGAGGAAAGTCATGATTTCCCGCGTATCGGGGAAAGGACTTATATCCGATAACGGAAGGAAAATAGATATCATTTTATTTTCTCGAAAGTGTCGATATTACGAGATTTCGTACGAGGAAAGTGTGTTCCGCATCGGAAAGGCATATCCAATACTTAGAAGAGAAAATAGATGTCATTTTATTCTCCTCGAAATGTCGATGTCGAGATTTGGTTAAAGGAAAGTCATGATTTCGCATCGGGAAAGAACTTATATCACGATAGCAGAAGAAAATAGATGTCATTTTACGTTTTCCTCGAAATATCGATGTGATATTTGATTGGGGAAAGTCGTAATTTAAACGCATCGGGGAAAGAAACATATCCGATAGCAGAAGAGAGAAAATAGATGTCATTTTAAATTTTCCTCGAAATGTCGATGTCGAAGATTTGGTTAGAGGAAAGTCATAATTTACGCATCGAAAAAGAACATATATCCGATAACCGAAGAGAGTGGCGAACTTCATTAATATTTTTGGTGGGAATATCCCGTGGGGTTTTGACACATATAGGTGAAAGCTAATTCTCATATTTGATTATCATAAATTATTCATTTTGTCATTTATTGATTTCGGAGACTATTGATATCTCGAATGATAGGGATGTATTTTCTTAATCCTTCATTTCTTTATAAAAAGTCTGGGAGTACATATTTGGCACAAAACAAAAGCTTACGGTACACACATATGTACATATCTTATAGCAGTTTAACGACAAGCTAACGATATTTTACATAATAAACGTACGGAAATATGTCATATATCGACAAACATAGATAAATTATATGTCAAAAGTTTTCATATCATGTCGTAGAATTTGGAGATTGTCGGGTCAATCCCATAAACGTCCTACACTCCGAAAACATCATTTGTCGAACATGTTTCGGGTGTTCGGACATTTATGAATCTGACGGAATTCAAAGGCTTTGGTGTCGAGCTGCGGTATTGGTTGATATTCGTCAGGTCGTTTGTCGGGTTTCATTCGTATGACTGATGGAGATTCGTGGCTTGTTAACAACGGGTATGCGGTGTTTTATAAAATCTGCACCGTTCCTTAGAGCAGGGGAACGGAAAAGGGCGATCTTTTTCGGGTTAAACGGACGCGGCATATCCCTTGAGTCCTCGGGTCCCAAGATTTGTATCTGCGGGAATATCGGAAGCGAGCGGTCCATTAAAGAGAGTGTACAAAATGGTCTTTCAAAATCATGGTATGCATGTGAGGAGGAATACGATCCCCTTTATCATACATATTAATGATGCGGTATAGGAACACAATCTAGCGGGTATGATTCCTGATATGAAGTCGTACGATAGTTTGGATTATCATAACGGGTAAAGGGTCGACTTGTTCATGTCGTAGAATCAGGGAAGATTTCCTTCTCGTTGTCTCTTGCATAGTTATAGCAGCATCCGTATTGAATGGTTTACCCTTACCTCGAATCCATTTACTAGATTACCGGAATAGGTCCTCCTTCGAAGGCATCATTACTTTGATCTCGGGCTTAATGATGTGGTTGATGATAGCGGCTTGTTCGGTTCATCGAAATATTACGGTAAAAGTTTAAGACCATCAGAATATTTATTGTTATTTTATTCACGTATTTATATTTTCGAAGGTTCTGCGCTTGATAGGCGCGGAATTCGTCGTATCTCTTCCTCGAGTGATTCTTTTTGTCACAGTCTTTTCAGTATTGAGCGGGTGTGATCGATGGTGAAGTGATGTTCTTTGCCATCCTCTTTTTCTATAAGGTCTAGTTTTGTCGTTTAGATATTATTTCCTCGAATGGAGTATTGATAGTCCGCGATTTTAGCGGCTAAGTATCATCGAAATTGTCTTATTTCTCTTGTAATTGTTTTTGTCATTTTAGTCGTTTATTGCGATTTTGTCTTTGCGATACGGTGAATCTTGTCGTCGGATTTTTATTTCTGATGTTGATGCTGTATGCGGAGCGGTCATGAATTCTACTTCATCTGATACATCACTGATTGTGAAGTCATATTCTTCGGGTTGTCGGAGTTTGAACTGCATCGAAGGTGTTTGCGGGTCTTCCAACGTGATTCACCGAGATAAAGTAACGATCCATGATGGATTAAACACCGCAACATGTTAAAATCGAAGTGAACTGCGGTCCCGCGCGTGCATGTCGACGGTCGAGGAGCAAAAGTCATATTATTTGAGAATGAGAAAAATAGTAACATCTTGAGCCGGCACCTACGAAATATCAAGACGAGAATATCATTTTAGATTTTCAAATGTTTTTTTAACAAATGAAAGAGATGTCACAAAACATCGAAAGATGATTTTTGAAAGGAGAATTTATTGTCCCAGTTTATAAATAAGTCTTTATTCATTTCTTTTTTTTTATGTCGCGTAATATTTCTTTAGAAAACGCGGGTGATTAGAGGTAGAATTCTTTCTCCTTGACGATCCACCGGTTGGTCCTCCGGAATATGTCTTTTTCAATTACATATGGACCTTCCCATATCGATTGAGTACCACCTATCTTTCGATGGTAGTATAGGTCTTCGAAGAACTAAAACTAATTCGCAGATTGGAAAGTTCCAGGACGAACTAGTTTTTCGTAGGTGAGCTCGTATCATTTTTGCTTTAACTATGATTGATATTTTGTTGAGGCTTGTAGACGTTTTCCCTATAAATTTTCGAGTTCTTAGTCGCAATTTGACATTTTCTTCTTCGATTATTTTATCTCAGTTAAGCGATTGAGAGAGGAAATTTGGACTTACAGAGGCAAAATGGCTTGAAAACCATATGCAAACGGAAGTAATTACGGCAGGTGTTGGAGTTAGGTAAACCAGCAGTTCCTCAGCCCATAAAGAAGCACATAGTCGTTCATGCCTTGTCTCGGACGTGACCCTTGTCTTTTTCGGGTTGAACCAATGTTTTATTGAAAGCTTCGGCTAATGCATTGCCCTTAGGGTAATAGATTGTGGAGACATCTCCGGTCCCGATCCGTGTCTGGATAAAGTGATTCATTTTGTGTTTTTTGAAAGCCAACTTCATTATCGATATGACTCTTTGAGGAATCCCGAATCTATAAACGATATGTGTTTTAAAGAAGTGGAGAACTTGTTACGCAGAAGCTTCTCGAAGGGGTATTGTACACTTTGATTTAGAAAAATAGTCGATGAAGCTGTAGGAATAAATTTATGGCCCTTGGAGGATGGAGGATCTATAGGGCCTTTATGTCGGCACGACATTCAAATGGCCATGATGCAATAATTGGGTGTAGGACATTTGGAGGTTGATGTAAAACTACTCAATGTATTTGACATTGATGACATTTCTGTACAAATATCGAGACGGTCGGTCATCATTGTTGGCCGATATGCCCATTCTTTATTTTTTTCATTTTCATTTCGAGCCCAGTTGATGTGCACCACATAAACTTTGAATGAACTTCTTTAACAATCTCTCGAGCTTCGATTTGGTTTAAACATCTTAACCATTTGATCGAAAAGATCATTTATAAAGTCGTCATTTATTAGAGCATATGATAATGCTCTTTGTTTAATTTGGTTGGCAATAGAACTATTTTCGAGCTTGATTTTTTCCGATTTGTAAATATTGGATGATTGGTTGTCGCGATCATCCTTCTCGTCGCTTATTGTCATTGTCATATTTTCACCGAATTTGTCACCAATTATCCCGTATACGATTTGAGAAAGAACTTGTCGTCCTTTTATAGAAATTGGTATGTCGTCTTCTTCTAGACACGCATATTCCTTTGCAAGTTTTGCCGGAAATAGATAGAAGTTATCTCGTCTCGGGATTAAGAAAAATGTTACATCGGGAATTTGTTGAAGTAATTTTAGAGTGTAACGAGAATGCGTTAGTCGTGGTTTCAAAATTTTGTATTTGCCGGCAATTTGATTGATAATTAGCGGGAATCTCAGTAAATATCAATATTCTTAATTTCCATTAATGATAGTATTGTCAATTCTAAATAGGTTATGAGCGCTTCATATTCGGCTTCATTATTCGTGCATGGTTATCGAATGATAGGAAAAGGGCATCATCATTATTTGGAGTAATGAAAATTAATCTTTACTCGGCTTTGCACGGTATGATTGTATGTCTATCTTTGTCTTTCCATGCGAGATGATGCTAAATCAAAATAGAGTTTCCATCGTTGCATGTTAGAATTTTTTACTTCGATATTTGTTCATCGGGTAGATCGTCATTAAAGGGGTGATCAT
Organism: Papilionanthe hookeriana x Papilionanthe teres; assembly: GCA_022702705.1. NCBI lineage: Eukaryota > Viridiplantae > Streptophyta > Magnoliopsida > Asparagales > Orchidaceae > Papilionanthe > Papilionanthe hookeriana x Papilionanthe teres. Next base: position 106,094,593 of record CM040426.1, read on the forward strand.
TTGGAATTGGGTGTGTCGCTGAGAAATCTGCTTAGGATTTGTCCTTTAATAGCACGTAACGGTACAAATGTTATGTCGAATTATGAGATCATTGCAAATCTTGCTAATCTCGAGAAAGTGTTGGTTGTATTAAATATTGTAGCAGGTTAACTCTTGAAATAGAGTTACTTTATGAAAGCATATAATGTCTTAGCTTTTAGGCTACGACGGGGCTAAACGATGCTTTCGGTGTTGGATATTTTATTTTCGTTAGAACTAGGCAGCGACTCAGTAGTATAGCACATTTTCTTTTCTTCATCATTTACTTGTGCTAGTAAAGCTCAGGTAGATTGTCAATCTGTATTATAAAGGATTAAAAGGTCTTCTTAATATAGGAAGTGCTAAGGCAGGGAGGGGTTGTCAGTATTGTTTAATGTCTTGGTATCTTTGGCATTTTCATCCAGCCTAAAATTTGACATCCTTTTAGTAAGACGTGGGGTTGACACACAGAATAGATTGGAAATGAAACGTTGTATATATGCTAATTTTCCTTGAAAGGATCTCGGTTGAGTTAGATTTTTAGGAGGAGGCATATTTTGGATAACCCCGATTTTGAGAGGATCAATTTCTATCCCACGATGTCGAGCTACAAATCATAAAATTTTCTGAAGTGACACAGTACGCTTTAAAGGTTTTCATTTTAGATTAATAGTCGTAGTCGTTGAACCAATTCTCGAATCATATATATGATAGTCTTTTTGTTCTTGGTAATGACGGATCGTCGACATAACATTCGACTTGATTATGTATTAGTTCATGAGGTACGTGTCATGACTCTTTGATAGGATTTATATGAAAATTTTTTTAGTCAGGTACTAACCTTATAACAATATATGCCCATGGGTGTTCGAAAGGCTATTATTTTCTTCGTCTTCGCAGAAAACATTTTTATTTGGTTATATCCACGATGATCCATCCGCTGAAGAAAATATTGCATATTTTGATGCAATATCGACCATTAACTCGGGGTGGTAAAGGAAATTCATCTTTTGGACATGATTTGTTCGTATCTTCTGTGTCTATGCGGACTCTTGTTGTCATTTTCTTTCATCGACACCGCATTGTTTAGCCATGTTGGACAATTTTCTTCTCATTATGAAGTCGGCCTCCCATCGATTTCTTTGCTCCTGTGATGACTTGTTTTGACATGCATCCTTCTTGGAGCTTGTTTAACGAGGTTTATGATTTAATTATCCAGGAGTTTATGGTGCGACACGGGAGATAAACCGGACATTTCGTCGTAAGTCCGACGAAAGCAGTCTTTATATTATCGAACAATTGAGTTATGTCTTTTATTTCCTCATCATTAAGGAATAGCAGACTAATAAAAGTCGGTTTGGATTTTCATTTAGTTCTGCGTTATTTCTTTTATTTCATCGATTGTTGATTTAATTTCCTCTTTGACTCATAGGGAGCATTTTCGGTGGAAAGTTAGGAAATGTTTCGGAATCACATTCTTACGTGACGGTCGAACAAAATTTTGTATCATCTAATAGTCCCGAAATTCAAAGAATCCGACACCTTTCTTAGAGTTAGAATTTCGTTTATTATCATTCCGCATTTGTTCGATGAAATACGGTTGTTTTAAAGACCATTGTTTGAGCATTAAACTATTTTGAATGAATTTTCGTGCCCAAGGGAGAATACGACTCAAAAGGAATTTTCATTGATTGTGGAAGATTTTCATCTTCTGTTACCGTGTTTTTTTTAGTACAAGAAGAAGTAGACGAGTCTAAACTTAATTGGCTTTTTGTCATCATTATATACTTCTTTCTTGTCTGATTCTCGATGTAGCCGGTGGAGATTGGAGTTAGAGTCATAGAATGTATATAATGATTGATTTTGTCATACATAGATTCAAATTGTTTCTCTTTATCTTCTTCTTTTAGAGATATTTTGAATTGAGGTTCCATTGCAACCACGGATGTCATTTCTTCTTCGGAATCCGAGTGGATTTTGAACTTGATGGTTTCTTCATTGTGACGATTGGATCTTCTCTCCTTCGTCCTCGTTCTTGGCCTCGACTCGGAGTGCGAGTCGATGGAAATTACTTTCTTTGTCTTTATTTAAGAAAAATCCTTTTCATTTATTTCTTTTCTTTATTCTTTTCTTCCATATTTCACAGATTGTCTCTTTGGAAGATATTGTTTTGTTATAGGAGCATAATATGTTGCATCTTCATGTATACGATTTCATGGATTGAAAACGGTTGCGGATCTCTATGAATACGAAATTCTTATCCTTTTCTTAAAAATTTGATACATTGATGTAATGAAAGGGTAAATTTTATATTCGTGGAGCCGTAGTGCAACGAGTAAGGCATTAAAGAGGTGTACGAATCGATAATATGAAATTTTTCTATCGTTGCGAAGTCGAAATTTATTTTTAAGAACAATGTTATTGATCCGAGGGCCCATTCTCCTTGTTGATTGAATCCTCTTAACTCATTGTATCTCTTGATAGTTGAGAGGCATCGATATTTTTAAGTATCTGAGGATTCGGATTCGCGTGGTGATTGGAAACTGGAGTCAATAAGAACTTCTCGAAAGTATCGTGTCATTGATGTTCTTGTATATGATGGACGATTATGTTCGATTGTTCGAACGACAAGTCGTTGTCGAAGAAGGTAATTTTTGTTGATTCCTCAATAGGTAAACTTCGTTTTGGGTAGTACTTAACAAGTTGAGTTAAACGAATGTCGGGGTCGAAGAGCCTTGATTAATGATTCTCTCATTTCTTTGGAAAGTATGAGAGCGTCATAGATGCTTAATTTTGCGGGTAATTTTTCTCGAGTAGGTAGTACAGTGTAATCACCTTATTGTGAAGATCATCCTTATTTCCTTCGAAGTTCGAGGGATATATTGGAGGAATGATCTTATGTTTGGTGTAATTATTTGTTTTTCTTTTTCTTATGGAATTATACGAAGTAGGTATGATTTTTCCACTTCTCGAAGTTAATTTCAATTATTTCCTCGGGTTGATTATCGATTCATTTGTTTGAATCGAAGATTCCCGATTTTATAGAGATCGGAATTCCTTGTAATTGAAGCGTAGCAATGTCATCTTCATTTTTGTCGTTGTCGAATTTCTCATTTTTCATTTTCATTAGTTTGGTTGTCTTTAGATTGATCGTATACGATTTGAGCATTGTCTACATGGGGTTAGAAATCGGAAGAATGGTCGTTCTTAGAAGCATCATCAGGAATAGGCAAAATGTACGCGAAACTAGGATTGTTATTATTCATGGTAAAAAGAGGTAATAAAGTTATTGGGCTAAGGATTTTTCATCCTTCGGCCAAAGAACATGTATCTAGTACGAAGTGAAATGAACTAGAAGGTGCAAAGGGTTAAATTTTATGTCGGTGCATACTTTGGTATTTAGCGAAAGATCTCTTCGAAATGCTATCCTTGTTTTAGGATTAAGTTCCTCCCCATCGAAATCATATTGATCCCTTTCGGGTTCTTTAGTATTCTTTCGTGATAACTATATTTCCATCTTTGAAATTACGCTCTAACCGGTCTTTGAAGACGAAAAATTGTGATTTTATGTCGAGCATCTTTATGGTAGACGATAATTAGGATTGTCCTTCATGTCAATTTACGCCTAGTCTCTTAGCCACAGTAGCTTAAATTTAGGTATTTTAAGCGAGTTACGAAAGATTTTGCGCGGCTTACGGTTTTAAATGAATATACTTTATTCATTCTTTGGTATTGTTTTCTTTTCGGTTGATCTTAGGATTGGTTGTTGAAGTTGTAATTGAGGTGATGTTTGTGATGTCGAAGGATTTTGTCGTTGCTTCTTTTGCTCAGGTTGGATTTGCATCACTGTTCTTGCTTTTTTACTGCCAAATATTCCCATGTTTCTTTAAAAGTTTTGTCGTTTTGTCTTTTCAGTTTTCTCGATTACACTCATCTTCTTAACCTCTTCTGAAGATTGGCGGCTCTACTGAGTAATTTTTTAGAAGTTTTTATCGTAAATCCTTTAAGCTTAAAAGGTATAGGACCGTGGATATTTTTAAAGCGGTATTCCGATAGCATGTTGTTCTTATGCTTGTGGCTCGCGTTTCATCTTGAGATTTCTCCGGCAAATATAAATACGAGTTTCTCTGGTTTTTCTTTCTACGGATCACCGACGAGTGGTATGATGTTGTGCTCTATGACGTTGAATAAAAAGGCTTTGAAACTCTATAAAGGTTTTGTGGTCAAATTTGGGAAGTTACGCATACCCGATGAAGGCAACTCTGTGAGAATTTGTTAACAAATTGTCGAAATGGGGAGGCATCATTTCCTCCAGAGCTTACAACGGCTTGCTCACAGAGTAATATGGCAGGATGTTGTCGGGGACTCCGTTCCATCGAACATTTAAAGACGGGGAGGAGCAAAACCCTTAGGATATTGAACGAATCATATTCCTGCGGGTATGTCTGCTTTGGAGTTAATGCTCCGGCTTTTTGCCCGAGCCATCGTTTCTTTAATTTTACGTTCCTTTATTTTTGTAATATCCTTTTATGGAGTATCGTTATGGGTAAAATTCTTTCTCTTTGAGTACTTTCCTCGACATCAATAGTACTTCTCGCTGGATGTGAATAACCTCGATCCCAATGATTTATTCGTGGAGAAGGGTCGGTAATTAGTTTTTGCGGAAATTATTTGCAGTCGAGTTTGGTGGAATATATTGATTTTCTTAAAAAGGAAGGATTTCCAAAAATATTACATTGAAATTCGAATGTTCAAAATTATCATTTTTAAGTTCTACCTTTTCTTTTTTTCATTTAAATGAAGGGGTTCTACAAACGTTCCTCGAAGAAGATCCAGATTTCATACATAGATGATTGAGACATCATCTTCCCCCTCGTAAACTTATTTTCCTCTCTTATCACTCTGTCTTTTCATTTCTTGAGAATGTAAGGTTCTTCGGGTGTATATTCGGGTAAATTATACGTAAAATTGGGAAAGTCTTCATAAGGTTGCGAGTCGAATTCATGAAAAGATTGAGTATCGGTTTCATATGGATTATACGAAAATATGAATTCTGTTTATTAAAATAATCCATGATCAATGTGATAAAGGAGGATTTTCCTCATTGGTATGTCAATCTCTTGAAAGTAAGAAAAAGATCGAATTCGGAGAATCCATTGCGATTTTTACATAATTTGAAAAAAGAATATTATTGACTTATTTATAAGCGGTAACTTTTTATTTTCAAAATTTTGAAATGAAAGCAAATGATAACAAAAGATGAGAAGAAAGATTCTCCCCGGCGGAGTCGCCGCTCTACGTTTGGTGGCGATGAAGATTTTAAACATCTCTCTTATCGCGGATGGGTGGAGTCGTGTCATCGCCGTCCGTGTGATGTTAAGGAGTCGCCGTCTAATATTAGCCTAGTTTTATTCGCAAAATCCTTCGAAGGATTTGAAAATTTTTAGGACTAATAGTAGAAAAGGATGTTTATGATAATTCTTATATGAGGATATTGGAATATCATATTGCAGAATTTTCATATTAATAAAATCATGGTAAACGAGAGATTTCTATTTCGGGTTCTTTTAGATCTTTAGCAGAGGTAAGCCTACATAGTTAATTACATCTTAAACAATTTTCAATTGTTCGAAAACTTGATTAATGTTAATCATTTGTTTTCTAAATTCATTTAAGGAGATGTACCCATTATCATAGAATGTCGTTATATCATGTTATTGAATACTTTAGGTATTATGTCTAATCTGAGTTAAGTTTGTTCAATGATGTTGTTGATTTGTTGAAAAATTTGAGGTTATATGTCTAACTTTAAAAGTTTGGTTTTTGTTTTTTTGTTGTCAAAGTTTCGTTATATATGCAACTGAAATGTTTTGTTTTGTTTTATTTATCAAAAGTTTTAGGTTATATGTATTGTTTTAAAAGTTTTGGTTTGTTTTTGTTGTCAACGGTTTCGGGTTAATATGTCTAACCTAAAAGTTTTGGTTTTGTTTTTTGTTTCGTCGTCGACATCCTGCAAAACGAGTTAGCACATCATAACATACGAAGAAAATCTAAACGAAATTTCTTGCTTCATACTGTGAAGAAAACATTGTCAGAAATAATGTCGCAGAATATTTGTATATGTCCTGGATGTCGGTTTATGTCGACTTATTTTGAAATGTCAATTTTTATTGATTATGTCGATTTTGGTTTTTAAAATATTGAATTTATTAACTTGAGTTCATGTCTGTCCCCGAACTCGAGTTAAAAAGGTTTGGAACTAGATTGATATTGATTGAATTAATTTGGAGTTCATGTCTGGTTGAACCTAAGTTAGATTGAGAAGTTGATTGAATCTATTTAACTTGAGTTCGTGTCTGTCTGAACTTAAGTTAATGAACAGTTAGATTAACTTGGGTTCATATCTAGTTAGACCTAAGTTAAATTCAATGTTGATTAAATCTATTTAACTTGGTTCATGTAAATGCAGACTTAAGTTAAAAGGTTTGAAATTAGATTGATATTGATTGAGTTAACTTAGGTTCATATGCAGTTGAACCTAAGTTAGATTGATGTTGATTGAATGTTTATTTAACTTGAGTTCGTAACATTTGAACTCGAGTTAAAAGTTTTGAAATTAGATACGATATTGATTAGAATTGACTTGGGGGTTCATGTCTGGTTGAACCTAGAAGTAAGATTCGATGTTGATTGAATCTATTTAACTTGAGTTCGTGTCTGTCCCGAATTCAAGTTAAAGATTTGAAATTAGATTATTGATTGAATTGACTTGGATTCATGTACGGTTGAACTTTATGTTAGATTACTTGAGTTCGTATCTATCTGAATTGAGTTAAAAGATTGAAATTAGATTCGATATTGATTGGATTGACTTAGGTTATGTGCAGTTGAATAAGTTGGGTCGATGTCGATTGAATGCATTTGTGAGTTCATGTGCATGCAAGCTTAAGTTAAAGGTTTTGAAATTAGATTGATATTAATTTGATTGACTTGGGTTCATGTACGGTTGAACCTAAGTTAGGTCAACGTTGATTGAATCTATTTAACTTGAGTTCATGTCTGTTTGAACTTAAGTTAAAAACAGTATAGAATAGATTTAATTAAGTTTTAAGTCTTGTTTAAATAGGACTTAAAGGTTAATGGTCCAATAAATTAGACTCGATTAGATTTGCGGAACCATCTAAGTCCCTTTTAGATAAGACTTATGTTTTAATTAGGTCTATTTGAAGTTAGACCTAGACTTAAGATTGAACTTAAGCGGGTTTTTAGTTTAGATTCGAGTTAGGTTGAACCTAAGGCTTAGATAAGACTCGGTTTATATCTTGTTAAACCTAAGTATGGTTTTAACTTAAGTCTAATATGGGTTAGACTTAAGTTAGGTTTTGGGTTAGGTTCATGTCGGGTTGAACCTAAGTTAAGATTTGACTTGGATTAGATTAGGGATTGACTTGGCTTGAATTAGAGTTTAGTTCGGTTAGGTTAGGTTGATATGGGTTGAACCTAAGGTTTGATTAAGTTAGGTTCGATGTGAGGTTTGAAACTAAGATTTAGGTGAACTGAGTTCGAGTTAGGTTGGACTCGAAGTTAGATTGAGTTTAAGTTGGGGTTCGTGGCAAGTTGAACTTTAAGGTTTAGGTTAACTTGAGTTGAGTTTAGGTTGGACTCAAGTTAGGTTAGGCATTTTAAGTTAGGTTTGATGTGGGTTGAACTTAAAATTTGAGTTAACTGAGTTGAGTTAGGTTGGAGCGAAGTTAGATTAGGTTTAAGTTAGGTTCGATGTGGGTTGAACCTAATTTAAGGATTAACTTGAGTTGGGGTGGGTGGACTCAAGTTAACCAGGACCCAGAGTTAGGTTCAATATGGGTTGAACCTAAGGTTTAGAGTTAACTTGAGTTCGAGTTAGGTTGGACTCTGATTAGGTTGGGTTTAAGTTAGGTTCAATGTAGGTTGAACCTGAGTTTGGTTAGCAGGAGTTCGGTTCGATTGGACTCGAAGTTAGGTTAGGTTTAGGTTAGGTTCAATGTGGGTTCAACTTTAAGGTTTGAGGTTAACTTGAGTTCGAGTTAGGTTGGACTCGAAGTTAAGGTTGGAGTTTAAGTTAGGTTGATGTAGGTTGAACTTCAAGGTTTTGGTTAACTTGAGTTTAAGTTAGGTTGGACTCGAGGTTAGGTTGAGTTTAGGTTATGTTCGATGTGGGTTGAACCTGAGTTTAAGTTAACTTGAGTTCGAGTTAGGTTGGACTCAAGTTGAGTTGGTTTAAGTTAGGTTTAAATGTGGATTGAACTGGAGTTAGGTTAACTTGAGTTAAAGTTAGGTTGGACTCGAGTTAGGTTAGGATTTAAGTTAGGATTCGGTGTGGGTTGGAAACAAGGTTTTGGTTAACTTGAGTTGAGTTTAGGTTGGGCTCGAGTTAGGTTTAAGTTTAGGTTATGTTCGACTTGGATTAAAGGTTGGATTTGGGTTTAATTAAACTGCTTGGTTGATTAAGGTTTAATAATTAATTAAATTAATGTAGTTGACTTAATTAGGATTTGTGTTTGATTAAGTCTTACTTAATAGTTTAATTAAGTCTAATGAGTTAGACTTAATTAAGGTTTATGTTTGATTAAACCTTAGTTAGTTAAAGATTAATGGTTTAATTGGGTAAATGGGTTAGACTGAGTGGGTTAAGTTTGACTAGCCTTAGTTAGTTAGAGGGTCCCAATGGTTTAATTCGTGCAATGGGTTAGACCTAATTAGAGTTAAGTTTAATTAAACCTTAGTTAGTTAAGGTCGATGGTTTAATTAGGTGCAATAGGTTAGATATTTAATTAGGGTTTAAATTTGATTAAACCTTAGTTAGTTAAGATACAATGGTTTAGTGGAGTGCAATGGGTTAGACACAGTGAGGTTAAGTTTAATTAAACCTTAGTTAGTTAAGGTCTAATGGTTTAATTGAGTCTAATGGGTTAGACATAATTAGGGTTTAGGTTTGATTAAACCTTAATTAGTTAGATGCAATGGTTTAAGTAAACTGTGGGTTGAATTTAATTAGGGTTGTCTTGATTAAACCTTAGTTAGTTAAGTTCCTAATGGTTTAATTAGGTCTAATGGGTTAGACTAATTGGGGTTTAGGTTTGATTAAACATTAATTAGTTAAAGATTAATGGTTTAATTAGGTCAATGGGTTAGACATAATTAGGGTTTAGGTTTGTTTAAACTTTAATGTGTAAGATGGTTAATTAAGTTTAATATGTCTTTAAACTTAATTAAAGGGATTTTAGTTTTGATTAATTAAGTTTAACATGTTCTTAAACTTAATTAAAAGTGTTGATTTTTGTATTTAAACCTAATTTAGGTGGGTTTAATGGGTTAATTAAGTTTATTATGTCTTTAAACTTCAATTAAAAGGTTTGATTTTAGTTAATTAAGTTTAATATGTCTTTAAACTTAATTAAGATTTGATGTTTATATTAAGTAAGGTTTCTTGGGTTAATTAAGTTTATTATGTCTTAAGGTTCTTTTGGGTTAATTAAGTTTATTATGTCTTTAAACTTAATTAAAAGATTTAATTTTGATTAATTAAGTTTAATATGTCTTTAAACTTAGTTGAATTTAATTTTATATTAAAACTAATTTAAGTAGGTTGATGAGTTAATTAAGTTTATTATGTCTTTAAACTTAATTAAAAGATTTAATTTTAGTTAATTAAGTTTAATATGTCTTTAAGCCAATTAAGATTTAATTTTTTTTATATTAAACCTAATTTCGGTAAGGTTTAATGAGTTAATTATGTTTATTATGTCTTTAAACTTAATTAAAAGATTTAATTTTGATTCTTAATTAAGTTTAATATGTCTTTAAACTTAATTAAGATTCTAGGCCACATATTAAACTTAATTTAGTAAGGTTTAATGAGTTAATTAAGTTTATTATGTCTTTAAACTTAATTAAAAGATTTAATTTTGATTAATTAAGTTTAATATGTCTTTAAACTTAATTAAGATTTTTTTTTATATTAAACCTAATTTAAGTAAGGTTTAATGAGTTAATTAAGTTTATTATGTCTTTAAAATTAATTAAAAGATTTAATTTTGATTAATTAAGTTTAATATGTCTTTAAACTTAATTAAGATTTAATTTTTATAATGGCTTTAATTTAAGTAAGGTTTAATGTGTTAATTAAGTTTATTATGTCTTTAAACGTAATAAAAAGATTTAATTTTGATCAATTAAGTTTAATATGTCTTTAAACTTAATTAAGATTTAATTTTTATATTAAAAAGCGGAATTTAAGTAAGGTTTAATGGGTTTTTAAATATTGTTTTAAATTTAGTTAAGTCCAGTTGGTCATTTTAGACTTAAGTGAAATTTCTCATTAGTCTATGTGTTGAGCCATTTCGAAACTTTGATTGTTGATGAAATGATTTTTATGACTTAGAAATAATTTTCTTAGGGTTATTTATTACGTTGCTTATCATTTCTAGCCATTGCATTTTATTTTCCATAATTTTTAATTTTTATAATTATTATTTGAAATAATTACAAAGAAAATTGAAAATTAAAGAAAAGTGTTGTGGCGTGTTTTTGTCCTTGGAAAAATTATGGAGGTCACAGAACAAAAAGATAAATGCCTCGAAAGTTTCATAATTTTTGATTTATAAATAATTTTTAATAATTAAAATACTCCGAAGTATTTAATTAATTAAAAATTAAATGCGAAGAAAATTATGATTTTAGTCTCATAATTTTCTTCACTTGAGCTTTAGGAGGTATTATTATTTTATTTTTATGTCCTACAGATAAAAGATATTGATTTTTGAAGTTTTTTAAGGTTTTGGACTATTTATTAATTTCCGCCGCCCGAGCTCACCGTAGTTCGACGCGTGTGGGCGTCGTACGCATCGAACGGAGAGAACGGGAGGGGATCAGCCACGAGAGCGGCCGAGAGCGGACAGCGGAGAATCATCCGCTACGTCCATCCACAGAGGCGCGGGGATGAAGCAGTAGGGGATAATTCGGATGAAATCCGGGTATTTCGAACCATTAAACTTTAAGCCTCGATGTCTCACTCATTTCTTGATGAAATTGAGTGATTTTTTTTTAAATGATCATACGGATGAGGAATCCATCAATATGGTGATGATACATAGAATTTAGTATAACACATGATATGTCGAAAACATGATTTATTTTGTAAAGATAAATTCCATACCTTTGCCACAGAAAATCGAAGCTAGATCGGACCTTATGGTTGCCTTCTAGGACTCTATAGCAAATTGTGCTCGGCAGTGATCAGTAGGGCTTGGGGAGAGAAATTTTGAAGAAGTGCTAAGTGGGGGTACATTTTGAAATTTAGTCAGGTGAAACAAATAGACTCGAAACTATTGCTTGGTTAATCTAAAAAGATTTATTCAGGACTCTTGGAAGACTTTTTATGTTGGCGACGGGTGGATTTGGGCGGCTTATAGTTCTCCTTTAATTTTTTTCTTCTTCTTCTTATTTGTGATGTGGTCTTATTTATTACTTGAGGGAGGTTATGGCTTAGGTTAGGATGTTACAGGAAGCATTAGTTACCTCCTCACATTAGCCCATTGGGTGAAGGAATTGGTGAAGATAGGCATTTGTTAGCTACCATTGCAGTTTTCCATGATGATCTTCATTGTTTTGTATGTCTCGTCCATTGGTTCATGTGAAAGTGCGTGGTGGCTGCCCTCTACCTCTTCTTAGGGAGCTTACACCTCATTTCTTAAACTTGGCGAATGGTGACACACGAAGCTCATCCCTCATCTTTGCTTCTAACCATGGTAAGGGGGTTTCATGCATGGTTTTCCTTGAATTTGGGTGGCTTGGGAGGTGGGTGGTGAGGCCTGTGTTGGTAGGTACTCGTGGATAAATGAGGCGTAGGGTGAAGGAGAGAGTGACACCTCGCATGCATCATGATGGGTATTAACCCATGGCTAGTGGTCTTAATGTGGGCTTAATTATGTGTTAATCGGCATAAGATGAATTTAGGTAATTAATTATAGAAGAGCATATGTCATTTCATTTATTTAATTTCCCATTTTGCATTATTATTTTATTAATTAAAATTGTTGGAAAAATATTTTATTAATTAATTTATTAATTGAAAATAATTCAATTTAAATTAATTGATTAATTTTATCATTTTTATGATTTTATGATTTTAATTTAATTTTCGTTTTAATTAATTATGTCATTTAATTAAAATATTGAAAATTAAATCATTAATACGTTACAATTAATACGAAATAATTTTGAAATTAATTATTTGATTAATTTTGTTGTTTTTATTTCATTTTTATCTATTTTAATCGAAATAGATAGGTGTTGACAATTTTGACCGGGTTGACCCAGAGTCGGCCCGATATTTGTGATTTTGTCATTGTAGGGTTTTAAATGTGTCATTGGGTGAAAGGGTTGACTTATGGAGTCAAACGGGGGTTGGTGTGCAGTCTTGGTTTGACGGTTTGACGGATTATTTAGGTCGCCAAGGTTGACTGTGGAGATTGACGGGGTTGATGTTAGGTCGGTTTGACCATTTTGACCAAAGTTAACTTTTAGGTCGAAGGGTGACACATGCGGTCGCTTGAGATTTGGTCTTATTATGCAGTTTGACCAATTTGACAAAGTTGACTTTTTAGGTCAGGTTGACTATGCGATTAATAAGGTAGATCCCATTTAAGGTACGAGAATTCGGCCAGGTTGTTGAAAGTTGACTTTAGGTGAAAGGGTTGACTATGGGGTCAACAGTTTTGGTCGTTAGGTACGGCTTGACCGGTTGATAAGTTGACTTTGGTGTAAAGTTGACTGTGGGGTCGACGGGGTAGGTAGTGGGTACGGTTTGACCATTTTGACCAATGTTAACTTTTAGGTCGTAAGGGTGACTGTGGGGTCAGCAGCATAGGTCATTAGGTGCAGTTTGACCATTTTGACCAATGTTGACTTTTTAGGTCGTAAGGTTGACTTGTAGGTGGCCAGGGTAGGTCATTAGGCTGGGCGACGATTTGACAGTTGACTTTTAGGTGAAAAGGGAGACTGTAGAGTGTAGTTTAGTCGTCATTGAGTTGTCGTCAGTTGTGCAAGTTGTTTTAGTCCGAAAAGTTCATATGGTCAATGGAGTTGGTCGTAGGTGTGGTTTGTGGATTTGACGAAACTTTTAGGTCGTAAGGTTATTTCTTAAGTTAAACGGGGTTAGTCGTAGGTACGGTTTGACCATTTTGACCGAAGTTGACTTTTTGGTGGAGAATTGCTATGGGGTCAGCCAGTTAGTCGGCTGAGTGCAGTTTGGCTGATTTGACCAAAGTAGACTTTTTAGGTCGAATGGTTGACTGTGGTCGACGGGGGTGAGTCCTTGATGCAGTTTTGACAGTTGACGAGTTGACTTTTAGGTCGAAGGTTGACTGTCGGTCAACGGGTTTGGTCGTGGGTACGACGACGATTTGACCCAAGTTAGCTTTTAGGTCGCCAGGTTGACTGTCGTCAACGAGGGTAAGTCATTAGGTGTTTGGTTTGACCATTTTGACGATGTTGACTTTTTAGGTCGTAAGGGTGACCCATGGGGTCGGCGTAGCTCCGCTAGGTACGGTTTGACCATTTTGACCAATGTTAGGCTTTTAGGTCGTAAGGTTGACTATGGGGTCGACGGGGAGTACTTGGAATACGTGGGTACGTTTGACGATTTGTGAAGTTGACTTTTTAGGTCGAAAATTTGACTATGGGGTCGACGGAGTTCGGTCATTAGGTCGGGTTTAATCGGTTTGACCCAGAAGTTTGACTTTTAGGTCGTAAGGTTGACATGGGGTGTGAGTTGGTCGAGTACTTAGGTGTGGTTTGACCGGTTTGACCCGAAGTTGACTTTTGGTCGTAAGGTTGACTGTAAATTCGACGGGGTTGAATCTGTAGGTACGGTTTGTGTGAGTTTGACCCAATTGACTTTTTGGGAGTCAGGTTGACTGTAAATTCGACGGGGTTGGTCAGTAGGTACGGTTTGACCGGTTTGACCAAAGTTGACTTTTGGAGTCGAAACATTTATCTATGGGGTCAATGAGGTAGGTCATTAGGTACGGTTTGACCAATTTGAACAAAGTTGACTTTTAGGTCGAAAAGGGTGACTATGGGAATTATTGAGGGTTAGTCATTGGGTACGGTTTGTCATTTTGACGAAGGATTGTCTTTTAGGTGGTGACTATGGGGTCGAAACGGGTTTGGTCATTAGGTCGCTTGACCAATTTGACAAAGTTGACTTTAGGTCATAAGGTTGACTATGGGGTCGACGAGGTAGGTACGTGGGTACGTTGGGCAGGTTTTGACCTTGTTGGTTTTAGATTATAAAGGGTGACTATGGGGTCGACGAGGTAGGTCGTTAGGTGCAGTGCTCTTGGTTTGACCCGAAAGTTGACTTTAGGTCGAAAAGGATGATTTATGGGGTCGACGGGGTAGGTCGTTAGGTCTGGTTGTGATTTTGACGAAGTTGACTTTTGGGTCGAAAGGGTGACTGTGGGGTCAGCCGGGGTTGGTCGTTAGTGCAGTTTGACCGGTTTGACCCAAAAGTTGACTTTTTAGGTCACGAGGGCATTAACTCATTGTAAAATGAGGTCGACATGTTCATTCTTATATCATCTTCTTGTCCGTTTGTTCTTATGGCAATCGCCTTATCTATTTCTTGGCATATCTTGAATAATTGAATATCATCTTGAGTTGCCATCATGTGATCCGGATGTAAAGTAATATCATTGATCTTTGCTTGGATTGAAGTCACTCGGGCTTCGATTTTGCAGTCATCTGCTTGATACCTTGAATCTTAACGACGGTCTCAATTAAATAACTCCTTATACTTATCAGTAATGAACTTTCTTTTATCGAATCTTGTTTCTTCTTAAATCCTCGTTCTCACAGGAAGACACATGGTGCTCGAAAATTCTCTTCTTAGACTTCGAAATGAAAATAGGACTTGGGGCGAGTGTTTTCCTTAAGTCGGGACCTTTTTATAGACTTGGGAGATCTTAGAATATTCCACGACCGTTAGGAATCTCTATGCTCATACAGCTTCTCCCCGCCCCGATCTAGGCTCTAAATTGTACATTTCACGTTTTTATTCTTATAGCGCTGGCGCAGTAGTCGGTGCTTAGCGCGATTACCTGATTGGCAGTGCAACTGAGGTGTCAGTCTCGTTCGACTTTTCAGATCTTGATTAAGATTGAGAATAAACTGCATAAGTTTAAAAGCTCAATTACTACCATAAAAACATAAACAAACCAAAACAAGCAATAAGCAAACAAAACACCTGAAAACAAACATAAAACAAAACACATCGATAAATATGGAGTTGCTATCGCATGAATCTTTGTTTTAACGTCTTATTTGACATATGAGAACTCATTACAGAGTGACTGACATTAAATTCTCATCGGATTTAGATTTATTAAGCTGAAAATATGGTTTAAGTCGATTTTCGTTAACTTTAAATGCTTTTCCGGATCTTAGGAACTTGAACATCTCTTCTGACTCAGTAAGAATAAACTTTTATCTGATGAATGGATTATCTTTGGACTTAAGTTTTCCGGAAAATGTTAAATCTAGCATTATACGAAGCCAAAACTTGTTGTCTGGTATAAGATTTTTGGTAAGAATCTTCCGATCATGCCACAACCATCTTTTCTTTATAAATCGTAACATTTGCTAAGACTCATTCCTTATTTGTGGCTTTCATTCGATTGAAATAATCTTTTTTTCGGCGGCATCTTTGAGTATAATTGAACTCTTTAATAACTTGATAAGCCTTATGCTCGAGTTCGAAAGGTAAATGACAAACTTTTCGAAAATCGGCTATGTAGGAGGGACATTCATAGATGTTACGTAAGTAGTCTTATAAGCTTGTAAAGCATAATCCGGTTTAATTGACCGATCCTTTCCACATTTGAATTATGAAAATTTTCAAATATTCTTTTAATTTCACGATTGGATAATTCAGCAAATATATCTGCGGATGATAAACGTGCTTGATGCGATGATTAATATGATCTTTGCGCTGTAACTTCCCGATAATCGCATTTAAAATGGCTTATAGCAGTTATGATTACTCTTGTGTAGAATCATAAATATATTCTTTTAAAAACTTTGCAACACTTTGAGCATCATCGAGGTAAACGGTAAACGATCCATTTAAGAGCTTATGATACTACTTTGTATCGAAATATGGCTCGGCACCGAAAGATGGTGTAAGTGGTCATGCATCTGAAATCACGAGCATTTCGACTTCGACATATAATTGAGGGGCATCTCATTTCTTCTAGAAATATTGCCTACATGGCCGACATCATCTGATTTTTAATATAAACATTCACATCCTTAAAATTGTAGTGATAAAATCTGATTCTAATATTTTATATGCGGTTTTTTATCACTTAAAATGTCTATAATCGGAAATCATGACATTTTTTTATAATTTCATAAGTCTCTTCCAAAGGTACGCATCTTTGAATTATAAGATCCTTTAAAAATAAGTCTTAGCATCGAACAAATTTCTTCTTTTCATGATATTATGTCAAACCATAGGGTATAATATTGCCTTGATAAAGTTTCTTATGTACGCATACCACGGAACACTCCATTCTTTAACGATGAACGGTTTTCATCAGGAAAATGTTCATTAATTTGTATTATCACGAGAATGATTTTTCTATTTCAAGCCTGGACAAATGATCGGCAAATTGATTATCGAACCCTTCATCTCTTAATACGAAAATCGAATTCTTGCGAAAAGAAGAATCCATCTTATAAGTCTCGGTTTTATGTTTTCTTCATTAAGTATTTGATGAGAATGATCGGTATGCACAACACATTTAGTTCGATTAAATATGATCGAAATTTATCGAAGGCAAATACTATAGCAAATAACTAACTTCGATGATGGTATAATTAATTTGAGCTTCATTAAGTGTTTTACGCCTTAATAAAATTATTTTGAAAATTTTATCATATTTCGACCGAAAACGGCACAATCGCATGTCAGCTGGCATCCTTTATTAGTCAAAAGCTTTTCCCAATTTAGTGAAATTATTACGAATGAGTGATTAATTTTTCTTTAATGTTTCAAAGGCTTTATGGAGTCATCATGTTAAAGTAAAGTGCATCTTTTCTTAAGGTAAAAGGTAAAAGGTTTTGTAATCTTTGAAAAATCTTTGATGTAACGCTTTGTAGAATCCGGCATGTCTTTAAAAAACTTCTAATTCCCCTTTACATTGGTTGGGCATGGTAAATTAAATATAACTTGAATTTTTGCGGGATCTACCTGCGGAAACCTTTTCGAAATCGATGTCACGAAAACGGTTCCTCCTGCTTCTGTAAATTGACATTTTCCCGATTAAGGACCAAATTCATTTCTTCACAGCGTTTTAGAAATTTAGATAGATATTCTAAACATGATTGAAATGAAATTCCAAACACTCAAAATTCATCCATAAAAACTTTGATACTTTTGATTAAATCACGAAAATCACTAATCAATACATCTCGAAATGTAGCAGGGGCATTACATAAACCAAAGGGCATTCTTACAACAAACATACCATAAGAATCAGTAAACGTAATTTTATCTTGATCCTGGAGCAATTTGAATTTGGTGGTATGATATATCCATCCGGAAAACAAAAGTATTTATGCCCGAAGCCGATTAAATACGACATTTGATGTTTAGAAAGGGAGTGGAAAATGATCTTTCCTTGTAGCGAGGTTTAATTTTCTATGTCAATGCATATTCACCACCTTGTAACTTGTCTTGTTGGTATCATTTCATTCTTTTCATTAACGATCACGATTCTCCTCCTTTTTAGGAACACGATAAGATAGGACTAACTTGGCATTACTGCTTGCTCTACGAAAAGGGTAGATAATTCCGGCATCCAGCCACTTTAAAACTTCTTTCTTAACAACATCTTTCACTGATAGGATTTAATCTCCTTTGGTGATCGGCCGCGATTCTTTATTATCTTCGTAAATTACGTAAATACAATTGAGGCCCGGTCCTTTAATATCGGCAATAGTCGAATCCGAAGGCTTTCTTGTGCTTCTTGAAATTTGAAACAAAATCTCTTCTTCTTTTTCGATTCAATTTAGAGGAAAATATAACGGAGTTGAGGATTCTGAAAAACATACGGAAATGATCGAAGCATTTTTAACTTAAGTTCATGAGATTTTTGAATTGATTGACCATAAGATTTATCTTTTCGGTCATCGACAATTGAAAACTTTCACGAACATACTTTAAATTTTCTTCTTGAAAATCTTGAGAATCCAAAATAACTCCTCTTCTTGCTTATATTAGATTATTTCTCTTTCGGCTTTCTCTTAATAAGTTGATTTAAAATGACATTCACTTAAATATTAAATAACATCAATCTATAATACTCATCTTCTTTACCTCTTGCAGGATATTTCATCGTTTGAAATATTAAATGTAACAGTCGATCATTAACCCTCATCATTAATTCCTTTGCACATATCATGGTTACACTTTGTAAATTTAAGAGATCCGAAGCTAATCGAATTTATAAAGTTTGAATTATTAACTTGATACAGTATCGCATGATGTGGACATTTCTGAGAGGTCTTTAAATCTTTCCCATGCTTCATATATTGATTCTCCTTCAAACTAACAAAAAGATGTTTATACCATTTCAAACTTAGCGAGTCTTAGATGGTGGAAAATATTTAGCATGGAATTTTGTGACATTTCACCCACAGTTGACGAGAAAATTTGATTAAGTGTTAACGAATGTAAACATTTTAGCTTTGTCAATAGTGAAGAGGAAAAGTCTGTCTATTAGCATCATCAGAAACACCATCATGTATTTAAGTAACATACAACTCTAGAAATTGTAGTCTGAGTCGGATGTCGGTTGTTGCTCGTAGTTACGTTAAGCGCGTTGGATAATTGGGGTTAAGCTCGAAAGGGTTAACGACTACGAGCGGGTTTTGAATATACCACGAATTTCATCTGCGTAGGGTTAACATAATCTCTTAAAGGTCTTAATTCTTGATGGATGCGAAAACATCTTGATTTTGATGATTTGCCAATTTTGTGATCTTTTTTTCTTTTTAAACATTTTTAATTTTTTGATTTTTCGATAGTTCTTTCTAATTTAGAATCGTAAGGCACAAGTCATCGGAGCCTGAACTACGCATACGATAATAAAACAAAACAAAATACAACACACTAAAAAAAAAACAAAGAAAAGTAAAAATTTATAATTTCTTAATTTTCTTTAAAATCACAATTGAGAAAATTAATTTTCCGACGACGGCGCAGCAATTCCGGATAGATATAAGTGCGGCGATGCCGAAGCTTTTGATTCCATTTGGATAAATGCAACGATGATTTAAGGTATGAAAATAATGATTTTATAATATGAGATATTGTACGAGTATACGTATCGTTTATCAGTAATATAGGACTTTTTACGATTAAGCCCAGAGATATCGAACCCGCGAGGAAAATGTGAAATCTTTAAAGAATCAGAGAATTATCTTTTTACTTTCTTTAATTGTTTCAAAAGTATGTCTTGATTTTGAAAAGTTTTGAAATTCTGATATGTCTTTTGAAATTTTCTTAATAAAATGCAAAACGAAATTAAAGTCAATATTATGCCATTGGATGTAAAATGTGTAGAATATCTTTTATTTCATTTTCATGAAGTAGTAATAATTAACTGAAATGTTGTTGTGGAAATATTCAAATTTTTGTTGTGGAATGGAAAGCGAATGTGTTCTTTACCACTTCTTTGATTACATAAAAGAACATGAATTAATTTTAAATTTTTATTAATTTGAACATGGTTAGGCGAGGAAAGATACCCAGTCTCTCCTCTCTAAAGTTCTCTCAATTACACACACTGCAGTAACCTGCTAATAAAACTTCAAGAAACTTCCAAACTGAAGTTTGGGGGTTTTAACATCAACGTAAAATCTCTAATTTATACTTTAATAAAAATATCTTTAATAATACATTCGATTATATGAATTTCAGTTCTGCGCTATAATTTAAAGCGGTCTTCTTTTATGGTATGATACCGCATTGGATATTGCATAATCTCAAAGAAATTTAACAACTTAACGAGTCAAATTAAGAAGTTAACAAAGTTTTTAGAATCAATCTTCACAACTTCTTCCAACTTTTAAACACTTATACTTTCCGCAGCAAATTCTCTTTAAATTAATTACTTCTCCATTTAAGAAAGAAAATAAAGTAAACGACTCGGAATGCGTTTAGAAAATATTAAAACCTGATTTATGAAAAATTAAAAACAATGATAAGAAAATAATAAGCGAAAAAGCAGTATTAATAAACTAAATAAAAGTAAACAATTATACGAAAATCCTCTCCTTGAAGACTAAGGAAGTTCCTGAAACTTTGACTCTTCGTCGCCTTATCGAGAGCGAATATCGACTTCGTTGACTGCGAATACCGAGACTTCGGACTTCGATAAAAACTAAACTAAAGAAAGAAAATAAGTGGGAAGAAGAATACTTCACTGAGCCCTTTTTCTCCTTTCTACTCTCTACTCTACTCCCAAATAAAAACTTTTAAAATACGTTAGGGAAGAACAATGGAAGTACTCTTGAAATGCGGTGGAAGGTCTCCTCAATTGCCTCCTCTAAATCTTTCTTTAAGACTCTCTTTAAATAGTAAACAAAGGTGCCTTGGTGTCTCTTCAAAATGTCCGTTCGATGTAATAAGAGAACACACCCCTTCATTCGAACTTACCGCCCCGAAGGAAGTTATGGACGTTACCACCAAAGGATGCATCCCATCCCTTTGAAATTGGCGCGAATCCATTTGAATCTTGATTTTAAGTTTAATTGTGCGCCTTCGGCCGACGGCTCTTAGCATGGAGTGCTAATTTTTATTTTTCATTGTTTGCTCCAATTTGATCCCGATTTTGCTCTTTCATCATGGCCGTCCATTTTCATCATACCTTGAAAAACACAAAATACCTTCCATTAAAGTGCAATATCATTAAAAATAGGTATAAATGTGCATAAAAATGTTATATATTTTAGGTCTTATCGAAACTGAGAGTAACTTAAAATTTAAAAACTTCATGCAATGCGATACGAAAGTTGTGAAGGTCTCAGAAATTGATATTCGAAAAGATAGTTTTAGTTTAGTTTTGCGAAACATATTAATTTAATAATTGAAAATGATCTACCAATATACGGAAGTATACGTATCGTTCGAAGTAATACGGAGCTCTAATGGAGTCTGGTTATCGATCCTACGAGGAAGCGAGGGAACTCTTTAAATTGCCAAAAGATGTTGTCATCACCTAAATTTACAACGCATGTTCGAAATCTTGTTTAATACGCTAATGCGAAGATAACAACAACTAGATTTACTCTAGTGATTACTTAAATTTTCAAGAACGTGTCGCCCAACACGCGCTCAAAGTTTTGTAATTGAAGAGTTTATATATGGAAAAGTGTCTTTCCTCTTGTAATGATTCTATGGTGAGTGATTGATATAGGTGATAATAGAATTGCATTGTGCGAATAAGAGCAATTATATTATATACCCTTGTCGGAAGTGCCAATCTTCCAAGAATGAAAAAGGGCAGTGACAAATCTTAGGTTTAGTACTAAATCTGTAGTTAGGCTAGGAGGTCTTAGCTCTCATGACTCACTTCCTTCACAGGCTAATCTAGCTTTATTTATAACACAGGACGAGTTGGAGATTTCGACTGTCGCCTAAAACCTCCAGT
The DNA here is from genome assembly GCA_022702705.1 of Papilionanthe hookeriana x Papilionanthe teres. Lineage (NCBI taxonomy): Eukaryota > Viridiplantae > Streptophyta > Magnoliopsida > Asparagales > Orchidaceae > Papilionanthe > Papilionanthe hookeriana x Papilionanthe teres. The sequence goes on from CM040426.1 coordinate 106,116,369, forward strand.
TGATGCCCATTAAAATATATTCCTTATTTATTTCCACTCGATTCCCATGTACTATGCAACTCATTCATGGACATTGAATAGACTCTCCACTATTGTTATAGAACAATTAGTCCTTATGAAGTTGATGTTTTACGATAGATTTTAACAATTCAAATTGGCCGGATACGAAAAAATAAAACTGAAGTTGAAATGGAAAACCATCACAATTTCCTTAACATTTTTATGGCACATCAAATCTACATCAACACTTCACCACACCTCATTTTAGAAGAAAGACAAGAAATCTACTTAGAACTCATGAGGAAGATACAACAATACATGAATTTTATATATAAAAAGCGAAATTGTGAAACACAAAATTAAATACGAAGCTTATCTCTTTTCACTTCCCAAAGCGGAAATCTCTTTTAGTTCCTTTGAATCCTTTTCTCTCTTCTCTTCAACACTCAAATTCGATCTATAAATTTAAATGTAACTGATTCTTCCTTTAGGTTGGTTAATTGAAGCGATTTTTGATTAGGCATCTCCCTCGAAACTTCTCTCACATATATTTTCTTTCTTTTTCTTTTATTTATTCTTTTTTCTTCTTCTTTTCTTTTGGGATTGTTTTCAAACCTTCTTTTCTTTCTTTTCCCTTTTTTGGTGAGAGGATACTTTCTTATGCGGATAGCTTGTAATGGTTTTGAAATTCACTCTCCTCTTTCTAAAGTTGAGCACAAACAATCTTCTTTATAAATATATATCGGCTTTTATAATTTTATACGAAAGTCACATTCCTTTCTTCACACATAGTTCTTTAGTCTCTTAGCATTTCAAAAATACAATTTCTTCACTAAAAGGCACGCTATTGTCGAATCCGTTCATACTAATTATCTTACCTATAAAATTAACCTTTATTACTAAAAACTTTCCGCTAAATCTACCATAATATTTAAATGAAATAAAAAATTTAGTAATTAAAGTTAGTTAAACTGCAAAAGTTATGTAATAATTTTTGAAATATGTTAATTGAGAACAAATAAGAGTTAATATTTTTATATTGAGCCCAAGTTTTCATTATTTGAAATGGTAAAGAGTAAAGAGGAAGGCCCTTTTGTTTGTACTGGGATTTTGGTAATCTTACGATCTTTATCTTGGTATTAATCAATAAATTAAGCTAGCATGCATGAAATAGTTAAGAAGCGAGTGATATATATAATTCAAAAGATTGCAAGGTAAAGAAATATTAAACACTTAAACATTAAACATCCAACATAACATCACAAATCACATCACTAAACAATTTATCACGAGTTTATGACATTTTCATTTTTTAACACGAAAACATCAGCCAAGCCACATAAAACCGCGAACAACAAATAACAACACAACAAAGTACTACAACAAATAAACAAGAAACAAAAATAATACTACTACCAATCATCATCACCAACTTCTCGGCATGATCGGCATGATCAAAATCGATATGGAACATAGGCAGGGTAGGTAGGGAATATCGCTTGATCTCTCCCCTCGCCAATCGGACACGAGCATCATGATAGGAAATAGCATATGCACCGACTCTCCTCATCATGTAATCCTCATTCACACCACTTCTAGCCTCATATACATCCATTTTGCTATGAAGTCTATCCATACTAGCACTCTAGATCCTCGGGTTGTTCCATAACATCGAATGGTGTAGGTGGCTCGGAAGTAGATGGAATGTCTTGACTCGTAGTAGGAATATCGGTACTCCTACTTTCTCCTCTTCCTACCACATGAGACTCATAAGTCCGAATAATAGACTTGGTAATAGGTCTCGGTGGTACATGGCTAACTCTTCGAACTATCATATTCGAGCTCCGAATGTTATACGCGCGATTGAATGAATCGGGGCGGGATGTCACAATCCACCGAGTGGCTTCTCCTCACAGCAATAATCTGAATGTTATTTTTAGATGACGGATCTAATATTAATCTTCTTCATGGTTTGAATATAATAATTTATAATTTCTCTATCCTTTATAACTTCTTGTGGTGATATGAAGGTAGTTAGTCTCGCGAGAGATGAAATGATGCCGTGTTTAGAAGCCACATTTAACTTAGAAGCGAGGGGAAATATATAATATGTTTTGTTTCACTTTCCATTCCCCTCTTCGGTTAGTCAGAAAAGCAATCACTTATTTCATAGAGAGGTTCTCTCATATCAAAAGTTTCATATTCACAAAAACTCACCCACATGGCGATAAAAATCATTAATACGGCGAGGTTGAATTCTACCATTTTTTTCTCGAAATAGTACATATTCGTTTCGGTCCGGGACAAATTTGCATAAAATTCTCGCACGGTAACGGTAATAGCATTTGTAGTGAAATAAAAAGCCTTTACCAATTTCTATCGAGAAATCAGAAAGTTCTTGAATAAATCCGCCGGACTTTCAAAAGCCCGATCTTGTATACACTTTTTATTATGAAGGACGAGTCAAGCAATGCGCTTTCACTACATTAATAAATCTATCTTCCTCTTGCCTTTGCTTGTTAGGAGCCATTTGGAATTCTAAAAATTTACAATAAATCCGATAAATTCCAAAATCACGATGCGAAACACCTAAAGTAAATACGTAAATAAGAGATTAATTCATCATGGAAAATCTAAAAATATCTTCGAAAAACTCAATTTTGGTTCCGAGAATGTGAGAAAATCCCTTGGTGAAAAAAAAAATAATTAAGTTAAAGTGAAGCTCTTACCAAGAGAAGTCGAATCCACTCTAAAAAGCTTTGAAAATGCTCCAAATCCTTGATGTTGCTTCGAAGCCATTATATCGAAATTTTGCGAAATTTGGAAGAAAGACGAAGGAAACGACTAGATTTGCGGGTCAGCGGCAAAAAACACTATTTTAAAGGGTTTGGCCTTTTTACATGCTTGGGCGCCGGCGGAACGGGTTTGGGTGCGAAGCGGGGCTCCATTTAAATTAAAAGGGCCCAACTCTCATGGTTTGGCGCCGGCGGCACCAGCTCGGCATCGGCGATCTTGGTTCGATTTTTGGGACAAAAAAATTTTGTAATTTCAATCGTTTCAAAATTTCATTATCGCATCAATAGCGTCATTAAGCATGTCCCCATTTCATCGAAGTAAGCAACTAACTAACATCAAACTTATACAAACAAACACAAAACATCACTACTTTAATATATGAAATCCATGATACAAACATACACCTTTAAAGTAGTATTCACTAAATAAGTTCATCCGGCCACATATAGTCGGCATTACAAACACACTACGTCTTGTAACGCTTAAAACAAGCACTGACACGAGTCGAAGCATAACATGTCCAAACACATATTACGAAAGTAAAACGAAGTCACCGACAAACACACCAAAGCATGAAATACGAAATGCTAAATCTTAAAAACGAGTCACTACTCCTCATGAGTCTACGAAGCCATCTTCCTACGATGCTCATAGAGATTGATGATGTATGAAATAGATTGTGGAAGGGATGATACGGGAATTCATTAGATGAGTCTTGATCATTCATAACATTCCACTTGAAAGATTTATTAAATTCACTTGATTTTCCCGATATGATCAAAAGTTTGTTCTTTCATACACCAATCCAGTAGTCAGGTAAATCGAATATTTTTAATAGCATTTATAAAATTTTGTACCTCTTTTTCTCAACTTCTTGATCTTTGTTAGAATCACTGCGGAACTCGTCATCATCACTTTGTTGAATAAATGTTGCGCCTCAAGCCCGACAAACTTTCGTCCATTGAAATCTCTAAATCTCGGGGTTTCTACGGGTTGGAATCCATTAGATGCGGCGCAGAATGAACGTTTCGTTTTTTAAGGAGTTTTGGGAGTTAAAAATGGAGTTTGGGAGTTAAACGGAAGAAGATTCACGAAAATCACCAAAAATCTCATTTTAAAACTCCGGGAACCGTCGAAGTTTGGATCTCGGTGCCGGCGGCGCGCGATATGGCATCCCGGCGGTGCCTTAAGATGGCGCGCCAGATAGCGTTCTATCAAAATAAATTGTGCACGCGCCGGTGTTTAAAAATGCACGAACTTCGTCTTGGTACGAAACATTCCAGTCTGTCATAGGCAGAGTTTCCATCCTTTCATGATATTTAAGAGTAAGTAGAACTCCGATATGACTCTCTACAAGCACAACCACTAAAAACAAGCACACAAACATAACAAAGATAAATATGGGTTGCCTCGCCAAAGCACTTGGTTTAACATCGTCGGCTGACAAAACCATTTAGTTATTCGGGATGACTAATTAAACCTTTTTAAAATCACGAGTCGAAACCCTTGAAAATATGGTTTTAATTTGTGCCAATTAATTTTAAATATCTTTCCGGTTTTAGGTTCCTCAATATCCATGACTCCGAATGAATTCACTTTTATAATAGTAAGAGGTCTGTCAACAGACTTAAGTTTCAGTACTTCCATTATAGTATTATATGTAAACTTTTATCAGGGTTAATTTCTTTCTTAGTATCTTACGATCATACCATAATTTCATTTTCTCCTTATAAATCGGCCATTATGATAAGATTCATTTTTCATTTTTTCCGATTCATTCGATTACACAAATCTTCTCTCGCTTGCATTCTCCAAATTGAAATTCGGCTCTTTTATCACTCGGTATGCTTTATGCTCCAATTCGAAATGGTAGGGCGCGAGCCTTTCCGAATATTTGTTTATAAGGAGACATTTCAATAGGGGTCTTAAAGCGATCTGACATGCCGTAATGCGGTATATAATCTCGCATAATAGAAGATCCATATATTTCTCCAAAATTCTTTTAATTTTATGATTAGACGCATACGGTAAATTACTAATGCGAGGATGATAGGCGATAGAGATGCATGATTAATATTATATTTTCGGCAATCTACGAATTTGACTATTCTAAGCGAGATCCGTGATTATGATTGCTGCAAGCGTTAACTATGCGCAAAAATTTTTCTCATTAAAAATTTGAAACGATACGAGCATCACATGCGAGTAGTAATTGCAGCGATCCATTTCGAGATAAAATCCTTGGCCAATAAATATATATGTATTTCCAAAGGAAGGTAAATGGATCTATAAAATCCATTCTAATACGTCGAATTTTGAAACACATTATAAAATTTAGAGCGTTTCGTTTAACCCACAGAATGATTACACACTTTCTTTGATATCAATCACATGATTTTATATATTTGTATACATCCACAAAGAGTAATTTGATAAAATCAGTTACGAAAATCTTATAATCTGTTCTCAACACTAAAATGTCCTCGAATTCGAATCATGTTGGCATCTCTAAATAATTGGTTACATTTTCATACGGCACACATCTTAATAGTAAAGATCCTTACCTTTGTTTATATAAGTTGGGCTCATCCCAAAATAAATTTAGCATCATATCTAAATATATTTTTTATTCCTTTGTTCAATCGAGTGGTAAATATACTTACTGATATAATTCGCGGTATCGGCATACCGAGCGAATTCCTTTCCATGTGGGTATAAATTTCCTCATCGGGAAAGTTTCTTTAATTTCATTCTCGAATTCGGATAATTTATAATACTCCGGTGTAGACGAGTAATTCGGCAATTTGGTTGTAGTCTTTCTTATCAACATCACAAGTCGAATTCTTGCATTAGAAGTATCCATCGATCAATCTTGGTTTGGCATCCTTCTTTTGCATTAAATATTTGATAGGTTGGTGTCGGTATGCACTATGCATTTAGTTCTAATGCGATACGATTAAACTTTTCAAAGGCATACACTATAACTAATAATTATCTTTCGGTAATTAGTCATAATTAATTCGAGCTTCATTAAGATTTTCATAGCATAGTAAATAACATGGGCTGTTTATCATACCTTTGCCCAAGGCAACTCGATCGCATATTAGTCGAAATCACACATAAGTGCGAATGGTTTCTCTCGGTCGGGTGAAACAATTATAAGTGCGGTGATTAATTTACTTTTAATAGTTAAAAGGCATTCGAACATTCTTCATTTACATCAAATCTCTTATCTTTTTCTGAGTTGGCACGAAAGGTTTAGTAATTTTGAAAATGGTTTAATATAACACCTATAAAATCTAGCATATCTGGCGCTTCTTACCCCTCTCGCGGCGGTAGGAGGTGGGCGGGCTCTGCCCGATAATCGAACTTTGCGAGATTTCTCCCGTAAATTGAGATTTTATGCGCGAAACCTGATTCCTCTGACCATAAATTAACTTGTTTCACACAATTCATAACTAAATTTTTTTTTCTCGCAAAGCTACGAAAATTTTTCTAAATTTTCGGACATTTATCCAAAGAATGAAGTTGAATACATAAAAATCATCCATGAATATACATTCCATTACTCCAATTAGATTACTAAAAATTGACATCACATGCATCTTAGAAACTGATTGTAGGTGCATTACATAATCCAGAAGGGCATTCTTCGAAAAGCAAAAGTTTAAAAGGGCTAGTAAATGTAGTCTTCTCATGATCCTCTGGAGCAATAGGTAATTGATGATAACCGGTATATCCATCCAACTGATAGTACTTGTGTCCAGGTAAATTACATCCCGACATTTGATCTAGAAAAGGAAGAGGGAAAGTGATCTTTCTGGTGGCGGCATTTAATTTCTATAATTGATACAAATTTTCTAAACATTAATTTGTTTCATTGGTATGTATAATTTCATTTGTTCATTCACATCGATAGTCACTCCTCCCTTCTTAGGAACTTGCGAGATTGTACTTACCCAAACCTTGTTGAAATTAGGTAAATAATTGACATCAAACCATTATAAAATTTCCTTCTTAACGCTTCCTTCATCATTGGATTCGGTCTCCTTTGAGGATCGGCTACGAGTTTTATATTGTTCATCCAACAAAATTACGTGCATATAAATTGAAGGAGTGATTCATTTAATATCAGTAGGTCACGACGAAAGCCTTTTTTTGTATCTTTTAAAGTCTCCAAATAATTTATGTTCTTGATATTCATTCAGATATGAAATCTGTGTAGTCAAGGTAGATGATTCTCCTAATACATATATTTCGAATGATTAGGAATAATTTTCATCTCGAAGTTCCCAGGTTTTATGATAGATGAAATTAAACTCTTATCACCGCTACATAGTATCTAACATTTCGAATCTTTCCGAATATAATGCAACTCTTCATTCTCCATATTATCCAAATCATTTTTCTCTTTCACTTTCATCCTCGCACTCCACATTTTCATATTATTTTGTTCTAACACTTCTTTAAAATGATCATCTCTCGAAATAATCACGGAAATTTCCATTTGAAAGCATTCATCATCTTTTTTTATTGAGTGATATTTCATAGATTCAAAATTTTAAAGGTCACTTCTTGATCATTAGCATAAGCAGAAAATTCTTCTTTTTGAACATTAATCATAGCTCTCCCCGGTTACGGAATGGTCTTCCGAAAATAATTGGAATTTCTTTATCTTCCTGCGTATCTAATACAATAAAATCCACGGGAAAGATAAATGTATACTTTCTAACATCTTCCACCACTCCTTTAGGATAGTAATGGAACGATCCAATAGGCGAAGAGTCTGAGATGTAGGTAAATTTCTCTAAAATACGATCTTTTAAAAGTTGATAAATACGTAAGATTAATACTAGCCTCGAAGATCACATAAAGCTCTTAGAAAAGTTTCTCACATAGCACGGGATAGTGAAAGCTATCGGGAGTCTTTAAGTTTTTTAGGAGCTTCTCTTGCAGTTAATTTACTACACTCTTCACTAAGTGAAACGGTCTTGTGATCTCGCTTTCTTTTTCTTTTAAGAATATCCTTCATAAACTTTGCATAATCGGGCATACGCATAATGCTTTAACAAAGGGAATATTTATAGATTGTTTGTAATGATTTAGAAATTTCGTAAATGTTTGTTATCCTTATTTTATTTTTTTAGTCTTTGGGAAATGAAATAATTTGGTTTTTATTGATATCTTCATAGGTTCGAACGGATATTCGCAAGTTTCGATATATCTTATTAAGACACTTTTAGTAACTGACTTTTTCTTTCTCGGCTTGACTTATTTTTTGTTCTTGTTTCTAATTCCTTTCCATCCTTAATTGGATAGCCTTAATTTGCCTCATGATGCATGATCTTTGGATTGATCCTGACATTCTTGGGAAGAGCTGCAGAATTTACATTATTAAGCGCTGATGAAAATATATCCTAATTGATTCTCGATATTTCTTAATCGCAAACCCCTTGAGTTTGTGTTCGATTATAGATGTTAAACATTAATTCTTGATGAAACTGACATCTTTTCATTAAATTGTGGGTTAATAATAAGGCACGGAGGATAAGGTGTTATAATTGGTGTTTCTTTGGTTTATTTAAATTTATTTGGGTTAATAAGATTGTTTCCTCATTGTGTGGGATAATAGTAGCATTATTGTTATTGTTAGTTGAAATTTGGGTTATTCCTTGACCGGGATTATAATAGTTTGAAAAAGGATTTTTGAGTCGTATTTATTGCATTTGAGATCTCATAAGGCGTCGAGATTCTATTATATGTCTCTTGAATTTTCTTAACATTGGGGGTGTTAAGAATAATTCATTCCGTATTGAACTATTTTCTTTGAAAGGGTAGCATATTGAGAAGCAGCATCATAGTTACGGCATCGAATCATGAATACTAGCTATATCTTAGGATTTACTAGTTCGAGAGGGCCATTGAAAATTATTAGTACCGAGTTATTCTATTAACAGAATGTGCTTCATCGAAAGTTTTGACATTAATGATGCAAATAACTATTTTATAATGGAATGCAAGATCCCACTAACCCATTATAAAATTTTTGAATTTTAACCGTACGGTAAAGCATGATGTGGACATTTCTAAAGATCTTTAAATATTTCGAGTTTCATATATTGATTCCCTTGAGCACGGCCAGATGTGATATCATTTCTTAACTTAGTAGTTTTTTATGGAGGGAAATATTTTGTCGAAACTTTTGTGATTTATAATTCATCCGGTTCATCTTTGTGATTTATAAGATACTTAATATAAAAGTGTCTTTTTTCGGCGTAAAGATCATGATGTGTGGATGATGAAGACTCTTAATTATCTGTATTGCGCAATAGGAGCATATTTGCTTCTTTACCCTTAAAAAGTACCCCCTCTTAAGCATGAAAAGAACATTGCCATATCTTAAGTTTAGTCACTAAGTCTAAGGCTAAGTTTGGGAGGATGCGGCCTGTACGGAGCTCCCACTCACCCTTCGCACGAGGTAACCACAGGCTTTAGATACCGATCTTAAGGCCCAAATTGGGGATCCGGGTCTTGTCATTATGGAAACCTCACGATACGAAGTCCATCAAAACTCATTTCCCTATTTATTTGCACTTAATCCCCATGAACTACGCGATTCATTCGCGATTAAATGATTTCTATTCCTTCTTGTTGTAAGAATATTGATTCTTTTGGAATTAATATTCTTCAAACATGCTTTAACAATTCGATTATTTGGGATTGAATAGTAAAATTAAGTTCTAAATGAAAGAAACATCACAACTTTATAATACTTTAAGGGCACATCGATTCCACATCATCACATCATAACTACTTTATGCGAAGAAAATGAGGAAACTACTCACAATTCATGGAGAAGATATAAAAACACATGGATTTTTTAAATGCAAAGAAAATTAAGTACGAACCCATGAAAGTAAATGGAAACATCTCTTTTTCTTTTCCACAAAACGGAATTCTTCGAAGTCCCCTTGATTCCTTTTCTCTTCCTTGAAACACTTTATTTCTCCACTTTGGAGCAAAGATGAAGAAGCGATCTCTCGCTGCTCCCTCTTCTCCCCTCCTTAGAGAAAATCTCTCTTAAAATGTCACGAAACCACAACTCTCTCTTACACTTTCCTCGCACTCTCTACAGCCAATTCTCTTCTCTTCCTCCTACATATTTTCATCTTGGACACTTAATTTAATCTTAGGAATGAATTCCGAGAGTTTATTCAGCTATGTGAAAAATGTAAAAACTTTTGAATTTGAAGTGAACCAACATAGAGCACGGCGGCGCAGTAGTAATTTGCTCTGTCGTGCCAAATAATTTGAGCTCTCTGGAATAGGGCAGAATTGGTGCAGGCATTTTCCTCGAAATTGCTCCATTTTGCCTAAATTCATTCCTTTTTGCATCTTTTCGCTCGAATCACTTAAAATCATCATACCTGACAAATCATGAAAAATACATTCCTTTAAAGTGCGATATCACCAAAAATAGGTAAAAACATATAGATAGAGTATATATTTTTGGTGCATTAAAATCACAAACTTAAACTTTCTTGTCTCGAAGTAATCCTTTTACTACGCAAAATATAACTTCATGCAATGTATTTTCAATTTAGCAAGGGCAAATTTTCATCGAAAAGAATACTCAAGGTTAGATTTTCGAAAAAATTTGCTTGACTCGGTCGACATTACGGGTATAAGAATATTCGGTATTTAAGTCTAAAATTCTAGTCTTATTTATTTCAGATGGTATAATTTGTTACATTAAGAGAGTACTTTAAAGTGTTTATATGAAAAGGAGTTCATGTAAACTTTATTAGAATGTAGGCTAGTACTTTAAATATAAATTCATAAATGAAATCAGCTCTCCTTTAAGTGATTCAAGTGAAGCCAATTTTTGATTAGGCATCTCTAAACTTCTCTCATAAATATTTTTCTTTTCTTTTCGTTTTCTCTCTTTTTTTTATTTAATAATTTTTTTCTCACAAGTTCTTATGTCTGGATAGCGCTTTATTGATTTTAAACATTTCATAACATAAAGAGTTGAACTTAAGTCACTCTTTGCTATAGTTAAATACGAAGCTTTATTATTCGTCATAAAGTTACAATCTCTTCTTAACACACAATACTTTAAATCTCTTAACATTTAAAAAATACGGTTTTCTTTACTTTAAATGGTTAATGATAATCGAGTCCTTCCATACCAAATATCTTACTTCCCAAAAATTAACCTTTATCCTTTAAAAAATTTTCATTCTTTCCTTCCATAATATTATTTGAAATGAAAAGTTTTAGTTATCTTATAAAGAAGTTCAGCGCGATTGTTATCTTAATAATTTTGAAAAATATAATAGTGAGAAAAAATAAAGTTTAGCATTTCTCTGCCCTCCCTCGAAACTTTCATTTTTTCAATAAATTTGAAATGGTTTAGAGTAAAGAAAGCTAACCTTTGTGTTAGGATCATAGAAATCTTCTCAATACATCTAGTATTAATCAAAATTTGCGGCTAATGACGTGAAACAATTAGTAACGAGTGTTATAATAATTTAAATATTTGCATGGGTAAATAAAAATTAACATTAAACAACTAAATATCCAACGAGAACACTATAACATGAAGCAAACTATCACACTACATAACATTACAACTAACGATTCGACATGAAAAGTAAATGACACTACATCTGTAGTACAACGGGATTACACATTACATAAAAAGTAAGTAGCATTCATCCCGCATCGTATCCTGACGGTAAAAACGACAAAAAATAAAATAATAAACTATCTACCGATCTCGGCCCCGGGATCGACGGCGGGTCGAAGGTCGGCCACCGTCTTGTGTATAAGCAGGACAAGTAGGAAATGTCACATCGAATCCCTGCGCAAATCAGACACGAGCATCATAATAAGCCGTATCAACTCGACTCTTCTCTTGTAAATAGTCTTCATTCACATCACTCTGGGCCTCGAATACATCCATCCTATAGTGCATCATCCATACTATCACTCTGCCGATCTCAGCCTAACTGCATTACGAGATAGTGTCGGGGGCTCGGAAGTAGATGGAACATCGCCAACTCGCTAGTAGGAATATCGGTACTCTACTCTCTCTCTTGCACACGCATGAGCACCATAAGTACGGATAATGGTCTTTGTAATTGGCCTCGAAGGTATTGCTACTTCCTCGAACTACTATACTCACTTATCGTGAACACAAAGTGCTTGAATCGGGGCGGGATGTCACAATACGATGGTTTCTCCTTTGGAAATAGAGTGGTCGTCTACTGACAATGGCTCCAATATTAATCTTCTTCATATTATTGATACAATAATTCAAAATAGCTCGTTCCACTAGTAACTTCTTGTGATGATAGAAAGGTAATAGTCTTGTAGAAATAAATAATGCCGCACTTTAGAACGTATTCAATTAGAAGCGGGGAAAGTTAATCGTACGTCTCGATTCATGCTTCCACTCCCCTCTTCCATCGGTCAAGTACGAGATTACATTCATCGAATTCCCCTCACTAGTATCAAAATTTTCAAATTCGCGAAACAAAAGGTTCACGAATTTGATTAAATGCGATGATACGTTGTATAGTGAACTCGACCGGTTTTCCTCGGACAATACATATTAACATTTCGGACGAGCACGTTAGCATAAAATTCTCGTACTACTCACAACCGGCATTGTGAAGAAGTAACGAAAAGCTCCCATTACGCTCGGAAATCGGTGTTACATGAATCACACACTGGATTCTCGAAACGCTCGATCTGAATACACTTCTTTTTTTACAATGAGAGTTGAAGCGGCGAGCCTTAAAATTAACAAATCTTTCATCGTCGCGATGAATTTTGTTTATACTCGATCTACAGAATCCTTGTGGATTTTTAAATTTTGCAAAAATTTACTAATAAATCTCAAATCCGAAATGTATTAACCCAGACATCGATCTAAACGAAGTAAGAACAATTTACACCTGTAAAATCTCACTTTTTTCTCAAAAATCTCAAAAAATATCATCCAATCAATGTGAGAGTTTCACAAGGTGAAAATCCAAAAATTTTAATTTAAAGTAATGCTCTTACCAAGAGAAGTGCAGATCGAGCTTAAAAATCCTTGAAATTCTTTCTATTAGGGAATCTAACAATCCTGAAAGCTTAAAAACCACGAATATGGAGGTAGGAGACGAAAGAAATGGAGGAAAAAATGGGTCCCGAGGGCGTTTTTACGAATTTTAAGGAGTTCCGAGGGGCCTTTTTCGGTATTTGGATGCCGGCGCTCTATTCGAAAATATTAGCGGAACTTTTACGGGTTGGGCTCCGGCGGCGCCCGATACGGCGCGGCGGCACCTGAAATTACATTGGGTTCAAAGAGTGCCCATTGTAAATTGATACGTTACAACCTCCTCGTTCCCTATTTAGCATCAAATATAAGCATCTATTTCATCTCATAAAACATTAAACAACATCACAACACAATCGGCATCGCATCACTTTTATATAAATCCATGATACAACGATTACGCACATAAAGTTCATCAAACTAAAAGCAACATTCATAGATCCTTAGTGTTGCAAGTACACTACGATAAGCAAACACTAAGTCCTAAGTACATACGAGAAATTAAAAGCAAAGTCTAAGCACACCTACTAAAGCGAAGCAAAACAAACGACATAGTAATCGAAGCCGACACTTAAACATAATAAAGCGGCCTCTGAGAATCCACTAATTACTCCTCATCGGTATTAGAAGTCTCGTCCTCTCTTATGTCTCTCATTGATTGATGAAGAACGAACGGTGTATAATGGACGATATGGGAATTCCTCGGGTGATCTTCAGCCACTAAAGCATTCTTCTTGATAGATTAATCGAACCGACTCGATTCGACCGGTATGATCAAATTGCTCTTTCATCCTCCAGTCAATGTGATTAAATAAATCAAAAATATTATTAAAAGCGTTCATAACATTTTGTACCTCACATTTTTCAACTTCTTCTTCTTGATATCATCCTCGAACTTTCGAATAGTAAAGGTTCGGAATAGGTTGTGAACTCTCGGTGGGTGATATTTGATCAGCACAGAAAAATTTATTAAGTGCCACCTATTTTGATGAAATTGCACTTTAAAGAAGGGTATTTTCTTTATTTTATTACGGGAATGGAGAATTTAGGTGATAAAAGCAAAATCATAAAAAGGAGCGAATTTTGTAAAAAGGAAGAAAATAATGCAATTTGTGCGAGTCGCGGGATCGGCGGGCTCGATCTCGCTGACATTCCTGAAGGATTTATAGCTGTCTCGGTAGCAGGCGGGCGGTTTCCAGCGGCAGTGAGATAGCGCGGTTTGAAGATCTTAGAAGCCTCGCGCGACGGCGAGGTAGTTCGTCGTGGCCGACGGCGAGGCGGATTCAGTGGCACGGTCATTGAACCTGGACACTTTTTGAAGAGATGCTTACACCTCTTGGACCTTTGCTTACGTCTATATACTAAAGGAGACACCAAAAATTCAGTCTCTTGTGTGTTAATTTTTGTGCGATTGTGTGTCTTGTGGTTAAGGGTGTAATCTTTTAGTCTTTAATGAGTTTAGTGAGTAATTAGTGGTCGTCTTTGTCTCTTTTGAAGGAAGAGTCGAAAAATACAAAGGAGTTTGTTTGGGGATAAATCAAGATAAGTATTTGTATTTATTGTTTTTAACTTTAAATGAAATCCATGCTTAGTTTAGTTCCCATGCATTACGAGTAGTTTATTTAGTCTTTCTCACTGTTTATGAAATTAAGTGACTTGATGAAATTAAAATAGAGATACTTTTATATATTAATAAATTGTGATAATTTTTACTTAAAACTTAATTTACTTTCAAGCTGACCATTTGATTTGTTAAAATGTGTTGATTTACGAAGTTTATAGTAAAAATTACATGCGATATTCGAGAGTTAAGCCTTGGAAGGAAGGTGCGAATAAATAGGGAAATAATATCACTTGGCGTAGGGTAGAGCATTTTAGTGTGACGGACTAAAATATTCAATTCGGTCTGATTGTTTGAAGGCGAAGTGTAGATGTTCGCCCTCGAGCGAGGGGAACGTGGAACTCTTGGTAGCGATCGGTATCCTCCCACGGCCCCCAGCAGCGGATTCGGTAATCGAGCATAGGATTAGTCGATATTCTTTACACTGGACCAAAGGGTAAAGAATAGGAATCTCCTATTTGTCTGTCTCCAATTTATACATTTAAATTCATCGATCACTTAAATTTCTAAACGGGGAAAGATACTTTCTCAAATAGTTAAGACTTATTTAGTTTAATTTCACACTTTTAAATACGTATTTAATTCTCTGCCCAGTTAAGTTACCTGATTAGAATACCTAGTTTACTTTATTGCGCTTAAATTTAGAATTCAAATTTTCGTATTCTAGTTTTATTATTATTATTATTATTATTATTTTAAAATTAGTTGTTATTTAATTTTCTCTTTCCACAATAGGATCGATAACTTAAGGACTCCTTTAGAGCCACATGTGCATGATACGATACGTATACTTGCGTAGCATCCTGACATAAATAATTACAATTCTATACACATATAATATAGCGGGGTCGAAGTTTTGGCGCCGTTGCCATTAAATTAAAAATATCATAATATAAAATTGTAGGTCGAAATTTTGTAGGTTTTTTTTTTTTTGTGCAAAAGGCAGCAGCAGCACAACGAGGACGGTAAGAAAAATTTACTAGAGTAACGGACTATTTTAAAATAATCATAATAAATAAATAAATATCTATTCAAAAATTATGCGCAAATTTGGAAACGAAAATTTAATACCTTACGATTCTGAATTAGAGCGCTACAATTAAAAGAATTAGAAAACAAAATAAGCAATTATAAATTTAACCTGAAATATAGCGAAATATTCCGAAATTGAAAATATGAACCAACGAAAGACCATTAAGGAATTATGCCAACCCTACATCAGATGAAATTCATTTAACTATTCAAAACACGATGTAGGCGCTGAATTCATTTGAACTTAAACCTGTGATTATCAGATAGTGCAAACGATCGATTTAGTGGTTCCTCTTTTGAAGATCCTAACACATCTTAGTTTTCTAGAACTTTGTCTTTACTTTTAAATATCGGAGTATCATTGATCTTTATAAGACTTAGACTTTTTCCCTTTTCAGTAAGGGATAAGGCTAAAATATGGATGAATTAAATTAGCCTTTTGAATCCTTAAAACTTGGGGAGAATTATCGAAATTTACATCCGGAAATATTTTCCATGTCTAAAGCTATGATTTAGAAATGATATAACTTCTTTTTGTCGATTAGATGGAGAATCAATATATGAAGCTTGGGAGAGATTTAAAGACTTCTTTGGAAATGCACTCATGCGCTTTTGATTGGTGATTATTCGAACCTTTTATAATGGATTAGTAGGATCTTTAAGATCAATCATTGATGTTCTTTATTTGGAGGTTCATTAATGTCTAAACCATTTGATGAAGCTTATGCACTAATCGAAGAAATGGCAACAAATAATTTCCAATGGCACAAGTGAATAAATTCGAAAAGATAGCCGGCATTCGAAAACGATGCAATGCTCATGTTAGCTTCTCAGTGCTGTATATCTGAAATTTAGATAATTTGGAATGAACTACTCTCCTACTTTAAAAACTCATCTTGGACAAATCATAGAATTTCAATCTAATTATGAAACTTTAAATGCTATTAATAATAGAGACTAACAACCCTTGTCCAAAATATTAAATCACGGTTGGAAAACTTCATCCTAAATTTTAATTGGAATAACTCGTAATCGACGATGGGTAAATACGGCTTTAATCGGCAAATCAATTATAAGCAATTACCCACACGGATTTAATAGCAATAACCTACGATTAGAAGATAAGAAATTATCATGGATGAATTAATTTTGAATATGGGTCATCATTCTAATCAATGACTCTGAAAATTAGAGAGTAGATTAAATTCAGAACATATTAAAAATATCGAAACTCAACTTGGACATATTGCTACTTTGCGCTAAATAATAGAATACACGGAACTTTTCCTAGTAATGTGGAAATAAATCCTAAAGATCGAAAAGAACAAATTAAAGCAATACAGTAAGAATTGGAAAAAATTAAGAACCTGGAGCTGAAAAAGAACTTGAAAGCAAAAGAGGAAGTGGAAATTGAAAAACACTTGACAAGATTCAAACTTAGAACATCCTTTAATACTACGAAAATTTACGGTGAAAAACCTCGACATAACAATTTCCTCGGCAATGCATTCAACCATAAAAAGATAACCAAATTTCTTTAAATTCCTTGAAATATTAAAGAAATTAACAATCGATATACGCTGACGAAGCGCTAAATTAGATGCGGAAATTATGTGAAATTTATGAAAGATATTAAATAAGAAAAGAAAATTCAACGATATTAAACAGGTGTGACTTAGTGAACGGTGTGATATTTATTATTCGAAGAAACTGCGAAAAATTGAAAGATCTGGTAGTTTCACTATACCTATTTATATCGAAAATTTTTATGGAAAAGCTTTGTGTGACTTAGGAGCAAGCTTGTCAATCTAATGCCTCTAACAATTTTTAAGAGATTAGGATTAGGAAAAATTACACACTTCGGTAACCTTCGATTAGTGATCGTTCGGTTACTGTCACAAGGGAGTTATTGGTGTGATAAGTAAAAGTGGATAAATTTATCTTCTGAGTAGATTTTATTGTTTTAGATATGGGGGAAAGATAAAGAAATTCCTATCATTTTAGGAAGACCGTTTTTAGGCTATTTGGAAAAATTTCGATTGATGTTCGGAAAAGGAGAATTAACTATGAGAGTAAATGACCAAAAAGTTACATTTTAATATTGCAAAATCAGTAAATATCTGTAGTAGAAAAAGATGATGAATGTTTTCGGATGGAAATACTTGAACATTTACAACGCGAACATCTTAAGGAATAATGCAGAATAAATTAGAAAAAGAAAACAACATGAATTAATTGAAGATAATAATGAAGAACTAGATTATATTCGGAAAAAATTGAATTTTGGATAATATTTGAAAATGTGACAAGAATATAGTTCTATCGAATTATTAAACCTCCTCGACTTGGTAAATATTACACGATCATTTGAAATATGCTTATTTAGGTAATTCTTAACCTTACCGATTATTATTCCATGCATTAAAAACGAATCTCGAAGCAAAAAACTTTTAGAAACTTTAAAAAAAAATATAAGAAAACCTTTGGTTGGACTTTAGCAGATATTAAAGGAATTAGTCCTTGATACGGCATGCATAGAATTATTTTAGATGATGAACATAAATGTTAAACGGATCTGAAAAGGAATTCGCTTAGATAATGAAAGAAATTAGTTAAGAAAATTTTAAAATGGTTAGATAATGGTATTATATATCTTCTTTCGACGGTGCTTGGGTAAAGCCCGATTGGCTGTGTTCTAAGAAGGAGGAGTGGTAATGGCACACTTGATGAAAATAACGATCTTATTCTGTAAGACGGATTCTTGGATTGGCGTATATGTATTGATTATAGGAAATTAAATACGCGGGAAAAGATCACTCCCTTCTCGTATAGACGGAAGGATGTTAGATAGATTAGCGGGACATAAGTATTTTTGTTTTCTAGATGGATACTGCCGTTATCATCGAATACAAATTGCTCCACGAGGGATCGAGAAAACTACATTTACTAGTCCTTATGGAACTTTCGCTTTTCGAAGAATGCACTTTTGGATTATGTAATGCGCAGCGAAGCATTCCGGAGATGTATGATGTACATATTTAGTAAGTTAATTGACGATGGAATAGAAGTATTTATGGATGATTACTACGTATTTGGAACATCTGAAGTTTGACACATCTTGCTCATCAGAAAAATGTTGAAGTATTTGAGAAAACAAATTTAGTTCTAAATTGGGAGAAATGTCAATTTATGGTTGCGAGTACACGCATTAACATTAGGGCATAAAATTTGGAAAAGGCATGAAGTGGACCACCCAAGAATTGATTATAGCTAAATTACCACTTATCGACTACGGTAAAGGGGTAAGAAGTTTTCTTGGACATGTTGGATTACGGACGTTATATAAAAGATTTTAAAAAATTACTAAACCTACAATACTGACTTCTCGAAAAGGAATGAAAATTTGAATTCTGATCGAATGCCTTAATGCTTTTGAACTCTTAAAAAAAGAAAAATTAATTACAGCACCTATAATAGTTTCACCTAGCCCAGGAGAAAACATTTGAGAACATATTAGCCCGATCTTACAGTGATTATCTTTGTAGGAAGCGAGTTCTTGGCGAAGATATGAAAAGATTTTTAGAGTTATATCTTATCTTAGTAAAATACAAATAATGTTTGAAATAAATTATACGATTACGAAAATTATTAGCGGTAGTATATGGTATTAATAAATTTAGACTATCGGTGGAACGAAATGTATCGTGCATGCGATCTTTATAACATTAAACATTTAATGCAAAAGAAAGATTCAAAACCAAGATTAATTAGATGGATGCTATTAATGCAAAATTCGATTTTGAGGTTGTTAATAGAAAGGAGCGATAATCGAGTGGATGTTATCGAGATTAGAAAATCATGAATTATCGATATTGAAAATGAAATTATAAACGATTTTCTGATAGACAACTATATAATATCAATGAGTGGAAAATACCATAGTATCTTGATATAGTAAACTATATAGTTAATAATATTTTACCACTTTATCTTAACTTTACAAACAACGAAAAAATTCATCCATGATACGAAGCTTATTTTTGGGATGAACCATATTTATATAACGATGTAAGGATTTAATTATTAGAAGATGTGGCCTTATGAAGAAAGCCAGACGATTATTGAAAATGTCATGATTGATTTTGGAGGACATTTTCGGAATTTGTCTACGCTTGCTTATAAGATTCTACGATCTAGATTTCTTGGCTACTTTCTATTTAGAGATGTATCTGAGATATATTAAAACTTGCGATAAATGCAGTGAAATATATGCAGAAAGCAGAAATGCCTCTAAACTTTATCTTAGAAGTTGAAATTTTTTATGTTTAAGGGATTAGATTTTATGGGACCTTTATTCCTTGGTTGAAACTTCATGCATATTAGTAGTATTGATTATGTTTTCGAATGGATTGAAACCTGGCTTTATTTAGGTGTGATCTTGAAGTGTTTTAAAAAAATTACGATGAAAAAATATTTTTACTAGATTTGGAATGCAGTGATTATCATGAAAACGGAGGAACTTATATTAGAAATAAATACATTCGCGGAAACTAGTAGAAAAATCTGATATTACTCATAAGATATCCATTATACATCATCAACGATGGCAGGATTAGGCGAAGTATCTAATTGTGAGATTAAACGTATTTTAGAAAAATCTGTAAACCCAAAGAATAGGTTAGATTGGTGTATTCGTTAGACAATTTGCATTATGGGCTTATGATTTGCTTATAAAACTCCGATTGGAATGACTCCTTACGGGCTTATATATGGAAAAACATGCCGCTTACCGGTTGAGATTAGAACATAAAGCATATTGGGCGATTAAAGAATTTAATTATAATATGAAAGAAGGCTGGTGAGAAAGTACTGCCAAATTAAATGAATTGGAAGAATTAGAAATGAATCATATGATAATGATCGGATTTATAAAGAAAAGATGAAATGCAGCATGATCGGAAGATTAATCGAAATTTTAAACCGGGACGGAAGTTTTTGTTATATAATACTAGATTGAAATTATTTCTGGAAAATTGAAGTCTCGATGGTTAGGACCTTTCTATGCCAACTAGAATATTTTCTAATATAGACTATGAAAATCGAAGATCAGCTGGACATAAATTTAAAGTTAATGGACATAGATTAAAACCGTATATCGAAGGTATAAGACACAACTATAAAGAGGTTTTAATGCTTAGTCGACCTGATTAATAATTGAAATTAGGTCGGGGCGACGACGTTAAACCGAGCTCTTTATGGGAAATGACCCATTACAGTTATATTTTTATTGTATCTTAATAGTTAATGCATATTATTGAAACTTTCTTACTCGGTGTATTAAGAATCATCACATATTCGAGCCATTATGATGAGAAAAGAAATTATTCAATTTAAATAGCGAGGGTGGACATTATTTTGGAATCTCACCGACGAGCGAGGTCGATGCCTAGCCGACGGTGAGTTCGCGCGAGATTAGATTCGGTTTATTTATCGAGCTCGGCGGCGGCGAAAACGTCTCGGCGGCCGGCGGGGCAGGAAGGCGGTTTATAGCTAAGTCGCCGACGGCGAAACGTCCTCGCCGACAGCGAGGAAGTTATAAGGAATCGAGTTATTTATACTTTGAATGCGATTTGGATGGTTTTCGGCACGATTCCTTTGTGAAAACCGTTCTTAAAAATACTCACGAGTACGCCTTCTTCAGAATTCATTCCGTTTCACCTTAATGGCCTCCAATTCTTAGATTCCTCTGATAAGTGTTCGCACGGAGGGGTTGTGAGTGCGGAAGCGCGGCGGATCTTGGCGAAGGTTTTGATAAAGAAGAGTTATCGGAACGGGGATTTGTTAATCGAGGATTAGAGAATTCCTTTACGAACATAGAAGAAACGATGTTACATTTGCTAAGAGTATTTTGTTACACTACGTCTGGCACATTGTTATTCCGAGTTGTGAAAGAGAGGACTACCTCTAGCATCAGATCTTGATGGAGATGTCTGCGTCAGGGAAGATGGGTGACGTTTACTCATAGTGAGAGTAAATGAATTATTCATAGAAAACACTTAGATATGTCAGCTGTTAATTTTATTGCCTTCTCGAGATAATATGAATGAGATATTTCGATATTTGACGATGAGCCGGAAGATTGGGAAATGCGTGAAGACGGGTATGTTAGTTTCTCTTGCATGCTTTTGAATCACTTGTCTCAAAAACTGCCTTGGCACTTTTTAAATCTCATCCCACAAATTATTCTTTTTCTGATGAGGGTAAACAGTTTGAAGGAATCACGCTATATTGAATTATTGTATTCGGAATTGGATTTACTTTTATTGATGTTGGATCAATAATTGTTAAGTCTTGCATTGGTTTAATTGTGCATGGGTCGGTTAACGGACAGGGACACCGTCTACTTATTTTTGCATTATGCGATTGATACCGGGTTTCTTATGAAGCTTGGGAAAAGGTTCTGTTACCTTGGAAGCTGCTTGATCCTACGGATATGTTCCATTTACTTTGGACGATAATGAAGACATTACATTTATCTACGATGAGCTTCATAGAATAATCATATGAGCTATTGGAATAAAACGGAATTACTTTTGAAGAAAATTAAAGGAATGGAGAGCAGAAGCTATAACGACGAGTGAGATTCGATACGACAATATATCGATTTATTTAATCATATTATTTGGAGGATGAGAGGAACACTTTGATCATTAAAGGACACTGAAGCTAGCTTTCTTCATTTATTGAGACGAAGGGTTGGATGTTTGAAGAATGCAGCCGGAATTTCCCTTGGTCTTCATGTATTTGTGCATCATCGTCATATCGAAAGTGTTGCTAACGGGATTTCCAGCGGTCTAAATGAAAGTGTGGAACTCATTCGGTTGAGTTTAGAAAATTCATACGGACTAAGTGAATCCGATAAAAATAATGATGCGGAAGGATGGAACCGTGGGATCTTAGCCGGTGTCGTTATAATCAACTTTAAGATTTGTTTTAATTAAAACGTAAAAAACACTTGGAAATTAAGATTTCTCTAAACCAAAACACTTTTCTCATCTCCTGATTTATGGTTTCTAAAACTAAACCTCTGCAACAACAAGGAACTTGGAGCATGGTGGGCAACACGGCCATCGTCGTCGACAAAACTTTCCTAGAATTAAATAACCAAGCCATAGGACTTCGAGGTAGTTTGCTCAGTGCAACATAAATCCTCAACCTTTTCGTTAGGCATTTGCATTGCAAATTAAGCCCTAACCGGTCTTAGGATTCCGAGGTAGTCGTCCGATACGACAATAAACCCTCACATCTCCTAAAGTTATTTGTTTGATTTTATCATACAAATATAAGCCCTAATTAATTAAAATTGGCAAGATCAAAACATTTAAATAAGTATTAGGACTTTCCTAAACTCAAGCCAAACGATAGGATAGTCGGGAAATTACCGAAGTTCACTTCGAATTAGTGATTTCTCCTACCTTTCTTCCTTTGGATTCACAAAACAAAATGATCCAAAATTTGATCCATTCCCTATTGAAATTCCAAAATTCAATCTTTGAAAACCTTAAACTTTGAAATTCTTGAAACGGAATTATTGATTATTATCGAGAGTTTTCTTAGGTGATTCCCGTCACTTAAGATGTAATTAACTATTGGGGCTTGCCCTTATAGGAATTTTAAAGAACCCGAGTAATATAAACCTCGTTTAATGCTTTCATATTAAGCGAGGAATTTGTCGGCTTATAAAATTGGTTCGCGAGACCAAACGGATGTCACGAAATCTCCTAGTTTATTTAATCGAGCCCCATCATCAAGCAGTGTGTCTATTCTTCGGGATAGATACAGGGTTTGTAGTGCGGTGCTCGTTTGTATAAACTATTTGGGATGTGAGATCGGTTTGATTTCATATCTTAAAATGTTCAAATTTAAAAAATTATTTTTAAAATCAAATACTACCTTTTCAAATTATTTATTAAATTAAAAATTAGCCGACAACTTCTGTTAGGCGACCACTTTTCAAAATAAAACACACAACCTAAAAATATGCCGACAAGTTCATGACTCTCACTTTAGCGAGTATGAAACTTTTGGAACGATGGAAGGACCACGGGAGGAAGTCATTAGCTTTCTCGGCTGATGGGACCGGAGTTTGGAAAATTAAGCCGCAGGGAAAGAGTGAATTTTCCTCTTTCTAAATTAAATGCGATCTCAAAGCTCGGCATTACTTTATTTGTTCTACTACGTTACCCTCATATCACCATAGTGAGGTAACACGAGATGAAGCGGTCGAATTTACGTATTCGAGAATAACGAAGCATCAACATCGGGAGAATTATTTATCAAAACATCCTAGCCGCTCCTCGAAATGAGAGTGGAGCTTGGATCGGGACACCCTGGATTAATTTTTGCACTCTGCCAACTCTGCGGAGTTGAGGCTAGAGATGATGAAGAATGGGTGGAACCTATGAAACCACTCACAGTTGCCAACATTAATAAGTATGAATCTCATGAAGGGTGGAGATCGGGAGTGAGAAGTTATTTCACTCGGTCAGTAGAGATATACCCTCTACTAGCTATGAACCACCGAGCCTACCACCCCTACCCTACAAGATCCGATGAATGAATTGACCCTGCATAGGAGGAGTTTTGAGCAGTTTGGAAAAACAATGGGGAGAAGATTTGATCATTTTGATCAAAGGATTAATAATCTGGAGAGGAGACATGATTATGATAATGAATACCTCCAGCGACATTCGGAATACGAAATTGCATTCTATGAAGCTGAACGTCGTTATAGGAGTGGAGATTTAGATGTTGTCTTTCGAGAATGCCCCAGGTATACTCAGTATCATCCTGCTCAGTCTTCTCAGCCTACTGAATCGAGGAGGGGATGATATAGTTTGGGACTTTGATGCTGAAGATTAGGACTTTATTTGTTTTATTTGTTTGGTGTAAGTTATTTTGAGGACTTTATATGTTTGTAATATTCAGTACTTTATATTTTGAGACATTGGATGTTAGTTAGATTAATTTGCTTGAATTGTTATAGTAGTTAGTTTTTGTTTTTGAGTTAGTTAATTGCATTTGTTCTTATGTTAAATAGGATGATAGTTTTCTTTAGTATGTTTTTATTTTATTTTGTATTGTTTTAAGTTTTTAAAATTGTTAATCTGTTAGTTCAATTGTTTTTAATATGTTAGTAATTCATATGTGTAGTAAAGAGTTATTTTAATTATTGTGTTTAATACTTATCTTAGATTTTATCCCTGCATTTTCTTTAAATTGTTATATATATATGGAGAATACTAACAGTACAGGTTCAATGAAAAATGCAAAAAAAAAAAGCCTGCAAAAATTTCAAAGAAAAAAAAGAAGAAATACCTAAACTTCAAAGGTATTATTTATTTACTTTCCTCCTTTTTCATTATTTAGATTAGATATAAAAATTTAAGTTTGGGGGGGGAGTAAAATACAAATTTAGTTATTAACTTGTTCTCAATTTTTATTTTTCAAATTATTATAAAATGATTTTTATAGTAAATTTTTCAATTTAATTTAATATGAATTATTTTATTTAATTATTATAAAAGGTTAAATGAAATATTTCTAGTGCTTTAATTGATTAAATAGAATAAAATATTTGGTTAAAGGGAATAAGAATATAGTAAACTATTTTTAGTAAGGAAAACTATATTCTAAAATTAAAATTCTTAAGTATTCAAGTGAAAAAGAAAAGATTGAAAATCAATGAAGTAAAAACTATGAAGTATATATAAGCTAAGAAATATTTCTAAGTTTCAAATTTAGGAAGATGAAAATGAAGTTCAAAATTATTAACAGGCTCTCCAGATACAGTAATCCTCATTAGAAAAAAAAAGAAAAAAAAAAGAAAAAGAAAAAGAAAAAGAAAAAGAAAAAGAAAGGAAAAAGAAAAATGAGGAGAAGCTCGAGGAGATGTCTTATCAAAAATTGGCTTCATTTGAATTAACTTAAAGGTAAAAACAAAGATATTTCCAAACTTATGTTTATGGATTAGAATTTTACCTAATAGTATTTTCTTGAATTTCTTATCATATGAATATCTTAAGTAGTTATTCTTTTAAATATAGTCATTCCTGAAATGAATAGTAAGCTAGAAATCTTAGATCTGATAACTAAATAATTTATTTCTATAAGATTAATTAAATTATATGAATTATTTTTTATTTAACTTTATTATGATATTAATTAATCTAATTCATAGTTATTTAAATTGAAAAATCTTATTATAAAACTCATTATTTTTATGTAGATCTTAAAATTACTTGAGGACATGAGTAATAAGTAAGTTTGGGGGATTTTGATCGCTGAAAATTTTATTAAGAAATTCATACCTATTTTTGATGAAATTGCACTTTAAAGAAAGGTATTTTCTTGATTTTATTGCAGGAATGGAGAATTTAAGTGATAAAAGTAAAAATCATAAAAAGGAGCAAATTTGGAGCAAAAAGGAAGAAAATAATGAAATTTGTGCTGAGTCGCCGATGGCGAGATAGACCCCACCGACGGCGAGGCTACGAGGAGACATTTCTGAAGAAATTATAACTGTCTCGCTGACAGCGAGCCCGAGCCCGCTGACAGCGAGCTAGCGCGGTTTGAAGATCTTCTAGAAGCCTCGCCGACAGCGAGGTAGTTCGTCGCCGATGGCGAGCTAGTTCAAATGGCTCTGATACATTGAACTTGGATACTTTTTGAAGAGATGCTTACACACCTCTTGGTCCTTTGCTCAGCTCTATATATAGAGGCCGAAATTCAGTATTTTAGTGTGTGTTAATTTGTTCTAAGTTAAAATTTTATATAAGTGTCTTAGTGTGTGTCTTAGTGTGTGTCTTAGTGTGTGTCTTAGGGAGTCTTTGAGTGTTATAAGTGAGTTATTTTGAGTCTTTAGTGAGTATTTAGTGAGTTAGTGAGTTTTTAGTGAGTCTTGCTGTACTGGAAGGAAGAGTCGAAGAAGCTGCAGGAGTACGCAGGGATAAATTGAGATAAGTATTTGTATTTATTGTTTTTAACTTTAAATGAAATCCATGCTTAGTTCGGTTCCATGCATTCGAGTAGTTTATTATTCTTTCTCCCTGTTATGAAATTAAGTGACTTGATGAACTAAAAATAGAAGTACTTTTATATATTAATAAATTGTGATAATTTTTACTTAAAACTTAATTTACTTTCAATCGGCCATTTGAATTGTTAAAATGTGTTGATTATCAACTATAGTAAAAATTACATCCGATATTCGGGGAATTCAAAAGCCTTAGAACGAGGGTGCAAATAAATAGGGAAATAATATCATTCGGGTGTAGAATTGAGCATTTTAGTGTGACGGACTAAAATATTCGATTTGGTCCTACTTGTTTGAGAGCTGAAGTGTAGATGTTAGCCCTCGGGCGAGGGAACGTGGGAGCTGCGAAGTGGCGGTCGGTATCCTCCCGAGCCTAGCCGCGGATTCGGTAACCAAACATAGGATTAGTCAATGTTCATTTCACCTAGACCAAAGGGTAAAGAATAGGAATGCTCCTATTTGTCACAATACCTTAAAATTATCTATTTAAATTCATCAATCACTTAAATTTCTAAACAAGGGGAAAGATACTTTTTCGAATAGTTAAGACTTATTTAGCAATTAGTTTAATTTCGCACTTTCAATACGTATTAATTTTCTACTTAGTTAAATTACCTAATTGAAATACTTAGTTTACTTTATTACGCATTAAATTTAGAATTTCAAATTTTCGTATACTATTTTAGAATTATTATTATTATTTTAAAATTAGCTGTTATTTTATTTTCTCTTTCCCTGTGAGATCGATAACCAGGACTCCACTAGAGCCCTGTATTACTTGATACGATATGTATACTTGCGTAGCATCAACAACATAAACAATTACAATTCTATACATATAATATAGCGGGGTCAAGTTTTTGGCTTCGTTGCAATTAAATTAAAATATCATAATATAAAATTGTGGGTCAGTGACCAAGTATAATGCCTTCTGTAATCATGAATTGACATTTTTCCCAGTTAAGAACTAAATTTGTTTCTTCGCATCTTTTCAGAACTTTGGCTATGTTATCCAAATAAGATTCAAAGAAGTTCCAAAGGCGAAAAATTGTCCATGAATATTTCAATTCCTTTGTTAATCAAATCACAAAATATTGACATCATACATCTTTGAAAAGTTGCAGATGCATTACATAAACCAAAAGACATTCTTCTAAAAGCAAATGTTCCATAAGGACTTGTAAAAGTTGTCTTTTCTTGGTCCTCAGGAGCAATAAGTAATTGATGATAACCAGAATATCGATCCAGAAAACAGAAATATGAGTGTCCAGCTAATTTATCGAGCATTTGATCCAAGAAAGGTAAAGGAAAATGATCCTTTCTAGTGGCTTTATGTAGTTTCCTATATTCAATACAAATTCGCCATCCAGTAAGTTGTCTTGTAGGAATAAGTTCATTTTTATCATTAACAATGACAGTTACACCTCCATTCTTCGGAACGCAATGAATAGGACTTACCCATTGACTATCCGAAATAGGATAAATAATACCAGCATCTAACCACTTAATAATTTCTTTTTTAACAACCTCTTTCATAATAGAATTTAATCTTCTTTGCGATTCTATAGTAGGTTTAAAATTTTCTTCCATTAAAATTCTATGCATGCAAATGGAAGGGCTTATTCCTCTTATATCAGCAATAGTCCAACCAAAAGCTTTCTTATAATTCTTTAACACACCTAGTAATTTTTCTTTTTGATCTTTACTCAGTTCAGAAGAAATAATAACAGGTAAAGTTAATGAATTTCCAAGAAATGCATATTTTAAATAGGAAGGTAATATTTTTAATTCCAGTTCAGGTGTTTTTTTAATTGAGGGTAAAAATATATCATTTTGAGTTATGTCTAAAGTTTCCCAATTATCTTTAATAAAATGAGTCTCTTCTTCTTCTATTACTTCCTCTTCATCAGTTAAAAATTTAAACTTTTCTTCAAAAATAACTTTACATTTTTCTTGATAATGTTTTTCAATTAAATAATCAATTATATCCATTCGATAACATTTCTCTTTATCAGGGTACTTCATTGATTTAAGAACATTGAATTTAATTTCTTGATCATTGACTCTCAAGATTAATTCTCCTTTTTGCACATCAATCATAGCTTGTCTGGTAGCTAGAAAAGGTCTTCCTAAAATAATAGGTATCTCTTTATCTTCTTCCATATCAAGTACTATGAAATCTACAGGGAAGATAAATTTATCCACTTTAACAAGGACATCCTCTATAACTCCTTTAGGATAAGTGATCGATCTATCAGCTAACTGAAGAGTTACAGTGGTGGGAGTAATATCTCCTAAATCCAATCTTCGAAAGATAGAAAATGGCATGAGATTAATACTTTCTCCTAAATCACATAAAGCTTTTCCGTAAATTTTTTCTTCAATAGCACAGGGTATAGCGAAATTTCTAGATCCTTAAGCTTTTCAGGTAATTTCTTTTGAATTATTGCACTACATTCTTCACTTAATGCAATAGTTTCAAAAGCTTCAAATTTTTATTTTTTTCTTAAAATATCCTTCATAAATTTTGCGTAAGTTGGCATTTGTTCCAAAGTTCAGCAAAAGGTATGTTAATAGTAAGTTTCTTAAAAATTTCAAAGAACTTAGAAAATTGATGATCAAGTTTATGCTATTTAAGTCTTTGAGGAAAAGGTGGTGGTGGTTTTTCAACTTCCACATTAATAGGTATAACAGTCTGATCTTGACTAGGAGAGAGAGTTTCTTTAGGTTTTTCAATCTCTTCAACCTCAATCTCTTTTTCAATTTCATTCTGAAATCTTTCTTTTAATTCCTTTCCACTTCTAATTTGCACAGATTTAACCTTTTCATGTTCTTTTCCAGTTTCTTTTGGATTGATTTCAACATTACTAGGAAGTGTTCCTACAGGTCTGTTATTAATTAAAGTAGCAATTTGTCCCATTTGATTTTCAATATTACGAATAGCAATATTTTAATTATGCAAATGATTTCATGTTCTTTTCCAGTTTCTTTTGGATTGATTTCAACATTACTAGGAAGTCTTCCTACAGGTCTGTTATTAATTAAAGTAGCAATTTGCCCCATTTGATTTTTAATATTACGAATAGCAGTATTTTGATTTTGTAATTGATTATTTATTTGCATAATTAATTTTTCTATTGATAACTTTTTCTGTTGATTATTAAATCCAGGAGGTTTATAATTTGAATTAACTTGATTATTCTAATTTCCAGTGGGATGAGATTGATTATTATCCCATTGTTGTTCTGAATTATCCCAGCTAAAATTAGGATGATTTTTCCACCCAGGATTATAATAATTTGAATAAGGATTAATTTTACTTGCAATAGCTTGTAAAGTTTCAATAGTTTGAGAATCTTCAATATTAACAGAGTTAATATGCGAAATATTAATTGCAAAATTATCTAATTTCTTAGACATTGCTGCAACTTATGAAGCTAAGATAGAAAAGGCTTCATTATCGTGAATACTGACCATCTTTTAGGATTAATCCTTTCGGAAGGACATTGAAAATTATTATTAGCCATTTCTTCAATTAAATTGTAAGCTTCTTCAAATGATTTGAACATTAAAGAACTTCCAGCAGCAGCATCAATAATTGAATTTAAAGATCCAATTAATCCATTATAAAATGTTTGAATAATCAACCAATCAGGTAAAGCATGATGAGGACATTTTCTTAATAGCTCTTTAAATCTTTCCCAAGTTTCATATATTGTCTCCCCGTCAAATTGACTAAATGAAGTAATATCATTTCTTAATTTAGCAGTTTTAGAAGGAGGAAAATATTTAGTAAGAAATTTTTATGTCATTTCAGCCCATGTTTTAATAGAACCAGCCGCTAATGAGTTTAACCACATCTTTGCTTTATCTATTAAAGAAAAAGGAAAGAGTCTAAGTCTAATAGCATCATCAGAAATATTGTTATATTTAAAGGTAGCACAAAGTTCAAAAAAAACTAATAAGATGTAAATTTGGATCCTCATTTGGTGATCCACCAAATTGATTGTTTTGCACCATTTAAATAA
Organism: Papilionanthe hookeriana x Papilionanthe teres; assembly: GCA_022702705.1. Taxonomy (NCBI): domain Eukaryota; kingdom Viridiplantae; phylum Streptophyta; class Magnoliopsida; order Asparagales; family Orchidaceae; genus Papilionanthe; species Papilionanthe hookeriana x Papilionanthe teres. The sequence goes on from CM040426.1 coordinate 106,147,052, forward strand.
TAGACGGTTTAAGTTCAAAAGAATTAGCATCTACAATGGGTATTTGAATACTACTATGAAGTTAATCAACTGTAGGGTTAGCATAATCCCTTAATGGTTTATAAACATTTTGATCATTAAGTTCAATTGGATTTTGTAAAGTAGCCATTTCTTAAAATTTTTGAATTTCTTTTCCCTTTTTAATTTTTCTAATTGTTATTTCCAATTCAGAATCTAAAGGTATTAATCCTTCAGAACCAAATCTTCGCATAAAATAAGGAATATAATATAAAAATTAAACTATTCTATTTCTTACTTCCTTCCCCGGCAACGGCGCTAAAAACTTGACCCGACCGCAAATAACGCGATAATGTTTGCTTCCAAAAGATAACAAAAGCTTTGAATCAATTTATAAATAGCGGCTAGTGTATAAAATTAATATTATATAATTTAGAAAAATATTTTTACACACTAGGGGTACTACGCAAGTATACGTATCGTTTCAAGTAATATAGGGTTTTTAAACAAAGACCCCAGTATCGATCCCACGGGGAAGATTTATAGAGAAAAATAAAATAGTAAAAATATTTTTGATTTATCTTTTAAATAAATTACTGTTAAATTACTAGATGCAAATAAAGACAACAATAATAAGAAAATGATTTTATGAATTCTATATAAAATAAACAACTTTCTTTCCTTCAATTAATCTAAGATTTTTAAGATAATTTAATATTCGTTGGAGAATTTGATTTATGGTATTGTGCCAAATAGAAGCATTCCTATTCTTTACCCTTTGATCCAGGCGCAAAGAACATTGACTAATTTACAGAATAAGTCCGAATGTATTATTAGTAGAATGGGTTAATCTAGGCTCACACTTCTAGATATCAAAGGATGGCTATGGTCGGCCCTACTAGTGACCCTTTCCTAGTCTATAAATCAAATTATAATAATTTAGTCTGTCACTCTAAAAACTTATCAATTCTACGCCGCCCTTTAAATCTTATCTTCTTATTTATTTGCACTTCACCTTGAATAGCCCGCTCATGGCCTTCGACTACCTAAGGATTCATGTAACATTTACAAGTTAAGAGTTCTTCTCCTTCAAGGTCCCAAAACTCTTCAACAGGTTTTAACAATTCAAACGGCCAATTTAAAAAGTAAAGTAAGATCAGGTATTAATGTCATCACAATGTTTTGAAAATAAATTGAATTTTTAATTCTCCATCGAATCTTTATATTATCTTATCTATCTCTTCATAATTGAAGGAAGAAAGTAAACTAACTACTCAGAACACATTGAAAATAAATAGCAAAACATGATAATTAAACTTTGAATCAAATGTAAAAATATACTTATCTCAAATATTTCTTCTACAGATCTTCTGATTCCTACTGACTTCACAATGTAATGAACTCCAAATGCAATAACTTGAATATAAACTCACTAAACTAAACAAAAGTGGCCCTAAATTTCTCTCTCTAATTCTCTCCTAAGGATGAGAGATCCTAAAGTAGATAAGAGAAAGGGGTACGATGGGAGGGGCACGTTTTCTGAAGAAATGGGCCTCTATTTATAGGCTTCAAGGGTTGCCTTGAGGCACCTCTTCAAAACATGTCCACATTTAATGAATCTTCTAGAAGGTACGTCTGGCGCCTAGGCGCCGGAATCTGGCTCCTAGGCACCGGACACAGCGTCCAGTTCTTCGCACCTCTTCACTTTGGCTTGCACCTCTTCGCGATTAAAACCGTTTTAGATCGTCCAAATGCAATGTATCACATGTCCTATTATCAAGGAACAACTTCCAGCCTTTTAGAATGTCCAATAACCTCTCACTCCATCAAAATAACTGATCAAATGTTGGCAAAAACTTGACAGTTTTTGTATCGAGTCTGGCGCTTAGGCGCCAGGCCATAATTTTTTATACTTTTGATATTTTGCTCCATTTTTGCTCCTTTTTGCTCTTTTTTTCTTCTTAGACCTTTTACATTACCTACATCCAAAAACACAAAAATACCATTCATTAAAGCATAATATCCATAGAAATTAATAAGAATTAAGACATAAAGAAATAGGTATTTTTTTATAGATCACCAAGCTTAGTCAATTTCATGGAAATGGGTTTTAAGGATTTTGGATATTTAGGGGTAATTTGGCACATGGCCTAGTTTAGAAAAGTTTAATGATGAATTTGAAACTTAGGGAGTGATTTATATCAAAGGGATGATGAGGTGAAAGTGTCATGTAGGCTTTGGATTGACCTTGTGCCTTTTGAAATCATTTTGGATGGGCTTTTAAAATGGTTTAAGGAAGTGGGCCTTTAGGTTTGAAAACAAATTGGTGGATGGAAATTTTGTGAAGGATTAGGCCAAAAAAATGTTGGGTTTAATTTAGGGATGTGTCATGAGTGATTTGAAACAATTTTGGGGTGATTTGGAGTTTAATTGGGTTTGATTTGGGATTTTTTTGGTAAAGAGGCCAAAGTGGGTCAAATTGGGCTAACTTGGGCTAAGGTTGGGCTAATGTTAGATTTGATATAAAATTAATGTTAAGAAAGTTTATGGGTGTGTGAAAAATAATTTTCAACTTTGGTTGGGCTATGATTTTGGGATTTGGGCCCATTTGGGTTCATGGTGGGTTTAGGCCAAAATTGGGGATTTTTTGTTTGGGTTAGGTTTGGGTGGAGTTTAGTCTCAAATTTAGGGAAAATCTTGTTAATTTTTTTTTGTGGGTATATTAGGAAGGTTTAGGAAAAGATTTGGGGTTAATTGGAGTTGAGTTGGGTTAGTTTGGGTTAAGTTTAGGTTATGGGCCAAAATTGTGTTTTAAGCTTCAAATTGAAATTGGATCCAAATGTCAATCAAATTGGACTTGGATTTGGTCTAGATTGCTATTGGGGATATTGAATTGAAGTTTAAGACTGAATTGGATCAAAATTAGGATCAATTGGGTTGATTTGGTTTGACATTGGGTCCATCTAGGTTAAAAATGGGTCAAATTGGGGATTTTGGTAAAAGTGGTCTAAATTGACAAAATTAGCTTATGGTGTAGTTGAACAAAATGAAATTGAGAATAGTTGGGATTTTCTGGAATTTTTACGGGAAGTTTCTGAATTTTTGGAATTTTTGGGTCGTAAGGGTATTTTGGGTATTTGAAGGGTATTGGGGGTATTTTTGGAAATTTTGGTATATTTGGCTAAGGATGATCAATTTGAATGGTGGGAAATGTTTAGGATTGGTTTTGAGGAATTTTGGATAATTTAGGTGATTTTGCAAATTTTGGGTAGTTTCAAGGGCATTTGGTAGGTTTGTTGGGTGTAGGGCCCAGGGGGTCAAAAATTGAAATTTTGGGAAAATGAAGATTGATTGAATATTAGTAGAATGGAATCACTTTGGTTGAGCCATGAAGCCATATTAAGCTCATAGGAGCCATGAGAGGACTCATTTGAGGCATTCACAATGTTGTTCCTAACCCTCTTAGCCAAGGGCCTACGGGTTAAGGTCCATCCATATGAATTACCTACATGAGTCAGGGAGTCAAGGTAGGTATGAATGGTTTTAGGATTTGGAATGTGTGTGAAAGTGTAATGTGTGCAGGTCAACCCTCACCAGACCAGGCCACCGAGGGTAGTCCTAAGGCCAAAGAGTCCTATAGGGAACTCTCCTTTAAACCTCCACATTTGATCGTAACCCTCCAAGTGACTTAGGGGTTCACAATTAAACTTATGGAGGTTGCAGGGAGTTAAGAGGTGTTTAAATTTCTAAGTGGTGGGTTCCATTTCTAGTCTTCTAAGATAGTCAAAGGGAAAGCATAAGGCTAGATCCTAAGAACTAAGGAGAGAGAAGAGAAAAGACCTCATCAAAAATGAGGTCAACACCTATATTACTTGAAACTATACGTATACTTGCGTAGTACCCCTAGTGTGTAAAATATTTTCAAAAGTTTTACAACATTTTAATTTTTTACACTAGCTGCTATTTATAAATTGGGTCAAGTTTCTGGCATCTTTTGGAAGCAAAAATTTCTGCGTTATTGCGGGTCGGGTCAAGTTTTTGGCGCCGTTGCCGGGGAAGCTTCGGTAAGAACTTTTGGAGAATTTTAGTTGAAATAATTAGGTTTAGACTTGGAAAACTATAGTGTTGTAAAAACTATTTTTGTGTGAAAAGTGCTTTGTTATATGAAAAAGTGTTGTGAAAAAAAAAGAAAAAAAATTGTTTGTGTGAAAAATAAGGTGTTTGTGAAAATGTTTTGTTGTATTGAATATATTTTTCATTTTATTTGTTTTATTGTTAATGTATTATTTTTGTGTTATGTATGCGAGACAAAGGATCTGCAAGACTTGTGCCTTATGATCCCAAGTTTGAAAAAAATAAAAAAAAAATACAGAAAGGACTCGAAAAACTAGAAATTGAAATGGAAAACTTTTAAGATAATAACTTAGAAAATCATCATACTTCATTGAGGGAATACGTAAATCCTACGACAGATGAAATTCACTCAAGTATACAAAACCTTGTCATAGAAGCTAACTTGTTTGAAATAAATCCTAAGATTATCTAACTGGTGCAGAACAATCAGTTTGGGGGAACTCCTTTGGAGGATCCCTATTTACACTTATCTAGTTTTCTATAACTTTGTGTTACATTTCATTATAATGTCATGTCAGACGATCATGTTAGGTTAAGGATTTTTTCTTTCTCACTAAGGGATAAGGCTAAAATATTGTTATACTCATTAGCACCTGGCTCTATTAAAAATTTGGTTGAGTTAACTCAGAAATTCCTAGCTAAGTATTTTCCACTTTCAAGGACTACTAAACGTAGAAACGATATTATCTCATTTTATCAATATGAAGGAGAATTAATATATGAAGCGTAGGAATGATTTAAGGAACTCCTAAGAAAGTGTCCACATCATGCTCTGCCCGATTGGTTAATCATTCAAACTTTTTATAATGGGTTATTAGGATCCCTTAGGTCTATAATTGATGCTACTGCTGGTGGTTCATTAATGTCAAAATCATTTGATGAAGCGTATGCATTAATTGAAAAAATGGCTACAAATGAATTTCAATGGCCCTCTACAAGGGGAAATCATAAAAATGTAGCTAGTGTTCATGATATAGATGTGATTACAATTCTTGCATCTCAGGTTGCCGCAATATCAAGGAAGTTGGACCAATTTGGAATAAACCACCCTCAATTTACTTCTGTAAGTGAGGAAAGTTCATTAGGGCGTATAACTGATTCTAACTTATCATATGACGCTTTAAATACTATAAACAACCCATATTCTAACTTTTACAACCTGTGTTGGGAGAACCATCCTAAATTTAACTGGAATCATACTACTGATGGCGGAAACCAAAAATGGGAAAATAATCATGTGAATCCTAATGGAAGTTAGAAAAATCAGGGTAACACAAACTATAGACCTTCATATCCACTGGACTCTAACAATGATCAACAATTTGAGGATAAGAAGATGTCTATGGAAGAAGTGGTATTGCAAATGGGAAACCGTTGCAAAGTCAAAATGCTGCGAATAAAAATATAGAGAATCAACTGGGACAAATTGTTAATTCACTTAGCAATAGACCCCAAGGAACACTTCCTAGCAACATTGAGATCAACCCTAAAGAGAACAAAAATGAACAAGTAGAAGTTGTCCAATTAAAAAGTGGAAGAGAGATAGAGGATGTAGTTAGAAAAGAGAAAGATGTTGTGAGAGAAACAAAGGAAACAAAAAGACCTGGAAAACATGTTTCTAAGGATTTGGAAAAATTAATTTCTCCAACTAAAATCAATTTAGAAAGACCACCACCTCCATTTCCTCAAAGACTTAGACAGCATGAGTTGTATAAGAAATTTTCAAGGTTCATGAAAGTACTTAAGAAGTTAACGATAAATATTCCTTTCACTAAAGCTTTGGAATAGATGCCAATTTATGCAAAGTTTATGAAGGACATATTAAACAAGAAAAGGAAATTTAGGGATTACGAGACAGTTGCACTAAGTGAGCGAGTGCATGCACTATACTTCGAGAAAAATTTTCCTCGAAATTTAAAGATCCTTGTAACTTTACAATTCCTTGTTCGATGGAGAAAGATTATGTGGAAAAGCTTTATGTGATTTAGGAGTGAGCATTAATGTGATGCCTCTATCTATATTTAGAAGGTTAGGTTTAGTCGATATTTCTCCCACTACTGTAACCCTTATGTTAGCTGATCGATCTATCATTTATCCAAAAGGAGTTAAAGAAGAGGTGCTTGTTAAAGTGGATAAATTTATCTTTCCTTTAGACTTTATTGTATTAGATATAAAGAAATATAAAGAAATTCCAATTATTTTAGGGAGACCTTTCCTTGTTACTGGACAAGCTATGATAGATGTGCAAAAAGGAGAGTTGATTATGAATATTAATGACCAGAAAGTCACTTTTGATGTATTAAAGACTATGAAATATCCAGCTGAGAGAAAAGATGATGATTGTTATTGGATAGATGGAATTTATTATCTAAGTAAAGATCATTTCCAAGAAAGTTATGAGAGCAAGTTAACAGATGAGATTGAAATGGATTTTCATGATGATTCAAAAACGTTATTTAAAGAATACTGTATGTATGTTCAAGAGAGGTGTGAAATGATGGACGCTACAGAAAATAGTAAACTTTTAATTCCATTTGTTGAAAAATCTCATGAACTTAAGATAGATGAACCCCATACAATTTTAAAGCCTACCTATTTAGGGAATTCATCAACACAACCAGTATTTATATCTTTAGATGTGACTCAATCACAAGAAAACCTGAATTGAATGATGGACATGATAAAATTATTGATCTAAGACTTGGAAGAGAATTTGAGGATAAATTTCAAAAGAACTTTGAGTTGAGAAAAGAGGATAAGGATATAGGAAGACCATTGGAAGAAATTCCTAAGGAATTAGAAAAACCTTTTTCCTCAACTAAGATAGATCCTCCATCATTTAATAATTATAAAGGGAAGAATTGAAATATAATTTGAAACAGAAAAGTAACATAGAAGAATTTGATCCTGAATCTGAATTATCTAAAGAGAATCCTATCCAAAATTTAGGAGATATTGAAGTATCTTATAAAGATCCATTTCTTATAAATTTCAAGGATGATATTAATATGCAAATTCAGAAAATCAATAGAAGAATATTGGATCTAGAAAGAAATATGAGGAACAATGATATAAATCAAACTGAAAATGAAGTGCTGAATGAAAAATTAAAATTTGAGGACTTTATAGGAATCCATGGATCTGGAAATGATTGGGCGATTGATCGAGGATTATTAAAATGGAATTTTGATCCAGGAGGAAACATTTGTTGGGATGACGACGTTAAACCTAGTACTTTATGGGAGGCCACCCATAGTTATCAATTGTCGGGCAGACAACATTAAATCAAGCACTTCATAAGAGGCAACCCATGGTTATCTTTTCTATTATGTTTATGTGTTGTTTTGTTTGTTTTGTGTTTACTTTAGTGCGAATTAGATTATTGTTGTGAGGTTATGCCTTGGTCTTGACTAAATTTGTATATGACTTCTGGTAGTAGCAGGCTGATGAGTCTGTTATGACTCAGTTCTCAACTGGAGCTGAGCATTACCTTGAAGCATGTAGAGTTTAGACTTGGGCCACTCCATTTCAACTCTATTACTTCCATTATCTAACTTTTTTTCACTAAGTAAGGTCATGAAATTTCTTAATGAAAAACATATGAATGAACTGCACTATTTTTATTTATCAGATTATCGTTATTAGTGTAGTTTCTTCCATTAGAAATTGAAAGTAAGGAGGGAAAATGTGAGTAGAAAGGAGTTCAAATTAACCTCAGATGATATTTGTTTATGAATGTGCGAGTCTAGGTATTTTAGTTTATGTGTTTGTGTTTGTGTTTGTGTTACAACAATTTAGAGATTTGAATAACAGTGAAATATATATTCCTATACCGATACATGTCCTGCTCATTTGACCTTTCTTTAGTTTAATTTTATTCTAGCATGTTTTAGTTTAGATTTACTTTCTATTATAAATTTTTCTGTCCTGATGAATATTTGTAGATCTTTTTGACAAACATTTGTGGTAGATAGAATTTCTGAACTATTTTTCTTCTTGCTTATATTTTCTGTGTTGAATGCTATACATGTTAAAAATCAAGTTTGGGGGTAGGAAGAAAAATATATTTTAAAGTTAGTATACTTTCTTTTTAGTTTAATATTATTTTATGCATGTGTTAGGCTAGATTTACTTTCTTCTTCAATCATTATATCATGATTATGCATGTATAAAAATTTGATAGGATGTTGTAGTAGTTAGTAGATTTAACTTTTATTTTTCTTCCTCCTACATTTTATGGAATTAATAGCAAAATATTTTAAAATATAAGTTTGGGGGGAAGAAAAATTTTTTAAAATGTAACTTTATTTGTCCTCAGTAGCATGTAACTAATTTGATATCATTTTTAAAATGACTTGTGGTATGTGGTGTTACCATTAGGTTGCTATAATTTCAATTTTAGGAATGTTAAAAAAATAACTTAGTTGAAATCCTTAGTGAAGAAACTGTTCTAGAGTTAAGATATTTTGTAGGAAACATTAGAAAAATGATTTTTCTATTTATGGTTGAAAGGAGTTGAATATTTGAAAAGCTAAAATTCTTAGATTTATACTTAAAAAGAATTGAACCTTTATTGAAAAACCTTTTTTCAAACTAATACTTACACTTATAAAAAGTTAGGGAAAGTTTTGAGTTTTGGAATTTAGAGAGAGGATAGTGAAATTTAAAATTATTAAAGGCCTATCCAGATTTAGTAATCCTCACATAAAAAAAAAGAAAAAAAAAGAGAGAGATTGAAAATGATCCTGAAAAAAAAAGAAAAGAAAATAAGTGAGGAGAAGCTTGAGGAGAAGCCTAATTAAAAGTTGGTTTCACTTGAATCTTTTTAAATGAAAATACTTAAAAACAATCCTAAGCTTATTCTTATTTCAAAAGGTATTGGTTAAATTGGTATAGATAAGGTGCTTAAATTCCATTTTTATGCTTTATATGAATCTTTAGTTTGACAATTTTGAATAACTTTTGAAGTAAATAGAAAATCAGGATTCCTAAGTTGAATATGAGATATTCTTACACTCCAGTCCTAGGTTGATTTGCTAGAATTTCTCCTATGTTATACTATAACATTTCTGAGATGAAATTATAGGAAACTCTATTGAAACTCACAACCACAAGTCAACATAATTGGTTTTTAAAGTTATAGTGTTACTTGAGTACAAGTAATGTTTAAGTTTGGGGGAATTGATCAAACTAAAAATTACCTATTTTTAGTGTAGATTTCATGCTCACTTTATGCACATTTTTTATGATATACACTTTAAAGGAATGTATTTTGCATATTTTTGTCTTCAAGTATAAAAATATATGATTTTAGAGAAATGAGGCAAAAACAATGCAATTTGGAGCCAAAATGAGCAAAGAAGAAAATTCTGACCTAGTACATATCAATATATTTATCTATGCTTAATCTATTTTACATTTCTCACATGTTTTTGAATGAAATTATACTTTTGAGAAATGTTATTTTTATGTCTATCTTGTAGGTGAAGATGTTAGGAACACAATACAACTGAAATGGGCGAAAAGGAGTTGATACGGAGACAAACGGAGCAAAATAGTGGAGCTGCGCACAGGGTGACGCCTAGGCGCCAAACCCGGCGCCTAGACGCCAGTGACGACGAGAAAACGACACTTAGGCTCCAGAATCAAGGCCTAGGCGCCAGAATCATCCAAAAAAAGTTATTGGATGGATTTTTGACAACTTTAAGAGTTATTTTGACGGTGTTAAGTAGTTTTTAGACCTTCTAGAAGACTAGAAGTTACTCCTAATATATAGGACATGTGATACAATTCATCTAGACACATTGGAATGATTTTAATCACAAAGAGGTGTGGCCTAAAGTGAAGGGGTGCGAAGATTTGGTCACAGGAGTCTGGCGTTAGGCGCCAGATCCCGGTGCCTAGGCGCCACAGTTGGTTTCTAGAAGATTCAATGAATGTGGATGAATTTTTAAGAGGTGCCTTAAGCAACACTTGGTCATTTTTGAAAATCTATAAATATGGACCAATTCTACAGCAAAGGGCTCTCTCTCTCTCTCTCTCTTTCTTCTCCCTTAGTCATTTTAGAGTCATGAAGATGTAGATTTCTATATCTTATGGAGAGATTGGTGAGGGATTTTGAGATATTTATGTAAGGAATGTACGAGCGGCGCATAGATCGGTGGGAGATTTTGGTGGAGAGATCTTCTTCTTTCTTTCAGAGGAAAAAAGTTAATTATTGTGTTCTTCATTCTCTTGTAATTGTTGTAAACACTTTCTAGTGGATTTTCTTTGTTTTAAACCGAGTTTTCTGTCATGATTTATCCATGCTTCGTAAGTGATTTTCTTTACTCTTTCTTTTAAATGAAGTAGTGACATGTGTAGGAAAATCATTTAAATGCTTCTAGGTGACAGATAGTTGCATAAATATAATAGAATACTAATGAAATAAGTTCCTTGTTGGCACTTAAATTATTACATAATTCTATCAACCCTTTTACTTCTTATGTCATTATTTTCATTTACTTTTGTTTTGTAATGAAATAGATGCATGTTTAGGAATTAAGATTTACTTAGATATTCTCTTATTAAATTATGGTGATAATATTCATACCGGATCTTCATTTACTTTACAAATTAATCACTTGTGTTGTTAAAATTTGTTGAAGAATTCTGAGACCTAACCAGAGATGAGTTCTTAACTAGTAGATATCACATGAATCCTTGGGTAATCGAAGGCTATATGAGCGTTATTCATGGTGAAGTGCAAATAAATAAGGAGATATTATTTATTGGGCACATACTTGATTAGTTTTTAGAGTGACAGACTAAATTCTAAAAATTTGGTTTATAGAAAAAGAACGGGTCACTGGTAAGGCCGACCATAGCCACCCTTGGACATCTAGTAGTGTGAGCCTAGATTAACCTATTCTACTAATAAAACATCCTGAACCGATCTATAGATTAGCCAATATTTATTATGCCTGGACCAAAGGGTAAAGAAAAGGAATGCTTCTCTTTGGCACTACTACATAAAATTCTAAGCATTTCTTTCCTACACATTATCTATGTAATTGCAAGAGAAAGGTAGTTTTTAATATCTTAAAATTCTCCAAACCAATTTATCCATATAAGTTATATTTTTATTTAAGATCTTTATTTAGTATTAGTTATTAGAAAGCCCATTTTAATCGACATTCCAAATTTAGGCCTTATAGAAATAAACTGGAATTAGCCTAAAGAATTTCTTACCTCAATTCTTTGTGGGATCGATACTGGGGTTATAAAAGAAAACCTTATATTACTTGAAACGATACGTATATTTGCGTAGTACCCCTAGTGTGTAAAATATTTTCAAAAATTTTACAACATTTTAATTTTATACACTTTCCGCTATTTATAAATTGAGTCAAGTTTTTGGCATCTTTTGGAAGCAAAAATTGCTGCGTTATTGCGGGTCGGGTCACCCACCCCAATATTGACAAAATGATCAATTTTAGTCAAAACTTATATTCAATTTAATTAGTCTAAATGATGTATTTTAAAATTTAAATAACTTTTTTTGAAAATTTGAGTCAACTTGAAGTATTTTTAAAAGCATTTTGGTCAATTTATTATTTTATCCCTCCTAATTATCATTTCTCTCTCTTGATTATCATTTGCGCAAAAAGTTTCTAAATGGAGTGAAAATTGAGCACCAAAGGACTCATTTGATAGATTTTGATGATATGTACGTAATGGTGAAGTGCATTTTCAAAAATAATGGCTCCTTGAAAAATTTTTACATAAGAAAATTTTTATAAATAAAAATCTTAAGTGCGCAACATTACATAAAATTAGTTCCGTTGATCATCAAATTGATTTACATGGTTTTTATTAGTAATACTAAACCTCATGCAACTTTTAAAAAAAGCTTTACAATAATATTTAGTGCAAACTCAATAGTTCGATGATTTAATCAAGTTTGATTTCAAGTGAAGTCCAACCAAGCTTCATTTAGTGTAAAGAGGTTGACCAAAAATGAGGTCAACGATTGACGATTACTAAAATTGAATTGGCAAGATCTTTTTGTAAATGATTTAAAAAGGTTGATGTAATAGTATCCCTAGCATTAAAGCATAAAAGAACATACTGTAATGGATAAGGGTTATGATCAATTCAAAGAGAAATCAACGCAAGTGAGCTCTAGAGATTAAACTTTTGTGTAGGTTATGTCCACTGATAATCATTTAAAAGATTAAGTTTGACTTAACGGTATTTAAGTCTAATCGAAGATGGTAGGTACCTTGCTCTAATAAGCATAAGATTTATACCATTTTATGTAACCTACCTGCCTCTCAGTGATATATTCAATAGTTCAAAATGCCATCAAAGCTCTTAAGAGCCTAAAAGGGGCAATTTTCTTATTGTGTTGTTTTTTTCTCATGAAGAATGGTCTTCCACATCCTGATTATCGATAAACCTTTTAAGATATTAATATGTGTCCACAAAATTAGTTATTTATTATCAATGTAAGGAAAATGATTAGTATATAAATGAAAAAGAAATATAAATCTCTTTGAATAAATAATCAAGCAACATAACCAAATATACATGTATTCGTCCCTTAGAAATAAGGTTTACCTCATATTTAAGCAAAAAATAGCATAAAATAAAAAAAATCTCAAACATGGGTACACACATTATGAACAAAGAGAGAAAAAGACAAACTCTCAAGGAGCCTCATGGAAAACCCTACACATTTTCTTTCTTTATCCTTATCTTGACCTAACAATTAAATTTCAGCAAGCACACTCTAATAATTTCTCCTTGAAAAGCCTAAGAGAAGCAACATTGTAACTTGAAAATTCTCCAAATTTTTCTCAAATGTATTTTTAAATAAGATTTCTTGATTTCCATCGAAATAAAGTTTAACGAGAATTCATATAGAAAAAAAGGGAGTTGTTTGGGACATAAGTGTCAAGGTTATACACTAAGATTTTGGCTCTTAATTCGATACGATTGAAATGGGTATTTGGTTACCAAGTCACTATGCTGCTTACTTTTAACTTAGCATTGTTAGATTATGTGTCTGAGATTGGCACTTGGGTGCTAGAGTGGTACTTGGGAGCCAAAATCTGCAACCTATGTGCCAAGTTTTCTATTTTTTTAGTGGCTTAAGCAAATATGTAAAACCTTGATTTCTATGTTAGCGCATCATTATTCAAAGCCGGGGCACTGGATTTTTATTTCTAGTCTTGATACTAGTACCTAGTGCCTTGGTCTTGTGTTTGCGCCTCTTACTTGGCACATGAGCTTTTGAAACTAGTCCCTAAATACAGAGCTCTCAGTTTGGTGCCAATGAACAAGCTAGGCTAGTATGCTTGCTTCTACTCAAAATTGCTTGATTTTAGATGATCTAGAAATTTTCTTCTTAATTTTGTAATACTTAAAAAAAAAAAAAAGAGTAAGCATAATTTTAATCGCTAGTGCATCAACACTCATTCAAATAAAATTCAATAATCTACTAATTCATGGACTTAGGATGAGTTAGATATGTGTATAATTTATAATTATCTCAAAGCACAATATCTTCTTTAATTTTATGCACTTGATCTTAGTCCCAAAAATTATTTTGCAATTTAAATAACTTAATTTCAAGCAATTTAGGAGGAGAATGGGATCTAAACACTTATTAGTTACTGGGTAGACTGTGAGCTTTATGTCTTGGTAATATGTTAGTTGGAGCAAGGTGAAAAATTAGAGTTTTTCATCCGTTAAGTATTGTGCCTTAGTAATGGATGTTAATAAAAAAATGTTGATGATAGCTTACAAATATTCGATAATCAGTAAACAATTAGATTTTGTTAATTTATCATCAAGAATGTTTATTCAAGGAATGCCTCGTAAAAGGATATTTAAAAGTATCTTGAATAATCCTTGCAAGCCAAGTTCCATCTAATTGACTGATGTGCTGCGGATGAAAGAATGATTTTCCATTTAACAAATTCTTCCACTTTTAAATTTCTATTATAATGTTGCAATGCTTAAACATTTGTACTCAACATTAGTGTTCATATCATTTAAATGATGTTAAATTCAAATTATCTATGGATAGCACCATGACATGCCAACGTGATTCAATGTAAAATGTGCGGAGAGATGAAATTGATAGTAAAACACCTTCGAATAACATCCATAATTACATATTTCCATAAAATATATTATTTTAATTAATCTGTTTAGATGTATTAGGCATGTACTATGTGTGTAAAAAAGCTCCTCTTTCATTAATAATTAATATTTAATGTTTTGGAAGATGTCTATGTTCAACTAGACCGTGAAATTAATATGTTAAACTAGAATGTCATCGTGTCTCAATCATTCATCAAGAACTCTTCCGCACGCTCCACATCGGCATCCAATGAATAAGCAGACCATGACAAAAGGATACTCGAATCCAATGCGAGGGCTAGAAGCTTACCGCATTTTGACTCGCAAAGAATCCTTCCAATCAATCCTCCTCCGAAATCGATAACAGTAATCATACTCCTCCAAAACCCTCCCAATTACTTCGGAAGCAATCCATCCGTTTTATATAAGCTGTCATAGTTGACGTTCATCACCCGCACTTATCCTTCTTTCTACTCCATCGCTAGCGAAACTAAAAAATGGCATATCGAGCAGAGGAAAAGATTGTCGCCTCTTTCATAGACGTTGCCGCCGTTGTGGAACCTGAAATGGTATCTCGGTCGAAGGCCAAGTTCGCCTCCCTAGCCACAGACGAAGCTTCCGAGGTTAAGACTGATGTGGAGCCTGAAACGGCATATCAAGCCGAGGACAAGTTTTCCGCCACTACCACAGGCGACGCCTCGGAGAATAAAAACGATAAGGTTCCGGAAGAGGCTGTCGGCGAGGCTGAGGACGAATCTGCATCAGTCCACATCGTGCACTTGATCAGGCCGGAGGGTGAGCAGCCTGAGGCTTTCGATATCAAAACGCTTGCTTCAGTCATCGGCAGGTCGGCCAATATCCTATCCTTTTTTTGTTTTTTCTTTTATTTTATAGTCATGTTTGTATCTTTTTTTCTCAGCGAGGAGGCGGCGAAGGAAGCGGTGGTCTATCACTATATTTACGCGGCAAGTGGCTTCTCGGCTAGGCTGACTCCCAAGCAAGTCGCCCTTCTCTCTGGTTAGTATTGCCTACAGAGATCACGGCAATGGAATCAAGACCATGAATGATCGACGTTGCATCAGTTAGAGGGGCATGACAAATGGTTAAAAACATATAAATTGTTTGGTTTTCTTTTATCATGCGTGGTTAAGAAATAAAAATGAATAATTTCGAAAATTCTAAGCAAGATTTAGCCCATGTCTTGCCAATTAACAAAAAATGACTACTTTAAATCCTGCAGGATATTAAATCCCGTTTCTCCTCTATTTTGTCTTAAATCCCGTTGGAAGGTGAATTACGGGATTTATTCAAGTATTCACAACTTTAAATCACTACTTTAAATCCTATGTATGTAAGTATTCCTTTTATTCAAGTTAATCTTAATTAAATCAATTTTTTAATAAATAGTAATCAATAAATTTACTGCCAAGCTAATTATAATTATATAAACTTACAAGTACTTTATAATTGTTTAAAAAAATTTAAATTGCATATTAAAACTTAACTAAACTTTTAAAAATTTTAATGTCATTATTTAGTCTAAAAAATTACTTATCAAAGATTAATTAATAAATATAACTTCTTGCTTCAGAAAACATTAGTTTAATAATATTTTGTATTTGCTACTTGATTTAATTCTTTAACTAAAATATTGCTAACTCAAATGTTTCAATGCAGAGAAACCTGAAATTATGTCGGTAATGCCAGACAAGATATGCCAACTCATTCGCTGAGCTTGATTCTTGACACATGAAAATTACATTTATATTGTCCATCTATGTTTTTAGTTCAATCAATGTGCAATAATATTTAACACAGTTGAACTTTTATCTTATAGTATTTGGTATGAAAGATGTTGTATTGTTATTTCTTATTTAAGTTATGCTATTTCACAATTCTTCATTTAATATTGTTGTGTACCAAAAATAATAGATGCTCATAAATTTAATTTCTGTGGGTAATAATGTACTCTTAATCGAATGCATATAATTAACTTAAACCGAGAACATTTTCACAAAAATAAAAAAATGACGCTCAAATCTGTGATTCAGTTTGGATGTACATCAGTCCTTACTATACACATTTGTTTGTACATTTGAAGAGGGTAGTTTAGGAATTTTGGTGTAGCATTGCATGAATGAACTATATTTCGTCCAAGGGTTAGATTGAAAAGCCTCTCAATATTTTTAATCATTAAATGATTAAAGGATTGAGAGCTAAGCCATTTTATTATTAAGTTCTAAAGTGGATCATTAATGAATTGAAAACAGCTTATACTTATGTTAATACCATTGAAGTCTGATGGTAAGGAGAACTAAAAGATTTGATTTTTGTCAAAAATCATGATTGGCAGAATTGATGAATGAATTATTGGATTTTCTTTTTCTTTTCTTTTGTTGTTGTGAAGAATTTAGTATTTGTCACAACAATTTGAGTACTAATTTGACAAATAGTTGTAATTTTTTAAAACAAGCCCTTCGTATGGAATCGTGAATAACATTCTCGCTTAATTTTGAAACACATCCCAATTAGTTCAAGATAATCAAATTACAAAAACCACAGAAGAAATTTTATATACCCAATATACATGTGTGATATTTTGGAGATAAGAACACCCTGCATCAAATCGTTTCATAAAGAGTTGAATGGTTAGATTAATTAGGACTTCATTCACCTTGAATCAAAGGAGAAAACCTAGCATTTCTATTGATTTCTCATTGGTTCTCTCATCATTAACATTGTTATTCTCTTGTATGCCTATGCATTTGATTTTGCACGTCAATTTTTTTTAATGGGATCTTTTCTTCTAGAGGTTAGAAGTGTCCTCATTTTTATTTTATTTTATTTTATTTTATTGTTTTTTTTGCTTATAATGGTTGTGTGTTATTTATTGTGGCATTACATTTTGAATGTAAATTTGAATTTCTTATTTGTATTTGGTGGTTACATTCTAAATAGGAATAGAATGACATGGTTTGTAGTCCAGAGTACATCAAAGGTACATAATAAATGGAAAATATCATGGTCACACCCTCAAACAACAAGCAATAGTTAATGCCTCATGATGAAGTGGCAAGCGGATAAATCATTTTCTTCCTCAATTGGTATTATGAAACTTTCCGCAATTGCTGATTTCCAGAGGTCTCAGTTCATCGAATAAACCATCTCTTATTATATTTTAACAGAATTATCGACTGTTTTAAGCTCGTAACTAAAACACTTGTCAATAATTTAAAAATCAACAGGAATTCAGACTACATTTTTCTTGCCAACACCTTTGTCACGCACATTGATCAACACTTTTGAATAGTTTACTAGGCACGAGGACATTGCTTGTTGTTGTTAATTTCTGATAATCGACGAGCTAACCTTCAAAAATTGTCGTTCACTTAACAGTCGGTTAAGTGTCGCAGCCATCGTTTTTATGATGCACGTGATCCATTCGTTGGGTGCCAACGGTGTGTTTATATTTTAACTAATGAGGAGGCCATTGGTTAGTTGTCGATTTTTATTAAAGCCATTGGTAACGCAATCCTAATATATCCAACAGTTTATGTTGTCTATTATGACAACAATTAATGGAATAATCATCATAAAACTAAAGAGGAGCCAATGAATGTTAGTAAGATAAAAAATAAATTCCCTCTTTGTTATGTAAGATTTCAACACCTGCAATCATAACACAACATAACTAATCCAAGCATTTTATATACTAAAATCATACTTAAATAATTTGTATCTAATCGAATAGTTAACTAAGTAGACTGCATTTAATTTAACATTTATGCATCACTATTCAATACGAGAATATCTGCTCATATGTTTAACAAAATCATATACAAATAAAATAAAAATATCCCCGCTAATCCTGCTTTTTCTCAACATCATCATCATCCTCCTCCTCCTCCTCCTCCTTAAAACACATCAAGGACCTCAACACCCTAAAATTAAGATGAACTCTAATATCTTCCTTTTAACCTCAAAATTGAGAGACACTTTATGCAAACCTAATCGGACCCAATGGTCACAACATGGACTATTTGGTCAACCATGGATCAATGGTCACCACATGGACTATTTGGCCAACCCTAAGACTTATTTGGTCAAACCTCGTCAAGATGGTCAAACATGGACCCAAAGACCACCACATTCACCATTTGGTCAACCATGGACCAAATGATATATGGTCAACCCTAAAACCCATTTGGTCAAACCTGGTCAAACAGTCAAACATGGACACAACGGTCACCACATGGACCATTTGATCAACCCTAAGACCCATTTGGTCATAGCTAATCAAAATGGTCAAACATGGACCCAAGGACCAGTGCATGAACCATTTGGTCAACCGTGGACCCAATGGTCAACACATGGATCATTTGGTCAACCTTAAGACCCAATTGGTCATACTTGGTCACTATTGTCAATCCTAGACCCAAAGACCACCACATTGACCCTTTGGTCAACGGTGGACCTAGTGATCATCACATGGATCATTTAGACAACTTTGGGACCCAATTTGTTAACCCTGGTCAGTTGGTCAACTCTTACCAGTTTTGGTCAATTAATGGTCTTTTGATCAAATTTTTAATTCTTTTAATTAATGGAAAATTTTATTAACTAAAGGAATGAAATTAAGAATCACTAGACCTAAGAATTAACCCTTAAATTCATGACTTAAACCCATGACCACTTAAACCTATACATGATAATTCAAGAGCTTAAGCCAATGCTTAATGCCCAAACTCTAAATCCAACCTCTTAATACATCATTTTTGAGTCACACATGATCCATAAGACAGATTATGACATGAATGAACCATTAAAAACTCATTAAGAAACACCTAGCCACTATTTTTGACCTATGCAAAGACCATCTTGAGTGGCGGCCTAGGTATCGTTCCATTCAAAATCTATTGAATGACTTGCAAGGGGGAAGGGTAATCCAACTTATCTTGAATTCCTTATCAACCACACTCCCTAACCAATGAAGAGAAATTCTTAACCAAGCTACTCTCTTCACCATACATGCGCTCATAATGAGCCCAACTTAGAAATGCTAAACTCAATCATAACCATCCGAAATTTGACATCCATGGGTTCATTTATCTTCCCTGAGCTGCCTCCTTCTTCTCCTTATTGAGTTTGAGCTTAGCCATGGCTTCTCTATAGCTATAAATAGGCTAAGCTGAGAGCTCCCCAAGAGAAGAGAAAGTAACCTAATATTACAAAACCCTGAAACACTCAACACAAAACTTGTTCCCAATGACCTAAGCATACAATTCCTTATAGTTTGAGCTTTTGTAATTTATCACAGAGCTCTAATATCTCACCTGAAAACCAAGACAACTTTTTGGGTTAATATAAACCTCCTCAAAACTCTCATTAAACCATCTTAAAACCTTCACTGAATATTATGAGAAAGTTCCATATAAAAATTGGCTCTTCCCGCATACTCCAACCTATTCCAAGCTGAAACCATGACCACATCTCAACAAGAGTATGCCCCGACAAAATTTCATTCAAAATTGAGCTAAGGAGGAGGTTCTCATGGAATAAGCGATCGTTTCCATCAATCTCAATTGAGGCTTCACCTCTTGAGACCAAGTATATGCCTTAAATTCGAAAAAAGTGCTCGGGTCTGATCCTTTGTGAAGATAACCATTAAATTGAACCCACATAGACATATGAATGTGGTCGTCTCTTTCAGCTGAAGCTTAAAGAACAAATTTTGTGAAAATCAATTGAGATTTGAGTGAGATCTTAATGTTTAAACACCAACCATTCACATTTTAATAGGCTTTGAGGATGATGGTTGAATTTCGTCCATTTCCATGTATCTAAAATGGATAGCGTGATCAAGCCAGATCGCGGATCCGTCCATTTGAAACAGATGAAACAGCGGGGCATGGACTGCTCGCGTGTAAAGCCACACCAGCCAAATGCCACTGTGTAAAGTTCGATCCGTCCAATGATCCAATCAACTACCACGCTGGATTAAGGAAAAATTAGACATTTTCTAATATAAATAAATCCAGAAAATTCTAAATAACTTTAAAAATTGATAACTTTTCAAGGAAAAATCATAATAATGAAAAAAATCCCCCGAAATTCAGAAGAACAAAGAGAAAATTATAAAAATGAAAGTTGAAATTAATGAATTATATTAAATTTTTAATTAATTAATTACTCACAAGAGTAACTTAGTTATTAAAAAATAATTATAAATTAAAAAATGATAAAAATTTTAGAGATTCATCTTGTCATTAAAGGGAACATGAACTAAGTTTTATAGAATTAGGAAAAAACTCTAAGATGAAATAACCAATTTTCAATCACATTTTGTAACTATTTTTCTCAATAATTAAAAAAATCAGAAAATTCAAAATAAAAATTGGAAATTGGTTAGGAAATTTAGGGTAATTCACTTAAACCTTAAAATAATAATTTCTAACCTTTAGAAAATTTAAAATGACAAGTTAGACATTTAGGATTAAAATTATAAATTTTAAAACCTATGTTTTAAACCCTTAAAATTCTCATTTTAGGATTAACCAACCCTAAACCAAAATTACATCTTTAAAACTTATTCACATTAGGTTTATGCCAGAAACAAACACTTGGTAACCCAAGTCAAAATCAAAACCCATTGGGCTTAATCTAAATGAAACTAGATCACATTTTTAACACTTGGGTTCAACCTACATGAACCCAAGTCAGAATCAAAACCCATTGGATTCAACCCAAGCAAACCAAAATTAGGTCTAGAAGTAATTAGACCAAATTAATCTAATTAGGCCTTACTTAGATAAGGTTTAATTAACCTTAAACAATTATTAGGTGTCACCCTAATTAGACCAAATTAATCTAATTAAGCTTTACTTACATTAGGCTTAGTTAACCCTAAACCATAATAGGGTCTAACACTAATTAGACCTAATTAATCTAAATAATCCTTATTTACATTAGGCTTAGTTAACCTTAAACCATAGTTAGGCCAAACCCTAATTAGAACTAATTATTTTTAGTAGTCCTTAATTAAGTTAAGCTTATTAAACCTTAAGCCATAAGTAGGTTTAACCATATTAAACCAAATTAATATAATTAAGCCTTACTTACATTAGGCTTCATTAACCTTAAACCATAATTAGGTCTAACCCTAATTAGACTGAATTATTCTTATTAAGCCTTACATGCATTAGGCTTAATTAACCTTAAACCATAATTAGGTCTAACCATTATTAGACCTAATTAACATAATTAAGCATTGCTTACATTAGGCTTAGTTAACCTTAATCCATAATTAGGTCTAACTCTAATTCAACCTAATTAATTATCAAGCCTTATTTACATTAGACTTAATTAACATAATTAGGTCTAACCCTAATTTCACCTAATTAATCTAAATAAGCCTTACTTACATTAGACTTAATTAACCTTAAATCATAATTAGGTCTAAACCTAATTGGAGTTAATTAATCTAATTAAGTCTTACTTAAATTAGACTTAATTTTAGCTATGTCTAACTCTTATTAGACCTAATTAAACTTTAAGCCTTACTTATATTAGGCTTAAATTAACTTAAACCTTAATCAAGTTTAACCTGGATTAGACTCAATTACATCTTATGCTTTACATACATTAAGCTTTGGACTTAAATTCCAACCATATGAATTGAACATAAGTCACTTCAAAACCTTAAAAGTTAAACTAAACCCAAGTGAGCTAATCTGAACTAAGTTTAAATTCCTTTAGGTCCAACCTAGATTAGACATAAATTTTAAGTACGAAACTATACTAGACTTAGTCAAATTTTTAAGTCTTATTTAAATTAGACTTAACCACAATATTCAGACTTAAGTCCCAACTACAAATAAAATGATACCTTATGTTCAATCCAAACTGGACCTAAGTCAACCTAAACCTTAGGTTCAACCTAAATTGAACCTAAGCGCCTTAAGCCTTAAGTTCTACCAAAATTGAATCTAAGTAACTTTAAGCCTCAGGTTCTATCATTGAACCTAAGTAATTCTAAACCTTAGGTTTAACATAAATCAAGCCTTGAGTTAAATCCAAATTCAACCAATAAAACCAAACATCTTTAGGCCTTACCTACATTGGACCTAAATCTTAAATCAACCTCCTTTGGTCCCACCTACATTTGATCAAAATATTAACAAATTACTTTAGGTTCAACCGACACTGAACCAAAATACCTTAATTCTAACTTACATTATACTTAGCCAAATGATCTTAGGTTCAAATGACACTGAACCTAAACTTTAAGTCTAACCTACACCAGACTTAACCAAATTCATTAGGTTCAACCCACGCTGAACCTAAATAATTTAAGTCTAACATATCTTAGACTTAACCAAACTCTTTGGGTTCAACCTAAATTGAATTAAAGTTACCTCAAACCTTAGGTTCAACCTAAATTGAACCTAACTCAACCTGAATCATAAATTTCCTTAGGTCTAACCTACATTGGACATAAACTTTACATCTAACATAAATCAACCTCTCTTAGGTTTAATCTAAATAAAACACAAAGTTTCGGATTGAATTCACATCTAAATTCAACAAACAAATTAACTAATATACCACTCAAAACCAACTAACATAAAATTACCCTAAAATAAAAATAACTTAAAATTCACTTTAAAGGACATTAAAACTTAAACTTGAATCTCAAAATACAACTAGGTTTTAGAAGATATATTGGAGGAGGTAACCCATGGTTGCTAATGAAATATCTTTCGGTCACTCTTGACTAATTAAATCATAAAATTTATGACATGGGATGATGAAACCATGGGATCTTGACCTAGTCATTCCAAACAAAATAATAAAATAACAAAGTGATAAAAACTTAATCGGTTAATAAATCATAAAAAATCTAAAATTTTCAACCCCTAAACTCTGAAAAAGTCACTAAAACTTAAATGAAACCATAATGAACAAAGATCAACAAATTTGATTTGAAACACAATATTTTTTTATCTACGAAGATTTCTTGGACGATGCAATCTGTGATTGTTGATAAGAATATTTCGGTCCTCGTTTGAACACTTTTCAAATTAAATTGATCAAAGCACCCGATGACCCTGGAATAACGAAGCCATGAACATCTTGACCGGGTAGTCTAAAAATTAGAAACCAATTAATAATTTAGGAAATAAATTTGACATTATTTCTTTTATAGGAAAAATTTAAACCAAACATTGTTTTTCTTATAAAAATGTTGAATATATAAGACAAGTTTTGTTTTAGATTTACTTTGCATTTTATTATGGCGTGCTAACTCTGTTTTGCAGAATAACATTCTAAAAAAAGAAACAATGAATTTCAAAACAAAAATATAACCACAAAATAAAAAAAAGAAAAAGAAATAAAACAAAATGGCAATAACAAACTAGATAAAAATGAATAAAATAAAAAAAAACAAACCGTTAGGGTAGTACATAACATTTAGAAACATATTACCCTTAGGATTGAACATTGATGTTTCTTTCCTTGATCTTGACACTTAAAAATTCTTGGAGAGTGAATATTAATGTTAACTATATGAGCTTTCTCCAATAAGAGAATGAAGAACTCAAAATAGAAAATATACCTAAATCTATGGTTATTGTGTTTTTCATGTGGTTTTCCTTATACACGAATCTCAAGAATCATATATTCTAGAGATTTCTCTGTAATGTTCACCACAACAAAATCATCCCGACACTTTCTGTCTACTGTTTTCTGTCTTCATTAACCATTTTCCTTCATCCTCTGAGTTTCATATTATCTAAGGATCATTTACATTAACCAAAATAATAAGTTACTTAGAGATTAGGGCGATATGATAGATAAATAGGTGTCGAATCATCAACAATAATGAAACCGACAACCGACCAAAAGAGAATTGGCGGTGACGGGAACAATGAGTTTCTGGATGCATCAAGAGAGTGGAGACTCCAATGAGGAATTTCTCTCTCATCATCTCTCATTAAATCCTTTGTTCTCCATCTAAAGATGTTCAATCATTTAATATATAGGATCTTCACTTTCAAATCTAACTCTTTTAAGAGTTATTCATGCTAAAACTTCTATAATGACAAGACAAAATGACATAATTTAATAAATTCCCAGTTTATAAAATGAGTTTGTAATAAAGCTTCACATTTTATTCTCCTGAATATTCAAAAATACTACAATGGATTCCCTGAACTCAGACTTTTCCTATTTTTAAGATCTTAATTCACCAACTAATGAATCTGCTTGATTCCAACATATTTAATTTGGGTTATTTGATTAAGTTGAATTGTATGTTGACCCCAATTTTGTTAGGATTATTTATAAATCACCTTGAGAAAGGAAGTCTACCAATATTGACCTTTTAAATCTTTCTAATGGTCACTAAATTATAATGTCTAGGATAAAACCATAACGAAGCCTTATTTAACCCAAATTTTAATGACATCCTAAAATGATCAAATCAGCAATGACAAACCATAATCTGGTAAACTCTTATCCTAAATGATAAAACTTTGGGCAAAATGGACATATTGACCAACATATTGAACAACAGGTCAACCCTCGACTGCCTTCCATGGAATATATTCTGAACTATCGGAAAAATCATGTCGTCGACGTCATCGACCTCGCCGTCGGCGCTCTAAGTCAAATTTCATATTTTGGTCCTTTTTTATCCAAATTTGCTCCTTTTTACATATTTTCACTCCTTTATCCTTGAATCTTCATACCTGCAGAAAAACACCAAAAATACTCTTCTTTAAAGCGCAATATCATCAAAATCAGTATAAAATAGGCATGAAAATCTTAACATTTTTCCTTGGGTCAAGCTAGGCTAGGTTGGGTTCAAGCTTGGGTTAAGCAAAATTGATAGATAAAAATGATGTATATGATTGTCATAAAGTGTTTAGAAGAGGATTAGGATAGTTTTGAATAGGTATGGGAGATCAATTGGTTTGATTTGGGTTTTTGGTTAATTTTGGGCATGTTTGGTTAGCTTGGGTTCAGGTTAGGCTAGAGTGGGGTCAAAGGCCAATTGAGGGTTTCAAATGGTCTAAAAGGATGTTATAAAGAGCTCCCAATGTTAATTGGGCGGAAATTGTAGGGTTAGGGCATTCAATTTGGTGGTTTTTGGACATGTGGTCAATTTATGGCAAAATTGGGATTTTTTAATTTGTTTGGACTTACGTGAGTTTTGGGTTCAAATTAGGTTCCATTGATGGTTCAATATTGTTTAGGGGAATGTCATGAATAGTTTAGGACTCCAAAATTGGGGGAAATGGATTGAAATTGGGTTCAATTTGGGGGAATTGGGCCATATGGTCAAAATTAGGGCTTCATGGTTTCGGTTCATATTGAGCTCAAATATTGGTCAAACTGAACTTCGATTTGGTTTTGATTGGTATTGGTGACGATCAATATTGGTTTGGAATAGAAATTGGGCAAGAATGGGGTCAATTGGGTGGACATTGGATGTGATTTGGGCATTTTGTGCCTTAGGGGGCAATTTCGGGCAATTGGTAAAAATGGGTCAATTTAGTCAAACTGGGTTAAATATAGTGGTTTAAATTGAAATTGGGAATATTTGTAGGGTTTTGGAAAATTTTGAGAATTTTGAGAATTTTTGGAATTTTTTTACTTTGAGGGGCATTTCATTAATTTTTGGTATTTTTGGGGCTTTTTGGGAATCTTGGTAGATTTCAGGTGTTTTGAGTATTTTGAGTAGTGAGTAATGTTTTGGAATGATTTTTGGGAGATTTTGGTAATTTGGGTGATATTGGAGATTTTGGGAAAATTTTGGGTTTTAGGGGTAATTTGGTCATTTATAGAGTTTAAGGGCAAAGGGGTTAAATGTTTGGGTTTTTTGGTAAAATTTGGTGTTGAGTGAGAGTGATAACCCATTTGAGCTAAGAACTAAGGGAATTCCCCATTTGTATCCTCCATGTGCTAGTACTAGTTAAGCCCTAGCCTGGGGCTAAGAGCTTGGGGAAACCACTCATATGAGTTTCCAAAATAGCAGGGGATCAAGTATAGGTATGCTTAGTTTAGGGTTGTGAAGTAGTGTGTGAGAGTGGAATGTGCAGGTGTGTGTGTGTGCCAGCTCCAGACCAAACATTGTCAGTCCTATGGCTTGACCATCCTATAGGGAACTCTCCTTGAGCTTTCTTATGCTTGGTCTCATCCTCCTAAGTACTTAGATGTTAGACTTTAAACATTTGAAAACTCTAAGTGAAGCAAAAAAGTGTTTTAATTTTCTATGGGTTCCATTGGTAGTCCTTCAAGATAGTCACTATCAAAGTCCTATGACTAGACCCTACGCTATTCTAAAGAGAGACTAGACCTCAAATAAAGTGAGGTCAACACTCTCTCTCAACTAGGAGCTTGTGCCATAAGGACTAAACGAAGTAAATTTGGGGGAGTCGGCTTTTAATGGCCTCCCAAAAATGGCTGCAATAGAAAACTACATCTCATGATTAAATAAGTGAAGTTTTAAACTAGGGAGCCGAATCCAAACCGACATCACTGTAGGCTTGGTCCGTGGATCAAAATCTACATACAACTTCAAAATCTTCATGGTTGTGTTACCAATCCTCAACAACCTTCTAACAAATAATTTAGTGTAGTCATTTTAATTGAAAAATTGGATTAGAATATGTTTTTCGTCTAAAAGGTCGATGGTCCAATTACCCACAGGGTTCAATACGTCCAAATTCCTTTCTACTAATCTCTTGTTCGAGTGACCATACATGAATTTCCCCACCAATGCATGCTTGTATAGCATTTTTTTTCTCGAAGATAAAAATCTTAGGTTTCCTGTTTGTTTTACCAGCTTTTCTAATAATGTTATACTTACCTCCAACACTAAGAGACTCGTGAAAAGCATGAGGAAAGAGCATTGCTTTTGTACCTTCATGCTCAGTTCCACTATTAAGGACATCAATAAACGTTATGTCTATAGGAATAGAAACCATATAATCGCCATGAAAATGCCAGAGGAAAACACACCGCCATCTCCTATACATACATACATATATTTTTAATTTTAGCACTTGTACTTGCATAAATTTTAAAATAGCTTTAACATATACCAACAAATTTAAGCATAAGTTTAACATACATAAATATATACACATTTAACAACCAAACACATGAAAAAATTTAAAATATTATTTTTTTTAACAGAATTCCAGAGGAAATTTTATTGATCACAAAAGAGTGCAAGGGTCAGCAATTAGTTCCAACTACACCTTGACGACATATTTTTTTTAGGTTTTAAAATTTAATTTAGGTATATATATATAATATGGAAAGTAGCATTTGATTTTTGAAAATAATTTTTAAGTTTGAAAATTTTAAGATGTGAAATCAAACTGATCTCACATCCCAAATAGTTTATATAAACGAACATCGCACCACAAACCGTGTATCTATCCCGAAGAATAGGCACACTGCTTGATGATGGGGCTTGATTAAATAAACTAGAAGATTTGTGACATCTGTTTGGTCTGCGAGCCAATTTTATAAGCCGACAGGTTTCCCTGCTTAATTAAAGAATTAAGCAAGGTTTATATTACTCAGATTCTTAAAGTTCCCTATAAGGGCAAGCCCCTATAGTTAATTACATCATAAATGTCCGAAGACACTTAAGAAAACTCTCGATAATGATCAGTTGTTTTGCTCTCAAGAATTTCAAAGTTTAAGATTTTCAAACAATTAGATTTTGAAAATTTCAATTGGGAATAGATCAAATTTGGAGTAGTTTATTTCAGGAGTCCAAAGGAAGAGAAGTAGGGGAAGCTGGAGATCCAAGAAGAATCTTGGCAACTTCCCAAACTATCCTATTGTTTGGTTTCGATTTGGGAGTTTATTTAATGCTTCATCCTGCCCGTTTTAATTAATTAGGACTTATATTTGTATGACACAATCATACAAACAGCCTTGAAGATGTGAGGGTTTATGTCGTACCAAACAACTACCTCGGAATCCTAAGACCGGTTAGGGCTTAATTTGCATAAGACAACTATGCAAATACCTAACAAAAAATTGAGGATTTATGTTGCATTAGGCAAACCACCTCGAAGTCCTATGGCTTTGTTATTTAATTTCTAAGAAAGGTTTTGCTGATGTAGACCCAAGTTTCTTCGTTGAAGATGGTCGTGCTGCCCACGGTGCTCCAAGCTCCTTATTGTCGCAGAGGTTTAGTTTTAGAAATCATAAATCAGAAGATGAGAGAAGTGTTTTGGTTTAGAAAAGTCTTAGAATCCAAATATTTTAGTGTTTTAATTAAAACAAATCTTAAAGTTGATTAAACAGAACCGATTAAGATCCCACGGTTCCGTCATCCCGGCACCGTTATTTTCAGCGGATTCACTTAGTCCAGATGAATTTGCTAAACTCAGCTAAATGAGTTCCACACTTTCATTTAGACCGTGGGAAATCCCGTTAGCAACACGTGGGTTACATCATCCGAGGTATTCCCGATCATCCAATGAGACGTTTTAATTTAGTTAAAGTTGAAATTTTTGTTGTTCTGTTTGTGATTAAATTTTGAGTTGTCTTATATTTTGAAATATTGTGGCGGTGAATTTTATCTTGTATGACTTTTAATTTAGTTTTGGGTTTCATTTTTGTGGTTATCCTAAAGGTTTCAGTTTCCATGCAACAATCTTATTTATCATGCAAGAAAAGTAAAACACAGTGCAGGTAAATAAATTGCAATAAAGTAAAAGTGTACCTGGAGGGTCTTCTCGTCATTCCCAGCTGAAACTTTAGTATTGCATTGTATATATGTGTTTATAATTTTGCAGAAATTAAAGCATGCCAAAAAACAAGAAGAAGTAGGACTAACAAGCAGTAGCTACTCAATCCTATGATGTCTATGTTAAGATCGTGGTTGTCTACCAAGTCCTATGATGTCTATGTGAATTCCTATGTTGTGTTTCAATGAACTTTATTAATTTAATTGAGGATGGTTTTGTTAAGCAGACATATTAAGTTTAATAGACCTCAGAGGTATCCAAACATTCAAAGGAGGATGCAGGTCCATGCTTCCCTCTCATATCCTGATGAAACGTCTCGGGCTCGTTTAAACTTACTATGTTGCTTAACAACTCATCCTACATATACCCTTATGCTTAATGAACACAGGTGTTCAGGGTAGGTGGGCTTAGGTGTAGTTTGGATTTGGATTGGTGGCAATTGGTAGTTTGATTTGGACTTATGGGAGTGCTATGAAGAGTTTGTGGTTTTATTTGTGGAAGATTTGATTGAGTTTGATTTTAGTTTGGGGATTTTGGGCTTTGAATTTGGTTTGTATTTGGATTTGGTTTGTGTTTGGTTTGGTTTGGTTTGGTTTTGGTTTTGGGTTTAATTTTGGTTTGATTTTGGTTTTGGTTTATGTTTGGGTTTGACATGTGGATTGGGAAGTTTGTGTGGATATCAGGTAAAATTTGGGTTACTCCATGCATTTGCTAAGCATAAGGGTATTCTTATTATGTTTTCTACATCAAGTTGTGATTTTCTAGGGGTCTTTATAAAAGGAAAAAAAATGAACCATGCCTCAGGAGGCCTATCCTAGGGTTGATTGTTATCGTGTTGGTATTGTATTGTGGTCGGGATTGTTGTTGTGTATTGTGATTGTTGTTGTGTTGGGATTGTTGTTGTTGTATTTTGTGATTTGTGATGGTTGTGTTATTTATATATTATCATTTTATTATGTTATTATTGTTTATGTTGTTATGTGTTATTATTCTTTGTTATTGTTTATTATTTATGTGTTGTTATGTTATTTAAAATTATTATCTTTTATGTTTAATTAAAATTATTATTATCTTTATGATTTATTTATTTAATTTATTATCTTATGTGATTTATTTACTTTATCATTATTTATTTAATTAATTGTTATTTATTTATTTTATTTTACTTTAGCATGATATTTATTTATTATTATTTTAGTTTTAATTTATTTTATTATTTAATTTAATTAATTTAATTCAATTTATTAGCATTTACAATTATTATTTAATTTAATTTGATTTAAATTTATTTAATTTCTTTTATTTTAATTTATCATTTATTTTTAATTTAATTTAATTTAGTTAATTATTATTTACATCTACTATTTAATTTAATTTAATTTAATTTAGTTTATTTCATTTTAATTTATCATTTATTTGTATTATTATTTAATTTAGTTTAATTTAATTTATTATTATTTAATTTGGTTTAATTTATTTAATTTAATTTATTATTTATTTACTTTAATTTAATTTAATTTAACTTAACTTTATTTATTTAATTAATTTAATTTAATTTATTTATTTAATTTCATTTCATTTCATTTATTATTTAGATTATTATTTAAATTAATTTAATTGAATCTAACTTTATTTATTTAATTAATTTAATTTAATTTAATTAATTAATTTCATTTCATTTCATTTATTATTTATTTTCATTATTATTTAATTTAATTTAATTTAACTTAATTTAATTTATTTAATTAATTTTAATTTAATTTTAAATTATTTATTTATTTAAATCATATTTTAATTTAATATAATTTTGATTTATTTAATTTAATTAATTTATTTAATTTATTTAATTTATTTAATTTAATTTAAACTATTATTTATTTAAGTGTTTTTGGTTTACTTAATTAATTATTATTTAATGTAATTTATTTAATTTAATTATTATTTAATTTAATTTAATTTAATTATTACTTGATTTTAATTATTTAATTTTAATTTAATTCATTATTCATTTATATTATTTAAATTATTTTTAATTTATATATATATGTATTATTTATTTTATTATTCTTTATAAGTTATTTTATTTTTAATTAATTATATGTACATTTTTATTACTTAAATATTATTGATTTATTATTGTTAATTTATGTTATTAATTTACATTAATTATTATTATCATTTTTGTTATTATTTATTTATTTATAAGACTTTTCACTTTCTCTCTCTTAGATTATTCTTTTCTTTATTTTAAATTATTATCCTTTATATTAATTTATTGTTTCTTAAAATTATTATTTACATGTGTATTTTCATTTATTAAAAAGAATGATACTTTTATTTACCCATTTTTATTATTTATTTATCTATTTATAAAGCTTTTCATTTTTTTTTCTCCTAAATTATCCTTTTCTTTATTTTGAATTATTATCCATTATTTAAAGCTATTAAAATTATTATTTATTCATATAATTACACTTATATTATTTTAAAAAGAATGATATTTTTATTTACTTAATTTTGTTTTTTATTTATATTGACAATTATTATTTTAGTTATTATTATTATCATCATCTTATATCTTCATTATCTTTTTTTTAAGTTTATAATTATTTATTTTATTCATAACACATCATTTTTACTATTTACTTATTAATTTACATATATACATTATTCATTTAGTTCTTTATATTTTAGTAATATTTATTTAAATTTATTATGGTGGATTTCTAAAATGTAGTGTGACCTACTTTTAATATGTTTGCAATTTATATTTATAACAACGGCACCAAAAACTTGATCCCGCTTTAAATATATATATATGATTTAATGATGAAATGTATACTGTGGATTCTACGCAAGTATACGTATCGTATCAAGTAAAACAGGGCTCTAGTGGAGTCCTGGTTATCGATCCCACGGGGAAGTTTTTAACTGATTTGTTATCAGCTAAATTTAAAGGAATTACTTACTAATATAGTAAACAGAAATTTAAAGTAACTACAACAAACTAAAGTAAACTAATGCTTGAAATAAGTTGATTTAAATAATTCAGAAAAAGTATCATTCTCCTTGTTTTTAGAAAATTAAGTGAATGATGAATTTAAATAGAATTCTTGAATTGTATTGTGACAAATAGGAGCATTCATATTCTTTACCCTTTGGTCCAGGTGCAAAGAACATTGACTAATCCTATGTTTGATTATTGAATCTGCGGCTAGGCTGGGAGGATACTGGCTGCCACTTCAGAGCTCCCACGTTCCCCTCACCTGAGGGCTAACATCTACACTTTCGCTCTCAAACAATAGGACCAAATTGAATTTTTTAGTCTGTCACACTAAAATGTCCAATTCTACGTCCGATATATAATATTTCCCAATCTATTTGCACCCTCCTTCCAAGGCTTTTGACTTCCCTAAATATTGGATGTAATTTTTACTATAGTTGACAATTCAACATATTTTAACAACTCAATTGGCCACATTGAAAGAAAATTAAGTTTTAAGTAAAAATTATCACAATTTATTTTAATATATTAGGTACTTCTATTTAATTTCATCAATCCACATAATTTTCATAAACAAGGAGAAAGACTAAGAAAACTACTCAGTATGCATAGAAATAAAACAAAACATGGATTTCATTTAAAGTTAACAACAATAAACAAAGATACTTATCTTAATTTCCTCCCTGCGTACTCCTCGAAGTTCCTTTGACTTTTCCTTCTAGTACAAGCAAACTTCTAAATAACACTCAAATAAACTAAAGAAACTCACTAATGACGAACAACGTACACACTTAAGACACCAAAAAGAGACTCAGACTCTCTAAAATAGACACACCTAGACACTAGAATTCGGCCTCTATTTATAGAGGTAGGCAAAGGTCCAAGGGGTACTAAACACCTCTTCAAAAGTGTCCAAGTTCAAAGTATTTGCATTTTGAACTATCTCGCTGTGGGCGGGAAACGACCTCACCGTCAGCGGGGCATCTAGAAGGTCTTCAAACCGCGCGATCTCGCTGTCGGCGGGCTCGGGCTCGCTGTCGGCGAGGTAGTTATAATTCCTTCAGAAATTCTCCTCATGATCTCGCCGTCGGCGGCCTCGATATCGTCGTCAGCGACTTAGTTCAATTTGCATGAATTTCATCCTTTCTGATCCAAATTCGCTCCATTTCATGCTTTTTGCTTTAATCACTTATAAATCTTCATTCCTGCAGCAAAATAAAGAAAATACATTTCTTTAAAGTGCAATTTCATCAAAAAATAGATAAAAATTTCTTAATGAATTTTTCTGTGATCAAAATCCCCCAAACTTAATTATTACATGTCCTCAAGTACTTTTAATACTAAATAAAAAGATAATGATTTCTATAATAGAATTTTTCAATTCAGATAATATGAATTAAATTTAAATAACATTATAATAAAGTAAAATATAAATATTTCTGAGTAATTAAATTAACTTTATAGATATAAGATTATTTAGTTATCAGGTCTAAGATTTCTAGCTTTCTATTTATTTCAGGAATGACTATATTTAAAAAGTGTAAATTTCTTAAGATATTTAGATGATAGGAAGTTCAAGAAAACACTATTTAGTAAAATACTAATCCATAAATATAAGTTTAGAAATATACTTAAGTTTTATCCTTTAGGTTGATTTCGTTGAAGCCAATTTTTGATAAGGCATCTCCTCAAGCTTCTCCTCACTTTATGTTTTTCTTTTCTTTTCTTTTCTTTTTGGATTGATTTTCAATCCTTCTTTTTCCTTTTTTTTTTTAAGTGAGGATTACTGTATCTGGATAGCCTGTTAATAATTTTGAACTTCAATTTCTTTTTATAAATTTAAAACTTAAAATATTTCCTTGCTTATATATTTTTCATAGCCTTTACTTCATTGAGTTTCTATCCTTTCTTTTTCACTTAAATACTTAAGAATTTTTAATTTTTAGAATATAGTTTTCCTTACTTTAAATAGTTTACTATATTATTGTTCCTTTTAACCAAATATCTTATTCCATTAATTAATTGAATTACTAGAAACATTTTCTTTAACTTTATATAATAATTAAATAAATTAATTCATGTTTATTGAATTGAAAAGCTACTATAGAAAATCATTTGATAATAATTTTTGAAAATAGAAATTAAGAACAATTTTAATAATTAAATTTGTATTTTTACCTTCCCCCAAACTTAAATTTTTCTATCTATACTAAATAGTGAAAAAGGGAAAGTATATAGTAAAATTCATCATACCTTTGAGCTTTAGGTATTTCTTTTCTTTGAAATTTTTGCAGGCTTTTTCATTACTTACAGAACCTGTAATGTTAGTATTCTTCCACATATAGTATTTAAAAGAAAGTGCAGGGATGAAATTTTAAAATAAGTATCAAACATAACAAATGAAAACTTAATCTATTACCACACATACAATCAACTAACTTACTTTAAAACATATTAAAACAATCTAAACAATATTAAAAATTCATAACTTATAAAAACTTAAACTAACATCCTATAAGAAAATTGCAAACTAATTTAACACACATAAGAAGTCTAACATCATAGCATAAGCAAACATACCAACATCCATAGTCTCTAGAAAGTACAGAATAATTACATCCAAAATAATAAAGTTTCCCAAAATAACAACAAATCTAAACAAACTGAATAAACTAAACAAAGGCTCTAATCTTCTGCATCAAAATCCCAAGCTATGTCATCTCCATGATCTCCAGGCTGAGAAGGCTGAGCAGGCTGGTACTGTGAATAGCGGGGGCACTCAGGAAAGACAACATCTAAATCACCACTCCTACATCGACGTTCAGTCTCATAATATGCAATTTCGTACTCTGAATGTCGCTGGAGATATTCGCTATCATAATCGTGTCTTCTTTCCAAGCCTCCGATCCTTTGGTCTATATGCTCAAATCTTCTTTCCATATTTTCTCCAAATAACTCAAAACTCTTTCTACTCGTGGTTAATTCATTCATCGGATCTTGAAGGGTAGGAGTGGTGTACTGAGGGGGTTCATAACTAGTAGAGGGTATATCTCTACTTGAAGTAGGTACATAATCCCTCGTCCCGGATCTCCATCCTTCGTGGGATTCATATTTCTTTATATTAGCCTCGGTAAGGGGTTTCATAGGTTCAATCCATTCCTCATCATCTCTTGCCTCTACCCCGCATAATTGGCGAGTGCATAGATAAGACCAGGATGTCCTAGTCCTCCTCCACTTTCATTTCTAGCGGTGGCTAATATATTTTTATAAATAACATTTCCCACATTAATACTCTTCTGGTTCTGAATATAAAAATTCAGAACTGCTCTATCTCTTGTTACCTCACTATGGTGGTAGGTAGGTAACAAAGTAGAGCAAATAAAATAATGCCAGGCTTTAGATGTTGCATTTAGAATAGAAAGAGGGAAGTTTACCCGTTCCCGTCGCTTTATCTTCCGGACTCCTTTCCCATCGCTGAAAAAGTCGATCACCTCTTCCAAGTGGTCCTTTCATAGTTCCAAAAGTTTCATACTCGCCGGTGTAGGTGTCTCGTACTTCATAATAAGCGTTTATTCTAGCAGCGTTGAATTCTACAAAAATCCTCTAACCTTAACCGGTGCAACTTCACTCGTGTTAAATTTGCATAAAATTCCTTTACTACTTCTACAAATGCTTCGTTGGTCACGAAACGTAAATTTTCCCATCCTCGCTCCTTAATGATTCACTCAACTTCTCCTCCTAGATTCTTGAAAACTCGATCTTGAATGCATTTTCTTGCTTGTATGTTTTAAAAATATCGAGTTTGTGCTCTTGCATTAATGAATCGGGTTTCGTCATAATCTATCTGTCACTTTTGTCATGGAGCCATTTCTCGATCTGTGAAATTTGCAAAAATCTTAACTAAACTTCAAAATATTACTAAGAAGGCTTCCTACAACATCTAAAATCCATTTAAATCTATTTTCATGAAATTATTCCAAGTATTTTCTCCACATTTCGAAATTTTTCAAAATTCTCCAATGTAGAAGAAATCTATGGTGAAAATAAAAAATTTTTGCATAGGAGTGAAGCTCTTACCAAAGGAAGATGAAATCCGGTGTGAAAAAGTGTTGAAATCGCCTCAAATCCAAGATCTCTCAAGCCCTAGGTCGGTTTTTTCGAAAATTTGAGGAAAGGGATGATGAATAGTGTCGATTTCGGTCAAATATAGGTCTTTTCGTGATCTCGCTGTCGGCGAGATTTTTCTCGCCGTCGGCGAGCTAATTAATTTGATAAGGCAAAAGTTTTGGGAAAAATCCGCCGTCGGCGAGCTCGGTCTCGCTGTTAGCGGGTTTTCTCGCTGTCAGCGAGATAACTCTCGCCGTCGGCGACTTCCTAAAATTTTTAAATTTTTGAAATTCTTCAATCATTTTCAACCTCGATTTGCCCTTAATCAATCTCCCGATCACTTAATTTAATAATAGTATGAAGATTAGATACCTATACTCACAAAAAGTTCACACAACACAAACAATATAACTTTATATATGAAATCCATGAGACTTACAAATTTCACACTAACAACTTAACACATACTTAACTTAAATGTTCAAATCCATAATACTCGGCATCGCAATCCACACCACAACACTCTAAATGCTGAGACATAACAATTACATAAAATCTCATCAATTCTGAGATGATCAAATTAAAGTTCGACTCATAATAAAACCTAACTCCAAATCAACACATATATACACAAATATATGACATAAACATAGAAATCTTTCTTACTCTTCAGTGTCTGAACTAACATCTTCTCTGATATTCCCGATGAGACGCAGGTGCACAAATAAATTGTAGAAAGGCCTGAAAGGGAATTTTGCAGTAGATTCTTCATTAATCCATCCTTTCTATCTTAGTAGATGAATAAAACTGGCATCCAGATGTCCAGTATGATCAAAGTGCTCCTTCATTCTCCAGTCAATGTGATCAAACATATCAGAGATATTGCCGATGGAATTCATCACATTTTGCAATTCTTTCTCCAATCCTTTAATCTTCTTCAGAATGAAATTAGTTTTATCGATAAAGGGCCTTGCTAAAGGATTGTTCCGTGATGCTCGTCGTAAATAATGGTAATCTCATTGTTATCCAAAGTTGGAAACATATCAGTAGGATCCAGTGGTTTCCATGGTAAAAGTACTTTTTCCCAAGCCTCATAAGAAACTTGGTACTGACTGCATAAAGCAAATATAGTCGATGGGCATCCAAGTCCATGCACTGACCCATGCACAATCAATCCCAATGTAGACTTTACTATTATTGATCCAACATCGATAGGTAATCCAATTTGAATACAGTAGTTTAAAATAGTGCATTCCTTTGAAACTTTATTTACCCTCATAGTAGGTAATAATTTTAATGATATAAAGAAATGCCAATGCTTCGAGACAGGGTTAAGAAGTGATGCAGAAAACTGACATACCCGTCTTCGCGTAACTCCCAATCATCAGGTTCATCGGTCAGATATCTGTAGATCTCGTTCATATTGTATCTTGAAGGCACAAAGTTGGAATAATGACAAACAGAGGTATTCTCTATAGAAAATAATTCATTTACCCTTGAAGGAGTAAATGTTACCCATCTTCCTCTAACGTAGACATTTCCATTGTTGATCGCATGTAAATTAGAGTAAAACTCTTTAACTACTGGTATAACTACAGCAGATGTCGTATAACAAAATACCTCCTAATGCCGCTGTGCGATCATTTCTTCAATTTTTGTAGTGGAATTCTCTACTCCTCTGTTGACAAATCCTCTTTCTTTAATAAGTCTTTTCTTCATTAAGCCTTTGTTGAAGATTCGCTGCGCTTCCGAACTGACGAATTTTCTTCGAATGAAAACTTCAGTTTTTGTGGTTTCGAAGAGTTTGGTGGCCATTTCGGATCGAAAGGATTGGTCTCTAGTCGTTCCTAAGGAAGAAAACAGTGTAAATTTGGTTTTAGGATATTTTCCTACGAAGAAATGGCTTAGATCCGTCCAAAACCGCACGAAAAATCTTTAAGAAACCAAATTTTCAATTGCCTCGCCGTCGGCGGGAAGTTTCTCACCGTCGGCGAGATAGTTATAGAACTGACTCAAGTCATGTCGCACGATCTCGCTGTCAGCGGGCTCGGGCTCGCTGTCGGCGAAATTCATAAAAATCGCCTAATTTCGCTCTAGTCCGAATATTTTCTGATCTCATCATATAGGTTCAACTTTGTGATGATTCTAATAAAAAATTTGAGTAGTAAGATTTGTTTTAATAATATAGACTCACTAATTTGTAGATAATTAAAATAAAAGACTACTATGGGTTGCCTCCCATAAAGCGCTTGGTTTAACGTCGTCAGCCCGACCTAATTCAGTTAGTAATCAGGTTGACTAAGCATTAAAACCTCTTTAAAATTTGATCTTCTACTTTCGAAATATGATTTTAATCTATGTCAGTTTACTTTAAATCTATGTCCTGTTTTTGGATCTTCAATTTCTATAGTTCCATATGAAAATATTTGAGTAATTGTGAAAGGTCCTAACCATCGAGATTTCAATTTCCCAGGAAATAATTTCAATCTAGTATTATAAAGCAAAACTTCTTGTCCCGGTTCAAAATTTCTCTCGATTAATCTTCCGATCATGCCATAATTTCATTCTTTCTTTATAAATCCTATCATTATCATATGATTCGTTTCTTAATTCTTCTAATTCATTTAATTGCAACAATCTCTTTTCACCAGCTTCTTTCATATTATAATTAAATTCTTTAATCGTCCAATATGCTTTATGTTCTAATTCAACTAGTAAGTGGCAAGTTTTTCCATATATAAGCCTGTAAGGAGTCATTCCAATCAGAGTTTTATAAGCGATTCCGTATGCCCATAATGCAGTTGTCTAGTCTAATAGACCGCCTAATCTATTAGGGTTTACGAACTTTTCTAATATACGCTTAATCTCTCGATTAGAAACTTC
This sequence comes from Papilionanthe hookeriana x Papilionanthe teres, assembly GCA_022702705.1. Classification (NCBI taxonomy): domain Eukaryota; kingdom Viridiplantae; phylum Streptophyta; class Magnoliopsida; order Asparagales; family Orchidaceae; genus Papilionanthe; species Papilionanthe hookeriana x Papilionanthe teres. Next base: position 106,186,088 of record CM040426.1, read on the forward strand.
AGCCTAATCCACTAGTTTGTGGATAATAAGCGATTGATATCTTATGCATAATATTATATTTTTCTACTAGTTTGTGAATATATTTGTTTCTAAAATGAGTTCCTCCGTCACTGATAATCACTCTCGGCATTCCAAATCTAGTAAAAATATTTTTCATTAAAAATTTTGAAACACTTTTAGCATCACACCTAGGTAAAGCTTGTGCTTCGATCCATTTGGAAACATAATCAACAGCCTACTAATATATATGAGTTTCCAAATGAAGGAATAAAAGGTCCCATGAAATCTAATCCCCAAACATCAAAAATTTCAATTTCTAATATAAAATTCGTAGGCATTTCATTTTTTCTCGATATGTTTCCCACTCTTCGGCATTTATCGCAGGTTTTTATATATCTATATACATCTCTAAATAGAGTAGGCAAGTAGAATCCGTATCGTAGAATTTTATACGCAGTTTTATCCGTCCCAAAATGTCCTCCAAAATCGTAGTCATGACATTTTTGAATAATTGGTTCAGTTTCTTCATAAGGCACGCATCTTCTAATGATTAGATCCTTACATTGCTTATATAAGTATGGTTCATCCCAAAAGTATGTTTTAGTATCATGAATGAATTTTTTTTGTTGTTGCAAAGTTAACATAGGTGGTAAATGTAACTTACAATATAATTTACTATATCAGCATACCAAGATTTTTTCAACTCATTAAAATTATAAAGTTTTTCATCAGAAAAAATGTCTAAAATTTCATTATCAGTATCAGATAATTCATGATTTTCTAATCTTGATAAAGGATCTGCAATTTGATTATCAGTTCCCTTTTTGTTAATGATCTCAAATTCAAATTCTTTCATTAATAATATCCATCTGATTAATCTTGGTTTAGAATCTTTCTTTTGCATTAAATATTTTATAGCAGAGTGATCAGTATGTACAATACATTTAGTTCCTATTAGATAATACCGAAATTTATTAAAAGTATATACAACTGCTAATAATTCTCTTTCAAGAATCGTATAATTTATTTCAAGCATCATTTAGAGTTTTACTAAGCATAATATATAACTTTAAAAATCTTATCATATCTTTGCCCAAGAACTCGCTCCTATAAGCATAATCAATAGCATCACACATAAGCTCAAATGGTTTCTCCCAATTAGGTGAAACTATTATAGGTGCTGTAATTAATTTATCTTTTAATAATTCGAAAGCATTCAGGCATTCAATTGTAAATTCAAATTTCTTGTCCTTTTCAAGAAGTTGTCATAGATGTTTAGTAATTTTTGAAAAATCTTTAATATAACGTCTGTAGAATCCAGCATGTCCAAGAAAACTTCTTACCCCTTTCACCGTAGTTGGAGGTGGTAATTTAGCTATAACTTGAATTTTTGCAAGGTCTATTTCCATGCCTTTTTCCGAAATTTTATGCCCTAATACAATTAAGAACTAAATTAGGGAGGAAAAATATCTCGGAAGGAAGATGAAAATTTAGGGAATTTTTGGGAAATCGGACGACTAAGCTCCGATCTGAGAATATCATGGAAGGCGAAAAAATATCTCGGAAGGAAGATGGAAATTTAAGTAATTTTTGGGAAATCGGACGACTAAGCTGCGAACCCAGAATATCGTGGAATGCGGAAAAATATCTCGGAAGGAAGATGAAAATTTAGGTAATTTTTGGGAATTCGGATGACTAAGCTCCCATCCCAGAATATCGTGGAATGCGGAAAAATATCTCGGAAGTAGGATGGAAATTTAGGGAATTTTTGGGAAATCGGACGACTAAACTCCGATCCTAGAATATCGTGGAATGCGGAAAAATATCTCGGAAGGAAGATGGAAATTTAGGGAATTTTTGGGAAATCGGACGACTAAGCTCCGATCCCAGAATATCGTGGAATGCAGAAAAATATCTCAGAAGGAAGATGGAAATTTAGGGAATTTTTGGGAAATCGGACGACTAAGCTCCGATCCCAGAATATCATGGAATGCGGAAAAATATCTCGGAAGGAAGATGGAAATTTAGGAAATTTTTGGGAAATCGGACGACTAAGCTCCAATCCCAGAATATCTTGGAAGGCAGAAAAATATCTCGGAAGGAAGATGGAAATTTAGGGAATTTTGGGGAAATCGGACGACTAAGCTCCGATCCCAGAATATCGTGGAAGGCGAAAAAATATCTCGGAAGGAAGATGGAAATTTAGGGAATTTTTGGGAAATTGGACAACTAAGCTCCAATCCCAGAAAATCGTGGAATGCGAAAAAATATCTAGGAAGGAAGATGGAAATTTAGGGAATTTTTAGGAAATCGGATGACTGAGCTCCGATCCCAGAATATCATGGAATGCGAAAAATATCTCGGAAGGAAGATAGAAATTTAGGGAATTTTTGGGAAATCGGACGACTAAGCTCCGATCCCAGAATATCGTGGAATTCGGAAAAATATCTCGAAAGGAAGATGGAAATTTTGGGAATTTTTGTTTTCTTGGGATGAGAGGATATTATTAACCTGTCTGTTTCTGATTTCATATCGTTTCATTTTGTTTAATTTTGATTTTGCTTCATTTGGGTTTATTTCTTTTCATTTTGATTTGACTTAATTTGATTTGATTTAAATTTGTTCTTTTTTTTATTTTCATTTTGTTTTAATTTTATTTGATTTAAATTTCATTTTGTTTTTGATCTTTTTATTTTTTATCCTTTTCTTCTACATCATTTTTTTTATTTTTTTTTATTTTTTTATTTTTTATTTTTATGGAGTTTTTTTTTATTACAAAATTTTGGACCCAGTCAAAGACACTAGCCCTACAGCTATATTGGAACGAATATCATTTTTTTCAGTCTTTTCATGTCGCGTAATATTTCTTTAAATATCGTCCATTGATAGGCAACATGGGTCTATCCCTCGAGAATCCACCAACTCGGTAAGATCCTCCTGTGTAGACCTTCTCCACCACGAATGGTCCTTCCCAGGTCGGTTCGAATTTTTCACCTATTTTGCGGTGTGCAAGAATAGGCCTTCTAAGAACGAGCACAAGGTCACCAACTTTGAACGACCTCGGGCGGACCAATTTATCGTGGGCTTGAATCATCTTCGCTTGGTAGAGTTCCAAGTTCTGTTGTGCGAGAAATCTTTTTCATTCAAGGTTTTCCAATTCTACAAGTTGTAACTTGGCATTCTCTTCTGTTGTAATTTGATTGGCAACGACAACCCGAAGCTATGGTAGCTGAACTTCTAGCTGAAGAACTGCCTCAGACCCATACACAAGAGCGTACGGCGTAGACTGTGTCGGCATTCTAACTGTCGTCCTGTATGCCCACAAGGCCTCTAGCAGTTTCTCGTGCCACTGTCGCTTGTTATCTTCAAGTGTCTTCTTCAAAATCTGTACCAAAGTCTTGTTGAATGCTTCCGCTAAGCCATTTTCCCTTAGGTAATAGATTGTAGAGTATCTCCAATCTATCCCGTGTCGTCTGACAAAATTATTAATCTTCGTGCTCTTGAAAGTGGACCCATTATCGGAGATGATTATGCGCGGTACACCGAAATGGTAGACGACTTGATTCTTGAAGAAATGTAAAACTTGTTACGCTGTGACTTCCTGTAGTGGAACTGCTTCTGCCCACTTGGAAAAGTAGTCTGTAGCGATGAGTATAAACCTGTGTCCTTTTGAGGAAGGAGGGTCTATCGGACCCACTATGTCCGTACCCCAGCACTCGAATGACCACGAGGCAATCGTTGGGTGTAGAACATTCGGAGGCTGGTGCAAGACCACTCCATGGACCTGACATTGATGGCATCTCTTAGCTACGTCCATGCAATCTGTCATCATTGCTGGAAACTAGTATCCGAGTCTTTTGATTTTCATCTTCATTTTCGGCCCTGACTGGTGAGCACCACACAATCCAGCATGTACTTCTTTGACAATTTTCTGCGCTTATGCTCTGTTCAGACATCTCAACCACATCTGGTCGAAGGATCTCCTATACAGAACATTGTCGATCAGGGTATACGACAAAGCCCTCTTCTGAATCTAGTGTGCTACTGACTTATCTTCTGGTAGCTTTCCGGTTTACAAATATTCTATTAATGGCTGACGCCAATCTTCTGTATCTTCTGCCACTGCAGCATCTGTCTTTTCTTTTCCATTTTCATGTAGACTGTCGAGGTCAATCTGAGATAACACCTGACGTCCTTGTACTGTAATATCTATAGAATCTTCGAGTGGACAAGCCAATTCTTTAGCGTGTTTTGCTAAAGCGTCCGCATGGGCATTGTCTGCTCGAGGAATCCTATAGAATATCACATTCGGAATTTGCTCGAGTAACTTCATCGTATACCGGTGCTATTCTTCTAATCTCGGCTTTAGAATTTTGTACTTTCTTGCCACCTGCTGGATGACGAGCTGTGAGTCGCCATAAATGGCAATGTCCGTTATATCCATTAGTATTGCTAATTCCAAGCCGGTGATTATGGCTTCATATTCCGCTTCATTGCTGGTACACGGCTCTGTCAAGTGATAAGAAAACCTCAGCATGGCTCGATCTGGTGTCACAAAGATTAAACCAAATGCTGCTTTGTGGGGTATGACTGTTCCCGATTCTTCATCTTTTCGAGCTGATGAAGCTCCATTAAAATACATTTCCCAACGTTGAATATTGGGTTCTTCTATCTGTAGTATCTGCTCATCTGGTAACTCATCATTGAGCGGGGATCCAACTAGCAGTGGGTACGCTGCAAGAAAATCTGCGAGAATCTGCCCTTTGATAGCGTGAAGGGGCACAAAGGTTATATAGAATTGCAATAATATGACCACCTTGCTAAGCGTCCGGAAAGCGTTGGTCGGCAAATATTGCAAATGATTAACCTTCAAAATCAGGTTGACTTTATGAGACAACATGTAATGTCTGAGCTTTTGAGTGGCAAAAACCAAAGCTAGACAATGTTTCTCGATAGGAGGATACTTTACCTCCGTGGGTAGACGTCGACTCAAGTAGTAGAGTGCATTCTCTTTACCCTCATCATTGACTTAGGCAAGTAGAGCTCCGAGGGACTCATCTAACTTCGCGGTATAAAGTATCAACGATCTACCTAGGATAGGGGTTGCTAAAACAGGAGGTGTCGTTAGATATCGTTTAATATCTTCGAAAGTCTGCTGGCACTTATCTTCCCAAATAAATTTGGCATCCTTTTTAATTAATGCCGAGAAAGGCTGACACCTACCCGACAGATTAGATATAAAGCGCCTCAGATATGCCAGTTTTTCTTGAAATGAACGTAGTTGTTTCAAGGTTTTAGGGAGAGGCATTTCTAAGATGGCTTTAATCTTCTCTAGGTCAATTTCGATTCCCCTATGACGGACAACGAATCTGAGAAATTTCCCAGAGGTAATACCGAAAGCGCATTTTAAGGGATTCATCTTCAGATTATATTGTCGTAATCGTTCAAATACGATCCTCAAATCATATAGGTGATTTCCTCTTATCTTGCTCTTGACGACCAAATCATCCACATAGCATTCCACTTGGTTGTGAATGAGGTCATCGAAGATCCTCATCATTGCTCTTTGGTATGTAGCTCCTGCGTTCTTCAGTCTAAAAGGCATCACGGTGTAGCAGTAAATCCCGATCAGAGTTCTGAAAGCTGTGAGGGCTGCGTCATCTGGTGCCATCTTGATCTGATTGTACCCTGAAGACCCATCCATAAAGGAGAAAGTTTCATGTGTCGATGCGATGTCCACCATTAGATCCGGTATCGGTAACGGGAATTCATCCTTTGGACATGCCTTGTTTAAGTCCCTGAAGTCGACACACACTCGAATTTGTCCATTTTTCTTTTTCACTGGCACATCATTAGCTAACCACGTCGGATACTGTTCTTCTCGGACAAAATTAGCGTCTATTAATTTCATGATTTCTGCTGTAACTTGCTGTTCTATCTCGAGGTGCATCCTTCTGGGAGCTTGCTTTACTGGCATCACATTCTTATCCACTCCGAGGTGGTGAACTGCGACTGCCGGAGATAGTCCTGGCATTTCGTGATAGATCCAAGCGAAGCAATCTTTGAATTCTGATAGTAACCTGACCAAGTCTGCAACGTCTTCTTCGTTGAGTAACAAACTTATAAAATTCGGCAGGACTGCTCCTCAGTCCCGAGATTGATTTCTCTTAATTCATCGACTGTTTATTTGATTTCTTCTTCGAATTCTGGCAGAGCATCGCCTATTGGCTGATCTTCATATTCATCTTGAATGTCCAGGAAATCTTCTTTTGACTGACTAGTAACAACCATGCAAAATTCTGAGTCATCGATGGGTCCGAGCGTACCAAACCCAAGACCTTCTTTCAAATTGATTTTCTTTCCTTTTACATTCCATAATTTTTCGAACAATTGTAACTTATCCTTTGGCATTTTTTTTGACACATATCCTTGTTGAATTAACTTTTGTACACACGGCGAAAAGTAGCCAAAAGGTAATTCCATTAATTCATTTGAGTCATTTTCTTCAAGAATTACACAAGGTTTAGAAGTGGAAGGGGAAGCTTTGTAAAACTTGATTGGTTTAAAACCATCATTATGAACTTCCTTGACCTCTATACTCTCTACCTTTTGAGATTGGATTGGAGTAAGGGTCATGGCATGAACATAGTGGTTAATTCGATCGTACATCGATTCGTATTCATCCTTTTCTTCGTCGTCTAGAGAGATCTCGAACTGAGGCTTCATCTGACTTATCATCATTGTTTCTTTATCATCTTCGGAGCTTTTGTCCATGTCGATGTTGATTATTGGCTTCGCCTGTTCAACAATTTGGGAAATTCTTTCTCGACCACGTCCCCGGCCTCGACCTCGGATGCGTGGGCTAAAAGAACTTTTACCAACTCATTGTGAAGGAGCGGTATGAGATTGTTGAACTGGAGCCATAAAGTCTCGTCCTTGTAGTTCCTTTGAGTCTTCAATTTTTCTTATTATAATGTCTCTTGAAAAAAATTTTTTATTCAGAGGAGCATAGTAAGTGGCGTCTTTATGGATGCCCACTTCATGTATTGAAAACGGCTGTAGATCCCCTTTAATACAATGTTCTTGTCCATCTTTGTAGCATTTGATGCACTGGTGAAGCGACGACGAGACCATATTATACTCATGGAGCCACGATCAACCAAGCAGGGTATTGAACGAAGTATCCGCATCGATGACATGGAATTTTGCAGTTGTTACTAGATTTCCGACTTTCATTTGTAGTGTTATAGATCCGAGGGCTCTTTCTCCTTTCTGATTAAAACCTCTTAACATCATTTTATCCATTGAAAGCTCTCGGGCGTCGATGTCCAAGTAAGTTAACGTCCGTAGACTCATTATATTGAGCGACGCTCCAGGATCTACTAAGACTCTGGAAAGTACAAATCTACCGATGATGACAGAAATGTAGAGTGGACGATTGTGATCTGCTGTACCGAGTAGCAAATCTTCGTCGTTGAAAGTCACGCCAAGCTGTTCTTTATGGTGCAAACTCCATATGAGGATGTGCTAGCCAATTGCGCTAAGCAAATGTCGGGATCAAGTAGAGCCTTGATCAAACTTTCTCTCATCTCCTTTGACAGGATCAGAGCATCGTAAATACTTAGTTTGGCCGGCAACTTCCTGAGATGAGCTAGCACATTGTAATCCACTTTATTTGGGTTTTCAACTTCATTTTGAACTTGTATTTCTTCAGTAGCTGGAGGTATTTCTTCTTGAGTGAACTTCCTTTATGCACTGGAGTTGTTCTCAGAGGTAGCACCTTGCCACTCCTTAAATGCACTTATGTTATTTCTTCTTCATCTGGACCCAGAGGTCCTTCTGTATCTGAGAAGTCCGAACTGATGTCAAGTGGAGCTCCTTTGCACTCGAGGACTGGCTCCTCACTTCTCGTACTGTCGTAGCAGGTGTTGTCGATGTCTTCTTTATCTTTAGTGGAAGTTAATATGATTTGAGGATCATTTTAGGAATCGAAATCGGGGTTAGATAGGTTGTGATTAGTTACATCATCACTAGAGACAATAAGAACGTAGCCAACATCATTTATATCATTATTACAAGACCCTGGAGGGGTACAAAGATAATGATACAAAGTCAGGGGTTCGAGGAATTTCACCCCTTAATCCGAGACAACCAGTCTAACGGGAGCATCCCCTATCCTATCCTCTGCGCTATTGTCTTTAATCTCATTCACGATCTCCTTCTTCCTCCACTCTCGTTGTGGTAGCTTCCTCGGCGAAGCTTTCATCTTGGACTGTGCTGGCGGTGGACTCCGGACAGTGGCTTTCTCTGGAGCAGACTGAATCTGATCCAGGACCTTCTTGAGTTCATTCCAAATTACACTCCATCCACCCTTACCGGCATATGAGTCAAGCGGAGAGATTGGCTCGGCTGAAATTACATTTATAGAACCTTTTTCAGGCTCCTTCAGATATTCCTTCGGTATCGTTATATTTCCTTCTTTGTAATTCCGCTCAAGCTAATCATTGAAACTGAAGCAGTTCTCAATTGTATGTCCAAGCATTCGGTGATAGGGACAGAAGTTGGGCTGATCTTTCTTATTCACCTCTTCTGGCTTTTTCGGCTCGGGCAACTTGAACTCGAGATTTTTCAGCAAATTCTTGAACATCTTTCCTACAGTATCATCTTTGAAAGAGTAGTTTCTGCGTAGTCATTCTGATATTGTAGGAACTGGTCTCCTGTCTGTCCTGTACAGTCTCTGCTGCTGCTGACCGGGCTGATTATTCTGCGGTGGACGAGACTGTCCATACTGTTGAGGCTGATTGTACTGCTGAGGTGACTGCTCGGTCTGAATCATCATCGGTTGCTTTCCTTTATCGACTGCGGCTACTACGCCAAATATCTTCTCATAAGCCTTTGCTGGTTTCATTTTCTCCTTAGTTAATTCTGAAATCTCTTCATGGAGTTTCTGAATTCTATCCTCCATCAACTCTTCTTCTGCCACTGACTCTGAAGCAATAAGGGTGGTGGCAATAGGAGTGTCAGACTTATAATCTGCTTGATGATTTGTAGACTTCTCGAAGCGGACAGGTTCAGCGACTTTCGGTAACCACACCCTCTTCTCAAGAATTGATGCCTCGGGACGGAATGTCTCAGTGGGGACATCAGAATCAAGAGAGGAAGTGTGCTCCCTAGAGTGCAGACCATGTACAAAGGAAAGTAATCCTCTCTTCCTTCTCAGAAGTTCTTTGGGTGGCATTCTCAGACCTAGCCGAGACTTGACTGGTCTTCGTATCATGGGTGTCGAATCGGTGGTAGTTGTCTCAACATGATTTCCTAAACGGTAATTGACAGAAACTCTACTAGGCTTTTCCATTTTCAAAATTTCCTCTTTCACTTCTGGGAATATTGCACATCCCATCTTTTTAAGAAGTTTGGCGACAGAACATCCTTCTAATTCGGCCAATCTCCGTAGAAGAGTATAAGCTCGAGCGATGGGTGTGGACTTCTTTCCTTCCTCATCACGACTGTTCGGTGTTGGAAGCACAGCAACAATCCTAGGAAGACTTTCATTTCCAGTAGTACCAGCTAACGGGTGGAACCTACTACCTCGGAGGAGAGGAGAGGTATTCGGTAAACCTAGTTCCTCCTGCTGAGGAATCTCATCAATCACTGGCAAACTTACAGCTCGTGCCTTGACGGCCTTACGAAGCTTCCGGTTGCGATTCCTCTTTTGGGTTTTTTCAGCGGGGGAACCTTGGAAATGGAACCAATCTCAAAGACAGATGGAAGAGCAGGGAATGCTTTGTCAGATTCCTCCTCGTGCAGAATTTCTTTCCCTTTGGGAGACGGGGAAGTAGGTACTGTAAAGGTGAAGCCGGAAGCAGTAGAGGTGACGACTTTCCCTATCACGGAGTCAACTGGTTTGACGGGGACAATAGTCATCTTCACCTTCTTAGCAGAAGGGAAGTCTTCATGGGAGTTCTGGTCGAACTCGACAGATGGTTCTTGTACTTCAGGGGCGGCAATTTTCAGGACCACGAACGGGGCTTTTCCAAGCACGACTTCAAACTCACTGAAGCCGGCTCCAAACTGAATCAACGGTGCTGCGAGACGAGCCTCACGGGAAGAGGGCAGGTCGCAGGAGAAAGTCAGGGAAGGGGTTGACATTTCGACTGTCAAAAGAAACGTTCCAAAATTTAGGAAGGACCAAAGACCTTGTCATCATAGTATGAACACTATGAAAAAGATCATTCTGTAAACTGGGTAAAATTTTTTATTTCATTTAATATATTATTTTTTTCTCTTATCATATTTCGTACTTCTTTTTCTTTTATTTTATTTTAGATTTTCATGTGTTCGTTTTAAATGATATTTAAAATTTTAAAGGTAGATTAACTTACCGAAGGTAGAAAGTTAAATCCAAGAGGCAGAAGAAGAAGGTGAAGCAAAGGACCCTGCTGAGGATCCCTTTTCACAACACACATTGCCCAAGTGGAATTAATCCACCAACACACCTATTGGGGGTCCGACCCCACCTCTTTAGAGAGGTAACAAAAGGAGGATTCCAGAACCTCTCTGTTTAGGGGTGTCTAAACAGTGACTCCAAAATCCGAGAAGAGTTGATCATACTTGTTCAAGACAGAAATGAACAAGATATGTCAAAGGAAGAATGGTAGTCTGATCCACTAGGGGCATGGATTTACTACCGATTTATGAAAGCAAAACCATCTGATCAAAATGGAGAGAGGAACTAGTCCCCAGCGGAGTCGCCAGAAGCTATCGGAATATTTTGTTTTTAGGTTTTAAAATTTAATTTAGGTATATATATATAATTTGGAAAGTAGCATTTGATTTTTGAAAATAATTTTTAAGTTTGAAAATTTTAAGATGTGAAATCAAACCGATCTCACATCCCAAATAGTTTATATAAACGAGCATCGCACCACAAACTGTGTATCTATCCCGAAGAATAGGCACACTGCTTGATGATGGGGCTCGATTAAATAAACTAGATGATTTGTGACATCCGTTTGGTCTGCAAACCAATTTTATAAGCCGACAGGTTCCCCTACTTAATATAAAGGAATTAAGCAGGGTTTATATTACTCGGGCTTTTAAAGTTCCCTATATGGGCAAGCCCCTATAATTAATTACATCCTAAATGTCCGAAGACACTTAAGAAAACTTTCGATAATGATCAGTTGTTTTGCTCTCAAGAATTTCAAAGTTTAAGGTTTTCAAACAATTGGATTTTAGAAATTTCAATTGGGAATGAATCAAATTTGGAGCAGTTTATTTCAGGAGTCCAAAGGAAGAGAAGTAGGGGAAGCTGGAGATCCAAGAAGAATCTTGGCAACTTTCCAAACTATCCTATCGTTTGGTTTCAATTTGGGAGTTTATTTATTGTTTCATCCTGCCTGTTTTAATTAATTAGGACTTATATTTGTATGACACAATCATACAAACAGCCTCGAAGATGTGAGGGTTTATGTCGTACCATACAACTACCTCGGAGTCCTAAGACAAGTTAGGGCTTAATCTGCATAAGACAACTATGCAAATACCTAACAAAAAGTTGAGGATTTATGTTGCACTAGGAAAACCACCTCGAAGTCCTATGGCTTTGTTATTTAATTTCGAAGAAAGGTTTTGCTGATGTAGACCCATGTTTTGCTGTTGATGATGGTCGTGCTGCCCACTGTGCTCCAAGCTCCTTATTCTCGCAGGGGTTTAGTTTTAGAAATCATAAATCAGGAGATTAGAGAAGTGTTTTGGTTTAGAAAAGTCTTAGAATCCAAATAATTTAGTGTTTTAATTAAAACAAATCTTAAAGTTGATTAAAAAGAACCGATTAAGATCCCACGGTTCCGTCATCCCGACACCGTTATTTTCATCGGATTCACTTAGTCCAGATGAATTTGCTAAACTCAACTGAATGAGTTCCACACTTTCATTTAGACTGTAGGAAATCCCGTTAGCAACACGTGGGTTACATCATCCGAGGTATTCCCGATCATCCAACGAGTCATTTTAATTTAGTTAAAGTTGTAATTTTTGTTGTTCTGTCTGTGATTAAATTTTGATTTGTCTTATATTTTGAAATATTTTGGAGGTAAATTTTATCTTGTATGACTTTTAATTTAGTTTTAGGTTTCAGTTTTGTGGCTATCCTAAAGGTTTCAGTTTTCTTGCAACAATCTTATTTATCATGCAAGAAATGTAAAATGCAGTGCAGGTAAATAAATTGCAATAAAGTAAAAGCGTACCTGGAGGGTCTTCTCGTCATTCTCAGCTGAAACTTTAGTATTGCATTGTATATATGTGTTTATAATTTTGCAGAAATTAAAGCATGCCAGAAAACAAGAAGAAGTACGACTAACAAGCAGTAGCTGCTCAATCCTATGATGTCTATGTTAAGATCGTGATTGTCTACCAAGTCCTATGATGTCTATGTGAATTCCTATGTTGTGTTTCAATGAACTTTGTTAATTTAATTGAGGATGGTTTCGTTAAGCAGACATATTAAGTTTAATAGACCTCAGAGGTATCCAAACAGTCAAAGGAGGATGTAGGTCCATGCTTCCCTCTCATATCCTGATGAAAAGTCTCGGGCTCATTTAAACTTATTATGTTGCTTAACAACTCATCCTACATATACCCTTATGCTTAATGAACACAGGTGTTCAGGGTAGGTGGGTTTAGGTGTAGTTTGGATTTGGATTGGTGGCAATTGGTAGTTTGATTTGGACTTATGGGAGTGCTATGAAGAGTTTGTGGTTTTATTTGTGGAAGATTTGATTGAGTTTGATTTTATGTTTGGGGATTTTGGGCTTTGAATTTGGTTTGTATTTGGATTTGGTTTGTGTTTGGTTTGGTTTTGTTTGGTTTTGGTTTTGGGTTTTTATGCTTGCCTTTTTCCTACCAAAAGGTGGAGGTTAGGCCTTAAGCATATGAAAACCCCTAGTGAAGCAAGAAGAGTTTTGAATTTCTATGGGGAGGGTTCCATGACTAGTCCTCTAAGAAAGTCACCAAGAGAGTCCTATGGCTAGACCCTAGGCTATTCTAAAGAGAGACTAGACCTCAGCTAAAAGTGAGGTCAACACACCTAAATACAATCACAAAAAAAAAACTATGGAGCCGCTTCCAGATATACAATTCACAAAATAATAGAAGAACAATAATGAAAACAAAAGAAAAATAAAGTAAACATTAAGGTCTAACGACGGGAGTGCTAAGTGAATCCCCATTTATCAAATTTAATAAGATCTAGTTAGTATTTCTAACAAAAGGTATATGATAAGAAGCACCCTTCTTTGCTAGCCAGTCAGCTAGAAAATTACCTTCCTATAGAATAAACAACAACTGAATTGAAAAAAACAGCAAATTTAAATTAACATTCATAATATGATGATTTAAATGCAATTGAGAAGAGGTCGAAGTAGTGAAAGCTACCCATATGGGCAAAGAATCCAACTCGCTCAAATTTTTTCAGTTAAAACAACAAGCAATACTCAAAGCAACAATGACATCATCAGCCTCAGCTTGCAAAGGAGTTGAAGTAATAGTAGGTTCATGAAACACAAGAATCATAGAACCAAAATGATTTATAAATATATAAACATATAAGCATATTAACATATAATTATATATACATGTAAATGTATATTTAATCAAATAGATATAAATGTATAAATATATAATTTGATACACTTAGTTGATAAATGTATATTTAACAAACATATTTACATATAGATATATACGAAATCAATTCAAACTCAGCTCCTATAATTTTAACTATGTTAAAATTTAGTTAAGTAAAATTTAATTTTATAAAATAATTAAAGGTTTTTCCAAAATGATTTATTTATATGATTTAAATTATTTAAATTATTTATTTAAATGATCATTTAATTATTTGAGTTAAATTATTTAATTGTTTAACAATTTAATTGATTTTCTACTTGACTAAAAAATTTGTTACCATTAGTTTAACTCTATTGAAATGGTTTTAGTGAAAATATTAATATGATAAATATTCTCATGATTGATTGATCAAAATATTATTTAGTTGACTTATATTTTAATATATTAAATAATCAATTAAATTTTTTATGTTCATTAAATGAGATTTTTATTCATTAAGTAGTGTATTAAGTAAGTTTCATAAATATTTATACATTTTTTAATTGTTTAAATGATTTTTAATTCTTTAATTAATCAAATTATTAATTTAAAGGTTCAGTTAAGACTGATTTTAAGTGATTAAAGAAGTATTAGTCAGTTAAAATGTTATGAATGTTTAGTCAAGGGTATATTAGGTAAATCAATAAAAAATTAATATATTCAACTTTTGGGTAATAGATTCTTTTGAATATTATACCATCGTTACACTAATTAAGGGGTAATTGAGGAGAATTAGTTTTGGTTTAAGTCATTAGAAGAAGGTTGAATACAATTCATTACATCAAGGTTCTCAGTTTAGGTATTTTGGTGAGTTAATCATGTTATATTTAATGAATAAACCGAGAAGAATGGACTAACTATTTAATATAAGAATGAAATTATGAATAACCTTATGGGCATTCATCCAATTATGCAATATTTAAACCAACATACTTAAACAAAAAGGAACTAAAGATGACACCATGTAACTTGCACATAAGTTTACGGTTTGGGCTAATTATATATGAAGATATACAAATTGCCTAATAAAACACAGTATAAACATTAAATATGATAAATAGAATAAAAAAACCCTATCATTTAAACTTACAATTATATATATATATATATATATATATATATATATATATATATATATATATATATATATATATAGATAAAGACAATACATGATGATTATGTGTAAGAACATCACTATAACATTCTAAAATGCAATTAAATAAGAAACCCTATGGTTAAATGCAAAGGTAATTCAGTTTTTAACACAATAGGCATGGAAACATATTCATTTTTTTTATGAAAACAGTTAATTAGCACATCACTACACAAATACAACAAAAACCAATGGTTTGACGAACAAAAATTTGAATTTATTGAATAAGAAATTAAACATGCCAATTTGATGAAATAGTATCATATAAAAATGCAGAGAGATGATAAAACTAAAAAACCATAGTTTTTTTTTATATGAGACATGTTGAACTTTGTACTATAACATTGTAAAATAGGAAAATAATTAAATTAAAGGTTATAAGGATTTATGGAAGAATATTCCAGTTTGAACAAATACATATGCTAAAGTCATGAAATTTAGCATGAATGCATATAGAAATATCACGTAAAGTCCTCAGGATATGAATTGAAAAAATGCCCTTAACATTTGTAAAGAAAAATTGATGAATTTCATGCCTTGATTTCTTGTATTATTTTCCTTTTAAATTCTAGAAACTCATGGTTATCAGTGTTAGGAGATGAAAAATTCCATAAGGATGAATGGGAGAAGAACAATTTTCCTAGAGATTGGAGAGAAGAGGGAATCCTTGGTCTATTGGGGCATGAATTAGGCTGGTTAGGGGCATACAGCTGGTCGATTGCGATAATTAAGGAGTGAGTCGAGGGTTTATGAGCTAGTCGGGTAGAATCAAGGGTTGTGATTATAGGAGAAGTTGAATTTTAAAATTTATCATGGAGATTTGATCAAAAAGATGAATCCAAAATCTTCTTTCTTGGATAAATCAGAATTGAATACAAAGATTTTTAATGCGTAAAATAAAGGTAAACAAAAATAATTAACAAATAGGTAAATGGAATTTTTGCAAATAGAATACAAAAGATGGGTTTTCTATAAAAATGATAATGCTAATTAGAAAAATTTGAAAATTTCTAACATCTTGAAGAGGTTAAATAAGGAATCCAATCCTCAAAATAGTTTCAAAAATAATGTTGGGTTGCCAAATAATGGTCATTTGAAGTTGAAAATTGGCTTATCAGGTGATTACGATAGATGGGGATTTTACTTCTATAAATAATTGGACTTAGATCAAAATGGTTAAGAATTATTCATTGCATTTAATGGTCCAATTGGTTTTGGAAAATTTAAGCTCTATAAATAGATATGGCTAGTTAAAGTGGGGCCCACTGATCCAACTAAAAATTACCTGTTTTTAGTGTAGATTTCATGCTCACTTTATGCATATTTTTTATGATATACACTTTAAAGGAATGTATATTGCATATTTTTATCTTCAAGTATAAAAATATATCATTTTTGAGAAATGAGGCAAAAACAATGTAATTTGGAGTCAAAATGAGCAAAAAAGAAAATTATGACCTAGTACATATCAATATAATTTTCTATGCAATTTGGAGCCAGATCCTGGCGCCTAGGCGCCGCAATTGGTTTCTAGAAGATTCAATGAATGTGAATGAATTTTGAAGAGGTGTCTTAAGCAACCCTTTGTCATTTTTGAAAATCTATAAATAGGGACCAATTCTACAGTAAAGGACGCTCTCTCTCTCTCTCTCTCTCTCTCTCTCTCTCTTTCTTCTCCCTTAGTCATTTTAGAGTCATTTTAGAGTCATGAAGATGTAGATTTCTACATCTTATGGAGAGATTGGTGAGGGATTTTGAGATATTTATGTAAGGAATGTACGAGCGGCGCATGGATCGGTGGGAGACTTTGGTGAAGAGATCTTCTTCTTTCTTTAAGAGGAAAAAAGCTAAGTATTTTGTTCTTCATTTTCTTGTAATTGTTGTAAACACTTTTTAGTGAATTTTTTTTGTTTTAAATCGAGTTTTTTGTCATGATTTATCCATGCTTCGTAAGTGATTTTTATTACTCTTTCTTTTAAATGAAGTAGTAGCATGTGTAGAAAAATCTTTTAAATGCTTCTAGGTGACTGATAGTTGCATAAATATAATAGAATACTAATGAAATAAGTTCATTGTTGGCATTTAAATTATTACATAATTCTATCAACCCTTTTACTTCTTATGCCATTATTTTCATTTACTTTTTTTTGTAATGAAATAGATGCATGTTTAGGAATTAAGATTTTCTTAGATATTCTCTTATTAAATTATGGTGATGATATTCATGCCGGATCTTCATTTACTTTACAAATCGATCACTTGTATTGTTAAAATCTGTTGAAGAATTCTGAGACCTAACCAGAGATGAGTTCTTAACTAGTAGATATCACATGAATCCTTAGGTAATCGAAGGCCATATGCTAGTTATTCAAGGTGAAGTGCAAATTAATAGGGAGATATTGTTTATTGGAAGCATAATTGATTAGTTTTTAGAGTGACAGACTAAATTCTAAAAAATTGGTTTATAGAAAGGGAACAGGTCACTGGTAGGGGCGATCATAGCCACCCTTGGACAACTAATAGTGTGAGCCTAGATTAACTCATTCTACTAATAAAACATCTTTAACCGATCTATAGATTAGCCAATGTTCTTTATGCCTGGACCAAAGGGTAAAGATTAGGAATGCTTCTATTTGGCATTACTACATAAAATTCTAAGCATTTCTTTCCTACACATTATCTATGTAATTGCAAGAGAAATGTAGTTTTTAATATCTCAAAATTCTCCAAACCAATTTATCTATATAATTTATCTTTTTATTTAAGATCTTTATTTAGTATTAGTTCTTAGAAAGCCTTTAATCGACATTTCAAATTTAGGCCTTATAGAAATAGACTGGAATTAGCCTAAAGAATTTCTTACCTCACTTCTCTATGGGATCGATACTGGGGTTATAAAAGAAAACCCTATATTACTTGAAACGATACGTATACTTGCGTAGTACCCCTACTGTGTAAAATATTTTCAAAATTTTACAACATTTTAATTTTATACACTATCCGCTAATTATAAATTGGATCAAGTTTTTGGCATCTTTTGGAAGCAAAAAGTACTACGTTATTGCGGGTCGGGTCAAGTTTTTGGCGCCGTTGCCAAGGAAGCTTCGGTAAGAATTTGGTTTAGACTTGGAAAACTGTTGTGTCATAAAAACTATTTTTGTGTGAAAAATGTTTTGTTATATGAAAAAGTGTTGTGAAAAAAAAAGAAAAAAATGTTTGTGTGAAAAATAAGGTGTTTGTAAAAATATTTTGTTGTGTTGTATATATTTTTCATTTTATTTGTTTTATTGTTAATGTATTTTTTTGTGTTTTGTATGCGAAACAAAGGATCTGCAGGACTTGTGTCTTATGATCCCGAGTTTGTAAAAAATAAAAAAGAATACAGAAAGGACTCGAAAAATGGAAAACTTTCAAGATAATAACTTGGAAAATCATCATACTTCATTGAGGGAATACGTAAATCCTACGACAGATGAAATTCACTCAAGTGTACAAAACCCTATCATAGAAGCTAACTCATTTGAAATAAATCCTAAGATTATCCAACTGGTGCAAAACAATCAGTTTGGGGGAACTCCTTTGTAGGATCCTTATTTACACTTATCTAGTTTTCTAGAACTTTGTGCTACATTTTGTTGTAATGGCATGTCAGACGATGTTGTTAGGTTAAGGATTTTTCCTTTCTCACTAAGGGATAAGGCAAAAATATTGTTATACTCATTAGCACCTGGCTCTATTAAAAATTGGGATGAGTTAACTCAGAAATTCCTAGTTAAGTATTTTCCACCTTTAAGGACTACTAAACTTAGAAACGATATTATCTCATTTTTTCAATATGAAGGAGAATCAATATACGAAGCCTGAGAAAGATTTAAGGAACTCCTAAGAAAGTGTCCACATCATGCTCTACCATATTGGTTAATCATTCAAACTTTTTATAATGGGTTAGTAGGATCCCTTAGGTCTATAATTGATGTTACTCCTGGTGGTTCATTAATGTCAAAATCATTTGATGAAGCGTATGCATTAATTGAAAAAATGACTACAAATGAATTTCAATGGCCCTCTGCAAGGGTAAATCATAAAAATGTAGCTAGTGTTCATGATACAAATGTGATTACAATTCTTGCATCTCAGGTTGCCGCAATATCAAGGAAGTTGGACCAATTTGGAATGAACCAGCCTCAATTTACTTCTGTAAGTGAGGAAAGTTCACTAGGGCGTATAATTGATTCTAACTTATCATATGACGATTTAAATACCATAAACAACCCATATTCTAACTTTTACAACCCGTGTTGGGAGAACCATCCTAAATTTAACTGGAATCGTACTACTAATGGTGGAAACCAAAAATAGGAAAAAATCATGCGAATCCTAATGGAAGTTGGAATAATCAGGGTAACACAAACTATAGACCTTCATATCCACAGGACTCTAACAATGATCAAACATTTGAGGATAAGAAAATGTCTATGGAAGAAGTGGTATTGCAAATGGGAAACCAATTACAAAGTCAAAATGTTGCGAATAAAAATATAGAGAATCAACTGGGACAAATTGCTAATTCACTTAGCAATAGACTCCAAGGAACACTTCCTAGCAACATTGAGATCAACCCTAAAGAGAACACTAATGAACAAGTAGAAGTTGTCCAATTAAAAAGTGAAAGAGAGATAGAGGATGTGGTTAGAAAAGAGAAAGATATTGTAAGAGAGACAAAGGAAATGAAAAGACCTGAAAAACATGTTTCTAAGGATTTGGAAAAATTAATTTCTCCAACTAAAATCAGTTTGGAAAGACCACCACCTCCATTTCCTCAAAGACTTAGACAACATGAGTTGTATAAGAAATTTTCAAAGTCCATGAAAGTACTTAAGAAGTTAACGATAAATATTCCTTTCACTAAAGCTTTGGAATAGATGCTAAGTTATGCAAAGTTTATGAAGGAGATATTAAACAATAAAAAGAAATTTGAGGATTACGAGACAATTGCATTAAGTGAGGAGTGCAGCGCTATACTTCAGAAAAAATTTCCTCAAAAATTTAAAGATCCTTGTAGCTTTACAATTCCTTGTGCAGTTGGAGAAAGATTATGCGGAAAAGCTTTATGTGATTTACGAGTGAGCATTAATGTGATGCCTCTATCTATATTTAGAAGGTTAAGTTTAGTCAATATTTCTCCCACTACTGTAACCCTTATGTTAGCTGATCGATCTATCATTTATCCAAAAGGAGTTAAAGAAGACGTGCTAGTTAAAGTGGATACATTTATCTTTCCTTTAGACTTTATTATATTATATATAGAGGAAGATAAAGAAATTCCAATTATTTTACGAAGACCTTTCCTTGTTACTGGACAAACTATGATAGATGTGCAAAAAGGAGAGTTGACTATGAATATTAATGACCAGAAAGTCACTTTTGATGTATTAAAGACTATGAAATATCCGGCTGAGAGAAGATATGATGATTATTATTGGATAGCTGAAATTGATTGTCTAAGTAAAGATCATTTCCAAGAAATTTTGAGAGTAAGTTAACAAATGAGATTGAAATGGATTTTCATGATGATTCAAAAACGTTATTAAAAAAAGACTGTATGTATGTTCAGGAGAGGTGTGAAATGATGGAGGCTACCAAAAATAGTAAACTTTTAGCTCCATTTGTTGAAAAATCTCATGAACTTAAGATGAATGAACCCCATACAATTTTGAAGCCTACCTATTTTGGGAATTCATCAACACAACCAGTCTTTATATCTTTAGATGCGACTCAATCACAAGAAAATCTGAATTGAGTGATGGACATGATAAAATTATTGAACTAAGACTTGGAAGAGAATTTGAGGATAAATTTCAAAAGAACTTTGAGTTGAGAAAAGAGCATAAGGATATTGGCAGACCATTGGAAGAAATTCCTAAGGAATTAGAAAAACCTATTTCCTCTACTAAGATAGATCCTCCATCATTTAATAATTATAAAGGGGAAGAATTGGAATATAATTTGAAACAAAAAAGTAACATAGAAGAATTTGATCCTGAATCTGAATTATCTAAATATAATCGTATCCAAAATTTGGGAGATATTAAAGTAACTTATAAAGATCCATTTCTTATAAATTTTAAGGATGATATTAATATGCAAATTCAGAAAATTAATAGAAGAATATTGGATCTAGAAAGAAATGTGAGGAACAATGATATAAATCAAACTGAAAATGAAGTGCTGAATGAAAAATTAAAATTTGAGGACTTTATAGGAATCCCTTGATCTGGAAATGATTGGGTGATTGATCAAGGATTATTAAAATGGAATTTTGATCCAGAAGGAAACATTTGTCTGGCTGACGACGTTAAACCTAGCACTTTATGAGAGGCAACCCATAGTTATCAGTTATCGGGCTTACGACATTAAATCAAGCGCTTCATAAGAGGCAAACCATGGTTATCTTTGCTAGTATGTTTATGTGTTGTTTTGTGTTTGCTTTAGTGCGGACTAGAATATTGTTGTGAGGTTATGCCTTGTTCTTGACTAAATTTGTATATGACTTCTGGTAGTAGCAGGCTAACGAGTCTGTTATGACTCAGTTCTCAACCGGAGCTGAGCATTACCTTGAAGAATGTAGAGTTTGGACTTAGACCACTCCATGTCAGCTCTATTACTTCCTTTATCTAACTTTTTTTCATGAAGTAAGCTCATGAAATTTCTTAATGAACAACATATGAATGAACTGCACTATTTTTATTCATCAGATTATCGTTATTAGTGTAGTTTCTTCCATTGTAATATGACAGTAAGAAGGGAAAATGTGAGTAGAAAGGAGATCAAATTAAACTCAATTGATATTTGTTTATGAATGTGCGAGTCTAGGTATTTTAGTTTGTTTGTTTGTATTTGTGTTTGTGTTACAATAATTTAGAGATTTGAATAATACTGAAATATATATTCCTATGTTGATACATGTCCTGCTTATTTAACCTTTCTCTAGTTTAATTTTATTCTAGCATGCTTTAGTTTAGATTTACTTTCTATTACAAATTGTTCTGTCCTGATGAATATTTGTAGATGTTTTTGACAAACATTTGTGGTAGATAGAATTTCTGAACTATTTTTTTTCTTGCTTATATTTTCTGTGCTGAATCTATAAATGTTAAAAATCAAGTTTGGGGGTAGGAAGAAAAATATATTTTAAAGTTAGTATACTTTCTTTTTAGTTTAATATTATTGTACACATGTGTTAGGCTAGATTTAATTTCTTGTGTAATCATTTTATCTTGATTATGCACGTATATAAATTTGATAGGATGTTGTAGTAGTTAGTAGATTTAACTTTTATTTTTCTTCCTCCTACATTTTATGGAATTAGCTGCAAAATATATTAAAATATAAGTTTGAGGGGAAGAAAAATTTTTAAAATGTAACTTTATTTATCCTCAGTAGCATGTAACTAATTTGATATCATTTTTAAAATGACTTGTGGTATGTGGTGTTACCTTTAAGTTACTCTAATTTCAATTTTAGGAATGTTAGAAAAATAACTTAGTTGAAATCCTTAGTGAAGAAACTGTTCTAGAGTTAAGATATTTTGTAGGAAACATTGAAAAACTGATTTTTCTATTTATGGTAGGAAGGATTTGAATATTTGAAAAGCTAAAATTCTTAGATTTATACTTAATGAGAATTGACTCTTTATTGAAAAACCTTTTTCAAACTAATACTTACACTTATAAAAAGTGAGGGAAAGTTTTGAGTTTTGGATTTTAGAGAAATGATAGTGAAATTTAAAATTATTAAAAGCCTATCCAGATATAGTAATCCTCACATAAAAAAAAGTAAAAAAAATGAGGGAGACTGAAAATGATCCCGAAAAAAAAGAAAAGAAAATAAGTGAGGAGAAGCTTGAGGAGAAACCTAATCAAAAGTTGGTTTCACTTGAATCTTTTTAAATGAAAACACTTAAAAAAATCCTAAGCTTATTCTTATTTCAAAAGGTATTGGTTAAATTGGTATAAATAAGGTGCTTAAATTTCATTTTTATGCTTTCTATGAATCTTTAGTTTGACAATTTTCAATCACTTTTGAAGTAAATAGAAAATCAGGATTCCTAAGTTGAATATGAGATATTCTTACACTCCAGTCCAAGGTTGATTTGCAAGAATTTCTTCTATGTTATACTATAACATTTTCGAGATGAAATTATAGGAAACTCTATTGAAACCCACAACCACAAGTCAAACATAATTGGTTTTTAAAGTTATAGTGTTACTTGAGGACAAGTAACGTTTAAGTTTGGAGGAATTGATCCAACTAAAAATTACCTATTTTTAGTGTAGATTTCATACTCACTTTATGCACATTTTTTATGATATACAGTTTAAAGGAATATCTTTTGCATATTTTTGTCTTCAAGTATAAAAATATATGATTTTAGAGAAATGAGGCAAAAACAATGTAATTTGGAGCCAAAATGAGCAAAGAAAAAAATTTTGACCTAGTACATATCAATTTATTTTTCTATGCTTAATCTATTTTACATTTCTTACATGTTTTTGAATGAAATTATACTTTTTAGAAAGTTTATTTTTATGTCTTTCTTGTAGCTGAAGATGTTAGAAATGCAATGCAAGTGAAATGGGGCGAAACGGAGCCAAACGGAGCAAAACAGTGGAGCTGCGCACAGGGTGGCGCCCAGGCGCCAAACCGGCGCCCAGGCGCCAGTGACGATGAGAAAACGGCACCTAGGCGCCAAAATCAAGGCCTAGACGCCAGAATCATCCAAAAACAGTTATTGGATTGATTTTTGAAAACTTTGGGAGTTATTTTGACGGTGTTAAGTAGTTTTCAAACCTTATAGAAGACTGGAAGTTACTCCTAATATATAGGACATGTGATACAATGCATCTGAACACATTGGAACGGTTTTAATCGTGAAGAGGTGTGACCCAAAGTGAAGGGGTGCGAAGATTTAGTCACAGGAGTCTAGCGCCTAGGCTTCAGATCCCGGCGCCTAAGCGCCACAGTTGGTTTCTAGAAGATTCAATGAATGTGGATGAATTTTGAAGAGGTGCCTTAAGCAATCCTTGGTCATTTTCAAAAATCTATAAATAGGGACCAATTCTAGAGCAAAGGGCACTCTCTCTCTCTCTCTCTCTCTCTCTCTCTCTCTCTCTCTCTTCATCTCCCTTAGTCATTTTAGAGTCATTTTAGAGTCATGAAGATGTAGATTTATATATCTTATGGAGAGATTGGTGAGGGATTTTGAGATATTTATGTAAGGAATGAACGAGCGGCGCATAGATAGGTGGGAGACTTTGGTGGAGAGATCTTCTTCTTTCTTTCAGAGGAAAAAAGCTAAGTATTGTGTTCTTCATTCTCTTGTAATTTTGTTGACCTCATTTATAACGAGTCAATACTTTTTAACTTAAAAAGTCAACTTTGGTCAAAATGGTCAAACCAGACCCAATGACCAACCCTGTTGACCCCATAGGTTAACCTTATGACCTAAAAAGTCAACTTTGGTCAAAATGGTCAAACCAGACCCAGTGACCAATCCTGTTGACCCCATAGGTCACCATTATGACCTAAAAAGTCAACATTGGTCAAAATGGTCAAACCAGACCTAATGACCAATCCTGTTGACCCCATAGGTCACCCTTATGACCTAAAAAGTCAACTTTAGTCAAAATGGTCAAACCAGACCCAATGACCAACCCTGATGACCCCATAGGTCACCCTTATGACCTAAAAAGTCAATATTGGTCAAAATGGTTAAACCAGACCCAACGACCAACCCTGTTGACCCCATAGGTCACCCTTTTGACTTAAAAAGTCAACTTTGGTCAAAATGGTCAAACTAGACCCCATGACCAACCCTGATGACCCCATAGGTCACCCTTATGACCTAAAAGTCAACTTTGGTCAAAATGGTCAAACCAGACCTAGTGACCAACCCTGTTGACCTCATAGGTCACCCTTATGACCTAAAAAGTCAGCTTTGGTCAAAATGCTCAAACCAGACCCAATGACCAACCTTGTTGACCCCATAGATCACCTTTATGACCTAAAAAGTCAACTTTGGTCAAAATGGTCAAACCAGACCCAATGACCAACCCTGTTGACCTCATAGGTCACCCTTTTGACCAAAAAAGTCAACTTTTGTCAAAATGATCAAACCGAACTGTCGGCATATTTTTAGGTTGTATATTTTATTTTGAAAAGGGGGTCGCCTAACAGAAATTGTCAGTGAATTTTAAATTTTAAATTTAATTTAAATATATATAATTTGGAAAGTAGCATTTAATTTTGAAAATAATTTTAAATTTGAAAGTTTTAAGATATGAAATCAAACTGATCTCACATCCCGAATAGTTTACATAAACGAGCACCGCACCACAAACCGTGTATCTATCACTAAGGATAGACACGCTGCTTGATGGTGGGGCTCGATTAAATAAACTAGAAGATTTGTGACATCCGTTTGGTCTACGAACCAATTTTATAAGCCGACAAATGCCCTCGCTTAATATGAAAGCATTAAACGGGGTTTATATTACTCGGGTTCTTAAAATT
The DNA here is from genome assembly GCA_022702705.1 of Papilionanthe hookeriana x Papilionanthe teres. Lineage (NCBI taxonomy): Eukaryota > Viridiplantae > Streptophyta > Magnoliopsida > Asparagales > Orchidaceae > Papilionanthe > Papilionanthe hookeriana x Papilionanthe teres. The sequence goes on from CM040426.1 coordinate 106,211,478, forward strand.
CCCTATAAGGGCAAGCCCCTATAGTTAATTACATCTTAAATGAAGTGAATCATTTAAGAAAACTCTCGATAATGATCAGTAGTTCTGCTCTCAAGAATTTCAAAGTTTAAGTTTTCAAAGGATTGAATTTTGGAATTTCAATAGGGAATGGATCAAATTTGGAACATTTTGTTTTGGGAATTTAAAGGAAGAAAAAGTAGCAGAAATTACAGATTCGAAGCGAACTTCGGTAATCCCCGTCTATCCTATTGTTTGGCTTGGATTTAGGAAAGTCCTAATATTTATTTAATGTTTTGATCTTGCCAATTTTAATTGATTAGGACTTATATTCGTATGACAAAATCATACAAATAGCCTTGAAGATGTGAGGGTTTATGTCGTATCAGACAACTACCTCGGAAATCCTAAGACCGGTTAGGGCTTAATTTGCAATGCAAATGCCTAACGAAGAGTTAAGGATTTATGTTGCTCTAGGCAAGCTATCTCGAAGTCCTATGGCTTGTTTATTTAATTCTAAGAAAGTTTTGCTGAAATAGACTCAGGTTTTGCTGATGACGATGGCCGTGCTGCCCACCATGCTCCGAGCTCCTTGTTGTTGCAGAGGTTTAGTTTTAGAAGTCATAAATCAAGAGATGAGAAAAGTGTTTTGGTTTAGAGAAAATCTTAATTTCCAAGTGTTTTTTTTTATGTTTTAATTAAAACAAATCTTAAAGTTGATTATAACAACACCGGTTAAGATCCCACGGTTCCATCCTTCCGGCATCGTTATTTTTATCGGATTCACTTAGTCCAGATGAATTTGCTAAACTCAACTAAATGAGTTCCACACTTTCATTTAGACAGTGGGAAATCCCGTTAGCAACACGTAGGTTACATCATCCGAGGTATTCCCGATCATCCAACAAGACGTTTTAATTTAGTTGTAGTTGTAGTTTTGTATTATGTTTTGGTTTCAGTTTTAGGGACTATCCTAAAAGTGTGGGTTTTCATGCAACAGTTGTTTATCATGCAAGAAAAGTAAGTGCGATGCGATTGAATAAATTATAATAAGGTAAATTGCAATAAAATAAAAGCGTACCTGGAGGGTCTTCCCGTCATCCCAAGCTGCACTTAAAACACAATTAGAATATTTAAGCAAGTTCCTAGGTAAAGCTAAGGGAAGGGTTATGGTTTTCTACAAGGTCATACTACTATAGCTAGTCATCTCCTATGACGTCTAGGTTCTTGTGTTTTGGTTTGAGGACGATTTTCTTCATCAGAGAATAATTAAGTTCAGTTGTTCTTATAAACATCCTATCGTATTGAGGAAGTGCTTAAGACAAGTCTTAAACATCTTTTGAATATTTCTAGGATTATTTTTTAAGTCCAAGAGAATTTAATCATACAAATGAATTAATCGTCCGGGAATTCAAGTTTTGTTGTTATCTTACTCAGTGAACTAGGACATTTGAATATCTTATGAGGGAAGTAACACTTCACTTAACGTTTTGTTTAGGAGTTATGACAACAAAAGCTTTCGAGGGCAAATTGATGTTCAAATGGTTTATGATTTGGTTTAACTTCAATTAACGGGTTTAAATTATGAATAGTGTTCAAGTTGCTTTATATTTAATTTCTTTATGTCTTAGGTGATGTTATTTAATTCAATTTAACTTTAATTTAATTCAATTTGATTTAGTTTTAATTTTAATTTAATTTTAATTTTTAATTTTAATTTTAATTTTAATTTTAATTTTAATTTTAATTTTAATTTTAATTGATTTTATTTTATTTTATTTTATTTTAATTTAATTTAATTTAATTTAATTTTAATTTAATATGTTTTAATTTAATTTAATTTAATTTAATTTAATTTAATATTTTTAATTTAATTCAATTTAATTTAATTAATTTATTTATTATTTTTTTAATTTAATTTTATTTAATTTAATTTAATTTATTTTATTTAATTTAATTTATTTTATTTAATTTAATTTAATTTATTTAATTTGTTTAATTTAATTTAATTTAATCTTTAATTTAATTTTATTTTTTTTAATTTTAGTTTAATTGAACATTTAAAAAGAGTTTAATAATTTAACTTTTTAATTTAATTTTAATGATTAAGTCCTTTCACATTTTAAAAACTTAAATTTGAATTATCATTTTAATTAGGAATTAAATATTATTGAGATGATTAATTTAGGGATTTTTAAATTAAAGAATAAATCTCTTCCTAATAATAATATCCCTATTTTAATAATTCCAATTTTATTATTCTTCCAAATTTAATCAATTATTTAATTAAGGTTTATTTCAATTATTTTTAAATTGTTTAATAGGTTTCTACCCTTTAATTATTTAAATTTCAATCATCCAAATCAGATTAAGATCAAATATTTTACTTGTTAATTTTATTAAACCTAAAGTTTTAATTAAGGGTTGAAATTTTTTAATTACCATTTTGCCCTTCAAGCTTAATACTTTCATAACTCACTAAATTGAGCTTCAATGAACTTGAAATTTTTATGTGACTTCACTCATATGCCAATAAAGACATGAGAGGAGAAAATGTGATTTTTCTGTATTTAATTTATTTATGTAATTATTTTTGGTGGAAAATAGGAATTTCCAAGGAAAATTTAATAATATGACCAAGGGAAAGTTTCTGTCCTTAAGAAAATTATGGGACATTCCTAATAACCAGAGGACCACTTGGACCAATTTTGGTGATTTTTTAAATTATATTATTTTTATTATAATTATTTTAAGTTTTGGAGTATTAATTAATTTAAAAATAAAATAAAGGTTGAAAAATGAAATTTATATTTTTTTCAAAAATCTCTCTGATATCAAGGAAATAAGAGAATCAATTTTTGTAATTTTTTGATTTTTTTTATTTATTATAATTATTTTAGTGAAAATGCTAGAAAATACATTTTTTTTAATTTTAAAATTATCCTTGGGCTTTAAAATTTAATATCTCATTAAATAGACCTAAGAAAAATATGGGATTTATTCCTAAGTGATTAAAATTCAAAATATAACATTTTGGTGAATTTTATTATTTTTGTGATTTTTATTATTTTTTAATTATTAAAATATTAAAATAATACAAAAAATCAACTTTTTCAGAAAATTACAATTTTATTTTTCTTAAATTCCCCTGATATCAGAGAGGCTCCAAAACCAATTTGGTGAATTTTTGAAAGGTACTTTGAAAGTTATGAATTTTTAAAGTTTAAAATGGCTAAATGGCTTAATCAACCCATTTAGTAGGGCTAACCAAGTCCAATTGACTTCAAATTTTTATGGTGGGTTCCTCTGATCCTAAAGGTCAATGGAGAATTGATTTCAAGTCAATTTGATGTATGGTTAGCTCTAATTAATTAAGGAGCTATTTTGGGTGTTTAAGCCCATTAGGCTTATTTTAAATAAACTAATCCAAAATCTATTTTTCCTAGGGTCCTCTGGTCATAAGAGACATCACCAAATTTTCCTATAATTTATTTCACAATATGCTAATTATTGGATTTAAAATACTCAAAACAAGTAACATGAATTTGAAAAATCAATAACTTCTCATAGGATGGCCTCGACTTTGGAAAATTCAGGGAATGTTCCCAAATTCAGAGGCTTCAAAAGCCCTATGGTCTCATGCCATGGTGAATTTCCTATATGCATGGAGAATTAAAACAATGCAAAAGGGAAATAAATCATTAAAAATAAAATATTTGATGAAATTAAATAATTTCTTTTCCACATTATTCTCCTCTGTTCACTGAGCAAGAGGGTATTTTTATTTTATTTTTTTGATTTTCCTACACAAAGTTATGGATTTTTGAAGTTTAGGGAATTAAATAAATTAGAAAATACCCTAATTTTCTATTTATCCACGCGGCGCAGCGTCAACCTCGGCAGCTCCGAAACGCCGCGTGGCGCTCTCTGATTCGACGCCGCCATCTGACTCAGCGCTCTGGGGCCCCGCTGTGTCGTTCCATCTTCTGATCCGACATGATCCTGGCCGTCCGTCCACGCGTGTATTAAATGAACGGCATCCATTCATCGTCCCCAGACGTCCTTACCCGAGAGCCGTCCGTCTTCTAGGCTTAAGATATCACTCGATACTTGACCAAATTTAACGTTCTTATGCTCTATGGATTCGTCTCGAGAAGACGAACACATCTATACGGTTTATGTGGCATGAAATTGACTCAATGAAAATGAAGAAAGTTCAGAAGCTCGGGAAGAAGAGTGAGGCCATACCTTTGCTCAGAGAAGTGTGGCTTCGATCCGAGGGTTGTGTCACCTTCGATCGGATCCCGACGAAGCTCCGGATAAAGTCTCCCGGTCCGGTGAATTGCCTAGCTATGAAAGTGACCACGGCCCGATCACAAAGCTTGGAGGCCGGAGCAACCGGGTGGCCCGGAGATGGGGCTTTCGAGTGGGGAACTTCTCCTCTTGGTCCAGGTGAAGGTGTAGGACCGATCAATTTGAGGATTAGCTCACCGTGGCAAATTGTCCTGGTTTTGGGTGAAATTTCGGCTGAGAAATCGGATTCCGTTGGTGGGGATTAGGGCAAATTGACACTGGGGATCAACTGCTCTAAGGATGGAGAAGGGTTTGGAACAATTTTGGCAGAGTTTCGGCAAGGTTTGTGCAACTCTCCTCTCATGGCCGTGAGGGGGTCGGGTTTAAATAGAGGTGGATGGAGGGCCTCACAGGGATGGCCAAGGGTTGGGATCAGCTGCTCTGGGCATGGGAAGAACAGCCATGGTGGCCATTGGGCATGGGGCAGCTCAGCAAGGTGGAATTCCAAAGTTTGGCTCCTCCCAAGGTCTCGGCCATGGTGTTTTCCGGCGACCCGGACGGGCTGGACGGCAGTGCATGGGTCACCCTCGAGTCCAAGTGGGTCGTGGCCGGAGGTTTGTGAAGTCAATTGGCCATGGACATGTGTAAAGGGTTTGAATCAAAAGGGTATGGGGAGAAGCTCATTTTGGGTCCAAATGGGTCAACCCACCATTTTGGGTTTGATGCACCCTTCCATGGCTGATTTGGGCTGAGGGAGGATCAGGTGAATCAGCTTGAAAAGGGTAGAGAAGTCACCATCCATGAATATTTTGATTAATCATGGATTAAGGTGAATCATTAAAAGGGTTAAAACCTTTTTAAGGGGGCTTAAAAGAGGCTCCTCCTTTTGCCATTAATGGCTTGATCACATGTCAAACCTTCCATGGCTTCATGTGGCTTGTCCATGGCTTGCATGTGGCTTCATGGCTTGTCTTTGGCTTGGGGAAAAGCTTGGTCAATTTCATGAAAATGGAATTTGGAAATTTTGGTAATTTAGGGGTGATTTGATGGGATTTGGCATATGGCTTGATTTGGAACCATTTGATGATTGATTTGAACTTAGGGAATGGCTTTGATTAAATGGATGGCAAATGGAAATGTCATGTGGGCTTTAGGGTAGATTTTGGGCTCTTTGAAATGGTTTTAGATGGGCTTTTAAAATGATTTATGGAAGTGGGTTTTTTTTTATTTTAGGATGAGAATTTTGCAAAGGATTGGATCCAATAAGTGTTGAATTTAGTTTAAGAATGTTTCATGAGTGATTTGAAATGAGTTTGGAATGATTTGGGTTTGAATTGGATTGAATGTGGGCTTCTTTGGTGAATGGGCCAATATAAGTCAAATTGGGCTAACTTGGGCCAATGTTGGGCTAGGGTTGAAATTGATGTAAAATAAATGTTGGGAAATGTTTATGGGAGTGTTTCAAAGAGGTTTTGGCTTTGGTTGGGTCTTGATTTTGGGGTTTGGGCTTATTTGGGTTAGGTTTGGGTTTAGGTTAAAATTGGGCCTTTTAGCTTTGGGTTGAATTTGAGTGGGGTTTGGGTCTAAATTTTGGGCAAATCATGTTAGTGTTTTGCTTGTGGGAATGTTAAGGAAGGTTTAGAAAAGATTTGGGGTTAATTGGAGTTGAATTGGGTGAGTTTGGGTTAGGTTTGGGTCATAGGTCCAAATTGGGCTTTAAGGCCAAAAGTGAAATTGGATCCAAATGTCAATCAAATTGGACTTGGATTTGGTCTAAATTGGTGTTGGGAATGTTGAATTGAAGTTTAGAATTGAATTGGACTAGAATTTGGGTCAATTGGGTAGGTTTGGTTTGACATTGGGTTCACTTAGGGTTAAAATGGGTCAAATTGGGGGTTTTGACAAAAGTAGGGTAAATTGACAAAATTGGCCCATGGTGTAGTTGAAAAAAATGAAATTAGGAATATTTGGGATTTTTTGGAATTTTCTGGGAATTTTCTGAAGTTTTGGATTTTTGGGTCAAGAGGGGTATTTTGGGTATTTGGAGGGTATTGGGAGGTATTTTTGGAATTCTTGGTATTTTTGGGTATGGATGATCAATTTGAGTGATGTGGAAATGTTTGGGATTAATTTTGAGGAATTTTGGGTGATTTGGAAATTTTGCAAAAATTTGGGTAATTTCAAGGGTTTTGGGTAGGCTAAGCGAGTGTAGGGTCCCGGGGGTCAAAAATTGAAAATTTAAAAAAATGAAGATTGGGTGAATATAAGTGGAATGAAATCATTTTGGTTGAGCCATGAAGCCATATCAAGCCCACATGAGCCATGAAGGGACTCATTTGAGGCATCCACTATGTTGTTCCTAACCCTCTTAGCCAAGGGCTTTAGGGGTTAAGGACCATCCATGTGAATCACCTACATGAGTCGGGAGGTCAAGTTGAGTATAGGTGTGTGAAAGTGTAGTGTATAAATGTAGTGTGTGTGTAAGTCAGCCCCTTCACCGCGACCAGGCCACCCGTGGGTAGTCCTAAGGCCAAAGAGTCCTATAGGAACCCATCCTTTAAACTTCCACATTTGATTTCAACCCTCTAGGTGATTAGGGGTCTATAGTCAAGTTTGTAGAGTTTGCAGGGAGTTAAGAAGTGGTTTGAATTTCTAAGTGGTGGGTCCCAATTCTAGTCCTCTAAGATAGTCAAAGGAAAAGCCTAAGGCTAGATCCTAAGTACAAAAAAGAAGAAGAGAAGACCTCATCAAAAATGAGGTCAACACGGACCTAGTGACTAACCCTGTTGACCCCATAGGTCATCGTTATGACCTAAAAAGTCAACATTGGTCAAAATGGTCAAACCAGACCCACTAACCAACCCTGTTGACCCCATAGGTCAACCTTATGACCTAAAAATTCAACTTTGGTCAAAATGGTCAAACCAGACCTAATGACCAGCCCTCTTGACCCCATAGGTCAACCTTTTAACCTAAAAAGTCAACATTAGTCAAAATGGTCAAACAGACCTAATGGCTAACCCTTTTAACCCATAAGTCAACCCTTTCACCCAATGACACATTTAGACCCCACAATGACAAAATCACAAATACTTGACATTTTAAAATTAAAATGATCAATTTGAGCTGACTTGGGTCAACCCAAGTCAAAATTGGTCAACACCTATCTATTTTGATTAAAATAGATAAAAATAAAATAAAAATAACAAAATTAATCAAATAATTAATTTCAAAATTATTTTGATTAATTAAAGTGATTAATGATTAAATTTTCAATATTTTAATTAAATGACATAATTAATTGAAATGAAAATTAAATTAAAATCATAAAATGATAAAAATAATAAAATTAATCAATTAATTAAGTTGAAATTATTTTCAATTAATAAATTGATTAATAAAACATTTTCCAACAATTTTAAAATGGAAATTAAAAAGAAATGAAATGACACATAGCCTCCTCATAATTAGTTAGGCTAAACCCATCTTAAAGCATAATTAACACATAATTAAGCCCACTTTAAATCAACTTAGCCATGGGTTAACACCCATCATGATGCATGGGGTGAGGTGTCTCTTCCTCCTTCACCCTAGGCTTTATTTAGCCATGAGGTGGCCGGCCAACATGAGGCCTCACCTCCCACCTCCCAAGCTACCCAATGGAAGGAAAACCATGCATGAAACCCCCCTTACCATGGTTAGAAGCAATGATGAGGGATAAGCTTGTGTGTCACCATTTGCCAAGCCCAAAGAATGATGTGTAAGCTCCCTAAGAAGAATAGAGGCAGCTCACCATGCACCTCTTACATGAGTCAATGGGGGAGAGACAAAACAATGGAAATCATCATGGAAAGCTTAGGGAGAAGGAACCATGCATATCCTCAGTCGAATTCTTCATCCAATGGACTGATAGGGGAGATAACTACTCTCCTCGAATAACTTAAGCTAAACCATGGCCTCCCCTTGGCTATAAAAGGAGCCCATACCCGAGCCTAGTAAGGAGAGAAAAAAAATTAGGGAGAACTATAGACTCCCCAAATCCACTTACTCCCAACATAAAAACTCTTCCTAAGAGTCTCAGCAATCTATTAGGATCAAATCCAAGCCATAGATTAAGCCTATTTGAGCCAATTTAATCAAATTTTAAAAACAACTCAAACTAGGTATCTCTCCAAAATTCTCCCTTAAGCCCAACTCCTGGATCAAATTGTTGCAGCAATAATCTTCCATTGGGATCTTAGAAGGCAACAACAAGGTCTGATCTAGCTTGATTTGCTTGTGGCAAAGGTATGGAATTATTTTTCACAAAATAATTTGTATTTTCGATATATCGTGTGTTATACAAGCCCAGAAGTGTATCATCACCGTATAGATGGATACTTCTCATCCAGATGATCATTTAAAAAAATCACCCAATTTCGTTGAGAAATGAGTGAGATATTGAGTTTTGAAGTTGGACGGTTCGAATATTTTCGAATTTCTGGGGGATTTATCTCCGCTGTCCATTCCCGTGTCTTGGAATGGACGGCGCTGATCTAATGATCTGGTGTCCGCTGTTCCACGCCGCGCACCGGATCCTCCCGCTCATTCGACGGTACGAGGACACGTGTCACGCCGTCAAATTTTATGGCCTAGGTTAATTCAGATTAACCTTAAAATCTTCAAAAATCCATAACTTTTGATCCAGAGGTCATAAAAATAAAATAAAAATACCTCTGGAAAGCTCTTGAAGAGGAGAAAATTATGAGGAGAAAATCATAATTTTGTTCTCACTATTTAATTTTTAATTAATTAAATACTCTCTGGAGTATTTTAATTATTAAAAATTATTTATAAATAAAAAAATTATGAAACTTTGAGGCTTTTATCTTTATGTTCTTAGGAACCTTCCATGATTTTTCCAAGGATAGAAAACATGTCTAAGACACATTTCTTTAATTTTCAAGTTTCTTTGTAATTATTTCCAATAATAATTATAAAAAATTGAAAAATAAAAAAAATAAAATGCAAAAGACTAGAAATGATAGGTGACCCACAAATTTATATTATGATATTTTAATTAGATTGCAACGAAGCCAAAAACTTGACCCCGCTATATTATATGTATAGAATTGTAATTGTTTATGTTGTGGATTCTACGCAAGTATACGTATCGTATCAAGTAATACAGGGCTCTAGTGGAGTCCTGGTTATCGATCCCACAGGGAAAGAGAAAATTAAATAACAGCTAATTTTAAAATAATAATAATAATAATAATAATAATAATATACGAAAATTTGGAATTCTGAATTTAAACGCAATAAAGTAAACTAAGTATTTTAATTAGGTAAATTAACTAAGTAGAAAATTAATACGAATTGAAAGTGCAGGAAATAAAACTAATTGCTAAATAAGTCTTAACTATTCAGAAAAAGCATCTTTCCCCTTGTTTAGAAATTTAAGTGATTGATGAATTTAAATAGATAAATCAAGGTATTGTGACAAATAGGAGCATTCCTATTCTTTACCCTTTGGTCCAGGTGTAAAGAATATTGACTAATCCTATGTTTGATTACTGAATCTGCGGCTAGGCTGGGAGGATACCGACCGCCACTTCGAGCTCCCACGTTCCCCTCGCCCGAGGGCTAACATCTACACTTCGACTCTCAAACAATAGGACCAAATTGAATATTTTAGTCTGTCACACTAAAATGCTCAATTTTATGCCCAATGATATTATTTCCCTATTTATTTGCACCCTCCTTCCAAGGCTTTTGAATTCCCCAAATATCAGATGTAATTTTTACTATAGTTGATGATCAACATATTTTAACAAATCAAATGGCCAGTTTGAAAAGTAAATTAAGTTTTAAGTAAAAATTATCACAATTTATTAATATATAAAAGTATCTCTATTTTTAGTTCATCAAGTGACTTAATTTCATAACAGGGAGAAAGACTAAATAAACTACTCAGAATGCATGGAAACTAAACTAAGCATGGATTTCATTTAAAGTTAAAAACAATAAATACAAATACTTATCTCAATTTATTTCCAAGCAGACTCCTCGCAGTTCCTTTGACTCTTCCTTCCAGTACAGCAAAACTAACTAAAAACTCACTAACTCACTAAATACTCACTTATAACACTTAAAGACACACAAAAACTGCACTTAACACACTTAGAACACACACACACACACACACACACACACACACACACACACACTAAGACACATAATTTCGGCTTCTATATATAGAGGTGAGCAAAGGACCAAGAGGTGTGTAAGCATCCCTTCAAAAAGTGTCCAGGTTCAATGTATCTGCATCATTTGAACTATCTCGCCGTCGGCGACGAACTACCTCGCTGTCGGCGAGGCTTCTAGAAGATCTTCAAAAGTCTAAAATGACAAAATTTGACTTAATTAGGTTTAAAATAACATTTAAACCCATTAAACCTTACTTAAATTAGGTTTAATAGAAAAATTAAATTTTAATTAAGTTTAAAGACATATTAAACTTAATTAACCAAAATCAAAACTCTTTAATTAAGTTTAAGAACATATTAAACTTAATTAACCAAAAATAAACTCTTTTAATTAAGTTTAAAGACATATTAAACTTAATTAACCAAAATCAAAACTCTTTAATTAAGTTTAAGGACATATTAAACTTAATTAACCAAAACTAAACTCTTTTAATTAGGTTTAAAGACATATTAAACATAATTAACCAAAATCAAAACTCTTTAATTAAGTTTAAGGACATATTAAACTTAATTAATCAAAACTAAACTCTCTTAATTAGGTTTAAGGATATATTAAACTTAATTAACCAAAATCAAAACTCTTTAATTAAGTTTGAGGACATATTAGACTTAATTAACCAAAACCAAATCCTCTTAATTAAGTTTAAGAACACATTAAACTTAGTTAACTTATTGAACCTTAGGGTTTAATTTAAAATCAAACATTTAATTAAAAACATATTAAAATTAATTAACCCCCTTAAAACATAAGGTTTAATCAAACTTAAACCTTAATTAGGTCTAACCCTTAGACCTAATTAAATCATTAAGTCTTAACTAAATTAGCCTTAATCAAACCTAAACCTTAATTAGGTCTAACCCTTAGACCTAATTAAACCATTAAGTCTTAACTGAATTAGACTTAATCAAACCTAAACCTTAATTAGGTCTAACCTATTAGACCTAATTAAAAAATTAAACCTTAACTAACTAAGGTTTAATCAAACATAAACCCTTATTAGGTCTAACCCATTAGACCTAATTAAACCATTAAACCTTAATTAACTAAGATTTAATCAAACATAAACCCTAATTAGGTCTAACCCATTAGACCTATTTAAATCATTAAACCTTAACTAACTAAGGTTTAATCAAATTTAAACCCTAATTAGGTCTAACCCATTAGACCTAATTAAACCATTAGACCTTAACTAATAAGGTTTAATTAAACATAAACCCTAATTAGGTCTAACCCATTAAACCTTAACTAACTAAGGTTTAATCAAACTTAAACCCTAATTAGATCTAACCCTTAGACCTAATTAGACCATTAAGTCTTAACTAAATTAGACTTAATCAAACATAAACCTTAATTAAGTCTAACTCATTAGACTTAACTAAACTATTAAGTCTTAACTAAGTAAGACTAAATCAAACACAAATTCTAATTAAGTATACCACATTATACTTAATTAATTATTAAACCTTAATCAACTAAGGTTTAATTAAACCCAAATCCAACCTTTATTCCAAGTCCAACATAACATAAACATCAAACATAACCTAACTTGAGTTCAATCCAACTTGAACTCAAGTTAACCTAAACCTTAGGTTCAACCCATATTGAACCTAATCTAAACATAAACATAACTTGAGTCCAATCCAACTTGAACTCAAGTTAACATAAACCTTAGGTTCAACCCACATTGAACCTAACTTAAACCTAACCTAACTTGAGTCCAATCTAACTTGAACTCTAGTTAACCTAAACCTTAGGTTCAACCCATATTGAACCTAATCTAAACTTAAATATAACTTGAGTCCAATCTAACTTGAACTCAAGTTAACCTAAACCTTAGGTTCAACCCACATTGAACCTAACTTAAACCTAACCTAACTTGAGTCCAATCTAACTTGAACTCAAGTTAACCTAAACCTTAGGTTCAATCCACATTGAACCTAACCTAAACATAACCTAACTTGAGTCCAACCTAACTTGAACTTAAGTTAACCTAAACTTTAGATTCAACCCACATTAAACCAAACTTAAATTAAAACCTTAGGTTCAACCCATATTGAACCTAACCTAAATTGAACTAAACTTGAATTCAACCTAACTTAAACTTAACCCACTTTGAACTAAAATCAACTGTATCTCTAGGTTCAACCTGACTAGAGCCTAACTTAATCCAAGTCAAACCTTAACTTAAGTTCAATCCATATTGAACTTAAGTCGACCTTAAGTCTAGGTTCAACCTGACTTGAAGCTAACTTAACCTAAACTCAAAACTTAACTTAAGTTTAATCCATATTGAACTTAAGTCGACCTTAAGTCTAGATTCAACCTGACTTGAACCTAACATAACCTAAACTCAAAACCTTAACTTAAGTTCAACCCATATTGAACTTAAGTCGACCTTAAGTCTAGGTTCAACCCGACTTGAACCTAACTTTACCTAAACTCAAAACTGAACTTAAGTTCAACCCATATTGAACTTAACTCGACCTTAAGTCTAGATTCAACCTAACTTGAACTCAAGTTAATCTAAACCTTAGGTTCAACTTACATTGAATCTAACATAACCTAAACCTAACTTAAGTCTAACCTAGATTAGACTTAAGTCAAATCATACTTAGGTTCAACCCGACATGAACCTAAGTCAAACCGAAACTTAAGACTCACCTACATTAGACTTAAGCCAAATCAAACTTAGGTTCAACCTGACATGAATCTAAGTCAAACCCAAAATAAACTTAACTTAGGATCAAAAAAAAATGAACCTAAGTTTAACTTTTAACTTAGGTTCAACACAACATGAACCCAAGTTCAACCTATACTTAGGTTCAACCCCAACTTGAACTTAAGTCAAACATCAAACCTTAGGTTCAACCTGACTTGAACCTAAGTTTAACCTAAACCAACTTAAGTCTAGCCCATATTAGACTTAAGTCAAACCATACTTAGGTTCAACCTGACATGAACCTAAGTCTAACCTAAACCAACTTAAGTCTAGCCCATATTAGACTTAAGTCAAACCATACATAGGTTCAACCTGACATGAACCTAAGTCTAACCTAAACCAACTTAAGTCTAGCCCATATTAGACTTAAGTCAAACCATTCTTCGATTCAACCTGACATGAACCTAAGTCTAACTTAAAACTAACTTAAGTCTAACCCATATTAGACTTAAGTCAAACCATACTTAGGTTCAACCTGACATGAACCTAAGTCTAACCTAAACCAACTTAAGTCTAGCCCATATTAGATTTAAGTCAAACCATACATAGGTTCAACCTGACATGAACCTAAGTTTAATCTTAACCTAACTTAAGTCTAACCCATATTAGACTTAAGTTAAATCATACTTAGTTTTAACATGACATGAACCTAAGTCTAACCTAAACCTAACTTAAGTTCAACTCATATTAAAACCTTAGGTTCAACTGATAGTGAACCTAACTCAACTTAGCTTAACATAAACCTTAGAACCTAATCTTAACTTAACTTAAGTTCAACCTACATCAAACTTAAGTCCAAATCTAAACCTTAGGTTCAACTCAACTTGAACCTAAACCAAAACCTAACTTATGTTCAACCTACATTTAACTTAAATCCAAATCTAGACATTAGGTTCAACTAATAATGAACCTAACTCTACTAAATTGAACATAAACTTTAGGTTCAACCCAAATTGAATCTAAATCGACATAAACCTTAGGTTCAACCTAAATTGAACCAAAATCGACATAAACCTTAGGTTCAACCCAAATTGAACCTAAATTGACATAAACCATAGATTCAACTCAAATTGAACCTAAATCGACATAAATCTTAGGTTCAACCCAAATTGAACTTAAATTGACAAAATTGAACTCAAATCGACATAAAATTAATATTCTAAACCAAAATCGACATAATCAACATAAATTTGACCTTTCAAACATAAATTGACATAATAGACATAAATTTGACATTCCAAACAATTAATCGACATAATCGACATAAATTTGACATTCAAAATAATTAATCGATATAATCGACATAAATTCGACATTTCAAACATAACTGACATAAAATCGACATTCTAAACCAAAATCGACATAATCGACTTAAATTTGGCATTCCAAAAAATTAATCGACATAAATTCGACATTTCAAACATAACTGACATAAAATCGACATTTTAAACCAAAATCGACATAATCGACATAAATTTGACATTCCAAACAATTAATCGACATAATCGACATAAATTCGACATTTCAAACATAACTGACATAAAATCTACATTTTAAACCAAATTTAATAAACACCGACATTAAATGACATTAATCGACATTTCAAACCAAACTCAATGTATCTCAACATAAAACGACATAATTCTTAAATTTCGACCAACACTAAACTTAACTCGACATAAAATTTAAAAAATCGACAATCCATCCCAAATCAATATTCAAGACAAATAAAAATTTAAACATAAACTGACATAAACCTAAATCGACATTTCAACCAAACACAGACATTCGACAACTCTGGATCAACTGACACTTTGACCAGATAATCTAAATATCTTGATATGACATTATTTCTAACTTTATTTTCCTTGCAGGATAAAGACATGAAGTTTCGTTTAGATTTTCTTTGCATGTTATAGGGTGTGCTAACTCTGTTTTGCAGGACGTCGATAACGGAACATTGACAACAAAACCGGGACTTTTAGGATAGTCATAAAACAACAAAATAAAAAAATGACATAACAATAAAAACAACTGAACTTTTAGGTTAGCCACAAAACCCGAAATAAAACGACAAAATCATTAACATTGACATAAACATGACATCAACATACAACGACATTTCTATACCACAACAAAAAGATGACATGACACTAAACCAAAACAAAATAAAGGACAAAATAACATGACAAAATAAAATTGAGATGGCCACAAAACCAAAACTTAAAACAAAAGGAAATCACAAACAAAATAACAAAAATAAATAAATAATGATATCTTCTTGACATCATTGAAGGTATCTCATGACATAAAAATGACATAGGAGATAAAATATCTCATAACAAATCAAGATATTAATCACGATATCTCATGAAATTACGACATCACATTAAGACATGACAAAATGACATGACACAACAAAACTAAAATTTATGACAAAAGAGAATCATAAATAAAATAACAAAAATAAATAAATAAAGATATCTTCTTGACATCATAGAAGGTATCTCATGACATAATAACGACATCTTCTTATAGGAGATAAAATATCTCATGACAAATCGAGATATTAATCACGACATCTTACGACATTATGACATCACATTAAGACATGACATTACGACATCACATTATGACATGACACGACATACAAACTACGACATTTCGACATATCACATGACATGAAACCAAAACAACAAAACGAAACATAACAAAACAACGACATACACCCAACATAAATAAAATTTTCTGGTAGTATCGATTCTTCAGAAACGCACTGCTACAACAACACTTACACTTTTTCGAGGACATATGTTAACCTTAATCGGGAGTTTTCCTAAGCAGTATTAATTGCTCAGGATGTAATTAACTATAGGAGCCTGCTCCTATAGGAGATTAAAGAACTCAGGATAGGTATTTTACCTACAAGACTTCTCTGGTTACCCAACATCTTCATATGATTTTCTCATATAAAAAAAATTCAGTAATTACACAATCTGAAGACTTGTTCTATGAGATTATCATTTGACCTTATCTTCTCTCAATCTCTATCATAATTAATCCTTCTCAAATTTATCCAATGACTTCTGACAATAAGTCTAGGTAGGATAAGAATTAGGGCGATAGATAGAGAAAGAGAGTGGCGACTCCTTGACATCAACATGATACAGGAATTGACGGCGACGACATGTCATCCATATAAATTTTCATCTCCATCAAAGAGTGGCGACTCCGCTGTGGACATTCTCTCTCCCCATCTTTGGTTAATCAATTTGTCCTCATGACTATGACAATTTGTCTTTTGAAAGACTAAATAATCCTTTCTTTAGTTCTATATCTTACTCAATCTCGAGTAAAATAGAACTAATACCTCTTCGATTCAAAGATTTGCTCACGATAAACAAATCCTAGAGTCTTACATTTCCATAATCGACAGACCAAAATGACATAAAAGACATACAAAAACAACATGTGTTCCCTCCCTTCCCACCCAGGTACGGTGTGTTCATCGATTCTATTGTCAGACAGACCGATATTGCCGTTTTGAATAAGTTCGGGCAAATACTTTCTCAGCCAAACATGTTCAGTTTATCGGGCTTGGTGGTTATGCTTTTTATAGCCTCTGAACCATTTCCCTAGGTTATGCCTTTATGGCCTCTGAACCTACTCTTCGTGGTTATGCTTTTTACAGCCTCTGAACCACTTCCCTGGGTTATGCCTTTATGGCCTCTAAACCTATTCTTCATGTTTATGCTTTTTACAGCCTCTGAACCACTTCCTTGGGTTATGCCTTTATGGCCTCTGAACCTATTCTTTGTGGTTATGCTTTTTACAGCCTCTGAACCACTTCCCTGGGTTATGCCTTTATGGCCTCTGAACCTATTCTTCGTGTTTATGCTTTTTACAGCCTCTAAACCATTCCCTTAGGTTATGCCCTTATGGCCTCTGAACCTATTCTTCGTGGTTATGCTTTTTATAGCCTCTGAATCACTCCCCTAGGTTATGCTTTTTATGGCCTATGAACCCATTCTTCATGGTTATGCTTTTCACAGCTGTTGACCTCATTTTTGATGAGGTCTTCTCTTCTTCTTTTTAGTACTTAGGATCTAGCCTTAGGCTTTTCCTTTGACTGTCTTAGAGTACTAGAATTGGGACCCACCACCTAGAATTTCAAACCACTTCTTAACTCCCTGCAAACTCCACAAACTTGACTATAGACCGCTAATCACCTAGAGGGTTGAAATCAAATGTGGAAGTTTAAAGGATGAGTTCCTATAGGACTCTTTGGCCTTAGGACCGCCACGGGTGGCTCGGATCCGGTGAAGGGGCTGACTTACACACACACTACATTTATACACTACACTTTCACACACCTATACTCAACTCGACCTCCTGACTCATGTAGGTGATTCACATGGATGGTCCTTAACCCCTAAGCCCTTGGCTAAGAGGGTTAGGAACAACATATTGGATGCCTCAAATGAGTCCCTTCATGGCTCATGTGGGCTTGATATGGCTTCATGGCTCAACCAAAATAATTTTATTCCACTTACATTCACCCAATCTTCAATTTTCCAAATTTTCAATTTTCCAAATTTTCAATTTTCCAAATTTTCAATTTTCCAAATTTTCAATTTTCCAAATTTTCAATTTTCCAAATTTTCAATTTTTGACCCCCGGGACCCTACACCCGCTTAGCCTTCCCAAAACCCTTGAAATTACCCAAATTTTTGTAAAATTTCCAAATCACCCAAAATTCCTCAAAACTAGTCCCAAACATTTCCACATCACTCAAATTGATCATCCATAGCCAAAAATACCAAGAATTCCAAAAATACCTTTCAATACCCTCCAAATACCCAAAATACCCCCCATGACCCAAAAATCCAGAAAATTCAGAAAATTCCCAGAAAATTCCAGAAAATCAAAAATATTCCCAATTGCATTTTGTTCAACTATACCATGGGCCAATTTTGTCAATTTACCCTACTTTTGTTAAAACCCCCAATTTGACCCATTTTAACCCTAAGTGAACCCAATGTCAAACCAAACCTACCCAATTGACCCAAATTCTGGTCCAATTCAATCCTAAACATCAATTAAACATTCCCAACACCAATCTAGACCAAATCCAAGTCCAATTTGATTGACATTTGAATCCAATTTCACTTTTGGCCTTAAAGCCCAATTTGGACCCATGACCCAAACCTAACCCAAACTCACCCAATTGAACTCCAATTAACCCCAAATCTTTTCCAAATCTTCCTTAACATTCCCACAAACAAAACACTAACATGATTTGCCCAAAATTTAGACCCAAACCCCACTCAAATTCAACCCAAAGCTAAAAGGCCCAATTTTGACCTAAACCCAAACCTAACCCAAATGAGCCCAAACCCCAAAATCAAAGCCCAACCAAAGTCAAAACCTCTTTGAAACACTCCCATAAACATTTCCCAACATTAATTTTACATCAATTTCAACCCTAGCCCAACATTTGCCCAAGTTAGCCCAAGTTGACCTATATTGGCCCATTCACCAAAGAAGCCCAAATTCAACCCAATTCAAACCCAAATCACTCCCAATTTGCTCCAAGTCACTCATGACACATCTGTGAGCTAAACCCAACAATTATTTGGCCCAAACCTTTGCCAAAATTTCATCCTAAAATCCATTTTAAAATCCAAAAGCCCACTTCCCTAAACCATTTTAAAAGCCCATTTCCACCAAATACAAAAGCCCAAAATTGGCCCTAAAGCCCACATGGCAATTTCTTTTCATCATACCTTTAATTGATATCACCCCTAAGTTTGAAAATCATCATTAAACCATTCCAAATCAAGCTTCATACAAATTCCCATTAAATTACCAAAAATTTCTAAAATCCATTTTCATGAAATTGAGCAAGCTTTTCCCCAAGCCAAAGACAAGCCATGCAAGCCATGGACAAGCCACATGAAGCCATGGAAGGTTTGACATGTGATCAAGCCATTAATGGAAAAAGGAGGAGCCTCTTTTAAGCTCCCTTAAAAAGGATTTAACCCTTTTAATGCTTCACCTTAATCCATGATTAATCAAAATATTCATGGATGGTGACTTCTCCACCCTTTCCTAGCTGATCCATCTGATCCTCCCTCAGCCCAAATCAGCCATGGGGAGGTGAACCAAGCCCAAAAGGTGGGTTGACCCATTTGGACCCAAAATGAGCTCCTCCCCCATTCCATTTCAATCCAAGCTCTTTACACATGGCATTGGACAATTGCCTAAACAAAACCCCAGCCCTGACCCACCCGAACTTGAGGGTGACCATTGCCTGCCGGCCAGCCGCCTGGATCACCGGAAAACACCATGGCCGAGACCTTGGGAGGAGCCAAAAATTTTAATTCTCCCTTGCTGACTTGTCTCAACCCAAATGGACAGCATAGCTCTTCTTCTCTTGCCAAGAGCAGCTGATCCCAAGCCCTAACTCTCCCCGGGAGGCCCTCCACCCTCTCCTATTTAAACACCACCCCCTCTCGACCATGAGAGGTGCTTGAACCGGACCTTATCGAAACCCGCCAAAATTGTTCCGAACACTCTCCATACTTAGAGCGAGTTGATCCCAGAGACAATTTGCCCTAATCCCCACCAACGAGCCCGATTTCTCGGCCAAAATTCCACCCAAAACCGGGACACTTCTCCACAGTGGATCAATCCTCAAATTGATTGGTCCTACACCTTCACCGGACCAAGGGAAGGAGTCCACCAAGCAAAAGCCCCTCTTCGAGGCCACCCGGTCGCTCCGGCCTCCAAGCTTTGTGATCGGGCGTGGTCGAAATCATACCTAGGCAATTCATCGGACCGGGAGACTTCATCCGGAGCTTGCGGGATCCAATCGAAGGTGACACAACCCTCGGATTGAAGCCACACTTCTTCGAGCAAAGGTATGAGCTAATTCTTCATCCCGAGCTTCTGGAGATTCTCCATTTCAAATGCTTTAATTTCAATGCATGATCACCGTATAGATGTATTCGTCTCTTCAAGACGAATCCATAGAGCATAAGAATATGAAAATCCATTGAGTATTGAGTGAGATATTAGGGATTTAGTGTGAACGGCTCTCGGGTGAGGACGCTTGGGGACGATGAATGGATGCCGTTCAATTAATACACGCACGGACGGAGACCAGGATCACGTCGGATCAGGAGATGGAACGACACAGCGGTGCCCCGGAGCGCTGAGTCAGATGGCGGCGTCGAACCAGAACGCGCCGCATGGCCTTTCGGAGCTGCCGAGGTTGACGCAGCGCCGCGTGGATAAATAGAAAATTAGGGTATTTTTGATTTATTTAATTCCCCTAAACTTCAAAAATCCATAACTTTGTGTAGAAAAATCTGAAAAATAAAATAAAAATACCCTCTTTCTCAGTGAACAGAGGAAAATAATGTGGAAAAGAAATCATTTAATTTCATCAAGTATTTTATTTTTAATGATTTATTTTTCTTTTGCATTATTTTAATTCTCCATGCATATAGAAAATTCACCATGGCATGAGACCATAGGGCTTTTGAAGCCTCTGAATTTGGGAACATTCCCTGAATTTTCCAAAGTCAGAGGCCATCCCAATGAAAAGTTATTTATTTTTCAAACTCATGTTGCTATTTTAAGTACTTTAATTCCAATAATTAGCATGTTGCGAAATAAATTCTAGGAAAATTTGGTGATGTCTCTTATGACCAGAGGACCCTAGGAAAAATAGGTTTTGGATTAATTTATTTAAAATAACCCTAATTGGCTTAAACACCCAAAATAGCTCCTTAATTAATTAGAGTTAACCATATATCAAATTGACTTAAAATCAATTCTCCACTAACCTTTAGGATTAGAGGAATCCACCATAAAAATTTAAAGTCAATTGGACTTGGTTAGCCCTACTAAATGGGTTGATTAAGCCATTTAGCCAATTTAAACCTTAAAAATTCATAACTTTCAAAATACCTTTCAAAAATTCACCAAATTGGTTTTGGAGCCTCTCTAATATCAGGGGAATTTAAGAAAATTAAAATTTCAATTTTCTAAAAAATTTGATTTTTTGATATTATTTTAATATTTTAATAATTAAAAAATAATAAAAATCACAAAAATAATAAAATTCACCAAAATGTCACATTTTGAATTTTAATCACTTAGAAACAAACCCCATATTTTTCTTAGGTCTATTTAATGAGATATTAAATGTTAAAGCCCTAGGGTAATTTTAAAATTAAAAAAATGTATTTTCTAACATTTTCACTAAAATAATTATAATAAATCAAAGAAAAATCAGAAAATTGGAAAAATTGATTCTCTGATTTCCTTGATATCAGAGAGAGTTTTGAAAAATATAAAATTAATTTTTCAACCTTTACTTTATTTTTAAATTAATTAATACTCCAAAATTTAAAATAATTATAATAAAAATAATATAATTCAAAAAATCACCAAAATTAGTCCAAGTGGTCCTCTGGTCATTAGGAATGTCCCATAATTTTCTTAAGGACAGAAACTTTCTCTTGGTCATGTTATTAAATTTTCCTTGGAAATCCCTATTTTCCACCAAAAATAATTACATAAATAAATTAAATACAGAAAAATCACATTTTCTCCTCTCATGTCTTTATTGGCATATGAGTGAAGTCACATAAAAATTTCAAGTTCATTCAAGCTCAATTTAGTGAGTTATGAAATTATTAAGCTTGAAGGGCAAAATGGTAATTAAAATTTTAACCCTTAATTAAAACTTTAGGTTTAATAAAATTAAAGAGTAAAATATTTGATCTTAATCTGATTTGGATGATTGAAACTTAAATAATTAAGGGGTAGAAACCTATTAAACAATTTGAAAATAATTAAAATAAACCTTAATCAAATAATTAATTAAATTTGGAAGAATAATAAAATTAGAATTATTAAAATAAGGATATTATTAGGAAGAAATTTATTCTTTAATTTAAAAATCCCTAAATTAATCATCTCAATAATATTTAATTCCTAATTAAAATGATAATTCAAATTTAAGTTTTAAAATGTTAAAGGACTTAATCATTAAAATTAAATTAAAATTAAATTAAAGATTAAATTAAATTAAATCAAACAAATTAAATTAAATTAAATTAAATTAAATTAAATTGAACAAATTAAATTAAATTGAATTAAATTTAATTAAAATTAAATGAAATTAATTGAATAAAAATTAAATTAATTAAAAAAAATAAATAATTAAATTAAATTAAATTAAATTAAATCATATTAAATTAAATTAAATTAAATTAAATTAAATTAAAATTATATCAAATTAAATTAAATTAAAGGAAATTAGATTAAATTAATGTAAATCAAGTTAAATTAATTTAAATTAATTCATATCAAATCAAACTAAATTGAATTAAATTAAATTAAATAATAGAATCAAGTTAAAATTAGAATCAAGTTAAATTGAATCAAAATTGAAATTAAACTAAATTAAATTAAATTAAAGTTAAATTAAATTGAATTGAACAACATCACCTAAGACATAAAGAAATTAAATATAAAGCAACTTGAACACTATTCCAAATTTAAACCCTTTAACGCGAAGTTAAACTAAATCACAAATCATTGGAACACCAATTTGCCCTCGAAAACTTTTATTATCATAACTCCTAAATAGAACATTAAATGAAATGTTACTCCACTTATAGGATATTCAAATGTCCTAGTTCACTGAGTAAGATAACAACAAAACTTGAATTCCCGGACGATTAATTCATTTGTATAATTAAATTCATTTGGACTTAAAACAATCCTACCAGTATTGAAAAGATGTTTAAGATTCTTCTTAAGCACTTTCTCAATATGATAGGATACTTATAAGAACAATTGAACTTAATTATTCTTTGATGAAGAAAATCGTCCTCAAACCAAAACACAAGAACCTAGACGTCATAGGAAATGACTAGCTATAGGATTAGGAATTTGGTAGAAAACCATAACTCTTCCCTTAGCTTTACCTAGGAACTTGCTTAAATATTTTAATTATGTTTTAAGTGCAGCTTGGGATGATGGGAAGACCCTCCAGGTACGCTTTTATTTTATTGTAATTTACTTTATTGCAATTTATTCAATCGCATCGTACTTACTTTTCTTGCATGATAAACAAATTGTTGCATGAAAACCCACACCTTTAGTATAGTCCCTAAAACTGAAACCAAAACTAAATTAAAAGTCATTGCAAGATAAAATTCACCGCCACAACATTTCAAAATATAAAACAACTCAAAATTTAATCACAAACTGAACACAAAACTACAATTACAACTAAATTAAAACGTTCTGTTGGATGATCGGGAATACCTCGGATGATGTAACCTACGTGTTGCTAACGGGATTTCCCATGGTCTAAATGAAAGTGTGGAACTCATTTTGTTAAGTTTAGCAAATTCATCTGGACTAAGTGAATCCGATAAAAATAACGATACCGGAAGGATGGAACCGTGGGATCTTAACCGGTGTCGTTATAATCAACTTTAAGATTTGTTTTAATTAAAATATAAAAGCACTTGGAAATTAATATTTTCTCTAAACCAAAACACTTTTCTCATCTCCTGATTTATGACTTCTAAAACTAAACCTCTGCAACAACAAGGAGCTTGGAGCACGGTGGGCAGCACGGCCATCTTCGTCAGCAAAACAACTCTACATCAGCTAAACATTCCTAGAATTAAATAACAAAGCCATAGGATTTCGAGGTAGTTTGCTTAGCGCAACATAAATCCTCAACTTTTCGTTAGGCATTTGCATAATCATGTCATGTAAATTAAGCCCTAACCGGTCTTAGGATTTCCGAGGTAGTCGTCCGATACGACATAAACCCTCACATCTTCGAGGCTATTTGTATGATTATGTCATACTAATATAAGTCCTAATTAATTAAAATTGGCAAGATCAAAACATTAAATAGATATTAGGATCTTCCTAAATTCAAGCCAAACAATAGGATAACCGGGAAATTATCGAAGTTCGCTTCGAATCCGTAATTTCTCCTACCTTTCTTCCTATGAAATCCCAAAATAAAATCTTCCAAATTTGATTCATTCCCTATTGAAATTCCAAAATTCAATCCTTTGAAAACTTAAACTTTTAAATTCTTGAGAGCAGAATTATTGATTATTATCGAGAGTTTTCTTAGGTGATTCCCGTCACTTAAGATGTAATTAACTATAGGGGCTTGCCCTTATAGGGAATTTTAAAGAACCCAGGTAATATAAACCCTGCTTAATTCATTTATATTAAGCAGGGGAACTTGTCAGCTTATAAAGTTGGTTCGCAGACCAAACGGATGTCACAAATCTTCTAGTTTATTTAATCGAGTCCCATCGTCAAGCAGTGTGCCTTTTCTTCGGGATAGATACACGATTTGTGGTGCGGTGCTTGTTTATATAAACTATTTGGGATGTGAGATCGGTTTGATTTCATATCTTAAAATCTTCAAATTTAAAATTATTTCCAAAGTCAAATACTACTTTTCAAATTATTTATTTAAATTAAATTAAAAATTCGCTGCACAATTTCCGTTAGGCGACCCCCTTTTCAAAATAAAACAACACAACCTAAAAATATGCCGACAATTTCTGGCGACTCCGCTGGGGACAATTCCTCTCTCCATTTTAATCAGATAATTCTGCTTTCAAAAATCGGTGGTGTATCCATGTCCCTTGTGGATCAAGCTACCCTTCTTTCCGTTGGAGTACTATGTTCATTTCTACCTTGAACGAGTATAGCCAACATTCTCTTGGATTTAGGAGCCACTGTTTAGACACCCCTAAACAGAGAGGTTCTGAGATCCTTTTGCCTCATTTCTGAGGTGAGGTGGACCCCCAATGGGTGTTAATTTAGGAGTGATCCTCCGAGTTGAGAAGTCTTGCATAAGACTTTCTTTTCCTTTTCAACTCTGAATCGGGTTCATTACCTTCTCTATACCTTTGAACATTCTGTTCTAAATAAACAAGCCCTTTAATGAATGATTCTTTTAACAAATAACTCCTTCTTATAAATACATGAACAAGAATGTGTTCAGACTCTTTTCGATTCCTTTCTTTTCGTCCTAATGAGATGAAGCATAACTTGGGACTGACAATCAGGATCTGCCCTGCAGAAATGCAGGCCCCAAAGCTGATTTTCTCCTTCACCAATGGACTCGACTTCGTTGTTTACAAGGATGAGCTGCCCGACAATGGGATCATCCGGTTTGGACAAGGATTTGAGAACACAAATGTCAAGATCACCGACGTTTCCCTTTTCACATTGACAAACAAAGTATCTGAAGCTGAGAAGCCGTTGATCGAGTTCAACCTTAGGTCAACTCAAGAGTTTCCGCCCCTGCAAAAGATCCCGACTGAAAGAGTACTCGTCGTCCGCGAAGGACTCGTTCTTGCTACCCCCACCGGTCTAGTTGTCTCTGCACCTACCCCGCTCTCGCCGGATTAAAGGGGAAGGAAATCCGGAACTATGGCGAACCTCGCTACCGTGGAGGGTACGGACCTTCTCGTGAGACCTTCTGTTTTTGAAATCGGGTCCAGCTCAAGAATTCCATCACTAACACGGACCCAAAGAAGGAACAGAAGTAGGAAAATTGCCAGGAAGGCCAGAGCTGCCGAAGTTGCTTTCCTGGAGGAGATCCCAGAAATCCCTGAGTACACACCCCTACCTGAATACATACCATTGCCTGAAGATACACCCTTTTTGGAAGGAAGTAGATTCCACCCCCTTTCCGCCGCAGCTGACGAGGAAAATGTCCGCAGGATTGTTTCTACAATACCTCAACCAGCATACTACAACGACGACAGAAAAGAAAAGGGCTAGGAACACACCATTTGCCCGACTACGGATCGTGATCGAGAAGCTAGCAAAGAAAGAGAAATGCCCCGTATTGGAGATTCTAAGAAGGATAGGGCGGGTGCCAGTCAAATCCCGTCTTGGGCCACGAGTAGAACCTGCCATCGTTACAGAAAAGCCAAATAAAAGGATGAAGGCTAGTCCGCCTATCGTTGTTTCAGGGTTGCAGATTAGGGAGGATACCACCTTCCAGAGCATTTGGCCGACAGACCATCTGGTCCTAGACCTTCTGCTGCTAGAAGGATGGTATGGCATCCCACTACTGGACAACTAAGATTGAAACAACAGCCCGAGAAGGAAAGTCTCGTCAGGAGACTTGAATCTGAAGAAAGCGCCACTGCAGTAAAGGGGACTCGTGAGAAGGGAACCCGGCAGCTATCACACGACAACTGCGAGGATGCACAGAAAAGACCGCTAGAGGACGCTATGGAAAAGTTGAGGACCGATATTCGAAGACTAGCAAAAGAAAGAGAAGAGAAATTCGGAGATGAGATTGATTCATCGGAATTCATGGACGATGAGTATGCGGAAATTAACATGGTCGAAACACGAGCTTCGTCGACTTCACAAGGTGCTCCTGCGGCCCGCAGAAGAGAGGAGCCGAAGTGATGAGAAGAAAGCTTCAAGAGAAAGACGATACGATCGCCCAAATGGCAAAAAGAATGGAAGAGATGGCTGTAGCCCTAGCCGCTCTCCAGAGTCAAGTGCAACCCCAAAGAGAGACGCCCCGCAGGTCATTCACATTATGGACGGAGGAAAGGAGATTACATCCGTCAACGGGGATGATCAGCTAAAGAAAGATACAACACAAAGTATGATTACAGAAAAAGATATCAAGAGCTTAGTGGAACAGCAGGTGCGAGAAGCCTTAGCACAATCAAAGAGTGGGACATCCATTCGGACGGGTAGACCTTACCCGGAAGAATTCGACGCTGTCCAATACCCAAAAAGCTTCGTACCACCTCTGTTCAAGACCTTTGATGGAACCGGGAACCCCCGACAGCATGTTGCACACTTTCGTGCCAGTTGTTGCAATGCCGGCGGGAGCGATGCATTACTCTTCCGACAGTTCGTCAGCGGCTCGTCGGGGATCGCCTTTGATTGGATGCAGCATTGCCAAATGGTTCAGTGAAGACGTTCTCAGAACTAGAAAACCTCTTCATCAAGCGATTCGCCGGAGCTCAGCACCACATCACTATAGGTGACTTAGTGGTAGAGAAGCATAAGTCGAACGAAACTTTGGTGGATTACATACTTCGATGGAGAAATCTAAGTATGAAGTGTGAACCACAATTACAAGAACAACATGCAATCGACATCTTACTTAAAAGCTTTCATGGCCCGATAGCACTTCCCCTCAAAGGATTCACTATTAAGACTTTCGAGAAGTTGTTAAGCAAGGCAGGAAGCTTGCAAGAGGAGACGAAGCAATTAAGTTTCGCCAACAAGACAGACAAGAAAAAGCCTGTGAAGACTTTTGAAAAGAAATCCGGGATTGTTGCAGCAGTCGACAAAGGCAAGCAACAGATACAAATATCGTCCGAACGGCCGCAGCAACCACAACAAAATTATCAAAAACCTCGACCCAGCTATCAGTCATCTCCACAATATGAACAACCGCCCGTCCGCAACGTACATTAAGGGAGCTTCTGAGCAGGGAATATCCATTCAAAAATGAGGCAGTACCAAAAATGTTCCATAGTCTGATGAAGACTCCAAATTTCCAGCTGCCAGAGCCTAAGAGACCAGAAGAAGTTAACAAGAAAGGTGATCCTAACTTTTGCCCTTACCACCGGATGCTTCAGGCACAAGATAGAAGATTGCATTACCTTTAAAAGTTGGCTCAACGACAACCTTCGGAAAGGGAATATAACAATCCCGAAGGAGTACATGAAGGAACCCCGAAAGGAGGTTCCGTCAATGTTGTCTCGACCGATCTCATCGTTCCGATAGATCCCTATACAACTGATGATGGATGGACTACCGCTTGGACGAGGTCTTCGAAAAAGATTTTAGACAGCATCCAAACCGCTTCGGTGCGAGCTTCAATTCAGAGTTCGAAACCTGTCAAGTCGGCACTATCACTTGCGATAGAAGAACCACCTCAATAGGAGACGATTGAAGAGAAGAAGAAAATCGACGAAGAAGAGAAGACTGAGACTCCTAAGGCTAGGCTAGGGGCTGCTTATCCTAGGATAGTTGTTTCGGATTCGGGGGAGAGATCCCTCGAACCTCTGACTTTGTATGATTATCTACTCACTTCGGTGGGATCTTATAATGATAAGGGTGATGGCGTTGGCTACGTTTTGACTGTTTCTAACGATTACGTAACTAGCGACAATCCGAACATCGATTTTGATACCAATGACAATTCTCAAATCATACACAATCTCGACGATCACGATGACAAAGAAGACATCCATCAAGGAGGTTACGAGAGTTCAACAAGCAACGAATCTATCTGCGAGTTTCGAGGAGCGCCAGTCACAAAAGATTTAGAGCCTTCAGACTCTGAAGCTAATCAAGAAGAACCTGTCATTCCGATTCAGGATGAAACACCAGCAAGCTCAACACTAGAGTCAGAAGAAATTACAGAAGTTAACTTAAGAAGTGGAAGAGTTCTACCTCCGAGAATGGGTCCAAAGGACAAAGGAAAGCGGTGGTTGTTCGGGAAGAACCAACCCCGGCGGAAGAAATACCCATTCGAGAAGAAGCCGAGACACATGGAAATAAAGTGGACTACAACGTGCTAGCCCATCTTAGGAAACTACAGGCCAAACTGAGCATCTACGACGCTCTCATCTTATCAAAGGAGATGAGAGAAGCTCTAATCAAGGCCTTACTTGATCCGGAAATTTGCTTAGCTCAAATGGCCGGAGATTCCTTAGATGAGGTTTGCTCGTTAAAGGAACAACAAGGTGTTACCTTCACGGACAATGACCTTCTACTGGGACAGCAGACCACGACCGACCGTTGTACATTTCAGTTACAATCGGGAAGTTTACACTCTCCAGAGTATTGGTGGATCCAGGAGCATCAATCAATATAATGAGTCTTCGAACACTAACATATTTGGAAATTGATGCTTGTGAGCTCGAAGCCGACAAAATGTTATTAAGAGGATTCAACCGTAAAGGAGAAAGAGCCCTCGGATCAATAACACTACTAATGAAAACCGGTGACTTAGCAAAGACGACCGCAAAATTTCACATAATTGATTCGTAAACGTCGTTCAACGCTCTACTCTGGGCCGACCATGGATACATGAAAACAGGATGGTACCATCATCTTTACATCAGTGCATCAAATACTACGATGGAGGGGAACAGTGCATCGAAGTTAACTTACAACCATTCTCCGTACATGAAATTGGAATCCATGAAGATGCAGCTTATTATGCACCACCGAAGAAAACAATCTTCTCCGGAGATACCATAACAAATGAAGCAAAGAAAGTTCGGGACAACAAAGAATCTGAAGTTCTAGTCCAACAGTCACTCACCACTCCCTTACGGCGAGATGGTGAAGGTTTCCCCACAACTCGCATCTGAGGTCGAGGCTGGGGACGAGGTCGTGGTAGAGACGTTAGGACAGTTGGACAGATGAAACCAGTCATCAATGTTGATTGGGAAGACAGTTTTGAAGAAGAAAAAGAGATCAAATAAGAAGCAGTGACAATAAGTCGGAAGAAGCCGCAATTCAAAATCTCGCTCGAAGATGAGAAGAACGAAGAATACAAATCAATGTACGAGAAGATTAACCACTATGTACATACTATGACCCTAACCCCGATCCATTCTAATAAGATCGAGGGTATGGTGGTCAAAGAGGTACGTAGCGGCGGTGCAAAGCCAATCAAATTCTACCGTGGTGCTCCTTCCTCCAAAACCGAAAATAATGTACAATTTGAAGATGTCACTTCATCGGAATTAATGAAATTACCTTTTGAGTGGTACTCTCCCCGTGTTCAAAATTTAATTCAGCGTGGTTTCTTACCTCGACAATGGACAAAAGGCCAATCACAACATTTTCGAGAAATTATGGAATAACTCCGGTCGTCCACCCAATTCAAAGCATGGTCTCGGATTCGGCACAGTAGGATCGATTGACGATATTGAATTTTGCTTGGTTGTCACTTGCGAGTCTAATGAAAACTGCATGGAAACTACGGAAGAATTTGAAGATTTACAAATTGGAGATGCTCCACCAGAATTCGAAGAAGAGATTAAATCTATAATAGATGAGTTAACGAAAGTTAACTTAGGTACTAACGAAGAGCCTAGACCTACCTTTGTTAGCTCCTTACTCAATAAAGAAGACTCCGAAGAAATAATCAAGTTATTAATGGAATTTAAAGACTCGTTTTGTTTGGAGCTACGATGAGATGCCGGGATTAGCTCCGCAGGTCGCGAGTCCATAAGCTAGGAGTGGGTCCTACTTCGTCCTCGATCGGACAAGGTCCCGGAAGAATGCGTCTAGAAATCGAACAACAAGTCATAGCCGAAGTTAAAAAGCTAATAGACGCCAAATTTGTCCGTGAAGAACAATACCCGACTTGGTTAGCCAATGTGGTGCCGATCGAAAGAAGAATGGTCGGATCGAATTTGTGTGAATTTCGCAGATTTAAATAAGGCATGTCCAAAGGATGAATTCCCTCTACCGATCCCGAACTAATGATCGACATCGCTTCGACACATGAAATATTCTCATTCATGGATGGATCTTCGAGGATACAACCGGATAAAAATGGCTCCAGAAGATGAAAAGCTTACAACATTCAGAACGCCGATCGGAGTATATTGCTACACAGTGATGCCATTCGAACTGAAGAACGCAGGAGCAACCTACCAGAGAGCGATGACAAGAATTTTTGATGATCTCATCCACAATCAAGTCGAATGCTACGTGGATGATGTGGTCATCAAAAGCAAAGTAAAGGACAACCACTTGTATGATTTGAGAATTGTTTTCGAACGATTAAGACAATTTAACCTTAAGATGAATCCCTTAAAATGCGTCTTCGGCGTCACCTCCGGGAAATTCTTAGGATTCGTTGTCCGACATCGTGGAATTGAAATCGACCCGGAAAAGATTAAAGCTATCTTAGAAATGCCGCCTCCCAAAACCTTAAAACAACTACGATCTTTTCAAGGGAAGTTGGCATATCTTCGATGCTTTATCTCAAACTTGTCAGGTAGGTGTCGACCTTTCTCAAGACTAGTTAAAAAGGACGCCAAATTTATTTGGGAAGAGAAATGCCGAAGGCCTTCGAAGACATTAAACAATATTTAATGACACCTCCGTCTTAGCGACCCTGGTCTCGGGTAGACCGTCGATACTTTATACCGCGGCTTTAGACGACTCTCTCGGAGCCTCGTTAGCCCAAGTCAATGATGAGGGTAAAGAAAATGCTCTTTACTATTTAAGCCGTCGTTTACTTCCGACGGAAATAAGGTATCCCACAATCGAAAAGCATTGTTTGGCCCCGATCTTCGCCGCTCAAAAGCTCGTGCACTACATGCTTTCTCATAAGGTCAACCCGATCTCGAAGTTTAATCCATCTGCAATACTTGATGACTCGTCCAACACTTTCCTAGCGGACTTGCCGGATGGTCAATGATGTTATCGCAATTCGATATAACTTTCGTGCCTCTTCGTGCCGTAAAGGGACAAGTCTTAGCGAGACTTCCTCGCAAGACACCCTTTGCGGCGAGATCTCCTCTCAATGACGATCCGCCGGATGAACAAATAATGAGCCTAGAAGACCCCGATGATCGACGTTGGGAATTATATTTCGACGGAGCATCTTCAGCACACAAAGACGAAAAATCGCAAGTGATAGTGCCCGGTAAGGCAGGAATCGGACTAATCTTCATAACACCGGAGCGGGGGATGTTAAGATACTCCTACCACTTAACAGAGCCGTGTACAAATAATGAAGCAGAATACGAAGCCCTCATAACAGGACTGGAATTAGCTATTCAAATGGGGATAACAGACATCAACATCTACGGGGATTCGCAGTTAATCATTCAACAGATCGCCGGACAATACAGAATTTTAAAACCAAGACTCGAGCAATACTTCCAGTATGCCATACAATTGTTGGAACAAATTCCGAATGTGACAATCTACAAAATTCCTAGAAAAGAAAATACTTTAGCAGATGCGTTAGCCCGTCTAGCAAAAGAATTTGCCTGTCTGCAAGGTGAGTCAGTAAAAGTGTCAATTCACGGACGTCAGGTCCTGTCACAGCTTGACATAGACACAATACACAAATCAGAAAAAGAAGAAGAATCAGTTGCCACAGTGACAGAAAACACAGAAGATTGGTGACAGCCATTAATAGACTACCTGCAAACAGGGAAACTGCCAGACGATAGGTCATTAGCCCACCAGATCAAGAAAAGAACTCTGTCTTACGCATTAATAAACAACACCTTGTACAGAAGGTCTTTCGATCAAATGTGGCTAAGATGCCTAAGCGGGTCCGAGGCCCGTGAAATCATTAAAGAAGTGCATTCAGAACTCTGTGGCGCTCACCAGTTGGGTCCGAAGATGAAAATGAAAATTAAAAGACTAGGGTACTACTGGCCCTCGATGATGACCGACTGCATGAAAATCGCCAAGAGCTGTCATCAATGCCAAGTACACAGAGTGGTTCTACACCAACCTCCAAATGTGCTACATCCGACAATTGCGTCGTGGCCATTTGAATGTTGGGGCACTGACATAGTGGGTCCAATAGAACCACCATCTTCAAAAGGACATCGCTTCATTCTTGTGGCTGCGATTACTTTTCCAAGTGGGCGAGGCAGCTCCACTTAGAGAAGTGAAAGCACACAACGTGCTACAATTTTTCAAGAACCAAGTTGTCTACCGTTTCGGAGTGCCACGCAGGATTATCTCAGATATTGGGTCAGCATTCAGAATCACACAAATCAACAATTTTGTCAGGAGACACGGAATCGACTGGCGGTATTCAACAATTTACTACCCAAGAGCAAACGGCCCAGCTGAGGCTTTTAATAAAACTCTCATTCAAATCTTAAAGAAAATCTTGGACGATAATAAGAGAAATTGGCACGAGAAGTTATTAGAAGCCTTATGGGCCTACCTGGACAACCTTCGTAACTCCTATTCAAGCAACACCTTACGCTCCGGTGTATGGGTCCGAGGCGATGTTACCTTTAGAGGTCCAGCTTTCCTTCACTCGGGATTGCGACTTGCAAATAAGATCACGATAGAAGAGAATGCCAAATTACGACTAGAGGAATTAGAAAGCCCTGGAAGGTAAAAGACTTGCAGCAGCAACGAGAATTTAGAATTATACCAAGCTAAGATGGTTCAAGCCCATGACAAATTGGTCCGCCCGAGAACCTTCAAAGTTGGTGACTTAGTTCTCGTTCTCAAAAGACCTATCCTTGCACACCGCGAGATAGGAGGAAAATTTGAACCCACTTGGGAAGGGCCGTTCGTGGTCGAGACGAGCCTACTCGGAGGCTCCTACCAAACTGGTGAATTGCCGAGGAGAACGACATATGCTTCCGATCAACGGACGATACTTGAAAAAGTATTACGCTACCTGATGTTTCGAAGGAATGAATTCTTCATCCCTAGAAGCACAGGCGAAGTGGTTACTTATGACTGGGTCCGAACCCAAAATAATAATAAAATGTGCTAAAATAATAAAATCATGATAATAAAGTTTTCCTTGTTTTCTTTTCCAAATCAAAATCTCTTTCCTGATCTTATCCCACTTCATTCCTGTTAAATTTAAAAATATAAAAATATATAATAAAAAAATGTCTTTAATAAACGTTTTCTTAATGTTCTTGTTCTTAGTACAGCCCCTGATCCTTTTCCTTATCATTTCGCAGGGAAATGTCGAACGGGCGGTTCATCCTGAACTTTAGAAATGACGTAAGCCTTGCACTCGACGAAAAGAGGGTGAAAGATGGAGTGATAATCGAGATTGACTCGGACTTCGCACCCGGCAGGCCTACGAGTACGAGGAAAGTGACCGGATCCCGATTGACCGAGAGGAACCGCCGGGCGGACAGGTGACGAAAGTGGGTGGCCCGAGTCACCAATCCAAGCAGAAGAAAAGAAAAACAAACACTCGAAGAAGACAAGAAAATCAAGATTGTAGTTGCAACGCGAGAGGGCGAGCTTGTCGGCCGCCGTGCCCACAGAGATTCAGGAAGTTCGAAGAGCTACTCTCACAGCAACGCAACGAAGAAATAAGAATCGCCGTATCCGCAAGATGTTAACCAAACTAGCAGCGGACCAGCGTGACGAGGCAGTTGCCACTGCCAGTACATATACCTCAAGGATGTCAGTTCACCGTGTGCGGAAGAAAGGAGGCCGGCTCTAGGATAACAAAAAAACCGGGGAAATCTCACGGAGATCGAAGAAAGAAGGCTATCACGCCACCAGATAGAACCATCGGTAATGCATGACCTTGTTGCAGAAGCAACCCCGGAGGATGTCCCGACGGACATCATCCCCGAGGAGCCGAGGTATGCAGGAGAACGTGAAGGGATTGAGCCATATATCCCACAATACGTCACCAGGCCTCGCTATTTGCAGATTATTCCAGAATATGAGCTGGAAAGAATGCAAAATGTCGAAAAGAAAACTTTTGAATACTTCGAGAGAATCAGAGGCAGAAGGATCAATATACTAGAAGGCCTCGAGCTACATACAGACGTATTCTCAGAATATGAACAACAACAAATCGTGGATTGCATCCGGGATTTGAAAAGAATGGGCCGAGCGGGCCGCCTAAGGGAAAACAACTACTCAGAACCCCGGAAATGGATGCCAGGGAAAGAAAGAATTACAATACAATGTGGATGCTGTTACAACTTTGCGGAAGACAGGAAGGGAAACCCTCCGGGAATACTCCGTCATGGCCAAGTGGATCCAATGCCATTAGTCATCAAGAGAATGGTAAAGAGATTGATAACATGGATGGTATTGCCAGTAGATTGCATACCCAATAGCTGCATTATTAACATCTACAAGCAGGGTGACTGCATACCCCCGCACATAGATCACCACGACTTTGTCAGACCTTTCTGCACAGTTTCTTTCCTGAACAAGTGTAACATCATGTTCGGATCTGACCTTCGGATAGCAAGCCCAGGGGAGTTCCGAGGGCCAGTGAAGATACCATTACCGGTAGGTTCCGTCATGATACTGAAGGGCAGCGGAGCAGATATCGCTAAGCATTGCATACGAGGAGTACCGAGTGAAGCGGATCTCGGTTACTTTCGGGAGGATGGACGACAGGAAGACACCTTACCATTTCCGACCGGACCCCGAGCTAGAGAGCCTCCGGCCTTACGAGCCGTGAGCTACATGGAAAGTATCACACCTCCAATGTACATCCATACGGCATCCTTGCCGAGGATGGCTTGGAAGGTGATGTTATTGACCATGTACCCCACTATTCGGACATGGATTTTTGACGAGGTGCTTCTTTGGATGGATCGACAAAGATCATACATAGTCCGTTTTGAGTCTACATGGATTGTATGAGATGTATTCCAGATCGAGTTGTATGATGTATCTTCGACATGATTGGAATGAAAGTGACCATGTCACATTTTTGGCCTTCACCTCTTTTGTGCAAATTGACTGGGAAACGCCATTAAAGTTAAATGAACTTCGAACAAGGAACAGAAAAGAAACAAAAAAAAAGAAAACTTTCCTTAAAAATATAAAAAAGATGAACTCCAAATTCACGATAAAATAAATTTGAATCGTTAAAGGACAAACAAAATGAACATAAATTTCAAATCAAATCTCAATCAAATCTCAAATTCAATTTTTCCAGATTTCAAATCTCAATCAAATTTCGAATTCGATCTTCCAGATCTCAAATCAAATCTCAATCAAATTCAAACTCAACCTTCCAAATCTGAAATTCAATCCGTTCTACTCTCTCCCTTGTCTGGGATGGAAGCGGTTGATTCCATTGACACGGATCGAATCTGATGGCGAGGAATTATATCCAATCCAAACCAGTGACTTCCGATCAACTCTTTTGAACGGGATATGTAACATCTACATATTCCCTCCTAATCTATTTCCTTTTATGAAAGTCTTTTACAACTTTCATGAAATTCTCGAAACACCAAAATTCCAAACTCATTTCAAATCAACACTACAAATCTTTGCAAAGTCAATGACTATTCGAAATCAAACATTTGGGGTTGAGGATTTTACATCCGAGACTGCATTGCTTTAGGATTCTTTCCTTATCGCAATGAAATACATCAAAATCAAACTTTTGGGGTTGAGGATTTTACATCCGAGACTGCATTGCTTTAGGATTCTTTCCCTATCGCAATGAAATACATCAAAATCAAACTTTTGGGGTTGAGGATTTTAAATCCGAGACTGCATTGCTTTAGGATCCTTTCCCTATCGCAGTGAAATACATCAAAATCAAACTTTTGGGGTTGAGGATTTTACATCCGAGACTGCATTACTTTAGGATCATTTCCCTATCGCAATGAAATACATCAAATCAAACTTTTGGGTTGAGGATTTTACATCCGAGACTGCATTGCTTTAGGATCCTTTCCCTATCGCAATGAAATACATCAAATTCGAACTGTTGGGTTGAAGATTTTTACATCCGAGACTGCATTGCTTTAGGATTCTTTCCCTATTGCAATGAAATACATCAAATCAAACTTTTGGAGTTGAGGATTTTACATCCGAGACTGCATTGCTTTAGGATCATTTCCCTATCGCAATGAAATACATCAAAAATCAAACTTTTGGAGTTGAGGATTTTACATCCGAAACTGCATTGCTTTAGGATTCTTTCCCTATTGCAATGAAATACATCAAAATCAAACTTTCGGAGTTGAGGATTTTACATCCGAGACTGCATTGCTTTAGGGTTCTTTCCCTATCGCAATGAAATACATCAAATTAAACTCTTGGGGTTGAGGATTTTACATCCGAGACTGCATTGCTTTAGGATTCTTTCCCTATCACAATGAAATACATCAAAAATCAAACTTTCGGAGTTGAGGATTTTACATCCGAGACTGCATTGCTTTAGGGTTCTTTCCCTATCGCAATGAAATACATCAAATTCAAACTTTTGGGTTGAGGATTTTACATCCGAGACTGCATTGCTTTAGGATCATTTCCCTATCGCAATGAAATACATCAAATCAAACTTTTGGAGTTGAGGATTTTACATCCGAGACTGCAATCCTTTAGGATCATTTCCCTATCGCAATGAAATACATCAAAAATCAAACTTTTGGAGTTGGGGATTTTACATCCGAGATTGCATTGCTTTAGGATCATTTCCCTATTGCAATGAAATACATCAAAATCAAACTTTTGGAGTTGAGGATTTTACATCCGAGACTGCATTTCTTTAGGATCCTTTCCTTATCGTAATGAAATACATCAAAATTAAACTTTTGGGGTTGAGGATTTTACATCCGAGACTACATTGCTTTAGGATTCTTTCCCTATTGCGATGAAGTACATCAAGATCAAACTCTCGAGGTTAAGGATTTTACATCCAATACCGCATTGCTCTGAGATCTCTCCTCATTGTAATGATTCAATCCAATCAATTCAATTTTCTTTTGAGGTTGAAGATGTTACATCTAAAACCATAAAATTCCAATTTTCACTTTCAGTTCGAAACCCTTCAAATTAATTTTGACAAAACATCAATTTAAATTAAAACTCAAACTAAAATCTAAGCTCACACATCAAAACTTAAATTGAAACAAAATAAAATCTAAATCGAAATTCCCCCAGATCATGTGAATTGGAATTCACCTCCTTTTCCTTTCCCCAGCGAGAGTTCAGGAATCTCCAGTCTCAGAGATATACTTGACACTCCCCAGTGGAAACTCTTCTACTTTGTCATAAGTTTGTCACTTGGACGTTTGTGTTGGTTTTGTTGATCACTTTGGTCAACACCAATACGCGCGGTGTGCTCTGTCAGCTCACCACACCTATTGGAGGTCCATTTGTTGACCTCATTTTTGATGAGGTCTTCTCTTCTTCTTTTTAGTACTTAGGATCTAGCCTTAGGCTTTTCCTTTGACTGTCTTAGAGGACTAGAATTGGGACCCACCACCTAGAATTTCAAACCACTTCTTAACTCCCTGCAAACTCCACAAACTTGACTATAGACCCCTAATCACCTAGAGGGTTGAAATCAAATGTGGAAGTTTAAAGGATGAGTTCCTATAGGACTCTTTGGCCTTAGGACTGCCCTGGGTGGCCTGGATCTGGTGAAGGGGCTGACTTACATACACACTACATTTATACACTACACTTTCACACACCTGTACTCAACTCGACCTCCTGACTCATGTAGGTGATTCACATGGATGGTCATTAACCCCTAAGCCCTTGGCTAAGAGGGTTAGGAACATATTGGATGCCTCAAATGAGTCCCTTCATGGCTCATGTGGGCTTGATATGGCTTCATGGCTCAACCAAAATAATTTTATTCCACTTACATTCACCCAATCTTCAATTTTCCAAATTTTCAATTTTTGACTCCCAGGACCACTACACCCGCTTAACTCTACCCAAAACCCTCGAAATTACCCAAATTTTTGCAAAATTTCCAAATCACACAAAATTCCTCAAAACCAGTCCCAAACATTTCCACATCACTCAAATTGATCATCCATAGCAAAAAATACCAAGAATTCCAAAAATACCTCCCAATACCCTCCAAATACCCAAAATACCCCCCTTGACCCAAAAATCCAAAAAATTCAGAAAATTTCCAAAAAATTCCAGAAAATCCCAAATATTCCCAATTTCATTTTGTTCAACTACAACATGGGCCAATTTTGTCAATTTACCCTACTTTTGTCAAAACCCCCAATTTGACTCATTTTAACCCTAAGTGAACCCAATGTCAAACCAAACCTATCCAATTGACCCAAATTCTGGTCCAATTCAATACTAAACATCAATTCAACATTCCCAACACCAATCTAGACCAAATCCAAGTCCAATTTGATTGACATTTGGATCCAATTTCACTTTTGGCCTTAAAGCCCAATTTGGACCCATGACCCAAACCTAACCCAAACTCACCCAATTCAACTCCAATTAACCCCAAATCTTTTCCAAATCTTCCTTAACATTCCCACAAACAAAACACTAACATGATTTTCCAACATTTAGACCCAAACCCCACTCAAATTCAACCCAAAGCTAAAAGGCCTAATTTTGACCTAAACCCAAACCTAACCCAAATGAGCCCAAACCCCAAAATCAAAGCCCAACCAAAGTCAAAACCTCTTTGAAACACTCCCATAAAAATTTCCCAACATTAATTTTACATCAATTTCAACCCTATCCCAACATTGGCCCAAGTTAGCCCAATTTGACCTATATTGGCCCATTCACCAAAGAAGCACAAATTCAACCCAATTCAAACCCAAATCACTCCCAATTTGCTCCAAGTCACTCATGACACATCTATGAGCTAAACCCAACAATTATTTGGCCCAAGTCTTTGCCAAAATTTCATCCTAAAATCCATTTTAAAATCCAAAAGCCCACTTCCCTAAACCATTTTAAAAGCCCATTTCCACCAAATACAAAAGCCCAAAATTGGCCCTAAAGCCCACATGGCAATTTCTTTTCATCATACCTTTAATTGATATCACCCCTAAGTTTCAAAATCATCATTAAACCATTCCAAATCAAGCTTCATACAAATTCCAGTCAAATTACCAAAAATTTCTAAAATCCATTTTCATGAAATTGACCGAAGCTTTTCCCGAAGCCAAAGACAAGCCATGCAAGCCATGGACAAGCCACATGAAGCCATGGAAGGTTTGACATGTGATCAAGCCATTAATGGCAAAAGGAGGAGCCTGTTTTAAGCCCCCTTAAAAAGGTTTTAACCCTTTTAATGCTTCACCTTAATCCATCATTAATCAAAATATTCATGGATGGTGACTTCTCCACCCTTTCCTAGCGATCCATCCGATCCTCCCTCGACCCAAATCGGCCATGGGGAGGTGAACCAAGCACAAAAGGTGGGTTGAACCATTTGGACCCAAAATGAGCTCCTCCCACATTCCATTTCAATCCAAGCTCTTTACACATGGCATTGGCCGATTGCTCACACAAAACCCCGACTACGACCCACCCGAACTTTAGGGTGACCATTGCTCGCCGGCCAGTCGCTCGGATCGCCGGAAAACACCATGGCCGAGACCTTGGGAGGAGCCAAAAATTTCAATTCTCCTTGCTGACTTGTCTCAACCCAAATGGACGAGCATAGCTCTTCTTCTCTTGCCAAGAGTAGCTGATCCCAAGCCCTAACTCTCCCTGGGAGGCCCTCTACCCTCTCCTATTTAAACACCACCCCCTCTCGGCCATAATAGGTGCTAAACCAGACCTTACTGAAACCCTGCCAAAATTGTTCCAGAACACTCTCCATACTTAGAGCAGTTGATCCCTAGAGACAATTTGCCCTAATCCCCACCAACAGAGCCCAATTTCTCGGCCAAAATTCCACCCAAAACCGGGACACTTCTCCACGGTGGATCAATCCTCAAATTGATTGGTCCTACACCTTCACCGGACTAAGGGAAGGAGTCCACCAGCAAAAGCCCCTCTCCGAGGCCACCCGGTCGCTCCGGCCTCCAAGCTTTGTGATCGGGCTGTGGTCGAAATCATACCTAGGCGATTCATCGGACCGGGAGACTTCATCCGGAGCTTGCGGGATCCAATCGAAGGTGACACAACCCTCGGATTGAAGCCACACTTCTCCGAGCAAAGGTATGAGCTAATTCTTCATCCCTAGCTTCTGGAGATTCTCCATTTCAAATGCTTTAATTTCAATGCATGATCATCGTATAGATGTATTCGTCTCTTCAAGACGAATCCATAGAGCATAAGAATACGAAAATCCATTGAGTATTGAGTGAGATATTAGGGATTTAGTGTGAACGGCTCTCGGGTGAGGACGCTTGGGGACGATGAACGGATGTCGTTCAATTAATACACGTGCGGACGGAGACCAGGATCGCGTCGGATCAGGAGATGGAACGACACAGCGGGGCCCCGGAGCGCTGAGTCAGATGGCGGCGTCGAACCAGAACACGCCGCATGGCCTTTCGGAGCTGCCGAGGTTGAGGCGGCGCCGCGTGGATAAATAGAAAATTAGGGTATTTTTGATTTATTTAATTCCCCTAAACTTGAAAAATCCATAACTTTGTGTAGAAAAATCAGAAAAATAAAATAAAAATACCCTCTTGCTCGATTGAACGGAGGAGAATAATGTGGAAAAGAAATCATTTAATTTCATCAAGTGTTTTATTTTTAATGATTTATTTTCCTTCTGCATTATTTTAATTCTCCATGCATATAGGAAATTCACCATGGCAAGAGACCATTGGGCTTTTGAAGCCTCTAAATTTGGGAACATTCCTTGAATTTTCCAAAGTCAGAGGCTATCCCTATGAAAAGTTATTGATTTTTCAAACTCATGTTGCTGTTTTAAGTACTTTAATTCCAATAATTAACATGTTGTGAAATAAATTCTAGTAAAATTTGGTGATGTCTCTAATGACCAGAGGACCCTAGGAAAAATATGTTTTGGATTAATTTATTTAAAATAACCCTAATTGGCTTAAACACCCTAAATAGCTCCTTAATTAATTAGAGTTAACCATATATCAAATTGACTTGAAATCAATTCTCCACTGACCTTTAGGATCAGAGGAACCCACCATAAAAATTTGAAGTCAATTGGACTTGGTTAGCCTTACTAAATGGGTTGATTAAGCCATTTAGCCATTTTAAACTTTAAAAATTCATAACTTTCAAAATACCTTTCAAAAATTCACTAAATTGGTGTTGGAGCCTCTCTGATATCAGAGGAATTTAAGAAAATTAAAATTTCAATTTTCTAAAAAAGTTGATTTTTTGATATTATTTTAATATTTTAATAATTAAAAAATAATAAAAATCGCAAAAATAATAAAATTCACCAAAATGTTACATTTTGAATTTTAATCACTTAGGAACAAACCCCATATTTTTCTTAGGTCTATTTAATGAGATATTAAATTTTAAAGCCCTAAGGTAATTTTAAAATTAAAAAAAATGTATTTTCTAACATTTTCACTAAAATAATTATAATAAATCAAAGAAAAATCAGAAAATTGCAAAAATTAATTCTCTGATTTCCTTGATATCAGAGAGAGTTTTGAAAAATATAAAATTAATTTTTCAACCTTTACTTTATTTTTAAATTAATTAATACTCTAAAATTTAAAATAATTATAATAAAAATAATATAATTCAAAAAATCACTAAAATTAGTCCAAGTGGTCCTCTAGTCATTAGGAATGTGCCATAATTTTCTTAAGGACAGAAACTTTCCCTTGGTCATGTTATTAAATTTTCCTTGGAAATCCCTATTTTCCACCAAAAATAATTACATAAATAAATTAAATACAGAAAAATCACATTTTCTCCTCTCATGTCTTTATTGGCATATGAGTGAAGTCACATAAAAATTTCAAGTTCATTCAAGCTCAATTTAGTGAGTTATGAAATTATTAAGCTTGAAGGGCAAAATGGTAATTAAAATTTTAACCCTTAATTAAAACTTTAGGTTTAATAAAATTAAAGAGTAAAATATTTGATCTTAATCTGATTTGGATGATTGAAACATAAATAATTAAAGGGTAGAAACCTATTAAACAATTTGAAAATAATTAAAATAAACCTTAATCAAATAATTAATTAAATTTGGAAGAATAATAAAATTGGAATTATTAAAATAGGGATATTATTAGGAAGAAATTTATTCTTTAATTTAAAAATCCCTAAATTAATCATCTCAATAATATTTAATTCCTAATTAAAATGATAATTCAAATTTAAGTTTTAAAATGTTAAAGGACTTAATCATTAAAATTAAATTAAAATTAAATTAAAGATTAAATTAAATTAAATCAAACAAATTAAATTAATTTAAATTAAATTAAATCAAATAAATTAAATTAAATTAAATTGAACAAATTAAATTAAATTGAATTAAATTTAATTAAAATTAAATGAAATTAATTGAATAAAAATTAAATTAATTAAAAAAAATAAATAATTAAATTAAATTAAATTAAATTAAATTAAATTAAATCATATTAAATTAAATTAAATTAAATTAAATTAAATAAAATTAAAATTATATCAAATTAAATTAAATTAAATTAAATCAAGTTAAATTAAATTAAATTAATTCATATCAAATCAAACTAAATTGAATTAAATTAAATTAAATAATAGAATCAAGTTAAAATTAGAATCAAGTTAAATTGAATCAAAATTGAAATTAAACTAAATTAAATTAAATTAAAGTTAAATTAAATTGAATTGAACAACATCACCTAAGACATAAAGAAATTAAATATAAATCAACTTGAACACTATTCCAAATTTAAACCCTTTAACTGAAGTTAAACTAAATCACAAATCATTGGAACACCAATTTGCCCTCGAAAACTTTTATTATCATAACTCCTAAATAGAACATTAAATGAAATGTTACTCCACTTATAGGATATTCAAATGTCCTAGTTCACTGAGTAAGATAACAACAAAACTTGAATTCCCGGACGATTAATTCATTTGTATAATTAAATTCATTT
The DNA here is from genome assembly GCA_022702705.1 of Papilionanthe hookeriana x Papilionanthe teres. Classification (NCBI taxonomy): domain Eukaryota; kingdom Viridiplantae; phylum Streptophyta; class Magnoliopsida; order Asparagales; family Orchidaceae; genus Papilionanthe; species Papilionanthe hookeriana x Papilionanthe teres. The sequence continues at coordinate 106,255,320 of CM040426.1, forward strand.
GGACTTAAAACAATCCTACCAGTTTTGAAAAGATGTTTAAGATTCTTCTTAAGCACTTTCTCAATATGATAGGATACTTATAAGAACAATTGAACTTAATTATTCTTTGATGAAGAAAATCATCCTCAAACCAAAACACAAGAACCTAGACGTCATAGGAAATGACTAGCTATAGGATTAGGAATTTGGTAGAAAACCATAACCCTTCCCTTAGCTTTACCTAGGAACTTGCTTAAATATTTTAATTGTGTTTTAAGTGCAGCTTGGGATGATGGGAAGACCCTCCAGGTACGCTTTTATTTTATTGCAATTTACTTTATTGTAATTTATTCAATTGCATCGTACTTACTTTTCTTGCATGATAAACAAATTGTTGCATGAAAACCCACACCTTTAGGATAGTCCCCAAAACTGAAACCAAAACTAAATTAATAGTCATTTCAAGATAAAGTTCACTGCCACAACATTTCAAAATATAAAACAACTCAAAATTTAATCACAAACAGAACACAAAACTACAATTACAACTAAATTAAAACGTCCTGTTGGATGATCGGGAATAACTCGGATGATGTAACCTACGTGTTGCTAACGGGATTTCCCACGGTCTAAATGAAAGTGTGGAACTCATTTAGTTGAGTTTAGCAAATTCATCTGGACTAAGTGAATCCGATAAAAATAACGATGCCGGAAGGATGGAACCGTGGGATCTTAACCGGTGTCGTTATAATCAACTTTAAGATTTGTTTTAATTAAAATATAAAAGCACTTGGAAATTAAGATTTTCTCTAAACCAAAACACTTTTCTCATCTCCTGATTTATGACTTCTAAAACTAAACCTCTGCAACAACAAGGAGCTTGGAGCACGGTGGGCAGCTCGGCCATCTTCGTCAGCAAATTAACTCTACATCAGCTAAACATTCCTAGAATTAAACAACAAAGCCATAAGATTTCGAGGTAGTTTGCTTAGCGCAACATAAATCCTCAACTTTTCGTTAGGCATTTGCATAATCATGTCATGTAAATTAAGCCCTAACCGGTCTTAGGATTTCCGAGGTAGTCGTCCGATACGACATAAACCCTCACATCTTCGAGGCTATTTGTATGATTATGTCATACTAATATAAGTCCTAATTAATTAAAATTGGCAAGATCAAAATATTAAATAGATATTAGGATCTTCCTAAATTCATGCCAAATAATAGGATAGCCGGGAAATTACCGAAGTTCGCTTTGAATCCGTAATTTCTCCTACCTTTCTTCCTTTGAAATCCCAAAATAAAATCTTCCAAATTTGATTCATTCCCTATTGAAATTCCAAAATTCAATCCTTTGAAAACTTAAACTTTGAAATTCTTGAGAGCAGAATTATTGATTATTATCGAGAGTTTTCTTAGGTGATTCTCGTCACTTAAGATGTAATTAACTATAGGGGCTTGCCCGTATAGGGAATTTTAAAGAACCCAGGTAATATAAACCCTGCTTAATTCATTTATATTAAGCAGGGGAACTTGTCGGCTTATAAAATTGGTTCGCAGACCAAACGGATGTCACAAATCTTCTAGTTTATTTAATCGAGTCCCATCGTCAAGCAGTGTGCCTATTCTTCGTGATAGATACACGGTTTGTGGTGCGGTGCTCGTTTATATAAACTATTTGGGATGTGAGATCGGTTTGATTTCATATCTTAAAATCTTCAAATTTAAAATTATTTCCAAAGTCAAATACTACTTTTCAAATTATTTATTTAAATTAAATTAAAAATTCGCCTCACAATTTCCGTTAGGCGACCCCCTTTTCAAAATAAAACAACACAACCTAAAAATATGCCGACAACAGCCTCTGAACCACTCCTCTAGTTGATCTTTTTCCTACCTTCAAGGTTCTGATTTGTCAATCTACCAAAGACTCTAAAAATCAAAATCATTAATCAAATTTTGGGAAGACGGTCGCTTTTGGATGAATTCCATCAAGGGGTTCCCTTAGGACAGCTTTGCAGAAAGAAAGAAATCGACTGAAGCAAAAATTTGTTCTATGTTTAGTCTAGCTCTAGGACTAATCAACTAGCATGCCCTTTGTGGAGAAATGAAAATTGATCTGTGACGAGGGATGAAATTTGAAATCTTTGGATCTAATATCTTTGGAAATAAAACCCAAATTGATCTGTGAGGTAGAATGAAATTTGAAATCTTTGGATTTAATATCTTTGGAAATATTCTTCTCATTCACCTATTGACAAAAAGACAACTCAGAAAGGAAGATTTCAAGACAAAAAAATCAGACATTTTAACAAGAAAATTAAGATTTCAAGGGGAAAATGAAATTAATGCCCTAATAACTGGGCCCTTTATCTTAAATTTTCAGACTGTGTCCTAAATGAAAAATAAAATATTGTGATCAAAATGCAAGTAAATGACTAAATATGTCACGAGCCTCTTAATCTTCTGCCATGTGATTGGGTCCTGACTTCTGAATGAGTTATAATATCTCAGAATTCATCTTAAGAAATATTTGAGAATTATTAATTAGGGGAGTTTGGACATTCAAAACCCTTAAAACATGCTCTACTAGATATAGTAATTCTCTGAGAAGAAGCTTGAGGTGAGTAGCAAATCAAAAATTGGTGTTTGAGTTGAGGCATTCAAAATCATTAAGTGTGCCCTACAAAAAAAACAAAAAAAGAAGAAAAAAAATATGTTTCTGAGAAGAAGCTTGAGGTGGGCACAAAATCAAAAATTGGTGTCTCAATTCAAACATTCAAAATCTTTAACATGCTCCACTGGATATAGTAATTCGCTGAGAAGAAGCTTGAGGTGAGCACAAAATCAAAAATTGGTGTCCAAATTCTCCCCTAATTGATAAATGTTGAAAAACGTCTTAAGAAAATTCTTTGAATACAGGAAAGAATTAAGTGATCTCGTCTTTTGGTTGACTATTAATTGGTTCAGACATATCTTTAGAAGATAAAAGATATTTTGATCACATTTTCGAAAAATTCCTAAGACCCAGAAAGAAAGAACTAAGGTGAATGACTTTGTTATTGGAGATTAACGGAAATTATACTCCGAAGTCATAATTTTCCAAAGATCCAACCCCAATCTCAATTTGAAAATGCTAAAGTGATTTTTGAAGGACAATCAGAATGATCTTTATAGAATTGGTGATTAATGGAAACTACATAAACCTACATGAATGACATTATTTGCTCTAATAAACGGGCCCTAAGTTGTGCTTCCACTTGAAGTGCAATGATCTTACCTATAAATGACATCAGCAGATAAAAAAAAATGAAATTACAACTCGGAGAACTTGGAAGCTTGGAAGACTAGCAAGCATTGTACGAGCCCATGATAAATTGGTTTACCCTAGGACACTCAGATCAAGGATTTGGATTTAGTACTTTAAACACCTATCCTCATGGGAGGGCCCATATGCTTGTTAAGAAGACACATTTGGGGAAATCATGTCGGTTGGTAGACTATCAAGAAGACATAATACACCCAATCAATGGGAAGTATTTGAAAAAGATGTGACATAAACAAAAATGAATGGCTTGTTTTGTAAATTGAGAAACAAACAACCAAGACAAAAGAAAACGAAATCGACATTTCTAAGAGGTAGTGTAAGACCTCCTTAAATGGAAGACATCATCTACTCTCTTTCTCGCTATTGGATGTAAGACCATCATGACGTTGGCTTTCCTTTAACAACCTTTCTTTGGATAGGATAGAAGTCTCATACGCATTCTTATTCCAAAATTGACATTTTGACATTGACATTTCTAAGAAATAGTGTAAGACCTCCTTAAATGGAAGACGACATCTACTCTCTTTCTCGCTATTGGACGTAAGACCATCATGACGTTGGCTTTCCTTTAGCAACCTTTCTTTGGATAGGATATAAGTCTCATACGCATTCTTATTCCAAAATTGACATTTTGACATTGACATTTCTAAGAAATAGTGTAAGACCTCCTTAAATGGAAGACGACATCTACTCTCTCTCTCGCTATTGGATGTAAGACCATCATGACGTTGGCTTTCCTTTAGCAACCTTTCATTGGATAGGATATAAGTCTCATACGCATTCCTATTCCAAAATTGACATTTTGACATTCACATTTCTAAGAGATGGTGTAAGACCTCCTTAAATGGAAGACGACATCTATTCTCTTTCTCGCTATTGGATGTAAGACCATCATGAAAGCGGCTTTCCTTTAGCAACCTTTCTTTTGATAGGATATAAATCTCATACACATTCCTATTTCAAAATCGACATTTTGACATTGACATTTCTAAGAGATAGTGTAAGACCTCCTTAAATGGAAATGTCATCTATTCTCTTTCTCGCTATTGGATGTAAGACCATCAGACATTGGCTTTCCTTTAACAACCTTTCTTTGGATATGATTAAGTCTCATACGCATTCCTATTTCAAAATCAACGTTTTGACATTGACACTTTGAAGAAAATAGAAGATGACATCCATTTTCTCTCTTCGGCTATTGGAAGTATGTCCTTTCCTGACTCGAAAATCATGGCTTTCCTCTAACTAACATAAACATTTTGAGAAAGGGAAAATGACATCCATTTTCTCTCTCCGGCTATTGGATGTAGGTCCTTTCCTGACACATAAATCATGGCTTTCCTCTAACCAAATCTTAACATTGACATTTTGAGGAAAATAGAAAATGACATCTATTTTCTCTCTCCAGTTATTGGATTTAAGTCCTTTCCTGATAGGAAATCATGGCTTTCCTCTGACCAAATCTTGACATTGACATTTTAAGGAAAATAGAAAATGACATCTATTTTCTCTCTTCGATTATTGGATATAAATCCTTTCCTGACACAGAAATCATGGCTTTCCTCTAACCAAATCTTGACATTGACATTTTGAGGAAAATAGAAAGTGACATGTATTTTCTCTCTCCGGTTATTGGATATAAGTCCTTTCCTGCCACGGAAATCATGGCTTTCCTCAAACAAAATTTTGACATTGACATTTTGAGGAAAATAGAAAGTGACATCTATTTTCTCTCTCCGGTTATTGAATATAATTCCTTTCCTGCCACGGAAATCATGGCTTTCCTCTAACCAAATCTTGACATTGACATTTTGAGGAAGATAGAAAATGACATCTATTTTCTCTCTCCGGTTTTTGGATATAAGTCCTTTCCTGCCACGGAAATCATGGCTTTCCTCTAACCAAATCTTGACATTGACATTTTGAGGAAAATAGAAAATGACATCTATTTTCTCTCTCTGGTTATTGGATATAAGTCTTTTCTTGACATGGAAATTACGACTTTCCTTTAACCAAATTTTTACATTGACATATCGAGAAATGGAAAACGACATCCATTTTCTTTCTCACCAGTTATGAGATATAAGTCCTTTCCTGACGCATAAATCATGGCATTCCTTTAACAAAACATCGACATTGACATTTTTTTGAATATGACATCCGTTTTCTCTCCCAGTGAATCCCTTCTCTAAACACAAGAAAAACATTCCATCTCAGAACCAACAGACAAGACATCTGACATCCACTAGGAGCGGTATGATATCAACTCCTTTCCAGATTGTTATAAAACATTTCCTAGACCATTTCGATCAACACCAATATGTGCAGAATACTTATATAGTATTCTACACATATTGGGGGCCCTTTTGTTGACCTCATTTATAACGAGTCAATACTTTTTTGACTTAAAAAATCAACTTTAGTCAAAATGGTCAAACCAGACCCAATAACCAACCCTGTTGACCCCATAGGTCAACCTTATGACCTAAAAAGTCAACTTTGGTCAAAATGGTCAAACCAGAACCAGTGACCAATCCTGTTGACCCCATAGGTCACTATTATGACCTAAAAAGTCAACTTTGGTCAAAATGGTCAAACCAGACCTAATGACCAACCCTGTTGACCCCATAGGTTACCCTTATGACCTAAAAAGTCAATTGTGGTCAAAATGGTCAAACCAGACCCAATGACCAACCCTGTTGACCCCATAGGTCACCCTTTTGACCTAAAAAGTCAACTTTAGTCAAAATCGTCAAACCAGACCCAATGACCAATCTTGTTGACCCCATAGGTCACCCTTATGACCTAAAAAGTCAACTTTGGTCAAAATGGTCAAACCAGACTCAATGACCAACCCTGTTGACCCCATAGGTCACCCTTATGACCTCAAAAGTCAACTTTAGTCAAAATGGTCAAACCAGACCCAGTGACCAACCCTGTTTACCCCATAGGTCACCCATATGACCTCAAAAGTCAACTTTGGTCAAAATGGTCAAACCAGACCCAATGACCAACCCTGTTGACCCCATAGGTCACCCTTATGACCAAAAAAGTCAACTTTGGTCATAATGGTCAAACTAGACCCAATGACCAACCCTGTTGACCCCATAGGTCACCCTTATGACCTAAAAAGTCAACTTTGGTCAAAATGGTCAAACCAGACCCAATGATCAACTCTGTTGACCTCATAAGTCACCCTTTTGACCTAAAAAGTCAAATTTGGTCAAAATGGTCAAACGACACCTAGTGACTAACCCTGTTGACCCCATAGGTCACCGTTATGACCTAAAAAGTCAAAATTTGTCAAAATGGTCAAACCAGACCCACTGACCAACCATGTTGACCCCATAGTCAACCTTATGACCTGAAAAATTCAACTTTGATCAAAATGGTCAAACCAGACCTAATGACCAGCCCTGTTGACCCCATAGGTCAACCTTTTGACCTAAAAAGTCAACATTAGTCAAAATGGTCAAACCAGACCTAGTGACTAACCCAGTTAACCCATAAGTCAACCCTTTCACCCAATGACACATTTAAGACCCCACAATGACAAAATCACAAATACTGAACCTAAAAAGTCAACTCAAGTCAAAATTGGTCAGCACCTATCTATTTTGATTAAAATAGATAAAAATGAAATAAAAATAACGAAATTAATCAAATAATTAATTTCAAAATTATTTTGATTAATTAAAGTAATTAATGATTTAATTTTCAATATTTTAATTAAATGACATAATTAATTAAAATGAAAATTAAATTAAAATCATAAAATGACAAAAATGATAAAATTAATCAATTAATTAAGTAGAAATTATTTTCAATTAATAAATTGATTAATAAAACATTTTCCAACAATTTTAAAATGGAAATTAAAAAGAAATGAAATGACACATAGCCTCCTCATAATTAGTTAGGCTAAACCCATCTTAAAGCATAATTAACACATAATTAAGCCCACTTTAAATTAACTTAGCCATGGGTTAACACCCATCATGATGCCTGGGGTGAGGTGTCTCTTCCTCCTTCACCCTAGGCTTCATTTAGCCATGAGGTGGCAGGCCAACATGAGGCCTCACCTCCCACCTCCCAAGCTACCCAATGAAAGGAAAACCATGCATGAAACCCCCCCCCTACCATGGTTAGAAGTAATGATGAGGGATAAGCTTGTGTGTCACCATTTGCCAAGCCGAAAGAATGATGTGTAAGCTCCCTAAGAAGAATAGAGGCAGCTCACCATGCACCTCTTACATGAGCCAATGGGGGAGAGACAAAACAATGGAAATCATCATGGAAAGCTTAGGGAGAAGGAACCATGCATATCCTCAGCCGAATTCCTCATCCAATGGACTGATAGGGGAGATAACTACTCCCCTAGAACAACCTAAGCTAAACCATGGCCTCCCCTTGGCTATAAAAGGAGCCCATACCCGAGCCTAGTAAGGAGAGAAAAAAAAATTAGGGAGAACTATAAGCTGCCCAAATCCACTTACTCCCAACATAAAAACTCTTCCTAAGAGTCTCAGCAATCTATTAGGATAAAATCCAAGCCATAGATTGAGCCTATTTGAGCCAATTTGATCAAATTTCAAAAACAGCCCAAACTAGGTATCTCTCCAAAATTCTCCCTTAAGCCCGACTTCTGGATCAAATTGCTGCAGCAATAATCTTCCATTGGGATCCTAGAAGGCAGCTACAATGTCTGATCTAGCTTGATTTGCTTGTGGCAAAGGTATGGAATTATTTTTCACAAAATAATTCGTATTTTTGATATATCATGTGTTATACTAGCCCAGAAGTGTATCAAAACCATATAGATTGATACTTCTCATCCAGATGATCATTTTAAAAAAAATCACTCAATTTCGTTGATAAATGAGTGAGATATTGAGTTTTGAAGTTGGACGGCTCGAATATTTTCGAATTTCTGGGGGATTTATCTCCGCCGTCCGTTCCCGTGTTTTGGAACGGACGACGCTGATCTAATGATCCGGTGTCCGCTGTTCCGCACCGCGCACCGGATCCTCCCGCTCATTTGACGGTATAAGGACACATGTCACACCGTCAAATTTTCTGGCCTAGGTTAATTCAGATTAACCTTAAAATCTTCAAAAATCCATATCTTTTGATCCAGAGGTCATAAAAATAAAAGAAAAATACCTCTGGAAAGCTCTTGAAGAGGAGAAAATTATGAGACCTAAATCATAATTTTGTTCTTAGTATTTAATTTTTAATTAATTAAATACTCTCTAGAGTATTTTAATTATTAAAAATTATTTATAAATCAAAAAATTATGAAACTTTGAGGCATTTATCTTTATGTTCTTAGGAACCTTCCATTATTTTTCCAAAGACAGAAAACATGTCTAAGACACCTTTCTTTAATTTTCAAGTTTCTTTGTAATTATTTTAAATAATAATTATAAAAAATTGAAAATTAAAAAAAATAAAATGCAAAAGACTAGAAATGATAGGCCAACAGACAATATCCCTAAGAAAACCATTTCTAAGTCATAGAAATTATTTTGAATGGTATTTTGAAATTTAGGGTAGAAATTCTTTATTATTTAAATAATTTTAATCCAAAAAATAACCCTTTATAAACTTAACCTATTTTCATCAATAATCTAAGTTTGAAAATGGTTCTAGTCTATGATAGACTAATGGTAAACTTCACTTAAGTCTAAAATGACAAAATTAGACTTAATTAGGTTTAAAATAACATTTAAACCCATTAAACCTTACTTAAATTAGGTTTAATATAAAAATTAAATTTTAATTAAGTTTAAAGACATATTAAACTTAATTAACCAAAATCAAAACTCTTTAATTAAGTTTAAGGACATATTAAACTTAATTAACCAAAACTAAACTCTTTTAATTAAGTTTAAAGACATATTAAACTTAATTAACCAAAATCAAAACTCTTAAATTAAGTTTAAAGACATATTAAACTTAATTAAGCAAAACTAAACTCTTTTAATTAAGTTTAAAGACATATTAAATTTAATTAACCAAAATCAAAACTCTTTAATTAAGTTTACGGACATATTAAACTTAATTAACCAAAACTAAACTCTCTTAATTAGGTTTAAGGATATATTAAACTTAATTAACCAAAATCAAAACTCTTTAATTAAGTTTAAGGACATATTAGACTTAATTAACCAAAACCAAATCCTCTTAATTAAGTTTAAGGACACATTAAACTTAGTTAACTTATTGAACCTTAGGGTTTAATTTAAAATCAAACCGTTAATTAAAAACATATTAAACTTAATTAACCCCCTTAAAACATAAGGTTTAATCAAACTTAAACCTTAATTAGGTCTAACCCTTAGACCTAACTAAATCATTAAGTCTTAAATAAATTAGACTTAATCAAACCTAAACCTTAATTAGGTCTAACCCTTAGACCTAATTAAACCATTAAGTCTTAACTAAATTAGACTTAATTAAACCTAAACCCTAATTAGGTCTAACCCATTAGACCTAATTAAAAAATTAAACCTTAACTAACTAAGGTTTAATCAAACATAAACCCTAATTAGGTCTAACCCATTAGACCTAATTAAACAATTAAACCTTAATTAACTAAGATTTAATCAAACATAAACCCTAATTAGGTCTAACCCATTAGACCTAATTAAACCATTAAACCTTAACTAACTAAGGTTTAATCAAACTTAAACCCTAATTAGGTCTAACCCATTAAACCTAATTAAACCATTAGACCTTAACTAACTAAGGTTTAATTAAACATAAACCCTAATTAGGTCTAACCCATTAGACCTAATTAAACCATTAAACCTTAACTAACTAAGGTTTAATCAAACTTAAACCCTAATTAGATCTAACCCTTAGACCTAATTAGACCATTAAGTCTTAACGAAATTAGACTTAATCAAATATAAACCTTAATTAAGTCTAACTCATTAGACCTAATTAAACTATTAAGTCTTAACTAAGTAAGACTTAATCAAACACAAATTCTAATTAAGTCTACCCCATTAGACTTAATTAATTATTAAACCTTAATCAACTAAGGTTTAATTAAACCCAAATCCAACCTTTAGTCCAAGTCCAACATAACATAAACATCAAACATAACCTAACTTGAGTCCAATCCAACTTAAACTCAAGTTAACCTAAACCTTAGGTTCAACCCATATTGAACCTAATCTAAACTTAAACATAACTTGAGTCCAATTTAACTTGAACTCAAGTTAACCTAAACCTTAGGTTCAACCCACATTGAACCTAACTTAAACCTAACCTAACTTGAGTCCAATCTAACTTGAACTCAAGTTAACCTAAACCTTAGGTTCAACCCACATTGAACCTAACTTAAACTTAACCTAACTTGAGTCCAATCTAACTTGAACTCAAGTTAACCTAAACCTTAGGTTCAACCCACATTGAACCTAACTTAAACCTAACCTAACTTGAGTCCAATCTAACTTGAACTCAAGTTAACCTAAACCTAGGTTCAACCCACATTGAACCTAACCTAAACATAACCTAACTTGAGTCCAACCTAACTTGAACTTAAGTTAACCTAAACTTTAGGTTCAACCCACATTGAACCTAACTTAAATTAAAACCTTAGGTTCAACCCAAATTGAACCTAACCTAAATTGAACAAAACTTGAATTCAACCTAACTTAAACTTAACCCACATTGAACTAAAATCAACTGTATGTCTAGGTTCAACCTGACTAGAACCTAACTTAATCCAAGTCAAACCTTAACTTAAGTTCTATCCATATTGAACTTAAGTCGACCTTAAGTCTAGGTTCAACCTGAATTGAAGCTAACTTAACCTAAACTCAAAACTTAACTTAAGTTTAATCCATATTGAACTTAAGTCGACCTTAAATCTAGATTCAACTTGACTTGAACCTAACTTAACCTAAACTCAAAACCTTAACTTAAGTTCAACCCATATTGAACTTAAGTCGACCTTAAGTCTATGTTCAACCCGACTTGAACCTAACTTAACCTAAACTCAAAACTTAACTTAAGTTCAACCCATATTGAACTTAAGTCGACCTTAAGTCTAGATTCAACCTAACTTGAACTCAAGTTAATCTAAACCTTTGGTTCAACTTACATTGAATCTAACATAACCTAAACCTAAATTAAGTCTAACCAACATTAGACTTAAGTCAAATCATACTTAGGTTCAACCCGACATGAACCTAAGTCAAACTGAAACTTAAGACTGACTTACATTAGACTTAAGCCAAACCAAACTTTGGTTCAACCTGACATGAATCTAAGTCAAACCCAAAATAAACTTAACTTAGGTTCGACACAACATGAAACTAAGTTTAACTTTTAACTTAGGTTCAACACAACATGAACCCAAGTTCAACCTATACTTAGGTTTAACCCCAACTTGAACTTAAGTCAAACATCAAACCTTAGGTTCAACCTGACATGAACCTAAGTCTAACCTAAACCAACTTAATTCTAGCCCATATTAGACTTAAGTCAAACCATACTTATGTTCAACCTGACATGAACCTAAGTCTAAACTAAACCAACTTAAGTCTAGCTCATATTAGACTTAAGTCAAACCATACATAGGTTCAACCTGACATGAAGCTAAGTCTAACCTAAACCAACTTAAGTCTAGCTCATATTAGACTTAAGTCAAACCATACTTAGGTTCAACATGACATGAACTTAAGTCTAACTTAAACCTAACTTAAATCTAACCTATATTAGACTTAAGTCAAACAATACTTAGGTTCAACCTGAGATGAACCTAAGTCTAACCTAAACCAACTTAAGTCTAGGCCATATTAGACTTAAGTCAAACCATACATAGGTTCAACCTGACATGAACCTAAGTCTAACCTAAACTAACTTATGTCTAGCCCATATTAGACTTAAGTCAAACCATACATAGGTTCAACCTGACATGAACCTAAGTTTAATCTTAGCCTAACTTAAGTCTAACCCATATTAGACTTAAGTCAAATCATACTTAGATTTAACATGACATGAACCTAAGTCTAACCTAAACCTAACTTAAGTTCAACTCATATTGAAACCTTAGGTTCAACTGATAGTGAACCTAACTCAACTTAGCTTAACATAAACCTTAGAACCTAATCTTAACCTAACTTAAGTTCAACCTACATCGAACTTAAGTCCAAACCTAAACCTTAGGTTCAACTCAACTTGAACCTAAACCAAAACCTAACTTAAGTTCAACCTATATTTAACTTAAATCCAAATCTAAACCTTAGGTTCAATTAATAATGAACCTAACTCTACTAAACTGAACATAAACTTTAGGTTCAACCCAAATTGAATCTAAATCGACATAAACCTTAGGTTCAACCCAAATTGAACCTAAATCGACATAAACCTTATGTTCAACCGAAATTGAACCTAAATTGACATAAACCTTAGATTCAACTCAAATTGAACCTAAATCGACATAAATCTTAGGTTCAACCCAAATTGAACTTAAATCGACAAAATTGAACTCAAATCGACATAAAATCGACATTCTAAACCAAAATCGACATAATCAACATAAATTTGACATTTCAAACATAAATTGACATAATAGACATAAATTTGACATTACAAACAATTAATCGACATAATCAACATAAATTCGAGATTTCAAACACAACTGACATAAAATCGACATTCTAAATCAAAATCGACATAATCGACATAAATTTGACATTCCAAATAATTAATCGATATAATCGACATAAGTTTGACATTTCAAACATAACTGACATAAAATCGACATTCTAAACCAAAATCGACATAATCGACATAAATTTGACATTCCAAACAATTAATCGACATAAATTCGACATTTCAAACATAACTGACATAAAATCGACATTTTAAATCAAAATCGACATAATCGACATAAATTTGACATTCCAAACAATTATTCGACATAATCGACATAAATTCGACATTTCAAACATAACTAATATAAAATCAACATTTTAAACCAAATTTAATAAACACTGACATTAAATGACATTAATCAACATTTCAAACCAAACTCAATGTATCTCGACATAAAACGACAATTCTTAAAGTTTGACCTACATTAAACTTAACTCGATATAAAATTAAAAAAAATCGACAATCCATCCCAAATCAATATTCAAGACAAATAAAAATTTAAACATAAACTGACATAAACCTAAATTGACATTTCAACCGAACTCAGACATCCGACTACTCTGGATCAACAGACACTTTGACCAGGTAATCTAAATATCTTGATATGACATTGTTTCGAACTTTATTTTCCTTGCAGGATAAAGACATGAAGTCTTGTTTAGATTTTCTTTGCATGTTATAGGGTGTGCTAACTCTGTTTTGCAGGACGTCGACAACGGAACATTGACAACAAAACCAGGACTTTTAGGATAGTCATAAAACCTAAACTTTCTACAAACAACAAAATAAAAAAAAATGACATAACAATATAAACAACTGAACTTTTAGGTTAGCCACGAAACCTGAAATAAAACGACAAAATCATTAACATTGACATCAACATGACATCAACGCACAACGACATTTCTATACCACAACAAAAAGATGACATGACACTAAACCAAACAAAATAAATGACAAAATGACATGACAAAATAAAATTGAGATGGTCACAAAACCAAAACTTAAAGCAAAAGGAAATCACAAACAAAATAACAAAAATAAATAAATAATGATATCTTCTTGACATCATTGAAGGTATCTCATGACATAATAACGACATAGGAGATAAAATATCTCATGACAAATCAAGATATTAATCACGATATCTTATGAAATTACGACATCACATTAAGACATGACAAAATGATATGACACAACAAAACTTAAATTTAGGACAAAAGGGAATCATAAACAAAATAACAAAAATAAATAAATAATGATATCTTCTTGACATCATAGAAGGTATCTCATGACATAATAACGACAACTTCTTATAGGAGATAAAATATCTCATAACAAATCGAGATATTAATCACGACATCTTACAACATTATGACATCACATTAAGACATGAAATAAAATCTCATGACATTACGACATCACATTATGACATGACACGACATATAAACTACTACATCTCGACATATCTCATGACATGAAACCAAAACAACAAAATGAAACATAACAAAACAACGACATACACCCAACATAAATAAAATTTTCTGGTAGTATCGATTCTTCAGAAACACACTGCTACAACAACACTTACACTTTTTCGAGGACAAATGTTAATCTTAATCTGGAGTTTTCCTAAGCAGTATTAATTTCTCAGGATGTAATTAACTATAGGAGCTTGCTCCTATAGAAGATTAAAGAACTCAGGATAGGTATTTTACCTACAAGACCTCTCTGGTTACCCAAGATCTTCATATGATTTTCTCATATAAAAAAAAATTTAGTAATTACACAATCTAAAGACTTGTTCTATGAGATTATCATTTGACCTTATTTTCTCTCAATCTCTATCATAATTAATCCTTCTCAAATTTGTCCAAAGACTTCTGACAATAAGTCTAGGTAGGATAAGAAATAGGGCGATAGATAGAGAAAGAGAGTGGCGACTCCTTGACATCAACATGATACAGGAATTAACGGCGACATGTCATCAATATAAATTTTCATCGCCATCAAATTGTTGTAAACACTTTCTAGTGGATTTTCTTTATTTTAAACTGAGTTTTTTGTCGTGATTTATCCATGCTTCGTAAGTGATTTTCTTTACTCTTTCTTTTAAATGAAGTAGTGGCATGTGTAGGAAAATCATTTAAATGCTTCTAGGTGAAAAATAGTTGCATAAATATAATAGAATACTAACGAAATAAGTTCCTTGTTGGCACTTAAATTATTACATAATTCTATCAACCCTTTTACTTCTTATGTCATTATTTTCATTTACTTTTGTTTTGTAATGAAATAGATGCATGTTTAGGAATTAAGATTTCCTTAGATATTCTCTTATTAAATTATGGTGTTAATATTCATACCGGATCTTCATTTACTTTACAAATTGATCACTTGTATTGTTAAAATATGTTGAAGAATTCTGAGACCTAACCGGAGATATCACATGAATCCTTGGGTAATCAAAGGCTATATGCGGGTTATTCATGGTGAAGTGCAAATAAATAGGGAGATATTATTTAATGGGCATAGAATTGATTAGTTTTTAGAGTGGCAGACTAAATTCTAAAAATTTGATTTAAAGAAAGGCAACGGGTCACTGGTAGGGCCAACCATAGCCACCCTTGGACATCTAGTAGTGTGAGCCTAGATTAACCCATTCTACTAATAAAATATATTAAACCGATCTATAGATTAGTCAATGTTCTTTATGCTTGGACCAAAGGGTAAAGAATAGGAATGCTTTTCTTTGGCACTACTACATAAAATTCTAAACATTTTTTTCCTACACATTATCTATGTAATTGCAAGAGAAATGTAGTTTTTAATATCTCAAAATTCTCCAAACCAATTTATCTATATAAGTTGTCTTTTTATTTAAGATATTTATGTAGTATTAGTTATTAGAAAGCCCATTTTAATTGACATTCCAAATTTTTGCCTTATAGAAATCAATTGAAATTAGCCTAAAGAATTTCTTGCCTCACTTCTTTATGGGATCAATATTGGGGTTATAAAATAAAACCCTATATTACTTGAAATGATACCCATACTTGCGTAGTACCCCTAGTGTGCAAAATATTTTCAAAAATTTTACAACACTTTAACTTTATATACTAGCCGCTATTTATAAATCGGGTCAAGTTTTTGGAATCTTTTGGAAGAAAAAATTACTGCGTTATTGCGGGTCGGGTCACCCACCTAAATAGTGACAAAATGATTAATTTTAGTCAAAAATTAAATTCAATTTATTTAGTCCAAATGTTGTATTTTAAAATTTAAATAACTTTTGTTGAAAATTTGAGTCAACTTGAATTATTTTTAAAAGCATTTTGGTCAATTTATCATTTTATCCCTCCTAATTATCATTTCTCTCTCTTGATTATCATTTGCGCAAAAAGTTTCTAAATGGAGTGAAAATTGAGCACCAAAGGACTCATTTGATAGATTTTGATGATATGTACGTAATGGTGAAGTGCATTTTCAAAAATAATGGCTCCTTGAAAAATTTTTACATAAGAAAATTTTTATAAATAAAAATCTTAAGTGCGCAACATTACATAAAATTAGTTCAGTTGATCATCAAATTGATTTACATGGTTTTTATTAGTAATACTAAACCTCATGCAACTTTTAAAAAAAGCTTTACAATAATATTTAGTGCAAACTCAATAGTTCGATGATTTAATCAAGTTTGATTTCAAGTGAAGTCCAACCAAGCTTCATTTAGTGTAAAGAGCTTGACCAAAAATGAGGTCAACAGTTGACAGTTACTAAAATTGAATTGGCAAGATCTTTTTGTAAATGATTTAAAAAGGTTGATGTAATAGTATCCCTAGCATTAAAGCATAAAAGAACATACTGTAATGGATAAGGGTTATGATCAATTCAAAGAGAAATCAACGCAAGTGAGCTCTAGAGAGTAAACTTTTGTGTAGGTTATGTCCACTGATAATCATTTAAAAGATTAAGTTTGACTTAACGGTATTTAAGTCTAATCGAAGATGGTAGGTACCTTGCTCTAATAAGCATAAGATTTATACCATTTTATGTAACCTACCCGCCTCTCGGTGATATATTCAATAGTTCAAAATGCCATCAAAGCTCTTAAGAGCCTAAAAGGGGCAATTTTCTTATTGTGTTGTTTTTTTCTCATGAAGAATGGTCTTCCACATCCCGATTATCGATAAACCTTTTAAGATATTAATATGTGTCCACAAAATTAGTTATTTATTATCAATGTAAGGAAAATGATTAGTATATAAATGAAAAAGAAATATAAATCTCTTTGAATAAATAATCAAGCAACATAACCAAATATACATGTATTCGTCCCTTAGAAATAAGGTTTACCTCATATTTAAGCAAAAAATAGCATAAAATAAAAAAAATCTCAAACATGGGTACACACATTATGAACAAAGAGAGAAAAAGACAAACTCTCAAGGAGCCTCACGGAAAACCCTACACATTTTCTTTCTTTATCCTTATCTTGACCTAACAATTAAATTTCAGCAAGCACACTCTAATAATTTCTCCTTGAAAAGCCTAAGAGAAGCAACATTGTAACTTGAAAATTCTCCAAATTTTTCTCAAATGTATTTTTAAATAAGATTTCTTGATTTCCATCGAAATAAAGTTTAACAAGAATTCATATAGAAAAAAAGGAGTTGTTTGGAACATAAGTGTCAAGGTTATACACTAAGATTTAGGCTCTTAATTCGATATGATTGAAATGGGTATTTGGTTACCAAGTCACTAGGCTGCTTACTCTTAACTTAGCATTGTTAGATTATGTGTACGAGATTGGCACTTGGGTGCTAGAGTGGTACTTGGGAGCCAAAATCTGCAACCTATGTGCCAAGTTTTCTATTTTTTTAGTGGCTTAAGCAAATATGTAAAACCTTGATTTCTATGTTAGCGCATCATTATTCAAAGCCGGAGCACTTGGATTTTTATTTCTAGTCTTGATACTAGTACCTAGTGCCTTGGTCTTGTGTTTGCGCCTCTTACTTGGCACATGAGCTTTTGAAACTAGTCCCTAAATACAGAGCTCTCAGTTTGGTGCCAATGAACAAGCTAGGCTAGTATGCTTGCTTCTACTCAAAATTGCTTGATTTTAGATGATCTAGAAATTTTCTTCTTAATTTTGTAATACTTAAAAAAAAAAAAAAGAGTAAGCATAATTTTAATCGCTAGTGCATCAACACTCATTCAAATAAAATTCAATAATCTACTAATTCATGGACTTAGGATGAGTTAGATATGTGTATAATTTATAATTATCTCAAAGCACAATATCTTCTTTAATTTTATGCACTTGATCTTAGTCCCAAAAATTATTTTGCAATTTAAATAACTTAATTTCAAGCAATTTAGGAGGAGAATGGGATCTAAACACTTATTAGTTACTGGGTAGACTGTGAGCTTTATGTCTTGGTAATATGTTAGTTGGAGCAATGTGAAAAATTAGAGTTTTTCATCCGTTAAGTATTGTGCCTTAGTAATGGATGTTAATAAAAAAATGTTGATGATAGCTTACAAATATTCGATAATCAGTAAACAATTAGATTTTGTTAATTTATCATCAAGAATGTTTATTCAAGGAATGCCTCGTAAAAGGATATTTAAAAGTATCTTGAATAATCCTTGCAAGCCAAGTTCCATCTAATTGACTGATGTGCTGCGGATGAAAGAATGATTTTCCATTTAACAAATTCTTCCACTTTTAAATTTCTATTATAATGTTGCAATGCTTAAACATTTGTACTCAACATTAGTGTTCATATCATTTAAATGATGTTAAATTCAAATTATCTATGGATAGCACCATGACATGCCAACGTGATTCAATGTAAAATGTGCGGAGAGATGAAATTGATAGTAAAACACCTTCGAATAACATCCATAATTACATATTTCCATAAAATATATTATTTTAATTAATCTGTTTAGATGTATTAGGCATGTACTATGTGTGTAAAAAAGCTCCTCTTTCATTAATAATTAATATTTAATGTTTTGGAAGATGTCTATGTTCAACTAGACCGTGAAATTAATATGTTAAACTAGAATGTCATCGTGTCTCAATCATTCATCAAGAACTCTTCCGCACGCTCCACATCGGCATCCAATGAATAAGCAGACCATGACAAAAGGATACTCGAATCCAATGCGAGGGCTAGAAGCTTACCGCATTTTGACTCGCAAAGAATCCTTCCAATCAATCCTCCTCCGAAATCGATAACAGTAATCATACTCCTCCAAAACCCTCCCAATTACTTCGGAAGCAATCCATCCGTTTTATATAAGCTGTCATAGTTGACGTTCATCACCCGCACTTATCCTTCTTTCTACTCCATCGCTAGCGAAACTAAAAAATGGCATATCGAGCAGAGGAAAAGATTGTCGCCTCTTTCATAGACGTTGCCGCCGTTGTGGAACCTGAAATGGTATCTCGGTCGAAGGCCAAGTTCGCCTCCCTAGCCACAGACGAAGCTTCCGAGGTTAAGACTGATGTGGAGCCTGAAACGGCATATCAAGCCGAGGACAAGTTTTCCGCCACTACCACAGGCGACGCCTCGGAGAATAAAAACGATAAGGTTCCGGAAGAGGCTGTCGGCGAGGCTGAGGACGAATCTGCATCAGTCCACATCGTGCACTTGATCAGGCCGGAGGGTGAGCAGCCTGAGGCTTTCGATATCAAAACGCTTGCTTCAGTCATCGGCAGGTCGGCCAATATCCTATCCTTTTTTTTGTTTTTTCTTTTATTTTATAGTCATGTTTGTATCTTTTTTTCTCAGCGAGGAGGCGGCGAAGGAAGCGGTGGTCTATCACTATATTTACGCGGCAAGTGGCTTCTCGGCTAGGCTGACTCCCAAGCAAGTCGCCCTTCTCTCTGGTTAGTATTGCCTACAGAGATCACGGCAATGGAATCAAGACCATGAATGATCGACGTTGCATCAGTTAGAGGGGCATGACAAATGGTTAAAAACATATAAATTGTTTGGTTTTCTTTTATCATGCGTGGTTAAGAAATAAAAATGAATAATTTCGAAAATTCTAAGCAAGATTTAGCCCATGTCTTGCCAATTAACAAAAAATGACTACTTTAAATCCTGCAGGATATTAAATCCCGTTTCTCCTCTATTTTGTCTTAAATCCCGTTGGAAGGTGAATTACGGGATTTATTCAAGTATTCACAACTTTAAATCACTACTTTAAATCCTATGTATGTAAGTATTCCTTTTATTCAAGTTAATCTTAATTAAATCAATTTTTTAATAAATAGTAATCAATAAATTTACTGCCAAGCTAATTATAATTATATAAACTTACAAGTACTTTATAATTGTTTAAAAAAATTTAAATTGCATATTAAAACTTAACTAAACTTTTAAAAATTTTAATGTCATTATTTAGTCTAAAAAATTACTTATCAAAGATTAATTAATAAATATAACTTCTTGCTTCAGAAAACATTAGTTTAATAATATTTTGTATTTGCTACTTGATTTAATTCTTTAACTAAAATATTGCTAACTCAAATGTTTCAATGCAGAGAAACCTGAAATTATGTCGGTAATGCCAGACAAGATATGCCAACTCATTCGCTGAGCTTGATTCTTGACACATGAAAATTACATTTATATTGTCCATCTATGTTTTTAGTTCAATCAATGTGCAATAATATTTAACACAGTTGAACTTTTATCTTATAGTATTTGGTATGAAAGATGTTGTATTGTTATTTCTTATTTAAGTTATGCTATTTCACAATTCTTCATTTAATATTGTTGTGTACCAAAAATAATAGATGCTCATAAATTTAATTTCTGTGGGTAATAATGTACTCTTAATCGAATGCATATAATTAACTTAAACCGAGAACATTTTCACAAAAATAAAAAAAAATGACGCTCAAATCTGTGATTCAGTTTGGATGTACATCAGTCCTTACTATACACATTTGTTTGTACATTTGAAGAGGGTAGTTTAGGAATTTTGGTGTAGCATTGCATGAATGAACTATATTTCGTCCAAGGGTTAGATTGAAAAGCCTCTCAATATTTTTAATCATTAAATGATTAAAGGATTGAGAGCTAAGCCATTTTATTATTAAGTTCTAAAGTGGATCATTAATGAATTGAAAACAGCTTATACTTATGTTAATACCATTGAAGTCTGATGGTAAGGAGAACTAAAAGATTTGATTTTTGTCAAAAATCATGATTGGCAGAATTGATGAATGAATTATTGGATTTTCTTTTTTCTTTTCTTTTGTTGTTGTGAAGAATTTAGTATTTGTCACAACAATTTGAGTACTAATTTGACAAATAGTTGTAATTTTTTAAAACAAGCCCTTCGTATGGAATCGTGAATAACATTCTCGCTTAATTTTGAAACACATCCCAATTAGTTCAAGATAATCAAATTACAAAAACCACAGAAGAAATTTTATATACCCAATATACATGTGTGATATTTTGGAGATAAGAACACCCTGCATCAAATCGTTTCATAAAGAGTTGAATGGTTAGATTAATTAGGACTTCATTCACCTTGAATCAAAGGAGAAAACCTAGCATTTCTATTGATTTCTCATTGGTTCTCTCATCATTAACATTGTTATTCTCTTGTATGCCTATGCATTTGATTTTGCACGTCAATTTTTTTTAATGGGATCTTTTCTTCTAGAGGTTAGAAGTGTCCTCATTTTTATTTTATTTTATTTTATTTTATTGTTTTTTTTGCTTATAATGGTTGTGTGTTATTTATTGTGGCATTACATTTTGAATGTAAATTTGAATTTCTTATTTGTATTTGGTGGTTACATTCTAAATAGGAATAGAATGACATGGTTTGTAGTCCAGAGTACATCAAAGGTACATAATAAATGGAAAATATCATGGTCACACCCTCAAACAACAAGCAATAGTTAATGCCTCATGATGAAGTGGCAAGCGGATAAATCATTTTCTTCCTCAATTGGTATTATGAAACTTTCCGCAATTGCTGATTTCCAGAGGTCTCAGTTCATCGAATAAACCATCTCTTATTATATTTTAACAGAATTATCGACTGTTTTAAGCTCGTAACTAAAACACTTGTCAATAATTTAAAAATCAACAGGAATTCGAGACTACATTTTTCTTGCCAACACCTTTGTCACGCACATTGATCAACACTTTTGAATAGTTTACTAGGCACGAGGACATTGCTTGTTGTTGTTAATTTCTGATAATCGACGAGCTAACCTTCAAAAATTGTCGTTCACTTAACAGTCAGTTAAGTGTCGCAGCCATCGTTTTTATGATGCACGTGATCTATTCGTTGGGTGCCAACGGTGTGTTTATATTTTAACTAATGAGGAGGCCATTGGTTAGTTGTCGATTTTTATTAAAGCCATTGGTAACGCAATCCTAATATATCCAACAGTTTATGTTGTCTATTATGACAACAATTAATGGAATAATCATCATAAAACTAAAGAGGAGCCAATGAATGTTAGTAACATAAAAAAATAAATTCCCCCTTTGCTATGTAAGATTTCAACACCTATAATCATAACACAGCTTAATTGATCCAAGCATTTTATATGCTAAAATCATATTTAAATAATTTGTATCTAATCGAATAGTTAACTAAGTAGACTGCATTTAATTTAACATTTATGCATCACTGTTCAATAAGAGAATATCTGCTCATATGTTTAACAAAATCATATACAAATAAAATAAAAATATCCCCGTTAATCCTGCTTTTCTCATCATCATCCTCCTCCAATGGTGTCTTCGTTCACTACTTTGCCTACTTTCGTAACGCATTTAACTCGACTATCAAGTTGGCCTCCATATTGCCTCCACTTCTGACCTCATCTGGTCGAAGCAAGCCTCCATCTCGGCAGCAAAAAACGTCAACACTTTTAAGGACCTCCTCCATCTGTAAGATTGAAGTAGAAGCCTTGGATGCACTAGTGGAGAGGGTAAGCATCGAAGGCGTATACCTGAGAACAGATCTCGTAAAATAAAACCTTCTTCTTCACTCTTGCAGAATCCCTTCATAGGTCGTACATGGACGGATCATGATCTCAGTTCTTAATACCACCCAATGGCTGGGATCGACTCTCCCTGAGCTACTAAAATCTCTCTTGCAAAAAGTACTTACATATTATTAGAGCTAGCATGCATAAACATAAAACAGATTTAGCTCACTAATTACCTCAGGCACGGGATCTATCATTGATCAAAACTGGTCTGTCTTCTCATGTGGGTGCGCTAGTATACATCGGCAGTGTAGGACTCTCATCCCAACTATACAATAAGCCAATGTAATAAAAAATTTAGAATATATTTTTAATTTATATTAAAATTTAAAGCAAAAATAAAATCTTGCCAGCCTTCGCTTGTATTCTTTTTATGGGAGCGCCCCACTAGTGTGCTTGGAGGCTCCCATGCCTTCATAGTCCAAGCGCCAGTTTTTCTTTACCTAGTCCCTCTTCTTTTAGTACTCCGGAGAATCCCAAACCTTGAGCAGCAAGTACGAGTTTTCTTTACTTGTCTCATTACAAAGGGAATTGCTGCGATTATTGAATATTGTCAAAAATGTCTTGTAAACGATTATTTCCCTTACGCTCAAAGTATCATCGGATTTGAGCTTCATTCTTAGGGCGTTGAAAAAATTTTTTCTGCAAATTTACATGGATTATGTTAGATTGATAAATATATAAACATAACTTTAGAATATTGTGATATATATTGATGTGTGAAAATATTGCATGAATTTCTTTATATTTTGCTCATCTTTTTGATGCAAATCACACTTTAAAGAAAGGTATTTGAATGTTTTTCGTTTGCAGCTATAACATGTAGTTGGAGTGAAACGAACTGGAAGAAACACAGAGCGAAAAAGAGAAGGCTTTAAAAGAAGCTATTTTTATGAAGGCTGAAGCCATGGCACCAAGCACATGCATCTAGGAGCCAGCTGATGCACCAAAAATATATATTATTTTTGCTATATAGTTTTACCCATTTTTGGTAATATTGCACTTTAAAGAAATATATTTTTCATGATTTGTTGCAGGTATGATGATTTCAGGTGATTGGAGCGAAAAGAAGCGAAAAAGAACGAATTTGGAGCAAAAAGGAGCAAAAAGGAGGAAAACAGCTAGCACCGCCGGCACTATTTTCTAGAGAGCTCAGCAATATTGGGACGATAGTGCGCCGCCGGCGCCTAATGCCGGTGGACTTCAAATTTGAAGAGTTTTGGCGACTTTTTGAAGGGATGCCTATGGAAACTTTTGGGATTTCGTTTCTAACTTATAAGTAACTGTTTTTGGACAAAGACTAGTGTGGTTTTGTTGTGCGTTTTGTGTGTTTTAGAGAGTCTAGTGTATTTTGAGTGTTAGGGCTTAGGAGAGAAGAGTGTAGAAGTAAGAATTTAAGAGGAATTCTTCTCTAAGGAGTGAAGGAGAGGAAGTAAAGTAAGAGATTGCTTCTTCCTTTCCGTTCTAAAGAGGAAATTAAGTGTTGCAAAGAAGAGAGAAAAGGATTCAAAGGAACTTCAAGGTAATTGCATTGGGGAAGAGAAAGAGATAAGTTGTATTTTCTTTTGTGGTTTGTATGACTTTTCTTATATATATAAAATCCATATTTTATTGTATCTTCTTCATGAATTCTAAGTGGTCTCTTTTGTCTTTCTTCTTGCATAGAGATGTGATGATGTGTTGATGTGGATTTGAAGTGCTTTTAATATATTGAAGAAATTGTGATGGTTTTTCATTTCGAACTTAATTTACTTTTCGATCTGGCCAATTGAATTGTTAAAATATGTTGTTGAACATTAACTCTGAAAGGATTTAGTGTCCTACAACAATAATGAAGAATCCATTCAATTTACATGGATGAATTGCGTAGTTCATGAGAATTGAGTGCAAATAAATATGGAAATGTGTTTTGATGGACTTTAAATTGGAGGTTTCAAGGTGACAGGCTGAGATCCGCAATTTGGTCCTAAGATGAGTAACTAAACTCAAATGTTAGCCATCAGGTGAAGGGTGAGTGGGAGCTCCGTAGTGAGAGCCGGTATCCTCCCAGTGTAGCCTTAGATTTAATGACTAAACTTAGGATATGTCAATGTTCTTTTCATGCTTGGAAGAGAGGGTACTCTTTTAAGGGTAAAGAAACATTTATGCTCCTATTTGGCACAATACCATAAATAATCATTCCATATTATACACACATCATATTCTCATTGCAAGAGGAAAGATACTTTTCTTTATCAAAACCTTTCAAATATATAGCTTAGTGTGTGTCTGTTATTTAATTCTATTTTAAAAGATATTAGAAATAATTGTAATTTGTTTAATTGTTATTGTCTTCTGCATCTTGGTAGTATAAGTAAACATTAAACTTTAATTGCAATTTGAAAGTCGTAATTTAGTACTACATTATCTACTGTGAAACTCTTGCTTTCTTTTTACTTCATCATTTCCCTGTGGGATCGATAAAAGAACTCCATTAGAGCCCTATATTACTTTATATGATACATATACTTTCGTTGAATGCTTGGAACTTACAAAATCATTATAAATATATATAAATTTGAGTTCACAAATTCTTGCAATATGAAAGTCCGAACCGCATCACTAGCCAAGCTTGGTACCAGAGAGATTGGCACGAAAGTACTAAACACTGGGTGCCAAGGACTGAGTTTTAATGGACAAGGTCATGACATGAGATCAATGTGGCGCTTAGTGTTAACCTCACTTTTATGAGGGTCTCTTATGAATGTCATCTATAATCAATGCTGAAAAAGAAATTTACCAACATTGACTCCTTAAAACACATGAAGGACCTCAACACCCTACAATTAAGATGAACTCTAATATCTTCCTTTTAACCTCAAAATTGAGAGAAACTTTACACAAACCTAATCAGACCCAATGGTCACAACATGGACTATTTGGTCAACCATGGACCCAATGGTCACTACATGGACCATTTGGCCAACCCTAAGACTTATTTGGTAAAACATGGTCAAGATGGTCAAACATGGACCCAAAGACCACCACATTGACCATTTGGTCAACCATGGTCCAAATGATCACCACATGGACCATATGGTCAACCCTAAGTCCCATTTGGTCAAACTGGTCAAATGGTCAAACATGGACACAATGGTCACCACATGGACCATTTGGTCAACCTTAAGACCCATTTGGTCATAGCTAATTAAAATGGTCAAACATGGACCCAAGGACCACTACATGAACCATTTGGTCAACTGTGGACCCAATGGTCACCACTTGGATCATTTGGTCAACCTTAAGACCCTATTGGTCAAACTTGGTCAATATTGTCAATCTTAGACTTAAAGACCACCACATTAACCCTTTGGTCAACAGTGGACCTAGTGATCATCACATGGATCATTTAGTCAACTTTGGGACCCAATTGGTTAACCATGGTCAGTTGGTCAACTATTACCAGTTTTGGTCAATTAATGTTCTTTTGATCAAATTTTTAATTCTTTTAATTAATGAAATATTTTATTAACTAAAGGAATGAAATTAAGATTCACTAGACCTAAGAATTAAGCCTTAAATTCAAGACTTAAACCCATGACCACTTAAACCTATACATGATAATTCAAGAGCTTAAGCCAATGCTTAATGGCTAAACCCTAAATCCAACCTCTTAATCCATCATTTTTGAGTTATGCATGATCCATAAGACAGATTATGACATGACTGACCCATTAAAAACTCATTAAGAAACACCTAGTCACTATATTTGACCTAAGTCAAAGACCATTTTGAGGGGTGGCCTAGGTATCGTTCCATCCAAAATATATTGAATGACTTGCAAGCTTAGGTGGGGGGGGTAAGGGTAATCCAACTTATCTTGAATTACTTATCCACCACACTTCCTATCCAATGAAGAGAAATTCTTGACCAAGCTACTCTCTTCACCATACATGCGTTCATAGTGAGCCCAACTTAGAAATGCTAAACTCAATCATACCCATCCGAAATTTGACCTCCATGGGTTCATTTATCTTCTCTGAGCTGCCTCCTTCTTCCCCTTATTGAATTTGAGCTTAGCCATGGCTTCTCTATAGCTATAAAAAGGCTAAGCAGAGAGCTCCCCAAGAGAAGAGAAAGTAACCTACTATCACTAAACCCTAAAACACTCAACACAAAACTTGTTCCTCATGACATAAGCATACAATTCCCCATAGTTTGAGCTTCTGTACTTTATCACAGAGCTCTAATTTCTCACCTGAAAACCAAGACAACTTTTTGGGTTAACATAAACCTCCTCAAAACTCCCATTAAACAATCCTAAAACCTTCACTGAACATTATGGGAAAGTTCCAAATAAAAATTGGCTCTTCCTGCAAGCTCCAACCTATTCCAAGCTGAAACCGTGACCCCATCTCAACAAGAGTATGCTCCAACTAAATTTCACTCAAAATTGAGCTAAGGAGGAGCTTCACAAGGAATAGTTGATCGTTTCCATCAAGCTCAATTGGGGTTTCACCTCTTGAGGCTATGTATATGCCCTAAATTTGAAAAAAGTGCTGGGGTCTGATCCTTTGTGAAGATAACCATTAAATTGAACCCACATAGACATATGAATGTGGTCGTCTCTTTGAGCTGAAGCTTAAAGAACAAAATTTGTGAAAATCCATTGAGATTTGAGTGAGATCTTAATGTTTAAACACCAACCATTCACAATTTAACAATCTTTAAGGATGATGGCTGAATGTCGTCCATTTCCATGTATTTGAAATGGATGGCTGCGATCTAGCCAGATCGCGGATCCGTCCATATGAAACAGATGAAATAGCGAGCCATGGACTGTCCGCGTGTAAAGCCACACCAACCAAATGCCTTTGTGTGGAGTTCGATCTGTTTAATGATCCAGTCAACTACCGAGTTGGATTAAGGGAAAATTAGGCATTTTCTAATTTAAATAAATCCAGAAAATTCTGAATAACTTCCAAAACTCATAAATTTTCAAGGAAAAATCATAATAATGAACAAAAATACCTTGAGATTACAAGAACAAAGAGAAAATTATAAAAATGAAAGTTGAAATTAATGAATTATATTTGATTTTTAATTAATTAATTACTAACTGGAGTAACTTAGTTATTAAAAATAATTATAAATTAAAAAATGATAAAAATTTTAGAGATTCATCTTGTCATCAAAGGGAACATCCACTAAGTTTTATAGAGTAAGGAAAAAGTTCTAAGATGAAATAACCAATTTTCAATCACATTTTGTAACTATTTTTCTCAATAATTAAAAAAATCAGAAAATTCAAAATAAAAATTGGAAATTGGTTAGGAAATTTAGGGTAATTCACTTAAACCATAATATAATAATTTCTAACCTTTAGAAAATTTAAAATGACAAGTTAGACATTTAGGATTAAAATTATAAATTTAAAAACCTATGTTTTAAACCCTAAAAATTCTCATTTTAGGATTAACCAGCCCTAAACTAAGATTACATCCTTAAAACTTATCCACATTAGGTTTAAGCCAAAAACAAACACTTGGTTTCAACCGAAATGAAACCAAGTCAAAATCAAAACCCATTGGGCTCAATCTAAATGAACCTAGATCAAATTCTTAACACTTGGGTTCAACCCACATGAACCTAAGTCAGAATCAAAACCCATTGGATTCAACCCAAGCAAACCAAAATTAGGTCTAGAAGTAATTAGACCAAATTAATCTAATTAGATCTTACTTAGATAAGGTTTAATTAACCTTAAACTATAATTAGGTATCACCATAATTAGATCGAATTAATCTAATTATGCTTTACTTACATTAGGCTTAATTAACCCTAAACCATAATAAGGTCTAACCCTAATTAGACCTAATTAATCTAAATAATCCTTATTTACATTAGTCTTAGTTAATCTTAAACCATAGTTAGGCCAAACCCTAATTAGAACTAATTAATCTAAGTAGGCATTAATTACGTTAGGCTTAATTAACCTTAAGCCATAATTAAGTTTAACCATATTAAACCAAATTAATCTAATTAAGCCTTACTTACATTAGGCTTAATTAAACTTAAACTATAATTAGTTCTAACCCTAATTAGACTGAATTATTCCTATTAAGCCTTACTTACATTAGGCTTAATTAACCTTAAACCATAATTAGGTCTAACCCTTATTAGACCTAATTAACATAATTAAGCCTTGCTTACATTAGACTTAGTTAACCTTAATCCATAATTAGGTATAACTCTAACTCAACCAAATTAATATTATTAATCCTTATTTACGTTAGACTTAATTAACATAATTAAGTCTAACCCTAATTTCACCTAATTAATCTAAATAAGCCTTACTTACATTAGACTTAATTAAGCTTAAATCATAATTAGGTCTAATCCTAATTGAAGTTATTTAATCTAATTAAGTCTTACTTAAATTAGCCTTAATTAACCTTAAACCTTAGCTATGTCTAACTCTTATTAGACCTAATTAAACTTTAAGCCTTACTTATATTAGACTTAAATTAACTCAAAGCCTAATCAAATTTAACTTGCATTAGACTCAATTACATCTTATGCTTTACATACATTAAGCTTTGGACTTAAATTCCAACCATATGAATTGAACTTAGGTCGCTTCAAAACCTTAAAACTTAAACTAAACCCAAGTGAGCTATTCTGAACTTAGTCTAAATTCCTTTTGGTCCAACCTATATTAGACTTAAACTTTAAGTACTAAACTATACTAGACTTAGTCAAAATTTTAACTCTTATTAAAATTAGACTTAACCACAATATTCATACTTAAGTCCCAACTTCAAATAAAATGATACCATATGTTCAATCCAAACTGGACCTAAGTCAACCTAAACTTTAGGTTCAACCTAAATTGAACCTAAGTCGCCTTAAGCCTTAGGTGCTACCAAAATTGAATCTAATTAACTTTAAGCCTCAGGTTCTATCATTAAACCTAAGTAATTTTAAACCTTAGGTTTAACATAAATCAATCCTTGAGTTAAATCCAAATTCAACCAATAAAACCAAACATCTTTAGGCCTTACCTACATTAGACCTAAATCTTAAATCAACCTCTTCTGGTCCCACCTAAATTTGACCAAAATATTAACCAATTTCTTCAGGTTCAACCGATACTGAACCAAAATACCTTAAGTCTAACTTACATTATACTTAACCAAATGATCTTAGGTTTAAATGACACTGAACCTAAACTTTAAGTCTAACCTACACCAAACTTGATCAAATTCATTAGGTTCAACCCACACTGAACCTAGATAATTTATGTCTAGCATACCTTAGACTTAACCAAACTCTTTGGGTTCAACCTAAATTGAATCAAAGTTACCTCAAACCTTAGGTTCAACCTAAATTGAACCTAACCAAACCTGAATCATAAATTTCCTTAGGTCTAACCTACATCGAACATAAACTTTACATCTAATATAAATCAACCTCTCTTAGGTTTAATCTAAATAAAACACAATGTTTCGGATTTAATTCACATCTAAATTGAACAAACAAATTAACTGACGTACCACTCAAAATCAACTAACATAAAAATTACCCTAAAATACAAATAACTTAAAATTCACTCTAAAGGACATTAAAACTTAAACTTGAACCTCAAAATACAACTAGGTTTGAGAAGATATATTGGAGGAGGTAACCCATGGTTGATAATGAAATATCTTCCGGTCACTCGCGACTAATTAAATCACAAAATTTATGACCTGGGATGATGAAACCATGAGATCTTGATCTAGTCATCCTAAACAAAATTATAAAATAACAAAATGATAAAAACTTAATCGGTTAATAAATCATAAAAAACCTAAAATTTTCAACCCCTAAAATCTGAAAAAGACACTAAAACTTAAATGAAACTCTAATGAACAAAGATCAACAAATGTGATTTGAAACACAATATTTTTGATCTACGAAGATTTCTTGGACGATGCAATCCGTGATTGTTGATAAGAATCTTTCGGTGCTGGTTTGAACACTTTTCAAATTAAATAGATCAAAGCAACCGATAACCCTGGAATAACGAAGCCATGAACATCTTGACCGGGTAGTCTAAAAATTAAAAACCATTTAATAATTTAGGAAATAAATTTGACATTATTTCTCTTATAGGAAAAATTTAAACTAGAATGTGTTTTTCTTGTAGAAATGTTGAATATATAAGACATGTTTTGTTTTAGATTTACTTTGCATTTTTTATGGTGTGCTAACTCTGTTTTGTAGAACAACATTATAAAAAAAGAAACAATGAACTTCAAAACAAAAATATAACCACAAAACAAAAAAGAAAAATAAATTAAAACAAAATGGCTATAACAAACGAGATAAAAATGAGTAAAAGAAAACAAAACCAAACCTTTAGGGTCGTACATAACACTTCGAAATATATTACCTTTAGGATTGAACATTGATGTTTCTTTCCTTGATCTTGACACTTAAAAATTCTTGGAGAGTGAATATTAACATTAACTATATGAGCTTGCTCCAATAAGAGAATGAAGAACTCAGAATAAGTAATATACCTAAATTTATGGTTATTGAGTTTTTCATATGGTTTTCCTTATACACGAATCTCAAGAATCATATATTCTAGAGACTTCTCTTTAATGTTCACCACAACAAAATTATCCTGACACTTTCTGTCTACTGTTTTCTATCTTCATTATCCATTTTCCTTCATCCTCTAAGTTTCATATTATCTAAGGATCATTTACATTAACCAAAATAATAAGTTACTTAGAGATTAGGGCGATATGATAGATAAATAGGTGTCGACTCATGGATAATAATGACACCAACAACCGATCGAAAGAGAATTGGCAGTGACGGGTAACAATGAGTTTCCGGATGCATCAAGAGAGTGGCGACTCCAATGGGAAATTTCTCTCTCCTCATCTCTCACTAAAGCATTTGTTCTCCATCTAAAGATGTTCCATCTTTTAATAGATAGGATCTTCTCTTTAAAATATAACTCTTTTAAGAATTATTCATGCCAAAACTTATATAATGACAAGACAAAATGACATAAATTAATAAATTCCCAGTTTATGAAATGAGTTTGTAATAAATCTTGACATTTTATTCTCCTAAATATTCAAAAATACTACAATGGATTCCCCAAACTCAGACTTTTCCTATTCTCAAGATCTTAATTCACCAACTAATGAAACTGCTTGATTCCAACATATTTAATTTGGGTTATTTGACTAACTTGAATCGTATGTTGACCCCAATTTTGTGAGGATTATTTATAAATCATCTTGAGAAAGGAAGTCTACCAATATTGACCTTTTAAAGCTTCCCAATGATCACTAAACTCTAATGTCTAGGATAAAACCGTAATGAAGCCTTATTTAACCCAAATCTTAATGACATCCTAAAATGATCAAATCAGCAATGACAAATCATAATCTGATCAACTCTTGACCTAAATGATCAAACTTTGGGCAAAATGGACATATCAACATATTGACCAACAGGTCAACCCTCGACCTAATAGTCAAACTTTGGTTAAAATGGACCAATTGACCACCCATTGACCAACAGGTCAACCCTTGACCCAAATGGTCAAATTAGTTCAAAATGGTCAATCTATGACCTAATGACCACCCCATTGGCTAAACTAGTAAACCCTTGACCTAAATAGCCAAATTAGGTCAAAATGGTCAATTCATGAACCAATGACCACCACATTGACCAAGCTGATCAACCCTTGACCCAAATGGTCAAATTAGGTCAAAATGGTCAATCGATGAACCTATGATTACCACATTGACCCAATGCCAACCTCATTGACCACTAAGTCAACCTAGACACTAAATTGGTCAAATCTGACTCATTTGATTAATTTAAAACATTAAAATGATCAAACATGATCATTAGTTCAACCCTAATCAAACCTAGATCCCATTACCAAAATTAATGACCTCAGAATTAAATTAACCATGACAAGGTTAAGTAAATCACTGGTGGTCAAACCTAGATCTGGACTGGTCAACCATGGTCAACCCTGGTCAACTATGGTCAACTTTGGTCAACTTGTATCAAAATACTCAAATTTGAATCAAATTAATAAAAAAATAATCAAATGATTAACCTTCAAAATTATTTTGATTAATTTATGGGTTAATATTATAATTTTTTACATTTTTAATTAATTACATAATTAATTAAAAATAGAATTATGATTAAACAACCCTAAATTAAATTTGAAATTATGACATCACCTATGACATCAAAAATCCATTATTGATTTTTAAAATTAAATTTATTTTATGGGAGTCACCTATGGGTCACCCATGACCCATGAGACTCACCATGGCTTGGTCAACACATTAACCAACACATGAGTCATAACATTTAACCAAGGTTAAACGTTATCAAGATACCATCATGAAATGAGGATGATGTGTCAATCTTCCCTTAACCTAAAACATGAATCAGCTCCTCCCACGAAGTGAGTTGGCTGGCCAACCCAAATGTCATCACACACAAAATGAACTATCCAATGGGAGAGGAGAATGAAATAAACCAACTTTTTTTTCCATGGTTAAACATCATCATGACCAAACCTTGAAAATGGTTAATATGAGCCTTATGTGTCATGCCCTCTTGAAATTCATTGAATGAGTTGGTGAGCTTATATTGGGGAAGCAAAATTAGATCAAATTGGAGATTCTTATCCACCTTAAGGATCATCCAATGGCAGGATGCCAAAATTTTAACTCATCCTTCTCCATGGATGAACCTAACATGGATTGCTTTGGAAACTCAAAAATGATTATCCTTCAGCCGAAGTCTAATCTTCAAGGTATTATTGACATGGTAAGCAACTCCCCCAAGTAAACCCAAGCCAACCTAGGCTCGCCCATGGCCTCCCCATGGCTATAAATAGAGGCTATCCTGAGAGCCCTAAGAGAGAAATAGACAAGCTTATAGCCTATATTACCTGAACCACCTAAGACCAAATGTGCTCTCCAAACCTTAAGGAATTGATTCCCCTTGGATTCAACTACTGAAACCCACTGGTTTGCCCAAACTTCTCTACCCAAAATAAGAAACTTTTTGGGTATGAAATGAAGTTTTTCTAAACTTCAAATTAACTCCTCTAAAAGCTTCCTAAAGCCCTACTAAGACAAGCCCAATTAAAATTGACCCTTTCCATAGGTTCTAACCCACTCTTCCACTTTCATTTTCCAAATCGTGGCCCACTCTGATTAAACTCATACACTGACCCAATGTCAGCTCAAAGTTAGTTGGAGACATGCTCGTTGAGGTCAAGTCGAAGCTTCCAAGCCATTTAAATCAAGCTTCGATTA
This sequence comes from Papilionanthe hookeriana x Papilionanthe teres, assembly GCA_022702705.1. Classification (NCBI taxonomy): domain Eukaryota; kingdom Viridiplantae; phylum Streptophyta; class Magnoliopsida; order Asparagales; family Orchidaceae; genus Papilionanthe; species Papilionanthe hookeriana x Papilionanthe teres. Next base: position 106,289,692 of record CM040426.1, read on the forward strand.
ATTAAGGCCATGGTATGGTTCATTCGACCTCATTCGAGCGCAGTTTGATACTTTATAAAAGAAACAAATTCATAACCCTAATTCGGCCTCTTCAGATGAAGCTATAAGGATGAAAACCACTCGAATTCATCAAAAATTGAATGAGATTTTGTCACTAAACTATGAACGGATTATGGGTTTAGACTAGAGGAAGGAGATGAACGGATGTCGCCCATTTTCGTGTTTTGAAAATGGACAGCTCTGATTAAATAGAAAAGGGTCACGTGTGATGGCCCAAACATCAGATCAAGCACATTTTTGACGGATCGTAGGATCCGTGTCGAGCCTATGATTTTTCTGTTTAGTGAAGGAAATAATTAAAACTGAATAACCTTAAAAAAATCATAAATTCATATCTTGATAGATAAAATTCACAAGAATACAATAAAAATATCCTTGAACTCAGGATAATGAGGACAATAATGTGGAAACAAAATTATGAATTTATGAATTATATTTTATTTTTAATTAATTAATTATTATATGTAGTAACTTAATTATTAAAAATTAATTATAATTCAAAAAAGATGAAATTTTCAGAGATCTTTCTCCTCATCATGAAAAACATTCCTTGATTTTTTTAAGTTTAGGGGAAGTCTTTAGTATGAGACATCTAATTTTCACCTTACTTTGTGATTATTTTCCAAAATAATTACAAAAATTAGTAAGTTGGAAAATAAAATTTGAAGATGGTTAGTAACTTTTGGGTGATGATTTTAAACCTTAAAAATGACATTTCCTAACCTTTGAAAAATTTAAAATGACATCTTAAACTTTTACGAAAAATTTTATAAAATTGGGAAATTTTAAATAGAACCCTAAAATATATATCTCTCATAAAAGAGATATCTAGGACTAATTAAGTCTTAGAACATAAGTTTAAAACACTTTAAACTTAAGATAAATCTAAAAATCTTAATTTGGTTTGATTTTAGAATAACTTAAACCTTTAAAAATCCTAATTAAAATTAATTACATTAAACCTTAATTACATTAGGTTTAATAAAAATTAAACCCTAATTAGGTCCAAGAAACCAATTAGACCTAATTAAATCAAGTTAAGCCTTAATCACATTAGGATTAACTTAATAAACCATAATTAGGTCTAAGACACCAATTAGACCAAATTAAATCCAGTTAACCCTTAAACACTGTAGTTTTAACTTAATAAACCCTAATTAGGTCTAAGACACCAATTAGACCAAATTAAATCAAGTTAACCCTTAATCATATTAGGTTTAACTTAATAAACCATAATTAGGTATAAGACACCAATTAGACCTAATTAAATAAAGTTAAGCCTTAATCACATTAGAACTTAATAGACCCTAATTAGGTCTAAGAAATTATATAGACTTAATTAAGTCAAGTTAGGTTAGAACTTAATAAATCCTAATTAGGCCTAAGACATTAATTAGACTTAATAAAGTCAAGTTAGGCCTTAATCACATTAGGTTTAACTTAATATATCCTGATTTAGTCTAACCCATCATTAGGTCTAATAAAACTTATTAAACCTTACCCAAATTAGGTTTACATAACCTTGATCTAATTAGACTCAACAACAATTAAGTCTAATTAAACTTATTAAACCTTACCCAAATTAGGTTTAATTAACCTTAATTTAATTAGACCTAACCACAATTAAGTCTAATTAATCAATTAAACTTTACCCAAAATAGGTTTAATTAACCTTAATCTAATTAGACTCAACCACAATTAAGTTTAATTAAACTTATTAAAGATTACCCAAATTCTGTTTAATTAACCTTAATCTAATTAGACTTAACCAGAATTAAGTCTAATTAATCAATTAAAGCTTACTCAAATTAGGTATAATTAAACCTATTAAATCTTACCCAAATTAGGTTTAATTAACCTTAATCTAATTAGAATTAACCACAATTAAGTCTAATTAATCAATTAAAGCTTACGCAAATTAGCTTTAATTAACCTTAACCTTATTAGACTTAACCATATTTATGTCTATTTAATAAATTAAACCTTACCCATGCTAAGTTTAATTAACATTAATCTAATTAGACTTAACCACAATTAAGTCTAATTAATCAATTAAACCTTACCTAAATTAGGTTTAATTAAACCTAACTTAATTAGACTTAACCATAGTTAACTCTAATTAATTAATTAAACTTATCCAAATTAGGTTTAATTTACCTTACCCTAATTAGACTTAACCACAATTCAGTCTAATTAATCAATTAAACTTTATCCAAATTAGGTTTAATTAACCTTAACCTATAGTTAAGTTCAACCAAACTTTAAGCTAAGTCAAACATAAACCATTTAGGTTCAACCCAACTTGAACCTAAGCCAAACTTAGACATATTAGGTTCAACATACATTGAACCTAACCTTAACCTATGATTAGGTTCAATCCAATTTGTACTTAAGCCGAACTTAAAAATTTTAGGTTCAAAATACTTTAAACCTAACCTTAACCTATGTTTATGTTCAACCTAACTTGAAGTTAAATCTTTTAGATTCAACCTACATTGAATCTAACTTAAACTTAGGTTCAATCTACATTGAACCTAACTCAAACCAAAATTAAGTTCAACCTAACTCGAGTCTAATCCAAACTTAACTTAGGTTCAAATAACATTGGACCTAACTTAAACTTAACTTAAATTTAACCTACATCTAACCTAACACAAACAGAGTTCAATCTACATCGAACCTAACTCAGAGTTAAACTTAAGTTTAAGTCAACTCGAACTTAACCTAAACTTAACTTAGAGTTCAAACAACATTGAAATATACCAAACGTTTAACATAAGACCAACCCAAAGTTGAAATTAAGTCCTTAACTTAGGTTCAAAACATTGAACCTAAACCAAACCTTTGCTTAAGATCAACCTAAAGTTGAATTTAAGTCAAAATCCTTAACCTAGGTTTAAGCCACATTGAACCTAAACCAAACCTTTAACTTGAGAAATTGGAAAATAAAATTTGAAGATGGTTAGTAACTTTTGGGTGATGATTTTAAACCTTAAAAATGACATTTCCTAACCTTTGAAAAATTTAAAATGACATCTTAAACTTTTACGAAAAATTTTGTAAAATTGGGAAATTTTAAATAGAACCCTAAAATATATATCTCTCATAAAAGAGATATCTAGGACTAATTAAGTCTTAGAACATAAGTTTAAAACACTCTTAATCTTAATTTGGTTTGATTTTAGAATAATTTAAACCTTTAAAAATCCTAATTAAAATTAATTACATTAAACCTTAAATACATTAGGTTTAATAAAAATTAAACCCTAATTAGGTCCAAGAAACCAATTAGACCTAATTAAATCAAGTTAAGCCTTAATCACATTAGGTTTAACTTAATAAACCATAATTAGGTCTAAGACACCAATTAGACCAAATTAAATCCAGTTAACCCTTAAACACTGTAGTTTTAACTTAATAAAACCTAATTAGGTCTAAGACACCAATTAGACCAAATTAAATCAAGTTAACCCTTAATCATATTAGGTTTAACTTAATAAACCATAATTAGGTATAAGACACCAATTAGACCTAATTAAATAAAGTTAAGCCTTAATCACATTAGAACTTAATAGATCTCTAATTAGGTCTAAGAAATTATATAGACTTAATTAAGTCAAGTTAGGTTAGAACTTAATAAATCCTAATTAGGCCTAAGACATTAATTAGACTTAATAAAGTCAAGTTAGGCCTTAATCACTTTAGGTTTAACTTAATATATCCTGATTTTGTCTAACCCATCATTAGGTCTAATAAAACTTATTAAACCTTACCCAAATTAGGTTTACATAACCTTAATCTAATTAGACTCAACAACAATTAAGTCTAATTAAACTTATTAAACCTTACCCAAATTAGGTTTAATTAACCTTAATTTAATTAGACCTAACCACAAATAAGTCTAATTAATCAATTAAACTTTACCCAAAATAGGTTTAATTAACCTTAATCTAATTAGACTCAACCACAATTAAGTTTAATTAAACTTATTAAAGATTACCCAAATTCTGTTTAATTAACCTTAATCTAATTAGATCTTAACCGTAATTAAGTCTAATTAATCAATTAAAGCTTACTCAAATTAGGTATAATTAAACCTATTAAATCTTACCCAAATTAGGTTTAATTAACCTTAATCTAATTAGAATTAACCACAATTAAGTCTAATTAATCAATTAAAGCTTACGTAAATTAGCTTTAATTAACCTTAACCTTATTAGACTTAACCATATTTATGTCTATTTAATAAATTAAACCTTACCCATGCTAAGTTTAATTAACATTAATCTAATTAGACTTAACCACAATTAAGTCTAATTAATCAATTAAACCTTACCTAAATTAGGTTTAATTAAACCTAACTTAATTAGACTTAAACCACAGTTAACTCTAATTAATTAATTAAACTTATCCAAATTAGGTTTAATTTACCTTACCCTAATTAGACTTAACCACAATTCAGTCTAATTAATCAATTAAACTTTATCCAAATTAGGTTTAATTAACCTTAACCTATAGTTAAGTTCAACCAAACTTTAAGCTAAGTCAAACATAAACCATTTAGGTTCAACCCAACTTGAACCTAAGCCAAACTTAGACATATTAGGTTCAACATACATTGAACCTAACCTTAACCTATGCTTAGGTTCAATCCAATTTGTACTTAAGCCAAACTTAAAAATTTTAGGTTCAAAATACTTTAAACCTAACCTTAACCTATATTTATGTTCAACCTAACTTGAAGTTAAATCTTTTAGATTCAACCTACATTGAATCTAACTTAAACTTAGGTTCAATCTACATTGAACCTAACTCAAACCAAAATTAAGTTCAACCTAACTTGAGTCTAATCCAAACTTAACTTAGGTTCAAATAACATTGGACCTAACTTAAACTTAACTTAAATTTAACCTACATCTAACCTAACACAAACAGGTTCAATCTACATTGAACCTAACTCAGGTTAAACTTAAGTTTAAGTCAACTTGAACTTAACCTAAACTTAACTTAGGTTCAAACAACATTGAAATATACCAAACGTTTAACATAAGACCAACCCAAAGTTGAAATTAAGTCCTTAACTTAGGTTCAAAACATTGAACCTAAACCAAACCTTTGCTTAAGATCAACCTAAAGTTGAATTTAAGTCAAAATCCTTAACCTAGGTTTAAGCCACATTGAACCTAAACCAAACCTTTAACTTGAGAAATTGGACTTAAGTAAAAAATTCTTAAATTAGAAATCAATCCACATTGAACCTAAACCAAAAGACCAACTCAAAATTAAAGTTAAGTCAAACATCAACCTTAGGTTCAACCTACATTGAACTTAAACTCAACGTTCAATCCAAATTAAATCAAAACCAACCAAATCTTTTGGCTCAACTGACATCAGGACCTAAAACCTTAAATCTTTTTTACATTAGACATAACTAAATTTCTTGAGGTCCTACCAACATTAGGACCTAGATAATAAGTCTAATTTACATTCAGACTTAGTGGAATAATTCAAAACTTTTTTATTCATTGGACATTTCTAAATCTAATTCATATTAGACTTAACTCAAAAACCTTTAGATTCAAATGACACTAAAAATTTTTAGATTCAAAAGTCATTTGAATCAAAATTCCTAAGTCAAATTCATATTAGATTTAACTCAAAAAATTAGATTCAAACAACACTTAATCAAAATTTCTAAGTCTAATTTGCATTAGACTTGATTCAAAACCTTTAGATTCAATAGGCATTGATTCTAAAATTTCTATATTAAAAATCTATAAATCAAATGACATTAAATCTAAAATTCCCAAGATCTTACAGACATTGGATCTGAATAAAATTGAGTCCTTTCTTTAGGTCTAAATTACATTAAACTTAAATAAACAAATCAAAACAGACATATAAATATCAATCAAAATGATACATGGAAAATTTTAATTGGTTAATAAATCGTAATAACCTAAAATTTTCCAACCTAAAATCTTAAAAGACATTAAGACTTAAATGAAATCATATTGAACAAAGATCACCAAATGCAACTTGAACCCCAGTGTTCTTGATCTACAACGATTTCTTGGACGTTGTAATGCTGGTTATTGACAGGAGTCTTCCGGTCCTGGTGTAAACACCTTTCGGACTAAGTAGATCAAGACATCCAACGACACTTGAACAACTGAGCCGTGGATCAGTTTTTCTAAAAATAAAAACTTGACGAACTAAATCTACAATTTAAGAAATAAAATTGACATTATTTCATTTGTAGGAATTACTCTGACAATGTTTTTCTTACAGGATGAAGATAAGTTCTATTTAGATTTACTTTACATGTTATAAGGATGTGATAACTCTGTTTTGTGGGGCAACATTCTGGAGATGGGACAAATAAACAAAAATGACATAGATGATATTAAAAACAAAATTAATGACATAATCAAAACAAACAATGAAACAAAACCTGAAATTTTAGGATAATCACAAAACCTAAACTTTTAGAATAGCCACCAAACAAATAAAAAATAATAAGACAAAACAATAATAAAAAAACAAAACAAAATAGATAAAATTGACATAACAAATGTGTTGACCTCATTTTTGATGAGGTCTTTTCTCTTCTCTCTCCTTAGTACTTAGGATCTAGCCATAGGGCTTCTCCTTGACTATCTAAGAGTACTAGAAATGGGACCCATCACTTAGAAATTCAAACATTTCTTGGCTCCCTTCAAACCCCACAAGTTTGATTATAAACCCCCTAAGCCACTTGGAGGGTTAAGATCAAATGTGGAGGTTTAAATAATGAGTTTCCTATAGGACTCTTTGGCCTTCGGATTACCCTGGATGGTCTAGTCCTGGTGAGGGTTGACTTGTACACTCCTCACTCCCACACACACATTCCAAGCCCTAAAACTACCTTTAACCAATTGGACTCCCTGACTCATGTAGGTAACTCATATGGATGGACCTTAACCCCTAAGCCCCTGGTTAAGAGGGTTAGGAACAACATATTAAGTGCCTAGAATGAGTCCTCTCATGGCTCTTGTGAGCTTAACATGGCTTCATGGCTCAATCAAATAATTTCATTTCACTCACACTTAATCAATTTTTATTTTTCCCAAAATTTCAAATTTTGACCCCAAGGCCCTAAACCCACCAAGCGTACCAAATACCCTTGAAATTGCCCAAAATTTGCAAAATTGCCTAAATTACCCAAAATTCCTCAAAATCAATCCTAAACATTCCCCCACTCAAATTGATCATCAATGACCAAATACACCAAAATTTTCCAAATACCCCCTCAATACCCTCTAAATACCCAAAATACCTTTTTAACCCAAAAATTCCAAAAATTCATAAAATTCCCAGAAAATTCTAGAAAATCCCAAATATTTACAATTTCATTTTGTTCAACTACACCATATCAATTTAGCCCACTTTTACCAAAACACCAATTTTGGCCTATCTTTAACCTAAGTGGACCCAATGTCCAACCAAACCACTCCAATTGACCTCAATTTTGATCCAATTCAATCCTAAGCTTCAATTTAATATCCCCAATATCAATTTGAACCAAATCCAAACCTAATTTCATCAACATGTGGATCCAATTTCAATTGGAAGCTTAAAGCCCAATATTGGCCCATGACCTAAACTTAGCCCAAACCAACCCAACTCAACTCCAATTAACCCCAAATCTTTTCCTAAATCTTCCTAACATCCCTACCAACAAAACATTAACATGATATGCCCCAAATTTGAAACCAAACTCCACCCAAACCTAACCCAAACCAAAAATCCCTAATTTGGCCTAAAATCCATCATGAACCCAAATGAGCCCAAATCCCAAAATCAAAGACCAACCAAAGTTGAAAACTCTTTGTCACACCCCCATAAACATTTTTCAACATTAATTTTACATCAAACCCAATATTGGCCCAACCATAACCCAAGTTAGCCCAATTTTATCCACTTTGGCCTCATTACCAAAAACAGCCTAAATTGAACCCAATTCAACTCAAAATCACCCCAAACTTGTTCCAAATTACTCATGGCACATTCCTCAACCAATCCCAACATTTATTTGACACAAACCCTCACCAATTTTCATCCATAAATTTATTTCAGAACCTAAAATACCACTTCCTTAAACCATTTTAAAAGCCCATCCAAAATGATTTCAAAAAGCCCAAAATTTGCTCTAAAGCCCACAAGACAATTTCTTCTCATCATACCTTTAATTGATATCATCCCTAAGTTATAAATCAATCATCAAATAAATCCAAATCAATCCTCATGCCAATTTCTCCTAAATTCATCAAAAATGCCAAACCCATTTCTATGAAAATAAGCCAACCTTTTCCCAAGCCATGAGCAAGCCAAATGAAGCCATTTACAAGCCATATGAAGCCATGAGAGCTTTGACACCTCACCAAGCCATTAATGGCAAGAAGAGGGGTTCTTTCTTAACCCGTCACTAAAACTTTTTAAACCCATTTATGCTACACTCTAAACCATGCTTAGCCACCTCACCATGGATAGAGACCTCACCACCTTCTCTTGGCTGACCCAACTGATTTCTTTTAGCCCAAAATCAAGTCCTGGTGGGTGCACTAAATCCAAATGCATGAGTTGACCAAAATGAGCCAAAAATATACTATCCCCCATTCCACTTAAATCTACTCCTTTACACCTGGCCAAAGCCTATTGAGTTCACCAAACCCCAGCCCTGACCTCTCTGGTCAAGATGGTGACCCATGCATGGCCGGTCAGCCACCACAGCTGCCGAAAAATACCAGGCTGAGAGCCTTATTTGGCTTCAAAAAATTCAAACCCACTGGCTGAGTTGTCCCAACCCAAATGGACACCATGGGTGTTCTTCTCCTCCCCTCAGCAGCTGATCCCAGCCTCTAATTGCCCCTGGGAAGCCCTCCAGCCACCTCTATTTAAACCCCACCACCTCTCGACCAAAAGAGGTGTTGAACCATACCTTACCAAAACTCTGCCAAAATCACTCCAGACCCTTCTCCAAACACAGAGTAGTTGATCCCCACTGAAATCCAGCCCTAAAAACCCCTCTGTGAGATCAATTTCTCAGCTCAAAATCCACCCAAAAAACATGACACTTCACCACAGTAAGCCAATCCTCAAATTGATTGACCCTACACCTTCACCAGACCAAGAGAAGAAGTTCTCCAGCAAAAGCCCCCTCTCCAATCCAGCCATTTCTTCTATCGGCCAATCTTTGAAATCGGGCTTGGTGGAAGTCTGGTCTAGAAAATTCACCAAGGCCAGAGGCTTCATCCCTAGGCTCCTCTAGCTCCAACGAACGTGCCAAGCCCCTCTAATTGAAGCTTCACTTCTCAGAGCCAAGGTATGGAACTCCTTCCCGAGAGCTTCCAGATATTCTCCATTTCATTTGAGTTAATTTCAATGCATGTTAGCTGTATGGATTTGCAGGTTTCGTTTAGACGAACACATAGGATAAAATTTCGGGTAAATTGGTTAAGAAATGAGGGAGATATTGGGGTTTTAGTGTGGACGGCTCTCGGGACACACCAGTCGTAGACGATGACCAGGAACCGTTGGATCGTCCATGTATCTAGTGGACGATCCAGATCGAGCAGGACGAGGAGATGGAACGAGACCGCGGGACGTGTGGCTGCTGACTTAGGTGGCGGCGTCGAATAGAAGCGTACCGCGTGGGGTTTCGGAGCTTTCGAGGTTGACGCAGTGCTGACTGAGTTAAGTAGGAAATTAGGTATTTTCTGATTTATTTAAATACCCAGAACTTCAAAAATTCATATCTTTGTGTAGAAAAATCACAAAAATAAAATAAAAATACCCTCTTGCTCAGTGAATAGGGAGAATAATGTGGAAAAAGAATTAAGTTATTTTGATGAATATTTTATTTTTAATTAATTATTTACTGATTTCAGTATTCTAATTCTCCATGCATTTCTACAATTCACCATGGCATGAGACCATAGGGCTTTTGTAGCCTCTGTTCTTGGGAACATTCCTTGAATTTTCCAAGACCAGAGGCCATCTCTGTGGCAAGATATTGATTTTCCAAATTTATGTGTTTGTTTTGCCATTTTAATTCCAGTAATTAGCATGTTGCTTAGAAAATTCTATGAAAATTTAGGAAGGTATCTTATGACTAGAGGACCTTAGAAAATTTTAGTTTGGTTTAATTCCTTAAGAATAACCCTAATTGATCTAAACATCCAAAATTGAATTTTAATTAATTAGGACTAACCACACATCAAAATTACTTGAAAACAATTCTCCACTAATCTTTAGAGTTAGAGGAGTCTCACATAAAAATTTGAAATCAATTGAATATGATTAGCTCCACTAAATGAATTATTTAAGTGTCATGATCATTATTAAATTTTAAAAATTCATAAAACCCAAAATATATTTCAAAAATTCACCAAATTGGTTTTGAGACCTCTCTGATGTCAGAGGAGTCTAAAAAAATTAAAATTTGAATTTTTCAAAAATTTTCATTTTTCACCATATTTTTAATATTTTAATAATTAACCAACAACAACAACAACAACAACAACAAAGCCTTAATCCCACTAAGTGGGGTCGGCCACATGAATCCTTTTTCTCCATTGCGTCCTATTTAGTGTCAAATTTTCGTTTAATTCTAATAAATTAAGATCATTTTTTATGCAATAAGCCCAAGTTTTCCTAGGTTTGCCTCTGCCTTTCTTAACATAAGTTTTATTTAAAACATCTACTCTCCTAATCGGATCATCAGGTGGTTGACGTTTAATGTGACCAAACCATCTAAGGCGACTCTCTCTAATTTTATTCATCACTGGTGCAACTCTAACCCTTTTACGGATATATTCATTTCGCATTTTGTCTCTAAGTGTAAAGCCACTCATCCACCTAATCATTCTCATCTCGGCAACACTTAACTTAATGTTATGCTTCTCTTTTAAAGGCCAACATTCATCACCATAGAGCATTGAAGGTCTCACCACCATCTTATAAAATTTTCCTTTCGCCTAAGCGGTACTTTTCTATCACACAATAAAGCCGACACATTCCTCCACTTCAACCAACCAACCTGAATTCTACTATTAACATCCCCATCTATATCACCATCGCTTTGAACAATGGACCCGAGATATCTAAATCGTTCACACCTTTTAATAATTTGATCACCCAAAGTTACATCGCTCGTCACTAGACCTACTATTACTAAAATTAAATTCCATGTATTCAGCTTTAGTTCTACTCAAACGAAGACCTTTAGACTCCAATGTAGACCTCCATAATTCAAGTTTTTCCCGGACATTTTCTCTTGTCTTATCCACAAGGAGGACATCATCAGCAAAAAGCATACACCAAGGTACATCCTCTTGTAAATGCCCAAGAAGACCATCCATAAATAAAGCAAAAAGATATGGGCTTAAAGCCGATCCTCGATGTAAACCAACGAAATAGTAAAATACTTGGTCAATCCTCCTTCAGCTCAAACACATGTAACAACTTTAGCATACATATCTTTAATGACTTGAATATAAGTTATATCAACACCTTTCTTCACAAGGACTCTCCAAAGAACATCTCTAGGAACCTTATCGTAAGCTTTTTCTAAATCAATAAAAATCAAATGTAGATCCTCCGTATTATCTCTGTACTTCTCCATCAAACCTCTCAATAAATGTATAGCTTCCATGGTAGACCTGCCCGACATAAATCCAAATTGATTATGAGAAATCTTCGTAATACGTCTTAACCTATGTTCAATTACCCTCTCCCATAATTTTAAAGTATGACACATCAATTTAATTCCTCTATAATTTGCACACTCTTGTACATCTCCTTTATTCTTAAAAATGGGGACCAAAATGCTCTTTCTCCACTCCTCAGGCATCCTTTTAGTTTTTAAAGTAATATTAAAAAGTTTAGTAAGCCAGGAAACCCCCAAATCACCTAAACATTTCTGCACTTCAATTGGGATATCATCAGGTCCTACAGACTTTCCCCCCTTCATTTGCTTTAAATCCTCATCAACTTCTTTGTTACTAATGCGACGGTAAAAATGAAAAGTTTTATTATTATTAACGATATTAAGATCACTAAGGTCAATCATACTTTCAGCATCATCATTAAAAAGTTTATCAAAATAACTCACCCACCTATGTTGAATATCTTTTTCTAAGAAAAGCACTTTTTGATTTTCATCTTTAATACACTTTACTTGAGTTAAATCTTTACTTTTCTTTTCTCTTTGTTTGGCTAGTTTATACATATATTTTTCACCTTCCTTAGTATCTAACATGTTATAAATATCACTAAAAGTAGAATTTTTAGCGTCACAGATTATTCTTTTACACTCCCTGCGAGCCGTTTTATATTTTTCCAAGTTCTCTACGCTTTTACATTTAAACCAATTTTTATAACATAACTTCTTATAATTTATCTTTTCTTGCACCTTATTATTCCACCACCAACTATTTTTATTTATTGAAACTTTTTCTTTTGATTCTCCAAGTACATCTTTAGCCACTTGTTTAATAGTATTAGTTAATTTTTCCCACATAACATTCGCGTCTTCATGAACATCCCAAATATTTAAATCTTGAATTTTACTCATAAAAATAATTTTATTTGTGTCTTTTAGGTGCCCCCATCTTATTCTACGATATTGAATCCTAGTATTTTTTATTTTACAACTCTTCATCTTAAAATCTAGAACTAATAATCGATGTTGGGTACTTAATTGCTCACTTGGAATAACCTTACAATCCTTACAATCTCGACGATCTCTTCTTCTCATAAGAAAATAATCAATTTATGTTTTATTAGATCCATTCTTATAAGTAATAAGATGCTCAACTCTTTTCTTGAATAAAGTATTAGTAATAATCATATCATACGCTAAAGCAAAATCTAAAATGGCTCTACCTTCTTCATTAATTGCTCCATAACTGTAGCTACCATGAATATTTCTGAAATCTTCTACCACTCTACCGACATGTCCATTTAAATATCCTCCAATAAAAATTTTTTCTTCAAGGGGTATCAAGTGTATTAAGTCTTCTAAATTGTTCCAGAATTTATCTTTAGAGCCTATATCTAAACCAACTTGAGGAGCATAAGCACTTATAATATTAAAAATCTTAGTATCAATAATAATCTTAAGTGCTATAATTCTATCTCTAACTCTATTAATTTTGACAACATTATCATTCAAACTCTTATTTATAATTACACCTGCACCATTTCTAGTGTGACTCTTACTAGAATACCATAGTTTAAAACCTAAGTTATCAATCTCCTTAGCTTTTTCTCCAACCCATTTAGTTTCTTGAATACATAAAATATTTATCTTTCTATGAATCATAATATCAACCAATTCCATTAGTTTTCCATTGAGAGTACCTATATTCCAGGATCCTATCCTAATACTAGTATCATGGACTAACTTCTTTACCCGCATCTGTCCGTAATGTGGGAACCCTTGCTTACTTGACACTACACCCGGGTGCCGTGTAGCGGCCCTCGCACACTTTCCACTCGTATTTAGGCCATACAAGTGCGTCGCTCTGGGGACGCCCTAGCACTTACACAATGATCAAAAGGATTCATGTCATATTTTTTTTCGACAAGTTTTACGCTGGCTGTTGACTACCTAATGCAACCCTCCACCTTTCACATTCGGGCTTGGGACCGGCAACGGCAGTGTTTATTTTAATAATTAAAAAATAATAAAAATCACAAAAATATCATATTTTGCCTCCTAATCACTTAGGAATAAACCAAATATTTTTCTTAAGTCTCTAGGTTAAGATATTGGATTTTAAAGGCTTGAGGCAATTTTTAATATTAAAAAATGAATTTCCCTACATCTTCACTAAATTAATTATAATAAATTAAAAAAATCAGAAAAATATAAAATTTATTTCTCTGAACTCCTTGAGGTCAGAGAGACTTAATAAAAATATTAAATTCATTTTTCAACTTTAATTTTATTTTATAATTAATTAACACTCCAAAACTCAAAATAATTATAATAAATAAAATATGATTAAAAAAATCACCAAAATTGGTTCAAGGGGTCCTCTGGTCTGTAGGAACATCCCATAACTTTCCTGAGGATAGATACCTCACCTTGGTCATGTTGTTGAACTTTTATTGAAAACCCCATATTTCACACAAAAATAAATATATAAATTAAATTAAATTCAGAAAAATCACATTTTCTCCTCTAATGTCTTAGTTGACACGTGAGTGAAGTGACATAAAAATTTTAAGTTCATTTGAGCTTAATTTGATGAGTTATGAAATAAATAAGCCTAAAAGGACATAAAGGTAATTAAAGAATTTTAACCCTAATTAATATTTAGGTTTAATCAAAGGGGAGGGTAAAATATCTGATTTTAAAATTTTCATTAGATGATTGAAACCTAGGGAATTAAGGGGTAGAAACTCATTAATAATCTTGAAAATTTTTTATGTAAATTTTAATCAATTAAATAATTTGAATTTTGGAAGAATAAGTTAAAATTTGGATTATTAAGATTAGGGGTATGATTTAAGAAGATATCAATTCTTTAATTTAAAAAAATCCCTAAATGAATCACTTTAAAAATATTCAACTCTTACTCAAACTCAAAAATGATAATTGAAATTAATAATTAAATAATTAAAAGGAAAATAAACCTTAATTAAATTAAAAGCATAAAACATTAAGTGATTTGATAATCAAATTGAAATAAATTTAAAACATTAAAATTAATTTGAAATCACTTAAAAAAAAAATCTAAAACAAATTCGAAACATTAAAGGAAACCAACCTTAAGACAATTCACAATTAAAAAACATAAACAATCAAACCAATTAAAATTGACCTAAAAGTGCTACAATTAAGTCAAATTAAATTTAAATCATTAAAAGTTTAGTTAAATTGAAAAATCTAAACACCTATTTAAAATCAAACAATTTAAAACACTTAAGAGAAAATCAACTTGAATTTTGAAACTAAATTAAATCATCCCAAATCATCAATTCAACTTTAATCAAAGCGGTTAAATTCTTTAACAAACTGATTTGCCCCCTTAAGGCTTTCATTATCATAACTCTTAAATGAAGCATTAAGTGAACTATCACTTTACTTACAGGATAATCAGATGTCCGAGTTCACTAAGCTAGAAACAAAATTCAACTAAACTTTGAGATGATTAATTCACCAGTACAATAAAATTCATTTGGACTCAAAATAATCTCAGAAGTATTGAAAAGATGTTTAGGACTCGTCCTAAGCACTTTCTCAATATGATGACATGTTTTAGAATAACAACTGAACTTAATTGTTCTTTGATCAAGAAAATCATCCTTAACAAAATACAAGAACCTAGACGTCATAGGAATTGACTAGCTATAGGATTATGATTTTGGTAGACAACCAAAGCATTCCCTTAGCTTTACCTAGGTATTTCTTGCGAATACATAAATGCTCTAACATGTGTTTTAAGTGTAGCTTGGAATGACGGGAAGACCCTCCAGGTACTGTCGGCATATTTTTAGGTTGTGTGTTTTATCTTTGAAAAGAGGTCGCCTACAGAAATTGTCGGCGAATTTTTAATTTAATTTAAATAAATAATTTTGAAAAGTAGTATTTGATTTTTAAAATAATTTTAAATTTGAAGGTTTTAAGACATGAGATTAAACCGATCTCACATCCCAAATAGTTTATATAAACGTAGCACCGCACCACAAACCGTGTATCTATCCCTAAGGATAGACACACTGCTTGATGGTGGGGCTCGATTAAATAAACTAGAAGATTTGTGACATTAGTTTGGTGTGCGAACCAATTTTATAAGCCGAAAAATTCCCCTGTCGGCATATTTTTTGAGGTCGTGTGTTTATTTTGAAAAGGGGTCGCCTAACAGAAATTGTGCGGCGAATTTTTTATTTAGTTTAAATAAATAATTTGAAAAGTAGTATTTGATTTTAAAAAATAACTTTAAATTTGAGTAGTGAGTTGTAAATTATTAAAAGCAAAAAGGCAAAATGGTAATTAAAATTTTAACCTTTAATTAAAACTTTAGAGCTTAATAAAATTAAAGTAAAATATTTGATCCTAATCTGATTTGGATGATTGAAATTTAAATAATTAAAGGGTAGAAACCTATAAACATTTAAAATAATTGAAATAAACTTTAATTAAATAATTGATTAAATTTGGAAGAATAATAAAATTGGAATTATTAAATGAGATATTATTAGGAAGAGATTTATTCTTTAATCTAAAGATCCCTAAATTAATCATCTCAATAATATTTAATTCTTAATTAAAATGATAATTCAAATTTAAGTTTTAAAATGTTAAAAGACTTAATCATTTAAATTAAATTAAAGTTAAATTATTAAACTCTTTTTAAATTTTCAATTAAAATTAAAATTAAAAATAAAATTAAATTAAAATTAAATTAAAAAAATAATAAAACTAAATTAAATTAAATTGAATAAATAAATTAAATTAAATTAAATAATTAAATTAAATTAAATTAAGTTAAATAAATAAATTAAATTAAATTAAATTAAACTAAATTAAAGTTAAAAATGTTAAATTAAATTAAATTAAATTAAAACAAATTGATAAATTAAATTAAATTAAATTAAATTAAATTAAATGAAATTAAATCAAATTAAATTAATCGAAGTTAAATTAAATTAAATTAATTCACATCGAAGTTAAACTAAATTGGATTAAATCAGAATTAAATTAAAATTAAAACTAAACTAAATTAAATTAAATTAAATTAAATCAAAAGTTAAATTAAATTGAATTAATAACATCACCTAAAAGGCAGCAGAATTCGAAATGAATGTTAAAAATAACTTGAACAACATTCCCAAACTTAAATCATTAATTTGAACTTAAATTTGAATAACAAAATCATGAAATATCATTTAGCCCTTATGAGCTTTTACTATTATAACTCTAAATGGAGTATCAAGTGAAATGTCACTTCACTCGTAAGGATATTCGAAGCGTCACAATTAATGAAGCGAGAAATGGCTGCTAAAACATACTGGATGATTAATTCACTTTGCTTGATAGAATTCATTTGGACTTAGAATGATTAAGGAAATATTGAAAAGATGTTTGAATTCGTCTTAAACACTTCCTCGATATAATGGAATATCCGCAAAATGAAAATTGAGCTTAGTTGTTCTTTGGTGAAGAAAGTCATCCTTAAAACCAAAATTGAAGACACAGACGTCGTAGGAATGACTAGGCATAGGATTAGGATTTTGGTGAAAAACCATAACCCTTCCCTTAGCTTTACTGCAAATTGCTATAAATGCTTAAATGCTCTAAATTGTATTTAAGTGCACTGACTTGGGATGACGGGAAGACCCTCGAGGTACACTTTTATTTTATTGCGATTTGTCTTACTGCAATTCATTCTTTGGTGTTGCACTTTACCTTTCTTGCATGATAAACAGCCGGTTGCATGAAAACCTACACCTTTAGGACGAAAACCAAAGCTGAAACCCATAACTAAATTAAAAGACACTACAAGATAAAGTTACCACTTGTAACATTTCAAAATATAAGGCAAACTCAAAATTTAATCACAAACGAACGACAAAACTACAACTACAACTAAATTAAAACGTCTCATTGAATGATCGGGAATACCTCGGATGATGTAACCCGCGTGTTAATAACGGGATTTCACGGTCTAAATGAAAGTGCGGGAACTCGTTAGTTGAGTTTGAAATTCACTTGGACTAAGTGAATTCGATGAAAATAACGTGCGGGATGACGGAACGGTAGGATCTTAATCGGTTCTGTTTAATCGGCTTCTGAACTGTTTTAATTAAAATATTAAGTACATGGAAATTAAGACTTTCTCAAACGAAACACTTCTCTCATCTCACAGTTGACTTCTAAACTAAACCTCTGTGACAATGAGGAGCTCGGAGCATGGTGGTGGCACGGCCATCGTCATCGGCAAAACACAAGTCACTTAAATAAAACTTTCTTAGAATTAAATAATCGAAGCCATAGGACTTCGAGGTAGTTTGCACAGTGAAACATAAATCCTCGTAATTTCTTCGTTATGCATTTGCATTGCAAATTAAGCCTGCCGGTCTTAGGACTCGAGGTAGTCGTCGATACGACATAAACCCTCGCATCTTCGAGGCTATTTGTATGATTTTATCATACGAATATAAGTCTTTAATTAACTAAAATTGGCGAATTGAAATATAAGATAATAGTAGGATTTCTCGAATCTAAGCCAAACAATAGGATAGTTTGGGGAAAGTTGCCGAATTCTTCTTGGATCCTCGACTTCTCCTACTTCTCCTTTGGATTCTCGAAAAATAAATTGTTCCAAATTTTGAGTCATTCCTTTTTGAATTTCAAAAAATCCGGTCCTTTGAAAACCTTAAACTTTGAAATTCTTGAGAGCGGAGACATGCGGTGTGCTCGAGAGTTTTCTTAGGTGATTCCGTCACTTAAGATGTAATTAACTATAGGGCTTGGCCTTATAGGAATTTTAAGAACCCGAGTAATATAAACCACCATTTTAATATTTTCATATTAGCGAGGAGGAACTTGTCGACTTATAAAATTGGTTCGCGAGACCAAACGGACGTCACAAATCTTCTAGTTTATTTAATCGAGCCGCCCCATCATCAGGCGGTGTGTCTATTCTTCGGGATAGATACATGGTTTGTGATGCGATGCTCGTTTATATAAACTATTTGGGATGTGAGATCGGTTTGATTTCATATCTTAAAATTTTTAATTTAAAATTACTTTCGAAATCAAATGTTATTCTTTAAAACTATATATATACTTAAATTAAATTTAAAATATAAAAATTCGCAGAGACAATTTATGTAGCGCTCACACTAAAAATACAACACCTGCAAAACCCGAAAAATAGTAGTACAATTTACGGCGACTCGTGAGAAAAATTCACTCTCTGTTTTTAATGAGATAGTTTTGCTTTCAAAAATCGGTAGTGTATCCATGTCCCTAATGGATCAAACTACCCTTATTTCCGTTGGAATACTATGTTCATTTCTACACCCAGGCAGTACTGCTTGACATTCTCTCGTATTTAGGAACCCTTTGTTTAGACACCCACTAAGCAGAGAGGTTAGAATCCTTTACCTCATTTACGAAAGTGGGGTGGACCCCCAATAGGTGTTAGTTTAGGAGTGATCCTTGAGAGTCGAGAAGTCTTGTATAAGACTTTCTTTTCCTTTCTAACTACGAATCGGATTCATTACGTTCTCTACACCTTTTGAACATTAGTTCTAAATAAAAAGCAAAACCTACTAATGAATGACTCTTTTAATAAATATGCATGAACAAGAATGTGTTCGGACTCTTTTCGATTCCTTTCTTTTTCGTCACGATGAGAAGAAGCATAACTTGGGACGTGATCAGAATCTACCTTGCGAGGAAATGGAAGCCCCAAGGCGAGTTTTCTCCTTCACGATGGTGGACTTCGCTGACCCCCTGGGGATAGGCGCGGAGCAATGGGATCATCCGGTTTGGACAAGGATTCGAGAATACAAATGTCAAGATCACCGACGTTACCCTTTTCGCACTGATGGACAAAGTCTGAGCGAGAAACCCATGATTGAGTTCGGCAACCAAATCAACTCGAGAATTTCCTCCTCTGCAAGGGTTCCGGTGAGAGAAGTACCGAGCTGTCCATAGAAGGACCGTTATCTCTACCCCCAGCGGTCTAGTCGTCTCTGCACCTACCCCGACTCCCGCCAAGGCGAAGGGGAGGAAGTTCAAATTTGCAACGACATGTTAGTGGAGGTACGGATTTCGATGCGAGACCTGATTTTGGTGGGTCGAGCTCGGTACCCACAACAGGACTCGAGAGGAGAAACGGGCGGGAAGATTGCCAAGAAGACGGGCGCTGAAGTCGCTTTCTAGAAGAAATTCCCGAGTACACACCGCTACCTGAATACATACCATTGTCGAGTATACACCCCTTTTGGAAGGGAGTAGATTCCATCCCCTTTCGCCCAGCGGTGACGAGGAAAATGTCGCGCGGATTGCCTCTACATTACCTCGGCCCGCATACTATAACGACAACGAGGAAGAAAGAGGGCTAGGGTTACACCACTTGCCCGACTACGGACGCGATTGAAAAGTTAGCGAAGAAGGAAAGATGCCACAGCCATCCGGAAATTTTAAGAAGGATAGGGCGTGCGCGGCGAATCCGTCTTGGGCCGCGAGTGGGGCTCTGTATCGCTGCGGAAGAGCCTAATGAAGATGAAGGCTAGTCCACTTGTTGTTGTTTCGAGGTTCTGAGATCGGGGAGGATACCACCTTCCCGGCCATTCGGTGACGGGCCATCCAGGTCTGGGCCTTCGGCCCAGAAGGATGGTATGGCGTGCGGCTACCGTGATTAAGGCGAGCAACGACCGAAGAAAGTCTCGTCGGGAGACTTGGTCAGAAAGAAGATGCTACCGCGGTAAAGGGGACTCGTGAAAGAAACTCGACAATTGTCACATGACAACTACAAGGATGTACAGAAAGACGGCCCAGAATCTTATGGAAAAGGCTTGAAGCAGGTATTCGGCGATTAGCAAGGGAAAGAAGAGAAGTTCGGAGATGAAGTTGACTCGTCGAGAGTTCATGGATGATGAGTATGTAGAAATTAACATGGTAGAAGCACGAGCTTCGTCAGCTTCACAAGGTGCTCCTGCCGGCGCGAAGAGAGGAGCGGGAGTAATGAGAGAAGGCGACGAGAAGATGATACGATTGCCCAAATGGCAAAAAGGATGGAAGAGATGGGCGCCAGCCTAGCCACTCTCCGGGAGTCGGGATTTCAACCCCCAAAGAGAGACACCCCCGAAGTCATTCACATTGTAGACGGAGAAGAAGGAGATTAAATCCGTCAACGGGGATGATCGATTAAAGAAGGATGCAACACGAAAGCATGATTCCGGAAAAGGATATCAAGAGCTTGTTGGAATAGCAGTGCGAGAAGCCTTGGCACAATCAAAAAGCGGGACATCCATTCGGACGGGTAAGACCTTACCACGGAAAGGGTCGACGCTGTTCAATATCGAAAGGCTTTGTGCCACCTACGATTCGAACCTTTGATGGGCCCAAATCCTCGGCGACATGTTGCACATTTTCGTACCGATTGTTGCAATGCGGCGGAAGTGATGCTTTACTCTTAGACAATTTGTCGGCACAGCTCGGGGATCGCCTTTGATTGGTATGCGGAATTGCAAACGGTTCGGTGAAGACATTTTGAGAATTAGAGAACCTCTTCATCGAGCGATTTGCGAGACTCGGCACCACGTCACTATAGGTGATTTAGTGGTAGAGAAGCAGAAGCCGAATGTAACCTTGGTGGACTACATACTTCGATGGAGGAACCTAAGTATGAAGTGTGGTACCGAGTTACAAGAACAGCATGCGATCGGCATTTACTAAAAGCATCCATGGCAGATAGCACTTCTCCTCGAAAGTTCTTATTGAACTTTAGAGAAGTTGTTAAGCAAGACGGAAGCTTACGAAGGAGGCGAAGCAATTAAGTTTCACCGATAAAACGGACAAACGAAGCCCGTGAAAACTTTTGAAAAGAAGTCGGGATCGTCGCGGCGGTTGATGGTGACGGCCGTCTGAGAATATCGTCGAACGGCCGCGGCAACCTGTGAGTTACCGGTAACCCCGACCCAACTATCGGTTATGTCAACGGTATGAACGGCCGCCTCCTCCCACAACGTCGTTCAAGAATGAGGCGGTGCCGAAAATGTTCCGCAGTTTGATGGGAGCTCAGTTTAAACTGCGAACTGAAACCGGAGAAGAAGTCGACGAAGGTGATCCCGACTTTTTGCCCTTACCACTTAGGATGCTTGGGCAAAAAATAGAAGATTGTATTACCTTCGAGAGTTGGCTCAACGACAATCTTCGGAAAAGGGAATATAACGATCCCGAAGGAGTACATGAAGGAACCCCGAAGGAGAGTTCCGTCGATGTTATCTCGACGGATTTCATTGTTCGATAGATTCTGTCTGTTGATGATGGATGGACTACCCAGCAGACAAAGTCTTCGAAGAAGATTTTGGATCACATCCAAACTTGACTTCGGTCTGTTATCGATTCGAGTTCGAAGCTAATCGAGTTGACAACATCACTTGCGATAGAAGAACCACCTCGACGAGGCAATGTTGAAGAAAAGAAGAAAATTGACGAAGAAGGAAAGCCAGAAGCAGGCTGAACTAGGGGCTGCTTATCCTAGGATAGTTGTTTTCCGATTCGGGGGAGAAATCCTCGAACCTCGACTACGTATGATTATTTGCTCGCCGGTGGGATCTTATAATGATGAGGGTTATCGTTGGCTACGTTTGTTGTTTCTAACGATTACGTAACTAGCGACAATCAACCTAATCTGGACGTCGATTCCGATGCAAATAACAATTCTCAAATCATACACAATCTCGACAATCATAATGATGAAGAAGACATTCCAAGGAGGCTACGAGGTTCAACGAACGCGAATCTATTTGCGAGTTTCGAGGAGCTCACGCGATCCGCAATAGAGTTAGAGCCTTGAACTCAAGGCTAATCCGGAAGAACCTGTCATTCCGATTCGGAGAAGGACACATCGGCAAACTCAATACTAGATTCGGGAGAAATTACGAAGTCAACTTAAGAAGTGGAAGGATTCACCTCCGAGAATGGGTCCGAAGGACGAAGGAAAGCGGTGGTTGTTCGGGAAGGGCAACCGTGAGGAGGAAATACCCATTCGGGAAGAAACCGAGACACATGGAAATAAGAAGTGGACTACAACGTGCTAACCCATCTTAGGAAACTACCGGCCAAACTAAGCATCTACGAGCGCTCTCATTTTTATCGAGAGATGAAACTCGATCGAGGCCTTACTTGATCAGAGAAATTTCTTAGCTAAAATGGCAAATTCCTTAGATGAGGTTTGTTCGTTAAAGGAACAGCAGTGTCACCTTCACGGACAATGACCTACTACTTGGGACAGCAGACCACAACCGACCGTTGTACATTTGATTACAATTGGGAAGTTTACACTCTCCGGAGTATTGGTGGATCCGGGAGCATCGATTAATATAATGAATCTCCGAACTACGCATACTTGGAAATTCTTTCATGAGCTCGAAACGGACAAAAATGTTAGTAAGAGGATTCAACCAGAAAGGGAGAAAGAGCCCTCGGATCGATAACAATGCTAATGAAGACCGGTGACTTAGCAAGGCAACCGCGAAATTTCATAATTGATTCAGAAATGTCATTCGACGCTCTCTTTTGGGCGACCATGGTGTGAAAACGGGATGGTACCATCATCTCTACATCGGTGTAAATACTTCGATGGAGGGGAACAATGCATCAAGGTGACTTACAGCCATTCTCCGGCCACATGAAATTGGAATCCATGAAGATGTGACTTATGCCTTTTAGAAGAAAACGATCTTCTCAAGGAAGATACCATGGAGAATGAAGCAAAGGAAATTTGGGACGACGAAGAGCACGAAGTTCTAGTCCAACGGAGTCACTCACCTGTCCCGCATGGCGGGTGGGGTTTCTCTCGACTTCACATCCAGAAATTCGAGCCGGGACGGAGTCGTGGCGAGAGACGTTAGGACGAGTTGGACGAGCTTGACCATCAATGTTGAACCAAGGAAGATAGTTCGAGAAGGAAAAGAAATCGAAGCAAAAGACGGCGACAATAAATTCGGAAGAAGCCGCAATTCGGGATCTCTCGAAGATGAAAAGAACGAATATAAATCGATGTACGAGAAGATTAACCACTATGTACATACTATGACACGACCCCGATCCATTACAATAAGATCGAGGGTATGGAGGTGAAAGGGTACGTAGCGGTGGTGCGAAACCCACCAAATTCTACGCGTGTGCTCCTTCCTCCAAAAGCTGAAAATAATGTACAATTTGAAGATGCTACTTCATCGGGGAGTAATGGGAATTACCTTTTGAGTGGTACTCTCCCTGTGTTGAAAATTTACAATTCGGCGAGTTTCTTACCTCGACAATGTAGACAAAGGGTCGATCACGAAGCATTTTGAAAAATTACAGTCTTTCCGGTCGTCCACCCGATTCAAAACATGGTCTCGGATTCGGCCGCGATGGGGATCGGTTAGTGATCTTGAATTTTGCATGGTTGTCACTTGCGAGTCTAATGGAGAGCGCATGGAAACTGAAGAACTCGAAGATTCTGAGTGGAGACGCTCCACCGGAGTCGAAGAAGAGATCGAATCTACAATAGATGAGTGCTTCGGAAGTTAACTTAGGTACTAGCGAAGAACCTAGACCTACCTTTGTTAGCTCCTTACTCAATAAAGAAGATTCCGAAGAAATAATCGAGTTATTAATGGAATTTAAAGGCTGTTTTGCTTGGAGCTACGATGAGATGCCGGGTTTAGCTCCGGAGGTCGCGATTAGCAAGCTGGGGAGTGGATTGCCACATTGGGTCGAACAAGGTCGAGAAGAATGCGTCTAGAAATCGAACAACAAGTCATATTTGAGGTTAAAAAGCTAATAGACGCTGAATTTGTCCGTGAAGAACAATGCCGACTTGGTTAGCTAATGTGGTGCCGGTCGGGAAGAAGAATGGTCGGATTAGAGATTTGTGTGGATTTCGGAGATTTAAACAAGGCATGTCGAAAAGATGAATTCCTCTGCAGATCCCAGAATTAATGATCGACATTGCTTCAACACATGAAATATTCTCATTCGTGGATGGATCTTCGGGATACAACCGAGATAAAAATGGCTCGGAAGATGAAAAACTTACGACATTCGAACGCCGATCGGAGTATATTGCTACAGTGATGCCATTCGGACACAGAATGCGAAGACAACTACCCGAGAGAGCGATGACAAGAATTTTTGATGATCTCATCCACAATCAAGTCGAATGCTACGTGGACGATGTGGTCATCGAAAGCAAAGTAAAGGACAACCACCTATATGATTTGAAATTGTTTTCGAACGATTAAGACAATTTAACCAAGATGAATCCCGCCAAAATGCGTCTTCGGCGTCACCTCCGGGGAAATTCTTAGGATTCGTTGTCCGACATCGTGGAATTGAAATCGACCCGGAAAAGATTAAAGCTATCTTAGAAATGCCGCCTCCCAAAGAAACCTTAAAACAACTACGATCTTTTCGAAGGGCGCATATCTTCGACGCTTTATCTCGAAGCATCGAGGTAGGTGTCGGCCTTTCTCGACGCAGATTAAAAAGGATGCCAAATTTATTTGGGAAGAGAAATGCCGAGAGGGCCTTCGAGAACATTAAGCAATATTTAATGACACCTCTTTTGTCTTAGCGGCCCGGAGTCTCGGGTAGACCGGCGATGCTTTATACCGCGGCTTTAGACGACTCTCGGAGCCTGTTAGCCCGGAGTCCCGATGATGAGGGTAAAGAAAATGCTCTTTATTATCTAAGCCGTCGTTTACTTCCAACGGAAATAAAGTATCCCACAATTGAAAAGCATTGTTTGGCCACGATCTTCGCCGCTCAGCTCAGGCATTACATGCTTTCTCATAAGGTCGGCTGATCTTGAAATTTAATCCGTCGTACTTGATGACCTGCCCAACGCTTTCCGACGGACTTGCCGGATGGTCAATGATATTATTGCAATTCGATATAACACTCGTGCCTCTTCGTGCGAAGTAGGGACAAGTCTTAGCGAGACTTCCTCGCAGCACACCCTTTGCGGCGAATCTCCTCTCGATGACGACTTGCCGGATGAACAAATAATGAACCTAGAAGACCACGATGATCGACGTTGGGAATTATATTTCGACGGAGCATCTTGACACACAAGACGAAGAATCGCAAGTGATAATGCCGTAAGGCAGGGATCGAGCTAATCTTTATAACACGGAGCGGGGGGATATTAAGATACTCTTTCCCTTGACGAGCCGTGTACGAATAACGAGCGAGAATACGAAGCCCTCATAACGAGGACTAGAATTAACTATTCAAATGGGTATAACGGACATCAACATCTACGGGGGATTCGCAATTAATCATTCGACGGATACGGACAATACGAGAATTTTAAAACGAACACGAGCAATACTTAGGTATGCGCAATGCAATTTGTTGGAACGAGATTCCAAATGTGACAATCTACGAAAATTCCCGGAAAAGAAAACGCTTTAGCGGATGCGCTAGCCCGTCTCGCAAAGAATTTGCTGTTTGCGAGATGAATCGATGGAAGTGTCGGTTCACGGACGTCGAGTCACATCACGACTCGACATAGACACAATGCACAAATCGGAGAGGAGAAGGATCGGTGGGCGGTGACGGAAAACACGGAAAGATTGGCGACGGCCATTAATGAATTACCTACAAACGGGAAAACTACCGGACGATAGGTCGTTGCGCGTCGGATCGAGAAAAGAACTGCGTCACTGCATGGTAATAAACAACACATTATACGGAAGGTCTTTTTGATCGGAAATGTGGTGGGTGCCTAGCGGGTCCGAGCCGTGAAATCGTTAAAGAGGTGCATTCGGGATTTCTGTGGCGCTCACCGGTCGGGCAAGAAGATGAAAATGAAAATTAAAAGACTGGGGTACTGCGGCCCTCGATGACCGGCCATGAAAATCGCCGAAGGCGCTCACCGGTGCCGTGCGGGTGGTTCTGCACCAACCTCCAAATGTGCTACATCCAGGCAATTTGCGTAAAGGCGCCCATTTTGAATGTTGGGGCTCGGATATAGTGGGTCAATAGAACCACCGTCTTCAAGGACGCCAGCAATTCCTTGCGGCCTACGGACTACTTTTAAGTGGGCGGCCGGTTCCGTCGGAAAGTGACGCATCGCGTCTTCCTGATTTTCGAAGCAAGTTGTCACAGTTTCGGAGTACCGCGCGGATCATCTCGAATAATGGTCAACATTCGGAAGCACACAAATCAATTTTGTCGAGACACGGAATCGTGGCGATATTCGACAATTTACTACCCGAGCAAACGACACAAATTTGAGGCTTTTAATAAAACTCTCGTTCAAATTTTAAAGACTTTGGACGATAGTAAGAAAATTGGCACGAGAAGTTATTAGAAGCCTTATGGGCCTACCGAACGACCTTGAACTCTATCGAAGCTACGCCTTACGCTGCGGTGTATGGGTCCGAGGCGAGTGTTACCGCCCAGAGGAGTCCGGCTTCCTTCACTCGAATTGCGGTTGCAAACAAGATCACGACGAGAGAATGCCAAATTGCGACTAGAGGAATAAAGAAGGCTTTGGAAGGAAAGACTTGCGGCGCGACGAGAATTTAGAACTATATGACTAAGATGGTTATTGCTTAATGAGGAGTGGTCCGCCCGAGAACCTTGAAGTTGGTGACTTAGTTCTCGTTCTCAAAGACCTATTCTTGCACACCGCGAGATAGGAGGAAAATTTGAACCCACTTGGGAGGGACCGTTTGTAGTTGAGCGATCTACTGGGAGGCTCTATCGGCTAGTGAATTACCGAGGAGAACGACATATGCTTCCGATCGATGGACGATACTTGAAGAAGTATTCTGTTACCGATGTTTCGAAGGAATGAATTTCTCGTTCCTAGAAGCACGGGTAGATAATTGGGCGGGTCCGAACCCAAAATAATAAAAAATGTCTTAAAATAAATAAAATCATGATAATAAAGTTTTCCTTGTTTTCTCTTCCATATCAAAATCTCTTTCACGATCTTATCCCGCTTCATTCTGTTAAATTGAAAAATACAAAAAATAATAAAAGATTTTTTGTCTTTAATAAACATTTTCTTAATGTTCTTGTTCTTAGTACAGCCCATGATCCTTTTCCTTGTCTTTTCGCGGGGAAATGTCGAGCAGGCGGTTGGTCACGAACTTTAGAAATGGCGTAAGCCTTGCACTCGACGAAGAGGTGAAAGATGGAGCGATAATAGAGATTGACTCAGACTTCGCACCGGCGGGCACGAAAATGCGAGGAAAGTATGGCGGGTCCCGGTTGACCGAGAGGAATTGCCCGGTCAGGGCAGAGTAATGAAAGTGGGTGGCCCAAGCCACCAATCAGCAGTAAGAAGAAAACAAACACCCAGAGACAGAATCAAGTACGCCGGCCGCCACGGGGGGCGGTTTGTCAAATGTCATGCAAAACCTCGGGAAATACGAAGCTACTCTCGCGACAACTCAACGAAGAAATAAAAATCGTCGTATCCTTGAAGATGTTAACTAAATTAGCGACGGACTAGTGCGGCCAGACGAGTTGCTCTTTCGCAGGTGCATATACTTCGAGGATGCCGGTTCGCCGGGAACACCGAAGGAAGGAGGCCAGCTCCCGGGATAACGAGAAGAAACCCGAGAGAAATCTCGAGAAGAATAGAAGAAAGAGAAGACTCTGCGCCCCCGGTGAAGCCACTTAGGTAATGCATGACCTTGTTGCGAAGCAACCCCGGAGGATGTCCCGGCCGGACATCATCCAGAGGGCTTAGGAGTATGCGGGAGAACGTGAAGGGTCAGGCCATATGTCCACGGTACGTCTGAGGCCTCGCCATTTGCAAATTATACCGAATACGAGCTAGAAGAATACGAGAAGGTCGAAGAAAACTTTCGAATACTTCGAGAGAATCGGGCGGGAGGATGATATGCGAGGGCCTCGAGTTACATACGGACGTGTTCTGAGAATACGAGCAACAACAAATCGTGGTGCATGCGGGATTTGAAAAAGATGGGCCGAGCATGTCGCTTAAGAGAAAACACTTACTCGGGGCCCGGAGATGGATGCCGGGGAAGGGAGATTACAATACAATGTGGATGCGCACAACCGCGAAGACGGGAAGGAAACCCCTTAGGGATACTCCGTCATGGCCGAGTGGATCAATGCCATTAGTCATTAAAAGGATGGTAAAAAGGATGATAACATGGAAGTGCGCCGGTGGATTGCATACCCAACGGTTGCATCATTAACATTTTACAAAAATTGTTGCATTCCCCCCGCGCCAGATCATCACGACTTTGTCGGACCTTTACGCACCGAGTTTCTTTTACGAATGAGTGTAATATCATGTTGGCGGATGCGACCTGCGGATAACGAGCCCGGTGTGTTCCGAGGGGCCGGTAAAGATACCATTGCCGGTAGGTTCCGTCATATCTGCGAAGGGCAACGGGCGAGATGTCGCTCGCTTGTTGCATACCGGGAGTACCGGTGAAGCGGATCTCGGTTACTTTCAGAAGGATGGACGACGAAGCACCGTGCCACTTCCAGCCCGGACCGGAGCTAGAGAGCCTCCGACCTTCTGTTGTGAGTTACATGGAAAATATCACACCTCAATGATACATCCATACGGCGTCTCACTTTGAGGATGGCTTGGAAGGTGATGTTATTGACCATGTACCTCACTATTCGTTTATGGATTTTTGACATATGCCTTTTTGGATAGATGTGAAGATCATACATAGTCCGTTTTGAGTTTATATGGATTGTATGATATGTATTCCGGATGCGGGAATTGTATGATGTATCTTGACATGATTGGAATAGAAAGTGACCATGTCACAATTTTGGCTTTCACACTATTTGTGCAAATTAGTGAGGAAACGCCATTAAAAGTTAAATGAACTTCGAACAAAGAACAGAAAAGAAACAAAAAGAATAAAAGAAAATTTTCCTAAAAAAAAAATATAAAAATAAAAATAATAAACTCCAAATTCACGATAAAATAAAATTTGAATCGTTAAAAGACAAACAAAATGACCCGCAATTTTAAATCAAATTCGAGTCGATCTTCCGGATATCGAATCAAATCTCGATCAAATTTCAAATTCAATCTTTCCAAGTCTCGAATCAAACCTCGATCAAATTCGGAAACTCGGCCTTCCAAATGCGAAATCCAATCCGTTCTCTCTCCCTTGTACGGGATGGAAGCGGTTGATTCCATTGACACGGATCGAATGCGATGGCGAGAATTGCATCCAATCCGAACCGGTAACTCGATCCCAAACTCTTTTGAATGAGATACACGCATCTACATATTCCTCTAATCTATTTCCTTCCATGAAAGTCTTTTACAACTTTCATGAAATTCTCAAAGCACGAAAATTCCACACTCTTCTAATTAACACTACAAATCTTTGCAAAATCAGTACAATCAAAATCAAATTCTTGAAGTTGAGGATTTTGCATCCGATCTTGTACTTTTAGGACTCTTTCCCTATTGCCTTTGAAATACATCAAAATCAAATTCACGACGTTGAGAATTTTACATCCGATACGCCTTTGCTTTAGGATCCTTTCCACATTACCTTTGAAATACATCAAAATCAAATTCTTGAGGTTGAGGATTTTGTCCGATACCCTTTCCTTTAGAGGATCCTTTCCACTGTGCCTTTGAGAAATACATCGAAATCAAATTCTTGGGGTTGGGGATTTACATTGATACCGCACTACTCGGACTCTTTCCTGTTACCTTTGAAATACATCAAAATCAAATTCTTGAGGTTGAGGATTTTACATCCGATACCATGGCACTTTGAGATCTTCCTGTGCCTTTGAAATGCAGCCAATCAGGTGCGGGGTTGAGGATTTTACATCAGATACCGCCTTGCTTAAGATCCTTTCCCTGTTACCCTTCAAAAATACATCAAAATCAAATTCTTGAGGTTGAGGATTTTACATCCGATGCCGCCTTTGCTTTGGGATCCTTTCCCTTATTGTGAAAATACATCAAAATCAAATTCTTGAGGTTGAGGATTTTCATCAGATATTATGTTGGCCTAGGATCCTTTCCATATTGCCTTCCAAAATACATATTCAAAATCAAGTTAAGGTTTGAGGATTTTACATCACGTCTGCTTAACTGCTTTAGGATCCTTTCCTATTGCAGCGAAACCATCAAATCGAATTCTTGAGGTTGAGGATTTTACATCCGATACCATATGCTAGGATCCTTTCCCATTAATGAAATACATCGAAATCAAATTCTTGAGGTTGGGGATTTTACATCCCGTCTGCTTTGCTAGGATTCATTCCCTGTGCCTTTGAAATACATCGAAATCAAATTCTTGAGGTTGAGGATTTTACATCAATCTACCTTGCTTTAGGATTCTTTCCCTGTTACCTTTGAAATACATCGAAATCGAATTCTTGAGGTTGAGGATTTTACATCCGATACCGCCTTCCTTTTAGGATCCTTTCCCTGTTGCCTTGAAATACATCAAAATCAAATTCTTGAGGTTGAGGATTTTACATCAGATACCGCCTTTAACTTTAGGATCGCTGCTGTTACCTTTGAAATACATCAAAATCAAATTCTTGAGGTTGAGAGGATTTTACATCAGATACCACAGCACAGGATTATTTCCCTGTGCCTTTGATACATCGATATCAAACTCTTTGGGGTTGAGGATTTTACATCTGAGACCTTGCTTGCTTTAGATTCTCTTCCTATTGCGATGAAGCACACGATGAGCTCTTGAGGTTAGGATTTTACATACAATACCACATTGCTGCGAGATCTCTCCTCATTGTAATGATTCGATCAATCAATTCGATTTTCTTTTTGAGGTGAGATGTTACATTTAAAACCACAAAATTTCAATTTTCATTTCAAACTTCAAAATTAATCATAACAAAACTTCAATCTAAAACGAGAAACTTAAAATCTAAACTTACGCATCATGACTTGAACATGAAATGAAACAAAATTTAAATCGAAATTCCCAGAGATCATGTGATTTGGAATTCACCTTCTTTTCCTTTCCCAGGTGAAGAGTTTAGGAATCTCCGGAGTTTCGGGCCTCTTGTCTAGTGAAACTCTTACTTCGTCTAAGTTTGTCGCGTGGACATCATGATTGGTTTGTTGATCTTTTGAATGGCATGATATCAGGTGTGCTAGTGTGCCTCACCGCTTTATTGAGATCCATTTGTGTTCTCATTTTTGATGAGGTCTTCTCTTCTTCTCTTTAGTACTTAGGATCTAGCCTTAGGCTTTCTTATTTATATGAAATTACATTGGATCCACCATCTAGAATTTCAAACCCTTCTTAACTCCTATAAACCTCATGAAACTTATTTGTAGACTAATCGCACAGAGGTTGAAATAGTGTGGAGAGGTTAAGAGATGAGTTCTATAGGACTCTTTGGCACCCAGGGCGCCTGCAGGTGGCACAGTGCGGTGAAGGGGCTGACTTACACACACACTACACTCATACGCTACATGCCACCTCCTAAAACCACCACCACCCCAACCGATATCGACTCATGTAGGTGATTCGCATGGATGGTCCTTAACCCCAAGCCATGGTAAGAGGGTTGAGCAAGCATGGTGAATATAAATGAGTCCTTCGTAGCTCATATGGGCTTGATGTAGCTTCATGGCTCAACCAAAATGATTTTATTCTTATATTCACCCCGATCTTCATTCTTTGATTTGATTTTTGACCCCGGGACTACACATGCAACTGCCAAGATGCCTTGAAACTACCCAAAATTTCCAAAATCACCTAAATTACCCAAATTCCTCAAGACGATCGTAAAAATTTCCTCCCCACTCAAATTGATCATCCATAGCCAAAAATACCAAAAATTCCAAAAATACCTCCCAGTACCCTCCAAATACCCAAAATACCCCTCTTAGCCAAAAAATCCAAAATTCAGAAAATTCCCAAGAAAATTCCAGAAAATTCCAAATATTCCCAATTTCATTTTATTCAACTACCATGGGACAATTTTGTCCAATTTACCCCACTTTTATCAAAATCCCCAATTTGACCTTTAACCAAAAGTGAACCAGTGTCAAACCTAACCTGCAATTGACCTAAATTCTGGTCCAATTCAATTCTAAACTTCAATTCAACATCCCCAACACCAATCTAGACCAAATGTTAATTTGATTGGCAGGGATCAATTTCACTTTTGGCCTTAAAAGCCCAATTTGGACCCATGACCCAAACTGGCAAAACTCACCCAATTCAACTCAATTCACTTCAAATCTTTTCTAAACCTTCCTTAACATCCCTATAAACAACACACTAACATGATTTGCCCAAAATTTAGACCCAAGCCCACTTTCAATTCAACCCCAAAATCAAAAGGCCCAATTTTGACCTAAACTATGACAGCGAGATAGACCCAGACATAAATCAAAACCTAACCTAAGCCAAAACCTCTTTGAAACATTCCCATAAACATTTCCCAACATTAATTTTACATCAATTTCAACTTATTAACTTTGTGGTAGCCCATTTGGCCCACCTTAGCCTCTTTGCAAAGGCATGTGTGATTCAAATAAATCACCCCTCAAATTTGTTTCAAACCACTCATGACACATCCCTAAACCCAAACAACAATTATTTGGCCCAAGCCTTTACCAAAATTTCATCCCAAAATCAATTTTAAAATTCGAAAAGCCCACTTTCCTAAACCATTTTTTAAGCAATCTAAAACCATTTTCAAAAGGCAAAAATCTACTAAAAGCCCACATGACATTTCCATTTTGCCATCCACTTAATCAAAGCCATTCCCTAAGTTCTAATCACATCATCAAATAATTCCAAATCAAGCCTCGTAAAATCACCCTAAAATACCAAAATTTTTCTTAAATCCATTCCATGAAATTGACTCGGCTTTACGAAGCCAAAGACAAGCCATGCAAAGCCATGGACAAGCCACATGGAGCCATGGAAGGTTTGACAGCCAATGATCAAGCCATTAATGGCAAAAAGATGGGCTCCTTTTCTAACCTTTCATTAAGCCTTTTAACCTTATCCATGACACACACTAAACCATGTTTAGCCGCCTCATCATGGATGAGACCACCATCCTCTCTTGGTGAAATGACGATCCTCTCGGCCCAAAATCAGGCCATGGGGAGGGTGCACCCAACCCAAACCAATGGGTTGACCAAATTGAAGCCAAAATGACCCCTTCCCCATTCATTTTAATTCGGCTACTTTACACATAGCAGTGCCGATTGCTTGCACAAGTCCGGCCAGCAGGCCACGACCTTGAGGGTGACCCATGCTGGCCGGCCACCCGATCAATAGGAAAACACCATGCCGAGAGCAGGAGAAGCGAGCTTTGAAATTCCATCTGTTGTTGCCCCACTCCAAATGGCCAATGTGGTTGTTACGCATCGGCACAAGCGGGCGATCCGAAGCCATTACGCCCCCACCAGGAAGCCTCCCGCCATGCTATTTAAGCCCCTCGCCCTCTCGGCCAAAGGAGGTGTTGGGCAAACCTTAAGAAAACTACGCAAAAATCTCATTCCGAGATCACTCTCCACACATAGAGCACTTGATCCCCATCGGAATTCCGGCCCACCGATTCCCTCCCGGTGAGCTCGGTGCAGGCTCGAGCTTTAGCAGCCGGGACACTTCTTCGCGGTGAGTCGATCCCCGAATTGATTGGTCCCTCGCCAGCTGGACGAGAGGAGAAGTTTCTTGCCCAACCCATCTCGGGCCACCCGGTTATCGGCCTCGAGCCTTGTGATCGGCATGGTCACTTTCATAGCTAGACAATTCAGGGCCAGGGACTTCATGCGGAGCTTACTTGAACCCCGTCCGAAGGTGACACGACTCTCGGATCGAAGCTTCACTTCTGCGAAGAGCGAGGTATGGACTCCCTCTTCTTCCCGAGCTTCCGAGGAGATTCTCGTTTAATTTGAGTCGATTTAAATGCATGTTTCACAGAGTATGGATGTATTCGTCTCTTTAAGACGAATCCATAAAACATAAGAACACGAAAATCCGTTGAGAATCGAGTGAGAAATTAGGAGTTAGAAGGTTGACGGAGTCACGGGTGCACACCGGTCGTAGACGATGACCGGGAGCCGTTGGATCGCGCGTGTATCGAGCGGACGGTTCGGTGCACCCGGATCGAGAGAATGTTACGTGAACGCGGGTCCGGGGCAATTTGTTAAGATGGCGGCGCCCAATGTGACGCGACATTGCCCCTTCGGGCTAGATGTTTCGGCGGCGCCGCGATGAATGAAATGCTGATAAATAAAGGGTATTTAATGTTATTAAATATCGAAACTTGAAAATCCATATCTTTGTGTAGAAAAATCACAAAAATAAAATAAAAATACCCTCTTGCTCGGTGAACGAGAGGAGAATAATGTGGAAAAGAAATTAATTAATTTTGTAGTATTTTATTTTTAATTAATTATTTACTCCTGCATTGTTTTAATTCTCCATGCATTCATACAATTCACCATGGCATGAGACCGCTAGGGCTTTTGAAGCCTACGAACTTGGGAACATTCCTGAATTTTCGAGTAAAGGCCATCTGCGCGAAAAGTTATTGATTTTTTGAATGCATGTTGCTGTTTTGAGTATTTTAATTCAAAAATTAGCGTGTTGTGAAATGAATTACAGGAAAAATTTGGTGATGTTCGCGCAATGAGAAGAGAACCACAGGAAAAATAGGACTTGAGTTAATTCTTTCAGTTAACTTTAATTGGCACAATACCCAAAATTAAAATTTAATTAATTAGAATTAACCATAGATCAAATTGACTTGAAATCAATTCTCTACTGACCTTTAGGATCAGAGGAACCCACCATAAAAGTTTGAAGTCAATTGGGTTTGGTTAACTTTCCCCTACTTAAATGGGTTGATTAGTAGGCATTTTAGTCATTTTAAACTTTAAAAATTCATAACTTTCAAAATACCTTTCAAAAATTCACCAAATTGGTTTTGGAGCCTCTCTGATATCAGGGAATTTAAGAAAATTAAAATTTCAATTTTCTAAAAAGTTAATTTTTAGTATTATTTTAATATTTTAATAATTAAAAAATAATAAAAATCACAAAAATAATAAAATTCACCAAAATGTCCTTATTTTGAAATTTAATCACTTAGGAACAAACCCCATATTTTTCTTAGGTCTATTTGATGAGATATTAAATTTTAAAGCCCTAGGGTAATTTTAAAATTAAAAAAATGTATTTTCTAGCATTTTTCACTAAAATAATTATAATAAATCAAAGAAAAATCAGAAAATTGTAAAACTTGGTTCTCTGGAATCCTTGATATCAGAGAGAATTTTAAAAATTATAAAATTCATTTTTTAACTTATATTCTATTTTTAAATTAATTAATACTCAGGAACTTAAAATAATTTTAGTAAATAAAATATAATTCAAAAATCACAAAATTTTGTCAAGTGGTCCTCTGGTCATTAGGAATGTCCCTAATTTTCTTAAGGACAAGCTTTCCATTGGTCATATTATTAAATTTTCCTTGGAAATCCTTATTTTTTCCACTAAAATAATTACATAAATAAATTAAACACAGAAAAATCACATTTTCTCCTCTAATGTCTTTATTGACATGTAAGGTAAGAATCACATAAAAATTTCAAATTCATTTGAGCTCAATTTAGTGAGTTATGAAATTATTAAGCTTGAAAGGCAAAATGGTAATTAAAATTTTTAACCCTTAATTAAACTTTAGGCTTAATAAAATTAAAGAGTAAAATATTTGATCCTAATCTGATTTGGATGATTGAAATTTAAATAATTAAAGGGTAGAAACCTATTAAACAATTTAAAATAATTGAAATAAACTTTAATTAAAAAATTGATTAAATTTGGAAGAATAATAAAATTGGAATTATTAAAATGGGGATATTTTTAGGAAGAAATTTATTCTTTGTCAAGATCCTAAATTAATCATCTCGATAATATTTAATTCTTAATTAAAATGATAATTAATTTAAGTTTTAAAATGTTAAAAGGCTAAAATCATTTAAATTGAATTAAAGTTAAGTATTAAACTCTTTTAGATTTTCGATTAAAATTAAAATTAAAAATAAAATTAAATTAAAAAATTAAATTAAATTAAAATTAAATTAAAAAAAATAATAAAACTAAATTAAATTAAATTGAATAAATAAATTAAATTAAATTAAATAATTAAGTTAAATTAAATTAAGTTAAATAAATAAATTAAATTAAATTAAATTAAACTAAATTAAGTTAAAAATGTTAAATTAAATTAAATTAGAATTAAAACAAATTAAATTAAATTAAATTAAATTAAATTAAATTAAATTAAATTAAATTAAATCAAATTAAATTAAATCAGTTAAATTAAATTAAATTAATTCACGTGAAGTTAAACTAAATTGGATTAAATCAGAATTAAATTAAAAATTAAAACTAAACTAAATTAAATTAAATTAAAATTAAATCAAAGTTAAATTAAATTGAATTAAATGACATCTTTAAGACATGAAGAATTAATGAATGTTAAAAATAACTTGAACAACATTCGAAACTTAAATCATTAATTTGAACTTAAATTTGAATCACAAAATCATGAAATATCATTTTGCCCTTAGGAGCTTTTACTATTATAACTCTAAATGGAGTATCGAAGTGAAATGTCACTTCACTCGTAAGAATGATGAACATGCAATTCCTTTGAGCAAGAAATAAAACTTAACTCGAAACACCCTGGATGATTAATTCACTTACTTGCTGATAGAATTCATTTGGACTTAGGACAATTCCGAAGCGTGAAAAGATGTTTAAGATTCGTCTTAAACACTTCCTCGATATGATGGAATGTCACCCAAACAAAATTGAGCTTAGTTGTTCTTTGGTAGAAAGTCATCCTTAAAGCCACAGTGAAGACACAGACGTCATAGGAATGACTAGCTATAGGATTAGGATTTTGGTAAACCATAACCCTTCCTTAGCTTTACAGAAATTCTTTATAAATCTTTAAATGCTACAGAAATTGTATTTTAAGTGCGGCTTGGGATGACGGGAAGACCCTCAGGTACGCTTTATTTTGTTAACGATTTATCTTCTTTGCAATTCATTTACTCGTGTTGCACTTTACCTTTCTTGCATGATAAACAACGAGTTGCATGGCCTACCTTTAGGACATAAACCAAAGCTGAAACCCATAAGCCAGAATTAAAAGACACTACGAAGATAAAATTCATAGCCACAACATTTCGAAATATAAGACAACTCAAAATTTAATCACAAACGAACGGCAAAACTACAACTACAACTAAATTAAAACGTCTCATTGAATGATCGGGAATACCTCGGATGATGTAACCCACGTGTTGCTAACGGGATTTCCGGTGCAAATGAAAGTGCGGAACTCGTTAGTTGAGTTTAGCGGTCATACGAGGACTAGTGAATTCGATAAGAAAATAACGGTCTTCAGGATGACGGAACCGTGGGAACTTAATCGGTTACGTTTAATCAACTCTAAGACATGTTTTAATTAAAAAAAATATTAAGACACATGGAAATTAAGACTCTCTGAAGTAAACACTTCTCTCATCTCTTTGATTTATGACTTCTAAAACTAAACCTGCACGCGACAAGGAGCTCGAGCATGGTGGGCAGCACGGCCATCGTCATCGGCAAAACCTGAGTCACTTCGGCAAAACTTTCTTAGAATTAATAATCGAGCCATAGGACTTCGAGGTAGTTTGCACAGTGCGAAACATAAATCCTCGACTCTTCGTTAGGCATTTGCATTGCGAATTAAGCCTAACGGTCTTAGGACTCGAGTAGTCGTCAATACGACATAAACCCTCACATCTTCGAGGCTATTTGTATGATTTTATCATACGAATATAAGTCTAATTAGCCAAATTGTAGGAATTGAAATATAAGATAATATTAGGATTTCTCGAATCTAAGCGAACAATAAGGATAGTTTGGGAAGTTGCCCGAATTCTTCTTGGATCCTCGGCTCTCCTACTTCTTCCTTTGGATTCTCGAAAAATAAATTGTTCCAAATTTTTGAGTCGTTCCGCTTTTGAATTTCAAAAAATCCAGTCCTTTGAAAACCTTAAACTTTAAAAAAATTCTTGAGAGCGAACTACGTTATTATCGAGAGTTTTCTTAGGTGATTCCCGTCACTTAAGATGTAATTAACTATAGGGCTTGGCCTTATAGGGGTACAGAACCCAGGTAATATAAACCCTGTTTAATGTTTTCATATTAAGCGAGAACTTGTCGGCTTATAAAATTGGTTCGCGAGGACGAACGGACGTCACAAATCTTCTAGTTTATTTAATCGAGCCGCGTCATCGAGGCGATTGTGTCTATTCTTCGGGATAGATACACGGTTTGTGATGCGATGCTCGTTTATATAAGCTATTTGGGATGTATGAGATCGGTTTGATTTCATATCTTAAAATTTTAAAATTTAAAATTACTTTCAAAATCAAATGTTTTTCTTTAAACTATATATATACTTAAATTAAATTTAAAATATAAAAATTCGCCGACAATTTCTGTAGGCGACTCCCCTTTTCAAAATACAACACCAAAACCCAAAAATAAGCCGTACAAAACCTTATCGTATGCTTTTTCTAAATCAATAAAAATCAAATGTAGATCCTCCTTATTATCTCTGTACTTCTCCATCAAACCTCTTAATAAATGTATAGCTTCCATGGTAGACCTGCCCGACATAAATCCAAATTGATTATGAGAAATCTTCGTAATATGTCTTAACCTATGTTCAATTACCCTCTCCCATAATTTTAAAGTATGACGCATCAATTTAATTCCTCTATAATTTGCACACTCTTGTGCATCTCCTTTATTCTTAAAAATGGGGACCAAAATGCTCTTTCTCCACTCCTCGGGCATCCTTTTAGTTTTTAAAATAATATTAAAAAGTTTAGTAAGCCGGAAAACCCCAAAGAATCACCTAAACATTTCCGCATGATTGGGATATAATCGGAGTCCCTGAGACTTTTTTCCACACCGTTTTCTTTAAAGCCTCATCAACTTCTTTTACTAAATAAATAGGTAAAAATGAAAAGTTTTATTATTATTAACGATATTAAGATCACTAAGGTCGGTAATACTTTCGGCATCATCATTAAAAAGTTTATCAAAATAAGTCGCCCACCTATGTTGAATATCTTTTTCTAAGAAAGAACTTTTTAATTTTTCATCTTTAATACACTTTACTTGAGTTAAATCTTTACTTTTCTTTTCTCTTTGTTTGGGCGTTTAGTTTATACATATATTTTCACCTTCCTTAGTATCTAACATGTTATAAATATCACTAAGCAGAATTTTTAGCGTCACGAGATTATTCTTTTACACTCCTGTAAGACATTTTATATTTTCCCGATTCTCTACGCTTTTTACATTTAAACCAATTTTTATAACATAACTTCTTATAATTTATCTTTTCTTGCACCTTATTATTCCGCACCAACTATTTTTACTTATTGAAACTTTTTCTTTTGATTCTCCAAGTACATCTTTAGCCACTTGTTTAATAGTATTAGTTAATTTTTCCCTCATAACATTCGC
The DNA here is from genome assembly GCA_022702705.1 of Papilionanthe hookeriana x Papilionanthe teres. NCBI lineage: Eukaryota > Viridiplantae > Streptophyta > Magnoliopsida > Asparagales > Orchidaceae > Papilionanthe > Papilionanthe hookeriana x Papilionanthe teres. The sequence goes on from CM040426.1 coordinate 106,330,063, forward strand.
GTCTTCATGAACATCCCAAATATTTAAATCTTGAATTTTACTCATAAAAATAATTTTATTTGTGTCTTTTAGGTGCCACATCTTGATACACTATGTTGAATCCTAGTATTTTTTATTTTACAACTCTTCATCTTAAAATCTAGAACTAATAATCGATGTTGGGTACCTTAATTGCTCACTTGGAATAACCTTACAATCCTTACAATCTCGACGATCTCTTCTTCTCATGAAAATAATCAATTTGTGTTTTTATTAGATCCATTCTTATAAGTAATAAGATGCTTTCAGCTCTTTTATTTAATAAAGTATTAGTAATAATCATATCATACGCTAAAGCAAAATCTAAAATGGCTACATCTTCTTCATTAATTTCTCCATAACCGTAGCCACCATGAATATTTGAAATCTTCTACCACTACCGACAATATCCATTTAAATCTCCTCGATAAAATTTTTTCTTCAAGGGGTATCAAGTGTATTAAGTCTACTAAATCATTCTAGAATTTATCTTTAGAGCACATATCTAAACCAACTTGAGGAGCATAAGCACTTATAATATTAAAAATCTTAGTATGATAATAATCTTAAGTCTTTATAATTACCATCTCCCAACTGTATTAATTTTGACAACATTATCTTTGAGCTCTTATCTATAATTACACCTACACCATTTCTAGTGTGACTCTTACCGAGAATACCATAGTTTAAAACCTATGTTATCAATCTCCTTAGCTTTTCTCCATGCATTTAGTTTCTTGGTCACATAGGATATTTATCTTTCTGGATCATAATATACGACCAATTCCATTAGTTTACCATTGAGAGTACCTATATTCCAGGATCCTATCCTAATACCAGGTATCATGGACTAACTTCTTTACCCGCATCCATCGAAAGTAATGTGGGAACCCTTGCTTACTTGACACTACACCGAGAGCGCGTGTAGCGGCCTGCACACTTTCCCACATTGTATTCGAGGCCATACGGCGCGTCGCTTCCGAGGACGCCCTAGTACTGCAATGATCAAAAGGATTCATGTCATGATTTTTTTCGACAAGTTTTATTTGGTGTCGACTACCTAACCGCAGCCCTCCACTTTTCACATGCAGGCTTGGGGCCGTAACGACGAGTGTTTATTTTAATAATTAAAAAATAATAAAAATCACAAAAATATTAAAAATCACAAAAATGTCATATTTTGCCTCCTAATCACTTAGGAACAAACCAAATATTTTTCTTAAGTCTCTAGGTTAAGATATTGGATTTTAAAGGCTTAAGGAAATTTTAATATTAAAAAATATGATACCTACATCTTCTTAAATTAATTATAATAAATAAAAAAAATCAAAAAAATATAAAATTTGTTTCTCTGAACTCCTTGAGGTCAGAGAGACTTAATAAAAATATAAAATTCATTTTTCAACTTTAATTTTATTTTATAATTAATTAACACTCCAAAACTCAAAATAAATATAATAAATAAAATATGATTCAAAAAATCACCAAAATTGGTTTAAGGGTCCTGCGAGGAGTGGCAGACATCCTGCTTTCCTGAGGATAGACACCTCACCTTGGTCATGTTGTTGAACTTTATTGAAAACCCCATATTTCTCACAAAAATAAATATATAAATTAAATTAAATTCGGAAAAATCACATTTTCTCCTCTAATGTCTTAGTTGACATGTAGTGAAGTGACATAAAAATTTTAAGTTCATTTGAGCCAGGTGATGAGTTATGAAATAAATAAGCCTAAAAGGACATAAAGGTAATTAAAAAATTTTAACCTAATTAATATTTAGGTTTAATCAAAGGGGAGGGTAAAATATACGTTTAAAAATTTCATTAGATGATTGAAACCTAGGGAATTAAGGGGTAGAAACCCATTAATAATCTTGAAAATATTTTAAGTAAATTTTAATCAATTAAATAATTTGAATTTTGGAAGAATAAGTTAAAATTTGGATTATTAAGATTAGAGGGGTATGATTTAAGAAGATATCGATTCTTTAATTTAAAAATCCCTAAATGAATCACTTTAATAATATTGACTCTTACTCAAACTAAAAAATGATAATTGAAATTAATAATTAAATAATTAAAAGGAAAATAAACCTTAATTAAAATAAAAGCTTAAAACATTAAGTGATTTGATAATCAAATTGAAATAAATTTAAAACATTAAAATTAATTTGAAATCACTTAAAAAACAAATCTAAAAAAAATTCGAAACATTAAAGGAAACCAACCTTAAGACAATTCACAATTAAAAAACATAAACAATCGAACCAATTAAAATTGACCTAAAAGTGCTACAATTAAGTCGAAATTAAATTTAAATCATTAAAAGTTTAGTTAAATTGAAAAATCTAAACACCTATTTAAAATCAAACAATTTAAAACACTTAAGAGAAAATCGACTTGAATTTTGAAACTAAATTAAATCATCCCAAAATCATCGATTCAACTGTCAAGCGGTTAAATTCTTTAACAAGGCGGTGCCCCCTTAAGGCTTTCATTATCATAACTCTTAAATGAAGCATTAAGTATTTGTCACTTTACTTACATGATAATCGGATATTTCCTGGTTACTAAGCTAGAAACAAAACTCAACTAAACTTTGAGATGTTAATTCACCAGTACAATAAAATTCATTTGGACTCAAAATAATCTCAGAAGTATTGAAAAGATGTTTATGACTCGTCCTAAGCACTTTCTCAATATGATGACATGTTTTAGAATAACAACTGAACTTAATTGTTCTTTGATGAAGATAATCATCCTTAACAAAATACAAGAACCTAGACGTCATAGGAATTGACTAGCTATAGGATTATGATTTTGGTAGACAACCAAAACCTTCCCTTAGCTTTACCTAGGTGTTTCTTGCAAATACATAAATGCTCTAACATGTGTTTTAAGTGTAGCTTGGAATGACGGGAAGACCCTCAGGGTAGCCTTTATTTTATTGCAATTTACCTATCTGCACTGTACTTTACTTTTCTTGCATGTTAAACAAGATTGACACCCTGCATGAAAACTAAAACCTTTAGGGTAGCCACAAAACTGAAACCCAAAACTAAATTTAAAATCACAACAAGATAAAATTCACCGCCACAACATTTCAAAATATAAAATAACTCAAAATTTAATCACAAATAGAACACAAAACTAGAACTACAACTAAATTAAAATGTCTCGTTGGATGATCGGAAATACCTCGGATGATGTAACCTGTGTGTTGCTAACGGGATTTCCCACGGTCTAAATGAAAGTGTGGAACTCATTCAGTTGAGTTTAGCAAATTCATTTGGACTAAGTGAATCCGATAAAAATAACGATGCCGGAATGATGGAACCGTGGGATCTTAACCGGTGTTGTTATAATCAACTTTAAGATTCCCCTAACAAAATATTAAATCACCTGGACTTTAAGATTTCTCTCTCATCTCTTGATTATCATTTTCTAAAACTAAACATCTGCAATGACAAGGAGCTTGGAGCATAGTGGGCAGCACGGCCATCATCATCAGCTAAACTGGAATCTACATCAGCAAAACCAATCTTAGAATTAAATAACCAAGCCATAAGATTTCGAGGTAGTTTGCCTAGTGCAACATAAATCCTCAACCTTTTCGTTAGGCACTTGCATAATCATTTTATGCAAATTAAGTCCTAACCGGTCTTAAGATTCTGAGGTAGTTGTTTGGTACGACATATCATACAAATATAAGTCCTAATTAACTAAAATTAGCAGAATTACAACATTAAGTAAATTCTCGAATTAAAGCCAAAAAATAGGATAGTTTGGAAAGTTCCCAAGATTCCTCTTGGATCCTCAGCTTCTCTTACTTCTCTTCCTTTGGACTCCTGAAATAAACTGTTTTAAATTTGATCTAATCCCTATTGAAATTTCTAAAATCCAATCCTTTGAAAACCTTAAACTTTGAAATTCTTGAAAGTAGAACCACTGATCTTAATCGAGAGTTTTCTTAAATGATTCCCGTCACTTAGGATGTAATTAACTATAAGGGCTTGCACTTATAGGGAACTTTAAGAACCCAGGTAATATAAACCCAGCTTAATTCCCTTATATTAAGCAGGGGAACTTGTTGGCTTATAAAATTGGTTCGTAGACTAAACGGATGTTACAAATTTTCTAGTTTATTTATTCGAGCGCCATCGTCAAGCAGTGTGTTTGTCCTTCGAGATAGATACACGGTTTGTGATGTGGTGCTCATTTATATAAACTATTTGGGATGTGAGATCAGTTTGATTTCATATCTTAAAATTTTCAAACTTAAAATTATTTTCAAAATCAAATGCTACTTTCTGAATTATATATATTTAAATTAAATTTAAAATCTAAAATTCGCCGACGATTTCTGTAGGCAACCCCTTTTCAAAATACAACACATAACCTAATAATATGCCAACAACTTCTGGCGACTCCGCTGGGACTAGTTCCTCTCTCCATTTTGATCAGATGGTTTTGCTTTCATAAATCGGTAGTGAGTCCATGCCCCTTGTGGACCAAACCACCCTTCTTTCCGTTGGCATACCACGTTCATTTCTGTCTTGAACGGGTGTAGTCAACTCCTTTTGGATTTTGGAGCCACTGTTTAGACACCCCTAAATATAGAGGTTCCGAAATCCTTTTGCCTCTTTCTGAGGTGGGGTGGACCCCCAATAGGTTTAGCCTAGGAGCGGTCTTTTGAGTTGAGAAGTCTTACGAGACTTTCTCTTCCTGTCCAATTCTGAATCGGATCCTTTACCTTTTCTATAACTTTCCTCCTATAATCATTTTGTTCCTAACAAACAAATCCTCTAATAAACAACCTTTTAATGAGCAAACTCTTTTAAATCGCAAATACATTAAGATAAATTAAAAAGTGTTCGAACTCTTTCTTTTCCATCTTAAGCTTTACGAAAAAAGGAAGCATAATTCGGGACTGAAGTTCGGAATTTACCCTGCAGAAAATGACTGCACCAATGTTAATTTTCTCCTTCACCAATGGAATGGACTTCGCCGTCTATAAGGATGAACTGCCCGACAATGGAATCATCCGTTTTGGACAAGGATTCGACAATACAGATATTAAGTTCGCTGAAGTCACTCTCTTCACACTAATGGAAAAGTATCGGAAACTGAGGAGCTCGTAATTGAGTTTAACATGAAATCGAATCAAGAGTTCCCTCCCCTGCAAAGGGTCTCAGCTGAAAGAAGTACCACTATTCGTAGGAGGACTATTATCTCTACCCCCACCGGTCTAGCCATTTCTGCACCTACCCCGGCTCTTGCGAAATCGAAGGGGAAGGAAATCTAAGTCTGTGATGAGCCTGTCACTATGGAGATTTAAGATTTTGCTACAATACCTTCTGTCTTTGAGATAGGGTTCAATTCAAGAGTTGCACCCCTGACTCGGACTCAGAGAAGAAATAGGAGCAGAAAGATTGCCAGGATCGAGAAGGCTAAGGCTGTTGAAGTTGCTTTTCTGGAAGAGATTCCTGAGGAGGAGGAAGAACTGCCTAAGTATTCCCCCTTGTTGGAAGGAAGTAGGTTTCACCCTCTCTCTGCTGCATCGGATGAGGAAGATGTCCGGAGGATCGCCGCTGCACTACCCCGACCTGTATACTATAGTGACTGTAAGAGGAAGAAGGCTAAGACTACGCCGCTTACTCGACTGCGAGCCGTAGTAGAGAAACTAGCTAAGGAGGAAGGATGCCCCGTATCAGAGATCTTAAGAAGAATGGGATGAGTGCCAGTCAAATCCCGCCTCGGACCCGGAGTAAACCCCGTCACTGCCCCGGAAAGGCTAAGGAAGAAAGTGCGAGCTAGTTCGCCTGTTGTCGTATCAGAACACCATATTAGGGAGGACACCACCTACCGACACACAGCCGATAGACCATCTGGTCCTAGGACTTCTACTGCGAGAAGGATGGTGTGGCGACCTATTATTGCTGAACCGATACAAGCACAATTTTCTGGAAATAAGAGTCTCGTCAGAAAGCCAGAATCTGAAGAAAGTGCTACTTCATTAAAAGAAACTCCTGAGAAAGAAGTCCAACAGTCATCACATGACAACTGTGAAACCGTTTGGAAGAGTCCACTAGAGGATGTTATAGGAAAACTAAGAACGGACATCCGACGGTTGGCAAAGGAAAGAGGAGAAAAATTGGAAACTTAAGTAGATTCATCAGAATTTATGGATGAAGAGTATGCCGAGATTAATATGGTCAAGACCCGAGCATCGACAGCTTTACAAGGCACTCCGTCAGCTTCAGAAAGGGAAGAACCGGAAGTGATGAGAGCACAACTTCAAGAAAAGGATGATACGATTTCCTAGATGGCAAAAAGGATGGAAGAGATGGCTGCTGCCTTAGCCACTCTCCAGAGTCAGCTGTAACCTCAAAAGGAAACACCCCCAGAAATTATTAACATCACGGATGGAGGAAAGGAGATCACATCTGTTAACGGAGATGAATAACTAAAGAAGGATTCTACGCAAAGCATGATTCCCGAAAAGGATATAAAAAAAAATGGTAGAACAGCAGGTGTGAGAAGCCTTAGCTCAATCTAAGAGTGGAGCATCTATCCAGACGGGTAGACCATACCCTGAAGAATTTGATGTGGTACAATACCCAAAAGGCTTTGTACCACCTCTGTTCAAGACTTTTGATGGAACGGGAAACCCCCGACAGTATGTCACACATTTTCGTGCTAGCTGTTGTAATGCCGGTGGGAGTGATGTCTTACTCTTTCGGCAGTTCGTCAGCAGCTTATCAGGGATAGCCTTCGACTGGTATGCAGAATTGCCAAATGGCTCAGGTAAGACCTTTTCAGAGTTAGAAAACCTCTTCATTAAGCGGTTTGCCGGAGCTCGACACCACATCACTATAGGTGATCTAGTGGTGGAGCAATAGAAACCGAATGAAACTCTAGTGGATTACATACTTCGATGGAGAAAATTAAGCATGAAGTGTGAACCACAACTTCAGGAACAACATGCACTCGGTATCCTACTGAAGAGTATCCATGGCCCTATAGCACTTCTCCTTAAAGGGTTTACAATCAAGACTTTCGAGAAGTTGCTTAGCAAGGCTGGGAGCTTGCATGAGGAAGAAAAACAGCTAAGTTTCGTGGACAAGACCGATAAGCAGAAGCCTGTAAAAGCATTTGAAAAGAAATCCAGAATCATCGCGGCAGTAGATAAAGGCAAGCAGCCAGTGTAGATACGACCAGAGCAGCCACAACCTAGTTATCAACCACCACAACGGGATTATCAGCAACCTCAACAGAACTACCAATAGCCTCGACCGAGCTATCAGTCGCCTTAGCATTATGAGCAACTGATTCGTCTGCAGCGTACCCTGAAAGAATTTTTGAATAAGGAATATCCATTCAAAACTGAAGCAGTAGCAAAGATGTTCCGCAGTTTAATGAAGATACCCGATTTTCAGCTACCAGAGCCCAAGACGCCAGAAGAAGTCAACAAGAAAGATCATCTGAACTACTGTCCCTACCACAGGATGCTCGAGCACAAAATAGAAGATTGCATCACTTTCAAGAGTTGGCTTGATGACAATCTCCGGAAAGGGAACATAACGATCCCGAAGGAATACATGAAGGAACCCCAAAAGGGAGGTTCCGTCAATGTTATTTCAACGGATCCTATTATTCCGATAGACCCTTACACGACCAATGATGGATGGAGTACCGTCTGGACAAAGTTTTCGAAGAAAATCTTAGATCATATCCAAAAACCTTCGGTGCGCGCTTCAACTCAAAGTTTGAAACCTGCCGAGCAGGTGCTATCGCTTGCGATTGAAGAACCGCTCCAGAAGGAGGAGAAGATCGTAGGAGAGAAGAAGACCGAGGCTCCGAAGGATAGAATAGGGGCTACTTATCCTAGGATGGTTGTTTCCGATTCGAGGGAGAAATCCATCGGACCTCTGACTCTGTATGATTATTTGCTCGCCCCGATGAGATCTTATAATGATAAGAGTTTTGGTGTTGGCTACGTTTTGACTGTTTCTAATGATTACGTAACTAACGACAACCAACCTAATCCGGATCTCGATTCCAATACGATAAATGATTCTCAAATCATATTGAACCTCGATGACCACGAAGAAGGAGAAGACGCTCACAAAGATGGCTACGAGAGCTCAACAAGCAACGGGTCCTTTTATGAATTTTGAGGAGCTCCAATCATGATAGAATTCGAGTTATCAGATTTCGAAGTGACTCCAGAAGAGCCAGTAGTTCCGATTCAAGAGGAGACACCGGTAGATTCACCACAAGATTCAAAACAAGTAACTGAAGTCAATCTAAGGAGCGAAAAAGTTCTACCCCTGATAATGGGTCCAAAGGATAAAAGAAAGCAGGTGGTTGCTCAGGAAGAGCCAACCCCAGTAGAAGAATTGCCCATTCGGGAAGAGACCGAAGAGCCAAGTAATAAAGTGGACTATAACGTGCTAGCCCATCTTAGGAAGCTACCAGCCAAACTGAGCATATACGACGCTCTGATCCTGTCAAAGGAGATGAGGGAAACTCTGATCAAGGCCTTACTTGATCCAGGAATTTACTTAGCTCAGATGTATGGTAATTCCTTCGTCGAGGTTTGCTCGTTAAAAGAACAGTGAGGTGTTATCTTCACAGACAATGATCTACTACTGGGAACAGCTGATCACAACCGACCGTTGTACATTTCAGTCACTATTGGAAAGTTTACGCTCTCCAGGGTATTGGTTGATCCGGGAGCATCAATCAACATAATGAATCTTCGAATGCTAGCATATTTAGAAATTGATGCTCGCGAGCTTGAAGCAGACAAGATGTTACTAAGAGGCTTCAATCAAAAAGGAGAAAGAGCCCTTGGATCGATAACACTACTAATGAAGATCGGTGACTTAGCAAAGACAACTGCAAAATTCCTTATAATTGATTCTGAGACATCGTTCAACTCTCTACTGGGTCGGCCATGGATCCATGAAAACCAGATGGTACCGTCGTCTCTGCACCAATGCATAAAGTATTACGAAGGAGGAGAACAGTGTATCAAAGGTGATTTGCAACCATTCTCCGTGCATGAAATCGGAATTCACGAAGATGCAGCCTACTACGCGCCTCCAAAGAAAATAATCTTCTCCAGAAATATTGTACCAAATGAAGCAAAAGAAGTTCGAGACAATGAAGAACCTGAAATTCTAGTTCAACAGTTATTCACCACTCCCTTATAGCGAGATGGTGAAGGTTTCTCCAGAACTCACACCCGAGGTCGAGGCCGGGCATGAGGTCGAGGAAGAAACGGTGGAACTGTTGAACATAATAAATCGGTCATCGATGTTGATTGGGAGAATAGTTTCGAAGAAGAAGAAAGCAAGAAAGAAGTAATGAAGATAAATCCAAAGAAACCCCAGTTCAAGATCTCTCTCGAAGATGAGAAGAATGAAGAATACAAATCAATGTACGAGAAGATTAACCGCTATGTACATACTATGAACCTGACCCCGATCTATCCTAATAAGATCGAGGGTATGGTGGTCAAGGAAGTAGATGGTGGAGGTGCTAAGCCGATTAAGTTCTACCGTGGTGCTTCTTCTTCCAAAATTGAAAATGATGTACAATTTGAAGAGGTTACTTCATCTGAACTAATGGAACTACCTTTTTGAGTGGTATTCTCCCTGTGTTCAAAATTTAATTCAACATGGTGTCTTACTTCGATGATGGACAAAAGGTCAATCACAACACTTTGAAAAATTATGGAATAACGCCAGTCGACCTCCCAATTCAAAACATGGTCTCGAATTCGGCACAGTAGGATCAGTTGATGATACGGGATTTTGCTTGGTTGTCACTTGCGAGTCTAATAAAGTTTGTTTAGAAGCCTCAGATGATCTCGAAGATCTGCAAATCGGAGATGCTCCACCAAAATTTGAAGAAGAAATTAAGTCTACAATAAACGAGTTAATGGAAGTTAACTTAGGTACTAGCGAAGAGCCTATGCCGACCTTTGTTAGCTCCTTACTCAATAAAGAAGACTCTGAACACACGATCAAACTACTGATGGAATTTAAAGACTGTTTTTCTTGGAGTTATGATGAAATGCCAGGATTAGCTCCAGAAGTCGCAGTTCATAAACTAGGAGTGGATCACACTGCCGTTCCAGTCAGGCAAGCTCTCAGAAGAATGCGTCTAGATATTAAACAACAAGAAATAGCTGAAGTTAAGAAGCTAATAGACGCTAAATTTGTCCGTGAAGAACAATATCCGACTCGGTTAGCCAATGTGGTACCAGTCAGAAAGAAGAATGGACAGATCAGAATCTGCGTGGATTTCAGAGATTTGAATAAAGCATGTCCAAAGGACGAGTTTCCACTACCAATTCCAGAACTGATGATCAACATCGCTTCGACACATGAAATCTTCTCTTTTATGGATGGATCATCAGGATACAACCAAATAAAGATGGCACCAGAAGATGAAAAGCTCACAGCCTTCATAACGCCAATCGGAGTATACTGCTACACAGTGATGCCTTTCGGACTGAAGAATGCAGGAGCAACATACCAAAGAGCAATGACGAGAATTTTTTATGATCTCATTCACAACCAAGTCGAGTGCTACGTGGATGATGTGGTAATCAAATGCAAATTGAAAGAAGATCACCTGTATGATTTGAGAATTGTTTTCGAGCGATTAAGACAATATAACCTTAAGATGAATCCCTTGAAATGTGCCTTCGGCGTTGCCTCTGTGAAATTCTTAGGATTTGTTGTCCGACATCGTGGAATTGAAATCGATCCGGAGAAGATTAAAGCTATCTTAGAAATGTCACCTCCCAAAACCTTGAAGCAACTACGATCCTTTCAAGGAAAATTGGCATATCTTCGACACTTTATCTCGAATTTGTCAGGTAGGTGTCAACCCTTCTCGGCATTGGTTAAAAAGGACGCCAAATTGGTTTAGGAAGAGAAATACCAGCGGGCCTTCGAGGACATTAAGCAGTATTTAATGACACCTCCTATTTTAGCAGCCTCAGTCTCAGGTCGACCGTTAATACTTTATACCGCGGCTTTAGACGACTTCCTTGGAGCCCTGCTAGCCCAGGTCAATGACAAGGGAAAAGAAAACGCTCTCTACTACCTGAGCCTTCGTCTAATTCCGACAAAAGTAAAGTATCCTCCTATTGAGAAGCATTGTTTGGCCCTGATCTTCGTTGCTCAAAAGCTCAGGCACTACATGTTTTCTCATAAGGTCAACCTTATTTCGAAGTTTGATCCGTTGCAATATTTGATGACCCGACCGATGCTTTCCGACAGACATGCCAGGTGGTCAATGATACTATTGCAATTCAATATTACTTTCATGCCGTAAAGGGACAAGTCCTAGCAGACTTCCTCGTAGCACACCCTTTACCGACAGAATCACCTCTCAACGACGACTTGCCTGACGAGCAGATAATGAGCTTAGAAGACCCCGACGATCAGCGTTGGGAATTGTACTTCGAAGGAGCATCCTCAGCACAAAAAGACAAAGAATCACAAACGATAGTGCCCGGTAAGGCAAGAATCAAACTAATATTTATAACACCGGAAAGGGGAATGTTAAGATACTCCTACCATCTAACGGAACCATGTACAAACAATGAGGCCGAATACGAAGCCCTCATAACCAGATTAGAGTTAACTATTCAGATGGGGATAACAGACATCAACATCTATGGGGATTCTCAGTTGATCATTCAACAGGTCGCCGGACAGTACATAATTCTAAAGCCAAGACTCGAGTAGTACTTTCAATATGCAATGAAATTGCTGGAGCAGATTCCGAATGTAACGATCTACAAGATTCCCAGAAGAGAAAATGCTCTCGCAGATGCGTTAGCCCGCCTTGCAAAGGAATTTTCCTGCTTGCAGGATGAATCAGTTGAAGTGTCAGTTCAGGGACGTCAGGTTCTCTCACAACTCGACATGGACATGATACACAAGTCAGAAAAAGAAGAAGAATCAGTTGCGGTAGTAACGAAAAATGCAGAAGACTGGCATCAACCACTCATAGACTACTTGCAAACAGGAAACCTACCGAACGATAAGTCATTAGCTCATCAGATTAAGAAAAGAACTCTGTCTTACGCATTAATAAACAATATGTTATACAGAAGGTCTTTCGATCAGATGTGGCTAAGGTGCCTGAGCGAGTCCGAGGCTCATGAAATTGTTAAAGAAGTGCACTCAGGACTTTGTGGCGCTCATCAGTCGGGTCCGAAAATGAAGATGAAGATTAAAAGACTAGGGTACTACTGGCCCTCAATGATTACTGATTGCATGAAGGTTGCCAAAAGTTGTCACCAGTGCCAAGTGCATGGAGTGGTTCTACATCAACCTCCAAATGTGCTACATCCGACAATCGCGTCGTGGCCATTTGAATGTTGGGGCACAAATATTGTGGGTCCGATAGAACCGCCTTCTTCAAGAGGACATCGCTTCATTCTTGCAGCTACAGATTACTTTTCCAAGTGGGCAGAAGCTATACCACTCAGAGAAGTGAAAACACATCACGTGCTACAGTTCTTCAAGAACCAAGTTGTCTACTGTTTTGGGGTATCGCGCAAAATTATCTCACATAACGGGTCCGCATTCAGAAGCACGAAGATCAATAATTTTGTCAGAAGACACGGGATCGACTGGCGTTATTCGACGATCTACTACCCAAGAGCAAATGGCTTGGCCGAGGCTTTTAATAAAACTCTCGTCCAAATCCTAAAGAAAACTTTAGACGACAACAAAAGAAATTGGCACGAGAAGTTGTTAGAAGCCTTATGGGCATGCAGGACGACTTTCAGAACTCCTACTCAGTCTACGCCCTACGCTCTAGTGTACGGGTCCGAGGCCGTCTTACCATTGGAGGTACAGCTTCCCTCACTCAGAATTGCAGTTGCAAACAGGATCACTACAGAAGAAAATGCCAAATTAAGACTAGTAGAATTGGAAAGCTTGGAAGGGAAATGACTTTCAGCGCAGCAGAATTTGGAATTGTATCAAGCCAAGATGATCCAGGCCCATGATAAATTGGTCCAACCAAGGACATTCAAAGTCGGTGACTTAGTTCTAGTCCTCAAGAGACCTATTCTTGCGCACCGCAAGATAGGAGGTAAATTTGAATCGAATGGCCGAGACAGTATACTCAGGAGGTTCCTACCAGCTTGTGAATTGTCATGGAGAATGACATATGCTTCCAATTAATGGACGATATTTGAAGAAATATTACGCAACCTGATGTTTCGAAGGATGGACTTTAAAAGTGGATTCTCATTCCTAGAAACACGGGTAGAGTAATCCTTTGTGACTGGGTCCGAACCCAAAAACATAAAAATGGATGATTAAAAAAAATCATTTACAAAAAAATGTGTTGAAAAGAAAACATGTCAAATCATAATAATGAAATTTTGATTCCTTCCTTTTAAATCAATTCATTCCTGATCTTTCTTCAACTCTTCCTACTTTCTTTAAAATTTAAAAGAAGTAAATAAAATTTTTCATTAATAAATGTTTTCTTATTGTTCTTGTTCTCAGTACAGCCCCTGATCCTTTCCTTATTTTTCGCAGGGAAATGTCGACCGGGCGGTTGGTTCTGAACTTTAAGAATGGCGTGAGTCTAGCACTCAATGAAAAGAGGATGAAGGATGGAGCCGTGAATGAAATCGACTCTGATTTCACACCAGCCGGGCTACAGTACGAAGAAAATGATTGGACCCCGATTGATCGGAAAGAATTCCACAGCGAGACAGTAATGAAATTGGGTGGCCCAAGTCAGCCGTCTACTAGCAAGAAAAGAAAAGCAAACACCGCTCATGCAACGGAAGAAGACAAGAAAATAAAGTCAGTAGTTGCTACAGCAGAGGGCAGGCTTATCAACGCCATGCCCACAGAAATTAAGGAGTAAGGAGAGCTACTCTCACTCCGACTCAACGAAGGAACAAGAATTGTCACATTCGCAAGATGTTAACCAAGCTAGCAGCGGACCAACATGAAGAGACAGTTGCTACCATCAATGCAAGTACTTCGAAGAAGTTGGTTCGTCAGGAACCAGAAATGAGAAAGTCAATTCCAAGAACAATAGAAAGGATGAAAGAAATTCCAAGAATAGCAAAAAGGATGAAAGAAACTCTAAAAAGAGTAGAAATAGAATCAGCGCCTCGACACCAAGTAGATTTACCAGTTCTGGAGAGCCTTGTTACGAAATCAACCCCGAAGGATGTCCCGACAGAGACTATCCCCGAGGAGCCATGACATGCGGGAGACCGTGCTGGGGTTGAACCATACATTCCCCGGTACGTCACCAGGCCTCGCCGATTGAAGATAATTCAGGAATAAGAGCTAGAAAGGATGCAGAATATTGAAAAGAAAACTTTCGAATATTTTGAAAGGATTCGAGGCAGGAGGATCAACATCCTAGAATGCCTTGAGCTGCATAGAGATGTATTCTCAGATTATGAACAACAACAAATTGTGGACTGTGTCATCGAGCTTCAGAAAATGGGTCGAGCTGACCACCTAAGGGAAAAGATCTATTCAGAACCCCGAAGATGGATGCCAGGAAAAGGAAGAATTACGATCCAATGCGGGTGTTGCTACAACTTCACGGTAGATAGAAAAGGAAATCCAACAGGGATACTCTGTCGCAGTGAGGTGGATCCGATGCCAAGAATTATTAAGAGAATGGTAAAGAGGATGGTGACATGGAGGGTATTTCCCGCGGATTGCATACTCAAGAGCTGCATCATTAATATCTACAAGGAAGGCGACTGCATACCTCCACACATAGACCATCATGACTTTGTCAGACCTTTCTACACAGTGTCTTTTGTCAACCAGTGTAACATCATGTTCGGATCTGACCTCCGGATAGCAAGCCCCGGAGAATTCCGAGGGCCGGTGGAGATACCACTACCGGTAGGTTCCGTCTTGGTATTAAAAGGAAATGGAGCAGACATAACAAAACATTGCATTCCAGGATTGCCTGTTGAGCGCATCTCCGTCACTTTCAGGAGGATGGATGATAGAAAAATGTCTTTCCACTTTCAGCCAGATCCAGAGTTAGAGAGCCTTCGGCCCTACGAGCTGTGAGCTACATGGGAGATAACACACCTCCAATGCACATCCAAACGACATTTCCTGCCAAGGGTGGCTTGGAAGGTGATGTTATTGTCCATGTAACTCACTATTCAGACATGGATTTTGACAGATGCTTTTGGAAGAAACTTGCAAGAGTCTTACACAATCCATTTTGGATTTATGTGGATTGTATGAGATGTTAAATTTTCAAAGAAAATATCATCATGTTTTGGATCAAGCTATATGATGTATTTTCAACAGATTGGAATGAAAATGACCATGTCGTGTTTTGCCTTCATCTCTTTTTGTGCAAATTGACTGGGAAACGCCATTAAGTTAAATGAACTTCGAATAAAGAACGAAGGAAAAATAGAAAATGAATAAGAACTCTTTTTAAGAATTCGAATGTCAAAATAAACTTCAAATTAACACGAACTCTAAATAAATAAAAACGAAATCGAATCACCAAAACAAACGAAACGAACTTAAATCTCGAATTGAATTCCGATCCGAATCCGTCGATTTGAATCTTTTGACTGAAATCCATTTGAAACTCTTTTGAAATCTATTTTGAGTTGATTCTTCCCCACAGAAGACTGAAACCTTAATTCCAAGCTTCTAAACTTCTTCGTCGTCTTTAAATCCTTTCGACTCTCTGCGATTTCTTCCCTCTTTTGAGAGGGTCTACTGAGTCTACTGACACAGAACCATGAAATTCTTGATTTGGTTCTGATGGCATGGATTCATATCCTTCGCCAAACAATCAAATTCGATCAACTCTCCTGGGATGTGAAATACTTTCATGTCTCATTCCAATCTTCCACTAAACTGAAATTTCTACAAAATCTTCCAAACCAAATCAAAGACAAACTTTTGAGATTGATACTAAATTTCAATTCTCTCCTTCGAGACTGTTACCAAATTCCAGTTCTCTCCTTTCGACGTTGGTACCGAATTCCGACTCTCTTTCTGAGATTGATACTAAATTTCAATTCTCTCTTTCGAGACTGGTACCAATTTCCAGTTCTCTCCTTTCGAGGTCGGTACCAAATTCCGACTCTCTTTCCGAGATTGATACTAAATTTCAATTCTCTCTTTCGAGACTGGTACCAAATTTCAGTTCTCTCCTTTCGAGGTCGGTACCAAATTCCGACTCTCTTCCGAGATTGATACCAAATTTCAATTATCTCTTTCGAGACAGGTACCAAATTTCAGTTCTCTCCTTTCAAGGTCGGTACCAAATTCCGACTCTCTTTCCGAGATTGATACTAAAATTCAATTCTCTCTTTCGAGACTGGTACCAAATTCCAGTTCTCTCCTTTCGAGGTTGGTACCAAATTTCGACTCTCTTTCCGAGATTGATACTAAATTTCAATTCTCTCTTTCGAGACTGGTACCAAATTCCAGTTCTCTCCTTTCGAGGTCGGTACCAAATTCTGACTCTCTTTCCGAGATTGATACCAAATTTCAATTCTCTCTTTCGAGACTGGTACCAAATTCCAATTCTCTCCTTTCGAGGTCGGTACCAAATTCTGACTCTCTATTCGAGATTGATACTAAATTTCAATTCTCTCTTTTGAGACTGGTACCAAATTCCAGTTCTCTTCTTTCGAGACTGGTACCAAATTTCAGTTCTCTCCTTTCAAGGTCGGTACCAAATTCTGACTCTCTTTCAGAGATTGATACTAATTTTTAATTCTCTCTTTCAAGACTGGTACCGAATTCCAGTTCTCATTTCGTGATCAGTACCTAAATTCTGATTCTCATCCTTTTCAATCAATACTTAAACTCTGACTCTCACTTCGAGGCTGGTACCTAAATTCCAGTTCTCTTTGTAAATCTCGAGGTTGGAACCTAGGTTCCAACTCTCATTTCAAATTTGGAATTTTCTTGAATCGATCTTAAATTAAACTTCAATCGAAATTGAAACTCGAAACAAATTGAAATCCAAACTCAACATTAAAACTTGAAATAGAAAATGAAACGAAATCTAAATCAAATTTCTCCAGATCTTGTGATCTGGAATTCACTTCATTTTCTTTTCCCCAGCGAGAGTTCTGGAATCTTCAGTCTTAGAGATTTACCTGTTACTCCCCAGCGGAAATTTTTTTGTGCTTCATTCTAAGTGTGTCACTTAGACATCTGTGTTGGTTTTGTTGATCTCTTCGGTCAACGCCAATACATGCGGCGTGCTTGGTTAGCACACCACACCTATTGGGGGTCCATTTGTTGACCTCATTTTTTATGAGGCCTTTTCTCTTCTCTCTCCTTAGTACTTAGGATCTAGCCATAGGGCTTCTCCTTGACTATCTTAGAGGACTAGAAATAGGACCCATCACTTAGAAATTCAAACACTTCTTGGCTCCCTTCAAAGCCCCCCCCAAGTTTGATTGTAAACCCCATAAGCCACTTGGAGGGCTAAGATCAAATGTGGAGGTTTAAAGAATGAGTTTCCCATAGGACTCTTTGGCCTTAGGATTACCCTGGATGGTCTAGTCCTGGTGAGGGTTGACTTGCACACACCTCACTCCCACACACACATTCCAAGCCCTAAAACTACCTTTAACCAATTTGACTCCCTGACTCATGTAGGTAACTCATATGGATGGACCTTAACCCCTAAGCCCCTGGTTAAGAGGGTTAGAAACAACATATTAAGTGCCTAGAATGAGTCCTCTCATGGCTCTTGTGAGCTAAACATGGCTTCATAGCTCAATCAAATGATTTAATTACACTCACACTTAATCAATCTTCATTTTCCCAAAATTTCAATTTTTGACCCCCGGGACCCTAAACCCACCAAGCCTACCAAATGCCCTTGAAATTGCCCAAAATTTACAAAATTGCCTAAATTACCCAAAATTCCTCAAAATCAATCCTAAACATTCCCCCCACTCAAATTGATCATCCATGACCAAATACACCAAAATTTTCCAAATAAACCCTCAATACTCTCCAAATACCCAAAATACCCTTTTAACCCAAAAATTCCAAAAATTCTGAAAATTCCTAGAAAATTCAAGAAAATCCTGAATATTCCCAATTTCTCTTTGTTCAACTACACCATAGGCCAATTTTGTCAATTTAGCCCACTTTTACCAAAACCCCTAATTTGGCCTATCTTTAACCTATGTGGACCCAATGTCCAACCAAACCACTCCAATTGACCTCAATTTTGATCCAATTCAATCCTAAGCTTCAATTTAATATCCCAAATATCAATTTGAACCAAATCCAAACCCAATTTTATCAACATGTGGATGCAATTTCAATTTGAAGCTTAAAGCCCAATTTTAGCTCATGACCTAAACTTAGCCCAAACCAACCCAACTCAACTCCAATTAACCCCAAATCTTTTCCTAAACCTTCCTAACATCCCCACAAACAAAAAACTAACATGATTTGCCCCAAATTTGAAACCAAACTCCACCCAAACCTAACCCAAACCAAAAATCCCCAATTTGGCCTAAAATCCATCATGAACCCAAATGAGCCCAAATCCCAAAATCAAAGCCCAACCAAAGTTGAAAACTCTTTGTCACACCCCCATAAACATTTTTCAACATTAATTTTACATCAAACCCAACATTGGCCCAACCTTAACCCAAGTTAGCTCAATTTGATCCACCTTGGCCTCATTACCAAAAAAAGCCTAAATTGAACCCAATTCAACTCAAAATCACCCCAAACTTGTTCCAAATTACTCATGACACATTCCTAAACCAATCTAAACATTTATTTGACACAACCCCTCACTAATTTTCATCCACCAATTTATTTCAAAACCTAAAAGCCCACTTTCTTAAACCATTTTAAAATCCCATCCAAAATGATTTCAAAAAGCCCAAAATTGGCTCTAAAGCCCACATGACAATTTCTTCTCATCATACCTTTAATTGATATCATCCCTAAGTTGTAAATCAATCATCAAATTAATCCAAATCAAACCTCATGCAAATTTCTCCTAAATTCATCAAAAATGCCAAAACCCATTTCTATGAAAATAGGCCATCCTTTTCCCAAGCCATGAGCAAGCTAAATGAAGCCATTTACAAGCCATATGAAGCCATGAGAGCTTTGACACCTCACCAAGCCATTAATGGCAAGAAGAGGGGATTCTTTCTTAACCCTTCACTAAATCTTTTTAACCACATTTATGCTACACTCTAAACCAAGCTTAGCCACCTCATCGTGGATAGACACCTCACCACCTTATCTTGGCTAACCCAACTAATTTCTTTCAGCCCAAAATCAGGCCTTGGTGAGTGCACCAAACCCAAATGCATGAGATGACCAAAATGAGCCCAAAATATACTATGCCCCCATTCCACTTAAATCCACTCCTTTACACATGGCGAAAGCCAATTGAGTTCACCAAACCCCAGCCCTGACCTCACTGGTCAAGATGGTGACCCATGCCTGGCCGGCCAGCCACCACAGCCGCCGGAAAACACCAGGCTGAGCCCTATTTGGCTTTAAAAAATTCAAACCCACTGGCTGAGTTGTCCCAACCTAAATGGACATCATGGTTGTTCTTCTCCTCCCCTGAGCAGCTGATCCCAGCCTCCAATTGCCCCTGGGAAGCCCTCCAGCCACCTCTCTTAAACCCTACCACCTATCGTCTAAAAGAGGTGCTGATCCAAACCTTACCAAAACTCTGCCAAAATCACTCCAGGCCCTTCTCCAAACGCAGAGCACTTGATCCCCACTGAAATCCAGCCCTAAATCCCCCTTTGTAAGCTCAATTTCTCAGCTCAAAATCCAGCCAAAAAACAGGACACTTCACTACAGTAAGCCAATCCTCAAATTGATTGATCCTACACCTTCACCAGACTAAGAGAAGAAGTTCCCCAGCAAAAGTCCCCTCTCCATGCTAGCCATTTCTTCTATCGGCCAAGCTTTGAAATCGCGCTTGGTGGAAGTTTAGTCTAGATAATTCACCAGGGCCAAAGGCTTCATCCCTAGGCTCCTCTAGCTCCAACGAACGTGCCAAGCCCCTCTAATTGAAGCTTCATTTCTCAGAGCCAAGGTGTGGAACTCCTCTTTATCGAGAGCTTCCAGCGATTCTCCATTTCATTTGAGTTACTTTCAATGCATGTTAGCTGTATGGATTTGTAGCTCTCGTTTAGACGAACACATAGGATCAAATTTCGTGTAAATTGGTTAAGAAATGAGGGAGATATTAGGGTTTTAGTGTGGACGGCTCTCGGGACACACCAGTCGTAGATGATGACCAGGAACCGTCGGATCGCGCGTGTATCGAGTGGACGATCCAGATCGAGCCGGACGAGAAGATGGAACGAGACCGCGGGACGCGTGGCTGCTGACTCAGGTGGTGGCATTAAATAAGAGCGCGCTGCGTGGGGCTTCGGAGCTGCCGAGGTTGACGCGGCGCTGACTGGGTTAAGTAGGAAATTAGGTATTTTTTGATTTATTTAAATACCCAGAACTTCAAAAATCCATATCTTTGTGTAGAAAAATCACAAAAATAAAATAAAAATTTCCTCTTGCTCAGTGAACAGGGGAGAACAATGAGGAAAAAGAATTAAGTTATTTTGATGAGTATTTTATTTTTAATTAATTATTTACTGATTTTAGTATTTTAATTCTCCATGCATTTCTACAATTCACCATGGCATGAGACCATAAGGCTTTTGTTGCCTCTTTTCTTGGGAACATTCCCTGAATTTTCCAAGACCAGAGGCCATCTCTGTGGCAAGATATTGATTTTCCAAATTTATGTGTTTGTTTTTCCATTTTGATTCCAGTAATTAGCATGTTGCTTAGAAAAATCTAGGAAAATTTAGGGAGGTATCTTATGACCAGAGGACCTTAGGAAAATTTTGATTTGGTTTAATTCCTCAAGAATAACCCTAATTGGTCTAAACACCCAAAATTGAATTTTAATTAATTAGGACTACCACACATCAAAATTACTTGAAAATAATTCTCCACTGATCTTTAGGATCAGAGGAGTCTCACATAAAAATTTTAAATCAATTGAAAATGATTAGCCCCACTAAATGAATTATTTAAGTGTCATGATCATTATTAAATTTTAAAAATTCATAAAACCCAAAATATATTTCAAAAATTCACCAAATTGATTTTGAGACCTCTCTAATGTCAAAAGAGTCTAGGAAAATTAAAATTTGAATTTTTTAAAAATCTTCATTTTTCACCATATTTTTAATATTTTAATAATTAAAAAATAATAAAAATCACAAAAAATATTAAAAATTACAAAAATATCACATTTTGCCTCCTAATCACTTAGGAACAAACCAAATATTTTTCTTAAGTCTCTAGGTTAAGATATTGGATTTTAAAGGCTTAAAGCAATTTTTAATATTAAAAAATGAATTTTTTACCTACATCTTCACTAAATTAATTCTAATAAATAAAAAAAAAATCAGAAAAATATAAAATTTGTTTCCTTAAACTCCTTTAGGTTAGAGAGACTTAATATGAATATAAAATTCATTTTTCAACTTTAATTTTTTTTTATAATTAATTAACACTCCAAAACTCAAAATAATTATAATAAATAAAATATGATTCAAAAAATCACCAAAATTGGTTCAAGGGGTCCTCTGGTCAGTAGAAACATTCCATAATTTTCCTAAGGATAGAAACCTCACCTTGGTCATGTTGTTGAATTTTATTGAAATCCCCATATTTCTCACAAAAATAAATATATAAATTAACTTAAATTCAGAAAAATCACATTTTCTCCTCTAATATCTTAGTTGACATGTGAGTGAAGTGACATAAAAATTTTAAGTTCATTTGTGCTTAATTTGATGAGTTATGAAATAAGTAAGCCTAAAAAGACATAAAGGTAATTAAAGAATTTTAACCCTAATTAATATTTAGGTTTAATCAAAGGGGAGGGAAAAATATCTGATTTTAAAATTTTCATTAGATGATTGAAACCTAGGGAATTAAGAGGTAGAAACTCATTAATAATCTTGAAAATATTTTAAGTAAATTTTAATCAATTAAATAATTTGAATTTTGGAAGAATAAGTTAAAATTTGGATTATTAAGATTAGGAGTATGATTTAAGAAGATATCAATTCTTTAATTTAAAAATCCCTAAATGAATCACTTTAATAATATTCAACTCTTAATCAAACTCAAAAATGATAATTGAAATTAATAATTAAATAGTTAAAAGGAAAATAAACCTTAATTAAATTAAAAGCTTAAAACATTAAGTGATTTGATAATCAAATTGAAATAAATTTAAAACCTTAAAATTAATTTGAAATCACTTAAAAAACAAATCTAAAACAAATTTGAAACATTAAAGGAAACCAACCTTAAGACAATTCACAATTAAAAAACATAAATAATCAAACCAATTAAAATTGACCTAAAAGTGCTACAATTAAGTCACATTAAATTTAAATCATTAAAAGTTTAGTTAAAATGAATAATCTAAACACCTCTTTCAAATCAAACAATTTAAAACACTTAAGAGAAAATCAACTTGACTTTTGAAACTACATTAAATCATCCCAAATCATCAATTCAACTTTAATCAAAGCGGTTAAATTCTTTAACAAACTGATTTGCCCCTAAAGGCTTTCATTATCATAACTCTAAAATAAAGCATTAAGTGAAATGTCACTTTACTTACAGGATAATCAAATGTTCGAGTTCACTGAGCTAGAAAAAAAACTCAACTAAACTTTGAGATGATTAATTCTCCAGCATAATTAAATTCATTTGAACTCAAAATAATCTCAGAAGTATTGAAAAGATGTTTAGGACTCGTCCTAAGCACTTTCTCAATATGATGAGATGTTTTAGAAGAACAACTGAACTTAATTGTTCTTTAATGAAGAAAATCATCCTTAACAAAACACAAGAACCTAGACGTCATAAGAATTGACTAGCTATAGGATTAGGATTTTGGTAGACAACCAAAAGCTTCCCTTAGCTTTACCTAGGTGTTTCTTGCAAATACATAAATGATCTAACATGTGTTTTAAGTGTAGCTTGTAATGACGGGAAGACCCTCCAGGTACGCTTTTATTTTATTGCAATTTACCTATCTGCACTGTACTTTACTTTTCTTGCATGTTAAACAAGATTGACACCCTGCATGAAAACTAAAACCTTTAGGGTAGCCACAAAACTGAACCCAAAACTAAATTAAAAATCGCAACAAGATAAAATTCACCGCCACAACATTTCAAAATATAAAACAATTTAAAATTTAATCACAAACAGAACACAAAACTACAACTACAACTAAATTAAAATGTCTCGTTGGTTGATCGGGAATACCTCGGATGATGTAACCTACGTGTTGCTAACGTGATTTCCCACGGTTTAAATGAAAGTGTGGAACTCATTCAGTTGAGTTTAGCAAATTCATTTGGACTAAGTGAATCCGATAAGATAACGATGCCAGAATGATGGAACCGTGGGATCTTAACCGGTGTTATTATAATCAACTTTAAGATTCCCCTAACAAAATTTTAAATCACCTGGACTTTAAGATTTCTCTAAACCAAAACACTTCTCTCATCTCTTGATTATCATTTTCTAAAACTAAACCTCTGCAATGACAAGGAGCTTGGAGCATAGTGGGCAGCACGGCCATCGTCATCAGCAAAACTGGAATCTACATCAACAAAACCATTCTTAGAATTAAATAACCAACCCATAGGATTTCGAGGTAGTTTGCCTAGTGCAACATAAATCCTCAACCTTTTCGTTAGGCACTTGCATAATCATTTTATGCAAATTAAGTCCTAACCGGTCTTAGGATTCCGAGGTAGTTGTTTGGTACGACATAACTCCTCACATCTTCGAGGCTACTTGTGTGATTATATCATACAAATATAAGTCCTAATTAACTAAAATTGGCAGAATTACAACATTAAGTAAATTCTCGAATTGAAGCCAAACAATAAGATTGTTTGGGAAGTTGCCAAGATTTCTCTCGGATCCTCAGCTTCTCCTACCTCTCTTCCTTTGGACTCATGAAATAATCTGTTTCAAATTTGAGCTAATCCCTATTAAAATTTCCAAAATCCAATCCTTTGAAAACCTTAAACTTTGAAATTCTTGAAAGTAGAACCACTGATCTTAATCGAGAGTTTTCTTAAATGATTCCCGTCCTTTAGGATGTAATTAACTATAGGGGCTTGCCCTTATAGGGAACTTTAAGAACCCAGGTAATATAAACCCAGCTTAATTCCCTTATATTAAGCAGGGGAACTTATCGGCTTATAAATTTGGTTCGCAGACGAAACAGATGTCACAAATCTTCTAGTTTATTTAATCGAGCCCCATCGTCAAGTAGTGTGTTTGTCCTTCGAGATAGATACATGGTTTGTGATGTGGTGCTCGTTTATATAAACTATTTGGGATGTGAGATCGGTTTGATTTCAAATCTTAAAATTTTCAAACTTAAAATTATTTCCAAAATCAAATCCTACATTCAAAATTATATATATTTAAATTAGATTTAAAATCTAAAATTCGCTGACGATTTCTGTAGGCGTCCCGTTTTCAAAATACAACACATATCTTAAAAATATGGCAACAAAGTGACATTAACAAACTCAAACCTTTAGGGTAGTACATAAAACATAGAAACATATTACCCCATGGATTGATTGATGTTTTTTCCTTGTTCTTGAAATTTCTTAGAAAACATGTGTTAACATTAATCAGGAGTTTTCTTAGATAAACCTAGTTTTCTAAGATGTAATTAACTATAGGAGGTCGCTCCTATGGAAGATTTATGAACTCGTGATAGGTATCACACCTAGAAATCTCTGGATATCAAAATTTTACATGTGATCCACATATAAAAATTTCTAAAATAAGGTATTCTGAAATCCCCTTTTGTTAGGATTATCACTGATATTTCTTATTCTACTATTTTCTATTCTATCATCCCTTATTTTCTTCAGATTTCT
Source organism: Papilionanthe hookeriana x Papilionanthe teres (assembly GCA_022702705.1). Classification (NCBI taxonomy): domain Eukaryota; kingdom Viridiplantae; phylum Streptophyta; class Magnoliopsida; order Asparagales; family Orchidaceae; genus Papilionanthe; species Papilionanthe hookeriana x Papilionanthe teres. Next base: position 106,355,125 of record CM040426.1, read on the forward strand.
TAACATTTGAGGATCCTTTATATGATCCAAAGAAATAAGATCTGTTAAAGAATAGGGCGATATGATTGATAAACAAAGTGGAGACTCCCTTAAAAAATGATAATGAAATTTCACACCTCACATTAACATGAGAGAATCTCGACAGCGATGGGCCGGCGACGCGTCGAAATCCCACAACTTCGAATGCCACCATCGTATTAAGTAGTCCGTCCCAAACTATCATAGAACCCTTCAAGGAATTTAACTTAGATTCCTATGAAGATTTTCATCTTTTTAAAGAAGAATTACCTCAAGAGCTTCCTATAGAAAATTTCACTTCTAAGAAAAGAGAAGAAGAAGTTGATCGAATAGGAAAGAAAGATTGTATTGATCCAGATGGCGACATTCTATCACCATCTGTGTATTAGGTCAGTTCTTGTTCTAAGATTGTTCTACTAACACGTACCCAATGAAGAAATAGAACTTGTTTCCTTTAAAGAAAAAAGCAAAGAGATGAAATCAATCATTTTGGAGCATCTGAATTTGAGGAAAGTGTTTTCGGGAACCCTTCATCCTTAAGTAAAAATAAGTTTTACGCAGTGCCTGTTGAGTATGATGATAATACATTCCAATTCATTCATTCATAAAGAGAAAATTCACCGTCAATTCAGGTTGTACATTCTGTGTTTAAAATACTTGCATGAAAAGACAGATGTTCAATATCTCAAATTTTAAACAAATTGCAATGTGTAGTTTCTACATCCATGAAAAGAAAACTTCTTGCACAAGAGGTCTAATTTTCAAAAAATGTGTAAATAATTTTAATTAGAAAGTCAATATATTTAGGTACTAGTTAAACTTCGGTTAAGGCTAAGAGTAGAACATATAACCACCTCAAGAGATAGAACAAAGCATAATAAATTAATCTTAGAAGCAAAATAAACATTTGCTAAAATGAAAGCTCTTGTGCAAAATGTTATAAGCTAGGGCTCGTTCCTATTCACAACTCCATGATACACTTCCTAGAGCGTCACATCCCATACTCATGAAGAATGTATGGAAACGTGAGTTATTGAAAAGAATCTGTAATGTTGTGAGCAGACTTATAAATTGTTCCTAAGAGAAAAATTGTGAAAAACATCCAATTAAGCCTTTTGGAAGAGCGACTGAAAACATTAAGAGGTGACATCAAACAATTGTTGACACAAGGAAAAATTCTCTAAATAGTTAAAATAAAGAATCAAAAGTAATAAATATTGTAGAAACACGAGCTACTTAATTAGCAATTGAACTACCTCCACCAAATGAAGAAAACATGAAATAAGAATTGTGAATGACTATTCGACAACGAGATAAGAAGATTTATTGTCTTGAATAAAAAAACCAAAGCAATGATGCCAACTTTACAAAGTTTGCCACAAATAACTCAACCGCACGTTGTTGAAACTATTAGGCCAGAGGCAATACATATTCTTGAAGGTAAAAAAAATCGAAATAAATTGAGGAAAATATTAAAAAAAATGATTCCACCCATAGTAGAATTCCAGAAAGAGAAATCACACAACTTATGGAAAAGAAATGTAATAGAATCTTGGCTCAGGTGAGGGCTGGATCATTAATTCCAAAGGGTAGATCCTATCTGGAGGAATTTGAGTCTATTCAATATCCAAAAGGCTTTGTTCCACCTCTCTTTAAAATGTTTGATGGGATCGGTAACCCTCGTCAGCATCTTGCACATTTTAGAGGAAGTTGCTGCAATGCTCCTTTATTCCTTTAATTTGTTAATAGCTTTACAACGGTTGCCTTTGATTGGTATGCAGAGCTTCCCAACAAGTCTTTTAAAAATTTTGTTGAACTCAAGAATCTTTTTGTTCAATGATTTGCTGGAGCGCAACTGTTGACCTCACTTTTTTGGGAGTCATTCACCAGATATATAGTACATCTAAAATATATAGTGCTTTTATGCACTTTTTATACCTATTTTTGATGATATTGCATTTTAATGGAAGGTATTTTGTGTTTTTCTTGCAGGTATGATGAAAATGAGTGAATATGATGAATGGAGTAAATATTGGATCAAACTTGGAGCAAAAAAATGAAAAAAATTGAAAAATTAGACCTTGGCGGCTAACCGCCGCCTGGTCGGCGCTTAGTTGCCATAGTTAAAAATCAAATTTTCTTCATATTTGGCGCCAATTTCAAGGGGTGTTTGATGCAACGTTTGGTGGTGACTTCCTTAACTTGACACGGGCGTCAAATTTGAATAAAGGGATGCATCTTTTGGTGGATACGTTGAATCGGGACATTATTTGAAGAGACATCATGTCACCTTTTGGGTTATTATTAAAATTATGTCATGTAATGTAATTAGAGAGTCTTTTTGTGAGTCTAGTTTTCAAGAGTCATCTTCTAGTTTCAAAGAGTTTTTCCTAGTTCTACTTGCAATCTTTTATTGTTTATAGTTTAGATAGTTTAGTTTTAGAGGATTTCACGGCTAAGCGCCGAAGGGCTCGCGCTTAGGCGCCAGTTCATAAAAATTAGTTTTCAGGTGTTAAAAACCCGAAAAATTGCCATTTTTAACTTACCTATCATCTTCAACCTCTAATTTTTGCGAAAAGGAGCCTAGGGCATCAACATTTTGGATCGTTTGAAGGCTGATGTCAACAAAAATTGTTAGATTTGGATTCCTTAAGGTAAAAGCACTACTCCTAAGAAAAAATTTTTGATTTTCACCATGTATTTTGAGTACATTTTGGAAAATCCTAAAATCACTATTAATTGAGAAAATTTGAGGAAAAGGATAAGAAATTGCATGGATTTAGTGGAAATTACTTCTGGAAGTTAATTAGTAAGTTTAGTTTGATTTTGGAATTTATGGAAATTTTTCGTGAATTTCTAGAAATGACTCCAAAGTCAAAGCACTCAAGAGAAAAGATGAGATTCAATTCTGACAAGTTTGTTAGTGCAAGGGCTGAGGAACGATACGTCGACGCACTACAATCACGTAAATTGATTCCTGAGCGTGTGTTTAGTAAGATAGGAGAGGTTATTGAGGAGATGATTACTAAAAGGAATTGGGAAAATTACTGCTGCTTCTCCACTGTTGCTGTTGTTTCTGTGGTAAGAGAGTTTTATGCGAACTTACCTACAGCAGAAGAGAACTTGGTGATGGTGAGAAGGCAAGAAGTACATTTTACCTCTGCGGTAATCAATGTCTTCTTATTGGCTGCCTCCTAATATGTTTTGTTTTTATTCAAACTATCATCCTACTGAGAGAGAGTTATATGAGATTATGGCATTTCTAACTGACGGAAGAGGTTTATGAAAGATCACAAATTATAGAAGAGTAAATTTTTAGGCCTCTAAGTTAAATGCCATTTCTTAAGCATGACATTATTTTATCTCATCTAAGTTGTTGCCTTAAAGCCATACTAGTTAAGTTACAAGGGAGAGAGTTGTTCTGAACTATTGCATTCAGCAAGAAAAGCCTATAGATATTGGAGCAATCATTTATGATTACATTTTGAATTGCGCCAGATCTACCACTACTGCAGGTATAGGATTTCCTTCCTTGATGCATTCATTGTGTGAATGATCTGGAGTAAAATTTGAAACCTAGAAAGTGGTCTTTCAACCTTTAAAACCAATTACCAGTGTAAACGTTGGAGCTTACACTGTACATTCAGAGTTTAGCAGGAGAAGAGGATTTGGTAGGGCTTCTACTGCTTCTGCTTCTTCTTCTGCTGCTTCTAGTTTCCATGCTACTACTTTGAGAGCTTCATCATCTAGAGATTCACATAATGGTTTGTTAAGAAAGATTTTGAAGAAGGTGAGTCTTACTCATGAGCATATTAGAGACATGGATGGTAAAATGAATAATATGGAAAGATATATTATAAAACATGATGAATATGAGGAGAATTATCAGCATTATTTGAATAGATTGATCATAGGTGATATGAGTGTTGAGATGCCCCTTCATCCATTCTACATACCTTATGTGCTATCCAGAGATTGGAATGAGCAAGATGATGATGATGATGAGGATGATTAGTTAATTTGTTTTATGTGTTATTGAGTTTTTGTTGATGTACTGATGTATGTTATGTCTTGTGTTCTATTTTGATATTGTGTTTGTGATGAGAAATATGATAATATGCTGATTATTGTTGGACTATTATTTTTTCATGCATTTTCAGATGTATTTGTGTTGGATTGATATCCTATATATTGTTTTGTGATATATGTGTAGTAGTAAATGTTTTAATGTATATGTCGTGTCAGAGTTTTTATAGTGTGTACTTTAATTCCAAAACTGTTAGGAGAATTTGGAACACTATTAAAACCTATTATTTTAAAAAAACTGCATGTTTAAAACGTTTCAAAATCTACTACTACCATTTGTTATCTAGTATTGGTATGATTTCAGTTATTTTCAGTTGGTTTGTATTTGCTTTGAAAACCTCCACTAATGTAGAAGTCCTTTGAAATTTTGAATTTCCATTTAATGAAAAACTAAAAAATTTGAATTTGATTTCTTTTTACTCCTATTTTTAAATTGTTATACTTGCATATTTAGGATATTAAGATTCCTGTAAGCATATTATATTATTTTCTAATTCTTACCCATGTTTCATTTCTTATGCTTAAATGTTTTATCCTAACTAAAAATTAAAGTTTGGGGGGAATTTTAAAAACAAATTTTTCAAAAAACCTAAAATTTTATTTGTTCTCAAGAAAACTTAAAATTAATTTGATTTTTTATTGAAAATAATTATGTATATGAAGTTATATTAGGGAACAAAATTTTTAATATAGAAATGAATAAGAGAATTTAGTTAAAATTTTTAGTAATAATAAAAAATTTAAAGTTAAAATTTACTTAGTAAAGAAGTGTTAAATATAGTTTAACTATCTTTAGTAAGAAATGTTGTATTTTTGGATAAATAAAAAATTTGACTTTTATTCTTCAAAGCTTAAATTTCTTTATTGAGGAGTAATTTTTAAATACAGTTATTATGATTTTTTAAGTGAAAGATGTATATCAGACCTTTATTTTAAATGGAAGGGTGGAATTCAAAATCATTAAAAGCCTATCTAGATATAGTAATCATTGCCTTATAAAAAGAAAAAAATAAGAAAGAAAAGAAAAAGAAAAAGTGAAAAAAGTGAAAAAAAAAGTGAAAAGGAAGGAGAAACTTGAGGATTTAAGGGCCTAATAAAAAATTGGTTCCACACATAAAGTATAAGACATAAGTTCTGAGAAAATCTAAAGCTTAAGGTTATAATATAGTAAGTAAATTTATTTTCAAATAAAGATTTTTAAGTGAGAAAAATTAGTGTGTGAATCCTATATTTTGAAAAATCTACAAGTATTTCTGAATTAGATAGAAAACCTATATTTTACATTATCCTTTACATAAAAACTTTCTAAACTTTAAGTTGGTCTTAATTACTGAAAATTTTTTCAAAATTGGACTATTCCATTTCTAGACAAAATTTTGTTATCTTCCTAAGAAACTTATTACATAATTTGCATGCTAAATTTTCTATGTGATTAACAGTCACTTGAGGATAAATAACATTTTAAGTTTGGGGGATTTTGATACACCTAAAAAATATAGTGCTTTTATCCACATTTTTATACCTATTTTTGATGATATTGCACTTTAATGGAAGGTATTTTGTGCTTTTCTTGCAGGTATGATGAAAATGAGTGAATATGATGAAAGGAGCAAAATTGGATCAAATTTGGAGCAAAACAATGAAAAAAAATGAAAAAAAATGAAAAGTTGGACCTTAGCGTCTAAGCGCCGCCTGGTCGGTGCTTAGCCGCCACAGTTAAAAATCGATTTTTTTTTATTTTTTTGTGCCAATTTCAAGGGGTGTTTGAAGCAACTTTTAGTGGTGACTTCCTTAACTTCCCATGGGCGGCAAATTTGGATGAAGGACTGCATCTTTTGGTGGATACATTGAATCGGAACATGATTTGAAGAGACACCAAGGCACCTTTTGGGTTATTATTAAAATTATGTCATGTAATGTGATTAGAGAGTCCTTTTAGTGAGTCTAGTTTTCAAAAGTCATCTTCTAGTTTCAAAGAGTCTTTCCTAGTTTTACTTTCAATCTTTTGTTGTTTATAGTTTAATTAGTTTAGTTTTGGAGGAGAAAGAGTTGGTGTGAAACTTTCTTTCCATCAATTTTTCTTTCATCAATTTATCTAGTTTTTATTGAAGTCTAAAGTCAGAGTTGGAGTCAACAGAGTTGGTCGCCAACCTCTGTAGTTTTGTCCTGTGGAAAGTCAAGTTTGAAAGGAACTTCTAGAGTCTTGTGGAGAGGATTTTCAGATAAGTGTTTACTTCTATTTTTTATATTTAGTTTTTCTTGTTGTGTTTTCTTTATGATTTCTATTTTCAAATTAATGTGTGCTTGTGTTTTATCTATGAACTCTTAGTAGTATCCTTTATCTTTTTCTTTCTTAAATGAAGAAGAAATTAAATTATGTAGGATTGTTGTAGAATGTATGAGTGTTTAAAGTTGGAATAAGTTGTGAAGATTTAATTCCTTGAACTTAATTTGCTTCTTAATTAGGCCAGTTAAGATGTTAAATTTGTTGTGAGATTATGTAAGATCCAATGCGGTGTTGTCTGAAACAACAAATGGTATAAATCACATGCAATTATATGGATGAGAATTGTAGTCCATATAATTGAATGTTTAGGAGATATGCTTTTCATGGGGAGTAAAATTAGAGGTCTTTAGAGTGATAGGCTAAAGCCCCCTAATTTGGTTTGATATTTTAAATTTTTGTTATGAGAAGTTAGCCCCCAGGTGGAGGGAATTAAGGGAACTCTAGAGTGAGAGCAGGTTTCTTCCCTGATTAACCATGTTCAAGATTTTAAAATTTCAAATTAACCAATGTTCTTTATAGAACCAAGTAAGGGTAAAGAATAAATTTGCTCCTATTTATCACATCACATTTAAATACTTCAACAACAATGCTTTCATAATTATTACTCCTTTATAAGAGAAAGAAAAAGATATTTTATTTCCTAGTATTTTATACCGCATTTTAAAGTTCTAATAATTTTCATTTCCTACTTAGCTTTTATTAAAAATACGAAAAACAATTTTCAAGCTTTTCAAATCAAAACATCTTTCAAAATTCATTAAAAAAAGTAAAAATACAATTTTCTTAATTCTTTAAAAAGTTTTCAGATTTCCCTGTGGGTTCGATATCTCGGGGCTTAATTAGAAATTTCTATATTACTTGATAAACGATGCGTATACTTGCATAGTATCTCATATTATAAAATCATAATTTTCATATCTAAATCATCAGCACATTTATTCGGTGTGGAATCTAGTTTTTTTTGTTCACATATATTTATCGCGGATCAATATATTAAGAAAGGAAGTCTATCCATATTAACCTCCTAAAATTTAACAAGGGACAATAAATCCTAATGATCGAGGGTAAAATCCAGGCAAAGGCTTTTTTAATTAAAATTTTAATGACATATTGAATTAATAAAATTAGTAATGACAAACTTTGAAATGATTAATTTTCTTAACCCATTTAAACAAATTGGTCAAAGTAGTAAATCTTTAATTTAAATGATCAAAGTTTGGTCAAAAAGGTCAAACCATGACTTAATAACCTTCTTTTTGACTTATTATTTACCACATTAACCATTAAGACATCTCAGGTATTAAACTGATCAAATATAACTCATTTGACCAATTGACAATACCAAATTGACACAACAGTACCAACCTTAGTAAAATCATGGTATGGTTACTAAAATTAATAATCCCGTGATTATATTAACCATGACAAGGTTAAAATAATCATTTGGGACAACCTTGGACCTTAATTGATCAATCATGATCAACCTAGATCAATAATGAACAACCTTCGACATAAATAAGACAAAAATGGTCAACCTATGACCTAAACACCACTATATTGATCTCATAGCCTAAAATGACAAATTAGGTCAAGATGATCAAACCATGACCCAAAGAATATTGCATTGACTTCATTAGTCAATTTTTTTATTTATTAATTAAAATTTAATCAAAACAATATATAATATGAAGACAACTACATTAACCCCATTGGTCAATTCTTGACCTAAAAAGGATAAAATTGGTCAAGAATGACTAACTCATACCCCCCTTAACCACAAAATTTACTTCAAACACAAACATTGGCATGTTAAACATGGTATTGATGAAAATGACTAAAATTTAAACAAAAAATTGCCACATTGGTTTTTGGAGTGACTTAAACCCTAGAATTGGTCAAATCTAGGCAACATGTATCAAATTTGGTCAAAATATCCTTAAACAAAAAATGATAAAATTAATCAAACAATTAATTTCAAAATTATTTTTAGTTAATTTATTGGCTAAACATATAATTTTCAAGATTTTTAATTAATGACATAATTAATTAAAAATTAGAAATATAATTAAAAGCCATAAAATAAGACCATGCCTAATTTTGAACTAAAATAATATAAATTAATCAAATAATTAATTTTAAAATTATTTTGATTAATTTATTGGGCAATAATACAATTTTCAATATTTTAAATTAATGACATAATTAATTAAAAGATGGAAATACAATTAAAACGGCCATAAAATGGAATTTTGACATATGACATAAAAAATGGATTTAAAATTTCTAAATTCCTTTATGACATCATGGATGACCTCATATAGGTTAGACACAACCTATATGACCCATCAAAAATAAATTGACCCATTAATGATTCATAATATAATATTTTTAACCATGGTTAAAAGACATCATTACATGAAAAATGAAGTGGCAAAACCACCTCACTTCAAAGCTTGACTCACCCTTCCTTTCAAGGTGATGTGGCTAGCCATCCAAAGGGAAGCCTACCACACCTCATGAACATCCAATGGAAGTGGAAAAAAGCTTGAATTAAATTTTTACCATGGTTAAACACCATGATGATCCCTTTGTGCATGAGATGAGTAAGAGGGCTAAGGTGTCTCTTTCTCCTTAATGCCATTAAATAATTGTTAAAACATGTGGAGGGAAGGATATATCATGTTGAATGAACATGCCATATCCACCTTTGAAGAGAACAAATGGGAGGAATTCAAAAATTTAACTCAAGTTCAACCATGAATAAACTCTACATGGTTTAACCTTTTTAAATCCCAAATTCTACTCAATTAACAGCTAGAACTCTATCCAAAGCATTTATGAGGGAGTTAAGAACTTCACTAGATGAACCCAAGTTAGCCAAGCTTAACCCTAGACATTTTTATGGCTATAAATAGAACCAAAACCGAGAAAATGAGAGGGAGAGGCAAGAATTAAGAAATCCACCCCCACTAACCAAATCAAAAAAGCTTGAACACCAAAATCCTTCCTTAGGACCCAAGCAATGGAGCCTCACTAAAATTAGCCCCTCTTGCCTACTAATCTCTCCCAATTGAGCTAACCTGAAAAGCCTAAAAACAAAACAAAATGAGAGTATGAAACTAAACCTTCCAAAATTCCAAATTAACCATTTAAAATCCATCCAGGGACTGTATGAGGACAATCCCCACTAAAATTAGCCATCCTCATAGGTCTTAGCCCACTGTTTAAACTTCTTACCTCAAGCTGAGCCCCTTTTACTAGAAATCATATAGGGACTCAATTTGACATCAAATTGAGCTTGTAGAAAGCCTTCGTAGAACCACACGAAGCTTTCAAACCAATCAATTTGAAGCTAGACTCACTGTGGCCAAGGTATGGATTTTATTCTTTTGATGGCATTCAGATTTATTACATTGTGAAAAAAACTTAATAAAAACCCTAACAAAGCAGTAAAAATATGTTCGTCTCCCTTAGATGAAGCTATAGGAACAAGAATTTCTCAAATCCATCAAGGATTGAGTGAGATCTTGGGCCTAGAACATGGATGGTGTTTGAGTTGAGACGGGAGGAGAGAGATGATCGAGAGTCGCCTAATCTTCTATTTAAAAGATGAAGCACTCAGATAAAAATATACTCGCTCAGCTGTTCAGCTCCCCACAGTAGATTGAGCATGTTTTGACCCGTCCGAGGACACACGACACTCCCGTGTTTTTTTGAATTGGATAATGAATTAACTAATTTAGATTAAACTTAATAACTTTAAAAATCAATATCTTGACATAGAAAAATTATGAAAATATGATAAAAATACCCTTGAATTCAAGACAGCGAGGAGTATAATGTAGAATTGAAATTTATAATTTTTTATTTATATTTGACTTTAGTCCTTCAATTTGTATGCACAGAATTTTATTAAACGATGAACATAAACCAAGAATGGATTCACAAAGGAGAGTGGAACCTATTATGAAAGAAGTAGTTAAAAAAGAAATTTTAAAATAGTTAGATACTGGAATTATATATCCTATTTTGGATAGTACTTGGGTAAGTCCAATTCATTGTGTTCCTAAGAAAGGAGGAGTAAATGTTGAAGTAAATGAGAATAATGAATTAATATCTATCAGACAAGTTACTGGATGGCGGATTTGTATTGATTATAGAAAATTAAATGCCGCCATGCAAAAAGATCACTTTTCTCTTCCTTTTCTAGACCAAATATTGGCTAGACTTGTAGGACACAAGTACTACTGCTTTCTGGATGGATATACCGGTTACCATCAAATTCTTATTGCGCCCGAAGATCAAGAGAAAACAACTTATACTAATCCATATGGAACTTTTGCTTTTTGAAGAATGTCATTCGGATTATGTAATGCACCTGCAACATTTCAGAGATGTATGATGTCTATATTTAGTAAGTTAATTGATAATGGAATAAAAGTATTTATGGATGATTTCTCTATATTTGGAACATCATTTGACACATGCTTAAATCATCTTGAAAAAGTTTTGGAGTTATGCAAAAGAACTAATTTAGTTCTAAATTGGGAGAAATGTCAATTTATGGTTGCAGGAGGAATTGTATTAGGGCATAAAAATTCAGAAGGCATGAAGTAGACCCTGTAAAAATTCAAGTAATAGCTAAACTACCACGTCCTACTAAAGTGAGAGGGGTAAAAAGTTTTCTTGGACATGCTAGTTCTACAGGCGTTATATTAAAGATTTTTCAAAAATTACCAAACATCTATGCCAACTTTTAGAAAAAGACAAGAAATTTGAATTTACTAAAGATTGCTTGAATGCCTTTGAACTATTAAAAGAAAAACTAATCACAACACATGTAATAGTTTCACCTAACTGGGAGAAACCATTTGAATTAATGTGTGATGCTAGTGATTATGCTATTGGAGCTATTCTTTGTCAGAGATATGATAAGATTTTTAAAGTTATATACTATGCTATTAGAACTCTTAATGATGTTCAAATTAACTATACGGTTATTGAAAAAGAGTTACTGGCTATTGTGTATGCATTTGATAAATTCTGATCTTATTTAATTGGGACTAAATGTATTATGCATACTGATCTCTCTGCTATTAAATATCTAATGCAAAAGAAGGATACTAAACCAAGATTAATTAGATGAATACTTTTGATGCAAGAATTCAATTATGTGGTAATTAATAGAAAAGGAACTGACAATCAAATTGTTGATCATTTGTCGAGATTAGAATATCATGAATCATCTGACACCGACAATGAAATAACAAACAGTTTCCCCGATGAACAACTCTAAAATATAAATATGTAGAAAAATTTTGGTATGCTGATATAGTAAACTATATAGTAAGCAATATTTTGCCACCGATGCTAACACTGCAGCAACAAAAAAAATTCATTCATGATGCAAAAGCACATTTTTGGGATGAACCATATTTATATAAGCAATGTAACGATCTTATTATTAGGAGATGTGTGCCTTATGAACAAACTGAACTAATTATTCAAAAATGTCATGATTCTGAATTTGGAGGACATTTTGGGATTGACAAAACTACACACAAAATTTTACAAGTTGGATTTTATTGGCCTACTCTTTTTAGAGATGTTTACAGATATATCAAAACTTATGATAGATGCCAACGAGTAGGTAATATATCTAGAAGAAATGAAATGCCTCTGAATTTTATGTTAGAAGTTGAGATTTTTGATGTTTGGGGATTAGATTTCATGGGACCATTTATTCCTTCATTTGGGAACTTATTTATTTTGATTGCAGTTGATTAAGATGTATCAAAATGGATTGAAGCACAAGCTTTACCTTGTTGTGATTGACCAAAGAAAAATATATTGAAAAATTCATACCGATTTTATATTGTCTTTGATGATTTTGCACTTTTAAAAAAGGAATTTTCTATGTTTTGTTGCAAGAATAAAGATTAATAGATAATGAAGTAAAAAGATGCTGAAAAGGAGCGAATCTGGATAAAAAAGGACCAAAAGAGACATAAGTTGATCTTGGTCACCGACGACGAAGAATAGGACACTGACGGCACATTTTTCCAGAGAATACAGACAATATTATAAGGGAGCCCATGGACGGCGAGATCGAGCCTGCCGACAGTGAGCCTTAGCAGTTGGACCATGTTTTAGAAGCCCGCCGACGGCGCCAACGAGCCCGCTGACGGTGAGAAGGTCGATTCAGGCAAAGATTCATCGAATATGGACGCCTATTGAAGAGGTGCTTAAGCAACCTTTGGAAAGTTTTCTACCTCTTTAAATAGAGATGAATTTAGGCTAAAAAGTGTTTGTGTAGGTGTCTCCAGTGTGTCCTACAGAGTTTAATAGCGAGTAAGTGAGTTTAGTTGACTGCCTTGTACAAGAAGGAAGAGTCAGAGGAACTTCAAGGAGTCTACTTAGGGAGAAAATTTGACATAAGTTGTGTTTACTATTTTGTAACTTTGATTTTATATGAAATTCAAGTTTTGTTTTTTTCTTCCTATGCATTCTGAGTAGTCTTCTCTGTCTTTCTCCTTATTTTGAGATTTTGTGAAATGGAAAATTGAATTAGTTGTGCCATAAATAGTCAATAAAAGTGTGATAATATTTTTACTTAATTCTTATTTTAATTTCAATTTGACCAATTGATCTATTAAAATATGTTGATTTCATAACTAAAGTAAAGATTACATCTGAGATTTGGGGAGGTCAAAGTTCTTGAAAGGAGGGTGCAAATAAATAGGAAAATATTATTTATCGAGTGTAGAATTGGAGACTATAGAGTGACAGACTAAAATCCTCAGTTTGGTCCTATCGTTTGGGTGTTGAAGTGTAGATGTTAGCCCTCAGGAGAGGGAAATGTGAGAGCTCCGAAGTGAGAGCCGGTATCCTTCCAGCCTAGCCGAGAATTTAGTAACCAAGCATAAGATTAGCCAATGTTCTTTATGCCTGGACCAAAGAGTAAAGAATAGGAATGCTCCTATTTGGCACAATATAATTATAACTAATTTAATTATCCGTTCACTTAATTCTCTTAACAAGGGGAAAGATACTTTTTCTATATTGCAACTTCCCATTCAAAATTAGTAGTAGAATTTAGTATAATTGTTCTTTATTTACGTTTACTAGATAATAATTTCAGCTGCTGTAATTAGTTCATAATCTTTAAACTTTCTTGTGGGATCGATATCCAGGACTCCATCAGAGCCCTGTATTACTTGAACGATATGTATACTTGCATTGATAAGGGGTAACTTTGCTATTATTGAATATTTATTTTTACACTTGTTAACACCTATAAAGTTACGCATCCCGCTGCCATGTTTTTGGCGCCGTTGTCGGGGAAGTAAAGTAATTATTAAAGTAATTAATAAAATAATTATTAAGGTAATTACTAGAGTAACGAACTATTTTAAAATTACATAAGTTTTAATTTATATTGTGTATGCGCAAATTTGGATAAGGCTAAAATGTGGTTAAATTCATTAGCACCTGGATCTATTAGAACTTGGAGAGAATTATCACAAAAATTTCTATCCAAATACTTTCCTCCTTCAAAAATTGCTAAGCTTAGAAATGATATAACCTCTTTTAGTCAGTTTGACGGAGAATCGATATACGAAGCTTGGGAGAGATTTAAAGATCTTCTTAGGAAATGCCCACATCATGTGTTACCAGATTGGTTTAATTATTCAAACTTTTTATAATGGATTAGTAGGATCTCTTAGATCTATTATTGATGTTACCGCTGGTGGTTCATTAATGTCAAAACCATTTGATGAGGCTTATTCGTTAATTGAAGAAATGGCTACCAACAATTTTCAATGGCCTTCTGAAAGGCTAAATCTTAAAAAAATGGCTAGTATCCATGATTCTGATGCAATATCTATGTTAGCTTCTCAGATTGCTACTATATCTAAGAAATCAGATCATTTTGGAATGAATTATTCTCCTATTATAATGGAAGAAAATTCATCTTGGCAATTTGTGGATGTTCAACCTTCTTATGAATCTTTAAATGCTATTAATAATAGACCCAATAATCATTATTCAAATTATTACAATCCTGGTTAGAAGAATCATCCTAATTTTATATGGAATAACAATTATACTAATCAACAATGGGCAAACAACCCAGTAAACCCATTAAGAAATTCATCTAACCAAGGAAATCCTAATTATAGACCTTCTTATCCACCTAGATTTAATAATAACTCTCAATTTAAGGAAAAGAAGTTATCTATGGAAGAATTGATATTAAATATGGGGCAAAATTTGCAGAATCAAGGAAATCAGTTACAAATTCAAGGAAACCAATTACAAAATCAAGGAACTGCTATTAATGATATTGAAACTCAACTTGGGCATATCGCTACAGCACTTAATAACAGAATTCTTTGAAATTTTCCTAGTAATGTGGAAATTAATCTTAAAGACCAAGGAAAAGAACAAATAAAAGTGATACAGTTACGAAGTGGAAAAGAATTAGAAACAAGAGTACAAAAAGAAACGAAAATTGAAAAAGAGAAATGGAAACTGAAAAAGAAAAGGATCAGCAAGATCAAGATTTAGAATATCCACTAATACTAATGAAAATTACTGTATAAAAACCACCACCACCATTTTCTCAGTGATTAAAGCAACATAAAAAAGATAAACAATTTTCTAAATTCATTGAAATCCTGAAGAAATTAACGGTGAATATTCCCTTTGTAGAAGCATTAGAACAAATGCCCAATTATGTGAAATTTATGAAAGATATTTTAAACAAGAAGAGAAAGTTTACAGACAATAAAACGGTTGCACTTAGCGAAGAGTGTAGTGCAATTATTCAGAAAAAGCTTCCTGAGAAATTAAAAGAACCTGGTTGTTTCACTATACCTTGTGCTATTGGAGAAAAATTTTATGGAAAATCTTTATGTGACTTGGGAGCCACCATTAATCTTATGCCTCTATCAATTTTTAAAAGATTAGGATTGGGAAAAGTCTCACCTATTTCTGTAATTCTTCAATTTGCTGATCGTTCAGTGACTTATCCTAAAGGAGTTATCAATGATGTGTTAGTAAAAGTGGATAAATTTATCTTTCCTGTGGATTTTATTGTTTTAGATATGGAGGAAGATAAAGAAATACCTATAATTTTAGGGAGGCCCTTCTTAGCTACTGGAAGAGTCATGATTGATGTTCAAAAAATAGAATCAACTATGAGAGTAAATGATCAAAAAGTAACTTTCAACATTGAAAAATCAATAAAACACCCTGCTATTGAAAAAGATAATGAATGTTTTCGAATGAAAATTCTTAAACATCTGCAAAATGAACATTTTAAAGAATATTTTGAAAATAAACAAGAAATAGAAAATATAGAATTATTTGAAAAAGTAGAAAATGAAGAATTAGATTATATACAAGAAAGATTTGAGATGCTGGATGTTACGGAAAATGCTGAAAGAATATAGTTCTGTCGATTATAAAATCTCTTGAACTTAAGTTAAAAATTTTACCTACTCATTTGAAATATGTATTTTTGGGAAATTCTTTAACTTTACCGGTTATTATATCTACAGAATTAAACGAGTTACAAGAGCAAAAACTTTTAGACACATTAAAGAAGTATAAGAAAGCTTTTGGTTGGACCTTAGCAGATATTAAAGGAATTAGTCCTTCAATCTGTATGCACAGAATTATTTTAGATAATGAACATAAACCAAGAGTTGATCTCCAAAGGAGATTAAACCCGATGATGAAAGATGTAGTCAAGAAAGAAATTTTAACATGGTTAGACAATGGTATTATATATCATATTTCAGACAGTGCTTGGGTATGCCCAATTGATTATGTTCCTAAGAAAGGAGGGGTGAAAATAATGATTTGATACCTATCAAACAAGTTACTGGATGGCGTATATGTATTGACTATAGAAAATTAAATGCGGCCAACAGGAAAGATCATTTCCCTTTACCATTCCTAGACCAAATGTTGAATAGACTTGCTGGGCACAAATACTTTTATTTTTTAGATGGATATACTGGCTACCATCAAATTCCTATTACTCCTAAAGTTAAAGAGAAAACTACATTTACTAGTCCTTATGGAATGTTTTCTTTTAGAAGGATGCCTTTTGGATTATGTAATGCACCTGCAACATTTCAGAGATGTATGATGTCTATATTTAGTAAATTAACTGATGATGGAACAAAAGTATTTATGGATGAGTTCTCTGTATTTGGAACATCATTTGACGCATGCTTGGATCATCTTGAAAAATTTTTGGAGTTATGCAAAAAACTAATTTAGTTCTAAATTGGGAGAAATATTAATTTATGATTGCAGGTGGAATTGTATTAGGGCATAAAATTTCGGAAAATGGCATGGAAGTAGACCTACAAAAATTCAAGTTATAGCTAAATTACCACCTCCTACTACAGTGAGAGGGGTAAGAAGTTTTCTTGGACATGTTGGTTTTTACAGATGCTATATAAAAGATTTTTCAAAAATTACCAAACTTCTATGCTCACTTTTAGAAAAGGACAAGAAATTTGAATTTACTAAGGAATGCTTAAATGCGTTTGAATTATTAAAGAATAAATTAATCACAACACCTATAATAGTTTCACCTGATTGGGAGAAACCATTTGAACTTATGTGCGATGCTAGTGATTATGCTATTGGAGCTTTTCTTGGATAAAGATATGATAAAATTTTTAAAGTTATATACTATGCCAGTAAAACTCTTAATATTGCTGAAATTAACTATACAGTTACAAAAAAAGAATTATTAGCAATTGTATATGCTTTTGATAAATTTAGATCTTATTTAATTGGAACTAAATGTATTGTGCATATTGATCACTCTGCTATTAAATATTTAATGCAAAAGAAGAAAACCAAACAAAGAAACATTAGATGGACATTACTGATGCAAGAATTTGATTTTGTAGTAATAGATAGGAAGGGAACTGATAATCAAATTGCGGATCATTTGTCAAGATTAGAATATTGTGAATTATCTAACACTGACAATGAAATTACAGACAGTTTCCCTGATGAACAACTTTATAATATAAATGAGTGGAAAATACCTTGGTATGCTGATATAGTTAATTATATTGTAAGTGATATTTTACCACCCATGTTAACTCTACTTCAACAGAAAAAATTCATTCATGATGCTAAAGCGTATTTTTGGGATGAACCATATTTATATAAGCAATGTAAGGATCTTATTATTAGAAGATGTGTGTCTTATGAAGAAAATGAACTGATTATTCAAAAATGCCATAATTCTGAATTTTGAGGACATTTCGGGACTGACAAAACTGCACATAAAACTTTACAAGCTGAATTTTATTGGCCTACTCTCTTTAAATATGTTTATAGATATATCAAAACTTGTAATAAATGACAATGAGTAGAAAATATATCTAGAAGAAATGAAATGCCTCTGAATTTCATATTAGAAGTTGAGATTTTTGATGTTTAGGGATTAGATTTCATTGGACCATTTATTCCTTCTTTTGGAAACTCATATATATTAGTTGTTATTGATTATGTTTCTAAGTGTATTGAAGCATAGGCCTTACCTCATTGTGATGCTAAGAGTGTTTCAAAATTTTTAATGAAAAACATTTTCACAGGATACGGAATGCCGAGAGTGATTATCATTGACGGAGGATCCTATTTTAGGAATAAAAATATTCAAAGATTAGCAGAAAAATTTAATATTATTCATAAAATATCTACTGCTTATCATGCACAGATCAATGGATTAGTTGAAGTTTCTAATGAAGAAATTAAATGAATTTTAGAAAAGACTGCAAACCCTAGTAGATTAGATTGGTCCACAAGACTAGACACTGCATTATGGGCATACAAGACTACTTATAAAACTCCAGTTGGAATGACTCCTTACAGACTTATTTTTGGAAATACTTGCCACTTACCAGTTGAATTAGAGCATAAAACATATTAGGCGATTAAAGAATTTAATTATAATTTGAAAGATGCTGGGAGAAGAGATTGTTGCACATGAATGAATTAGAAGAATTAAGGAATGAATCTTATAATAACGATAGAATCTATAAAGAGAAAATGAAGATACGGCATGATCAGAAGATTAACCAAAAGAATTTTGAACCAGGACAAGAAGTTTTGCTTTACAATTCGAGGCTAAAATTATTTCCTGGGAAATTAAAATCTCGATGGTTAGGACCTTTCACAATAACTCAAGTGTTTACATACGGAGCTGTTGAAATTGAAGATCTGAAGACTGTAAACAGATTCAAAGTAAATGGACACAGATTAAAACCATATTTTGAGGGTAAAAGACAAAATTTTAAAGAGGTTTTAATGCTCAGTAAACCTAAATCAAACCCTGAATAGGTCAGGCTGACAACGTTAAACCAAGCGCTTTATGGGAGGCAACCCATGATTATTTTTGTTTAAATGCGATGATTGTATATTTGTTTTATTTATTGTTAGTTTGTGGTATGAATGAATTCTACTACTCGTATTTACCCTTATGATCATCACGATAATTGGATCCATAGAAAAATTTGGAACGCATTCGGACCAGAGCGAAACTGGGCAATTTTTGCCTTGGCCACCGACGACGAGATCGAGCCCGCCGACGGTGAGTTTTTCCCACCAAGTTCAGTTTGTGTTATTAAAGAATCCCACCGATGGCGAGATCGACACCACCAACAGTGAGATCGATGCCGCCGATGGCGAGTTCGGCCAGTGGACGGTTCATGGAGTTATTTTGATGGTTTTTTGCAATTCTAAGTGGTTTTAACTCCTTTAAAACTCCTAGAATTCGACTTCTAGACTATTTATCTCCTAAAAATGAAATAAAACTCCACCAAAACTCATCCCTATGGCATCCAATCACCCTAAAATCCCTAGATCTCGAGTGTTTAATAGAAGAAAATTTATCAGTTGCTAGGCTCAGCGAATCTTCAATAAGGTAATGATGAAAAAGAGATTGATCAAAGAACAATGATTTGTGAATCAAGGATTGGAGAATTCGATGATGCCTATCAAAGAAATGATTGTGCGACGATGTTGGGAAGTGTTGTGCTATACCACCTCTGCAGTAGTCATCCCTGTGGTAAAAGAATTCTATGCTAATTTACACGGAATCAACCACAGAGTCGTCTATGTGCGAGGCAGATGGGTAACTTTTTCTCCTTCTAGAATTAATGAGTTATATTCAATAGAGAATACACCCATTTGCCACTACTCCAACTTTGTCCCTACAAGGAATAATATGAATGAAATCTATCGTTACTTGACTGATGAAGCGGAAGATTGGGAAACGAGAGAAAACGGGTATGTTAGTTTTTCTGCATCACTTCTAAACCCCGTTTCTAAACACTGGCACTTCTTTATTTCTTCAAAACTGTTACCTACTATGAGAGTCAATAAAGTTTCTAAGGAGTGTATGATTCTGAACTATTGTATTCAAGCGGGACTACCTATTAATATTGGTTCGATTATTTTATAGTCTGCTTTAGGCCTGATTGTTCATGGATCAATTTATGGGCTTGGAAATCCTTCTACAATTTTTGCACTCTGCAGTCAATACCAAGTTTCATATGAAGCCTGGGAGAAGGTACTTCTGCATTGGAAGCCTTTAGATCCAACTGATATGTTTCCTACATTTGATGGATGATAACGAGATAGCTATTATTGCAGATCAAACATCTCAGATTTCTTTTACAGTTAGGCCCTTGACCGATAAGACTGATATGATCTTATGGAAAATCAAAAGACTGGAAAAAGAGGGACAAAATGTGATGACTTCAATTAATAACATCTCTGACTTATTTGATCATATTGACTAGAGGATGAAAGAATATTTCGATCATTCTGGACATCTTCAAGCTAGTTTCATATGGCTTATGAGAAAGAAAGGATGGATAGAAGAAGATTTTACTGAAGAGTTTCCTTACAAACCCTTCTACAATCGTTTCATTCATTTACGTTCAATGGGTGATATCAGAGATGAGTTTAGCACTGATTCTGATGAGTAGAAGACGTTTGTAACTGCTTATGTGCTGAATTAGTTTGGAGTTAAATTTGTGTAATTTGCACTTGTGTTATTTTAGATTTCGATATTTAATCTCAGTATAGATGAGATTATGCATAGTTTGTTTATTTTCAGTGTTTTGAGTGTTGTAGTTTGGATTGTGACGCTGAATTTGTTGTATTAAGATTAAGAAAATACCTTTTTATAGTATGTTGTGTACGAATATTGTAAACACTTGGATTTTATATATAAATTGTGATGTTTGTGTTGTGTAAATCTATTTGAGTTAAAATAATATCTAATCACAGTAAAATATGTTTAAATCAATTGATCAGACGTCAACGAAGCTTAAAATGAATTAAAAATTTAAAAATTAAAAATCTAAAATTTTTGAAAAGGCCCGTCGACAGCTCCCTTGACGCCGCCGATGGCGGTTTTTTCCTGAAATTTGAGCCTATTTGAATTATTTAGCCTGCCGATGGCGAGATTTTTCCCGCGGATGGCGAGGACCCAAAAAACACCTTTATTTGACCGGTCAACCACCACTATTCATCATACCCTACCTCTACACTCCGAAAAAATCGATATAGGGCTTGAGAGATCACGGATTTGGAGCGTTTTCAACCCATTTTGACACCAGATTTCATCTTCCCTTAGTAAGAACTTCACTCCCAAGCAAAATTTTGATTTTCACCATGTATTTCTTCCACATTTAGGAATTTTGGAAAAATAAAAAATGTGGAGAAAATAGTTGGAAGAAATTCATGGAATTCATTTTAGATTACTTTAAGTTACCATTGGAAGCCATTCTAGTGTTGTTTTGGAATTTAGTTGAGATTTTTGTAAATTTGATAGATCGAGAAATGGCTCCACGACAAAAGAGGAGACTCGACTTTGAAGAGACTCGATTTGTAAACGCTAAGGCTCAGTCAAAGTACAACTCTATCATCAAAGCAAAAAAATGCATTCAGAGCAGAGTTTTCAAGAACCTGGGAGGAGAAGTGGAACATACTATTAAGGAGCAAAATTGGGAAAATTATTGTTATTCGACGAACAGAGCTGCATTAGAAGTTGTAAAAGATTTTTACGCCAACCTGACCCAGATAGAAGACATGCCTATAAAGGTCAGAGGAATTTTAGTTGATTTTAATGCCGCTCGGATAAATTCTTTCTACGAAGTGCAAGAACCTTATACCAGTGATTATGATACGTTTGGAACAATGGAAATTCCACTGGAGAATGTGATTAACTTTCTCACTGATGGGAAAGGAACTTGAAAATGAAGCAGCATGAACGGGTAAACTTTCTTCTTTCTATGATAAATGCCACCTCTAAGGCTTGGCACTATTTTATTTGCTCTACTTTTTTACCTACTTATCATCATAGTGAAGTTTCAAGGGATAGAGCAGTTCTGAATTTTTGTATTCAGAACAATAGAAGTATAAATGTGGGAAATATTATTTATAGAAACATATTAGCCATCGCAAAAAGTAAAACAGGAGGAGGACTGGGACATCCTACTCTGATATATGCACTGTGCCAGTTGTCTGGAGTAGAGGCTAGAGATGATGAGGATGAAACCCATTACAAAGGCTAATATAAAGACTTATGAATCCCACGAAGGATGGAGATATGGGACAAGGAGCTCTGCACCTTCGACTAGTAGGGATATTCCCTCTACTAGTTATGACCCTCCTACCTATAGCTCTCTTACACTCCATGACTTGATGAATGAACTGACTCTGCAGCGAAAAAGTTTTGAGAAGCTTGATGAAAGGTTGGAGCATATAGATCAGAGGATTGGAAGATTAGAGCGGAGGCACGATTATGATAGTGAATATCTCCAGAGGCATTCTAAGTTCGAAATAGCTTACTATGATGCTGAAAATTGCTATAGGAGAGGAGAGCTTGCTGCGACATTTCCGGAGTGCCCTCGTTATACACACTACCAGCCCAATCCAACTGCTGAGCAGGGAGATGAGGATATTGGATGGGATTTTGATATTTAGATGCTTTTGTTATGTGTGTATGTTTGTTTTATTTAATTTAGTATTTCTGATCTGTAATTGTATTTTTAATTATTATGTTGTCGATATTATTTAAATTAGTTGCAGTTTCTTAGTTTTTATTATTGCAGACTGTGATTGTAACTCTAAAAGTGAAATTAGTAAACTGTTTGTGGTTGTTTTTGTGAAATGTGCTTAGTACTTTAATTTATAGAGTAATTAATGGTGATATGTATTGTGTACTTATTTCAAAATTTTCTTACCCAGCAAATTCTATAATGTTATATGTGCGTAGAAAATTCTTAACAGTACAGGTTAATTAAGTGATGAGATGTGAAAAAAACCTGCAAAAACTTTTAAAAAGACAAGAAAAATACCTAAAGCACGAAGGTATGATTTAAATTTACAGTATCTTTTCTTTCCACTTATATGATTAGATAGAAAAATTTAAGTTTGGGGGAGGGAAAAACAAGATTAACTATTAAATGTTCTCAATTAAATATTTTTAAAAATTATTATAAAAATGATTTTCTGTAGTGAATTTAATTTAGTAAACTAGAATTAATTTATTTAACTATTATAGAAGGTTAAAAGAAGTATTTTTAGTGATTAAATTAATTTTGTGGATTAAAAAATTTGGAGTAAGAGGATAAGAATATAGTTAATTATTTAAAGTAAGGAAAACTATATTTTGAAATACTAAATTCTTAAGTATTTAGTTTAGAAAGAAAAGATTGGAACTCAATGATGTAAAACTATAAAATACATATAAGGTAAGGAAATGTTTCCAGTTTCAAATTTAGGAAGGGAAAAGTGAAGTTCAAAATCATTAACAGACTATCCAGATACAGTAATCCTCACTTGAAAAAGAAAAAGAAGGACTGAAAAATAATCTTTGAAAAGAAAAGAAAAAAAAAGGATTGAAATGCAATTCAAATAAAAATAAAAAGTAAGTGAGGAGAAGCTTGAGGAGATGCCTTATCAAAAATTGGCTTCATTTGAATCAACCTAAAGGGTAGACTCAGTTACATTTCTGAACTTATATATATGGATTAGTATTTTTACTAAGTTGTGTTTTCATGAATTTCCTATCATCTGAATATCCTAAGTAATTAAATATTGCAACATATAGTCATTCTTGAAACGAATAGAAGACTAGAACTCTTAAACTTGATGACTAGATAGCCTTACATCTATAGAGTTAATTTAATTATCTGAAAATCTTTCTAATAAGCTTTACTATAATATTTATTTAAATCAAATTCATAGTATTTCTGAATTAAAGCTTTACTACAAATAATCATTACTATTATGTAGTATCAAGATTACTTGAGGACAAGTAATAGTTAAGTTTGGGGGATTTTGACCAAAGAAAATATATTGAAAAATTCATAACGATTTTATATTGATTTTGATGATATTGCACTTTAAAGAAAGGTATTTTCTATGTTTTGCTGCATGAATAAAGATTAATATAAAATGAAGCAAAAAGATGCGAAAAAGAGCGAATCTGGATAAAAAAGGACCAAAAGAGACATAAGTTGATCTTGGCCTCCGATGGCTCATTTTTCTAGAGAATACAGACAATATTATAAGAGAGCCAACCGAAGGCGAGATCGAGCCCGCCGACAGTGAGCCTTAGCAGTTGGCCAATGTTCTAGAAGCGCGCCGACGGTGCCAACGAGCCTGCCAACGGCGAGAAGGTCAGTTCAGGCAAAGATTCATCGAATATGGACGCCTTTTTAAAAGGTGCTTAAGCAACCTTTGGAAAATTTTCTACCTCTTTAAAAAGAGAGGAATTTAGGATGAAAAGTGTGTGTGTAGGTGAGTCCAGTGTGTCCTAGAGAGAGTCTAATAGTGAGTAAGTGACTTTATTTGAGTGTGTTGTACAGAAAGGAAGAGTCAGAAGAACTTCAAGGAGTCTGCTTAGGGAGAAATTTGAGATAAGTTGTGTTTACTATTTTGTAACTTTGATTTTATATGAAATCCAAGTTTTATGTTATTCTTCTTATGCATTATGAGTAGTCTTCTCTCTCTTTCTCCTTGTTTTGAGATTTTGTGAAATGGAAAATTGAATTAGTTATGCCATAAATATTCAATAAAAATTGTGATAATCTTTTTACTTAAATCTTAATTTACTTTCAATCTGGCCAATTGATCTGTTAAAATATGTTGATTTTACAACTAAAGTAAAGATTACATCCGATATTTGGGGAGGTCAAAGTCCTTGAAAGGAGGGTGCAAATAAATAGGGAAATATTATTTATCGGGCGTAGAATTGGAGATTTTAGTGCGACAGACTAAAATCCTCAATTCGGTCCTATCGTTTGGGTGATGAAGTGTAGATATTAGCCCTTAGGCGAGGGGAACATGGGAGCTCTGAAGTGAGAGCCGGTATCCTCTCAGCCTAACCGCAGATTTAGTAACTAAACATAGGATTAGTAAATTTTCTTTATGCCTGAACCAAAGGGTAAAGAATAGGAATGCTCCTATTTGGCACGATATAATTCTAACTAATTTATTTATCCGTTCACTTAATTCTTTTAACAAGGGGAAATATACTTTTCTATATTG
This sequence comes from Papilionanthe hookeriana x Papilionanthe teres, assembly GCA_022702705.1. Classification (NCBI taxonomy): domain Eukaryota; kingdom Viridiplantae; phylum Streptophyta; class Magnoliopsida; order Asparagales; family Orchidaceae; genus Papilionanthe; species Papilionanthe hookeriana x Papilionanthe teres. Next base: position 106,380,125 of record CM040426.1, read on the forward strand.
CAACTTCCCATTCAACATTGGTAGAAGAATTTAGTATAATTTTTCTTTATTTACGTTTACTAGATAGTTATTTCAACTGTTGTAATTAGTTAGTAATCTCTAAACTTCCCTGTGGGATCGATATCCAGGTTTCCATTAGAGCCCTGTATTACTTGAACGATATGTATACTTACATTGATAAGGGGTAACTTTGCTATTATTGAATATTTATTTTTACACTTGTTAACACTTATAAAGTTACGCATCAAGATGTCAGTGATGCTAAAAGTGTTTCAAGATTCTTAATGAAAAACATTTTCACGATATACGGAATGCCGAGAGTGATTATCACTGACGGAGGATCCCATTTTATGAATAAATACATTCAAAGATTGACATAAAAGTTTAATATTGTTCATAGATTCTCTACTGCTTATCATCCTCAAACAAGTGGTTTAGCTGAAGTTTTTAATCGTGAGATTAAACAAATTTTATAAAAGACTGTAAATCCTAGTAGAGTATATTTGTCTGCATGATTGGATACTGCATTATGGGCATACATGACTGCTTATAAAACTCTTATTGGTATGACTCCTTACAGACTTATTTTTTGAAAGACTTGCCACTTTCCAGTAGAATTGGAGCATAAAGCATATTGGGCGATTAAAGAATTCAATTTTAATTTGGAAAAACTGGTGAGAAGAGATTGCTACAATTAAATGAATTAGAAGAATTAAGAAATGAATCTTATGATAACGACATAAGTTAAAAGGAAAAGCTGAAGTTAAAGCATGATCGGAAGATTAACCAGAAAAACTTTGAACCAGGACAAGAAGTTTTGCTTTACAATACAAGGTTGAATTTATTTTCTGGGAAATTAAAGTCTCATTGGTTAGGAACCTTTACTGTGACTCAAGTTTATACTTATGGAGCTGTTGAAATTGAAGATCCAAAGACTGGGAATAGATTTAAAGTAAATGGACATAGATTAAAACCATATTTTTAGGGAAAATACCAAACTTTAAAGAGGTTTTAATGCTCAGTCAACCTGAATAACACCTGAATAGGTTGGGCTAACGACGTTAAACCAAGCGCTTTATGGGAGGCAACCCATAGTTATCTTTATTTGTTATGTGTTTGTTTGAAATTATCATTTGTTTGTAGTGGTATTGAATTCTACTGCTTGTAATTACCCTTGATCATCATAGAATTTGGATCCATGGAGAAAATTTGGAACGTATTTGACCACAACATTTTTGTGCAAAATTTTTCCTAGGGCGTTGACAACGTGCTTAACGTCGTCGATGGCGAGTTTTTCCCGAGGGCCCTGACAGCACCATCTAGGCCACCGACAGCGAGATCGACGAGTGGGTAGTTTTTCGAGTTTGAAACGATGGTTTTTAGCGGTTTTTAGTGAATTTATCCTTTATAAACTTCTATGGACGGTTCCAAAACTCTATATTTCTCAAAAACGAATGAAAACTCCCTTGAATTCTTCTCTAATGGCTTCCATTTCCATATATCACCCTAGATTTTGAGTGTTCAACCGGCGAAAGTTTGTCAATATCGAGGCACAACGACTTTTCAACAAACTGATGTCAGAGAGGAGGCTAATTAAAGAAAGAGGTTTTGTGAATCGAGGATTAAACAATCCTTCGACAATAATTAAAGAAATGATCGTGCGGAGAAGATGGGAAGTATTTTGCTACACTACTGCCGCAGTAGTTGTTCCTGTTGTGAAGGAGTTTTACGCCAATTTGCATGGAATCAACCAAGGAAGCATCTATGTGCGAGGTATGTGGATAACTTTTAATTCTGGAAGAATTAATGAATTGTGCATGCTTGAGAATGTTCCTGTCTTCCATTATTCCAATTTAGTGCCGACGAGAGATAAGATGAATGAAATATACCAATATTTGACGGACGAAACTGAAGACTGGGAAGTTGGAGAAAAAGGGTATGTCAGTTTTTCTGCTACACTTTTAAACCCCGTTTCGAGATTTTGGTACTTTTTCATATTTGCAAAAATATTACCGACAATGGAGATCGGTAAAGTCACCAAAGAGAGTGTTATATTGAACTACTGCATTCAAATGGGATGGTCAATTGATATTGGATTAATTATTGTGAAGTCTATTTTTGGCCTGATCATTCAAGGATCATCTCAAGGGCTTGGACATCCTTCAAAAGTTTTCTCAATATGTAGTTTGTTCCAAATATCATACGAGATTTGGGAAAAGGTACTACTACTTTGGAAACCTTAAGACCCAACCAGAATGTTCTCAGCCAATGATGAAGAAAATGATATGGGCGTGATTATGGATCAAGCATCGCAAAACTCTATTCGAATTCAACCTCTTGTAGCGGACAAGACACCGATGATCTTACACAGAATCAAGAATTTGGAGAGCCAGATACAAAATTTAATGAATTCAATTAATAATATCTATGATTTCTTTGATCACCTTGATTGGAGAATGAAAGAGTATTTTGATCATACTAGAGTTTCAAAGCAAGTTTGATACACTTAATAAGAAGAATGGGATGGATTGAAGAAGATTCAATAGAAGAATTCCCATTATGACCTTTCTATTACCTGTTCGTCCATGTGCAAGCGATGGGTGATATCAGAGGTGAAATTAGCACTGAATCAGAAGAGTAGTGGAATTGCTTTACTTTGTATGTTTCTTTATGTTGAACTTTATTTGAACTATTTTTGTTTGTTTGCATTCGATTATTTGATTTTTAATCTCAGTATAGTTGAGATTATGTTTGGAATGTTTGTTTTCAACGTTTTCAGTGTTGTGGCTTGGATTGCGACGCTGAATTGAGGAATTTAGGTTGAGAAAATACCTGACTTGTGTGTTGTGTAATGTTTTAATGTAAACCTTGGATTTTATATATAATTGTGAAGTTTTGTGTTGTGAATGTTTATTTGTGTTAATACATCACTTAATCACTTAAAATTTATGTTTAAAATGATAGAACGAATGATGATGAGGCTTAAAATTGATCGAAATCGCAAAAATATGAAAAATGATCAAAATTTAAGAATCTCGCCGACGGCGCGCTTGAGGCCGCCAACGTCATGTTTTTCCCGAGACTATTAAAATTATATTCAATTGAGCCCGCCGACTACGCGAATGACCTCGCCAACTGTGAGATCCCAAAAATTACCTTTTAACCGCAATTTTGACCATTCAACCACCACTATTCATCGTATTCTTCCTTTATTCACTAAAAATTTTGACCTAGGGCTTGAGAGATCTTGGATTTGGAGCAATTTCAACCCATTTTAACACCTGATTTCATCTTCCCTCGGTATAAGCTTCCCTCATATGTAAAAAATTTTTATTTTCACCATGAGTTTCTTCCACATTGAGGAATTTTGGAAAAATTAAAAATGTGGAAAAAAAGACTTGAAAGGAATTCATGGAACTTAATTTAGATTGCTTTAAGTCACCTTTGGAAGTCATTGTATTATTTTCTTTGGAATTTAGTTTGGATTTTTGTAAATTTTATAGATTGAAAAATGGCTCCACGTCAAAAGAGGCTAGTAGAATTTGACAAGACTCGGTTTATAAATGCTAAAGCCCAATCTAGATACACTTCAACCTTCTAAGGAAAGAAGTGTATTCAAGATCAAGTTTTCGATAATTCTGGAGGAGAGGTGCATTGAATTATTAGAGAAAGGAATGAGAGAACTTCTGTTACTCTACTAACAAGGTTGATGTAGAAGTTGTAAAAGCGTTCTATGCAAATCTGACTCAACTTGAGGACGAGCCTGTCAAAGTAAGAGGTTTTTCTGTTAATTTTAATGCTACCCGCATTAATTCTTTTTATGAGCTTCATTATTATTATTCTAGTGAGTATGAAACATTTGGAACTACGGAAGGTCCGTTATATGTTGTTATTGACTTTCTCACTGATGGGAAAGGGACTTAGAAAATTAAGCATCGTGAACGGATTAACTTTCTTCTTTCTATGATGAATGCCATAGCTAAGGCATGGCATTATTTTATTTGTTCTACTCTGCTACCTACCTATCACCAAAGTGAAGTATTAAGAGATACAGCTGTTCTGAATTTATGTATTCAGAACATTAGAAGTATAAATTTGGGGAGTATAATTTACAAGAATATTTTGGCCACGACAAAGAGTGAATCAAGTGGATATTTAGGACATCCTGGCTTAATTTATGCACTTTGCCAATTATCTGCAGTGGAAGCTAGAAACGATGATGAATGAGTAGATCGTAAGAAACCCATTAGTAAAGCCAATTTAAAGACTTAAGAATCCCATGAAGAATGGAGATTTGGGAGTAGGAGTAAAGCACATTCTTCCAGTAGAGATATCCCTTCTACTAGTTATGACCCTCCTCCCTCTAGCTCTCCTACTCTTTATGATTTGATGAATGAGGTGACCCTACAGCGGAAAAGTTTTAAAAATTTTGATGAAAGACTTGAGAGAATAGATCAAACGATTGAAGGATTAGAGCAGAGACATGATCATGATAGTGAATATCTTCAGCGGCATTCAAATTTCAAGATTGCTTATTATGTGCTCAGGCTAGATACTACAGAGGTGAGCCTGATGTTACTTTTCTAGAATGCCCCCCCGGTATACTCGCTATCAGCCCAGTCCACCTGTTGACCAGGGAGATGAAGACATAGCATGGGATTTTGAACTGTGATTATGATGTGATGTATTTTTCTTTTGTTGTAGTATTTTCATTTTGTTATTGGTATTTTTTGAACTATTTTATTTTCTGAGATTTGAATTGTGTTTGTAGTTTATATTTCATTTCTGAATTGTGATGCATAATTGTGGTTGTAATTGTGAACTCTTAGTTTAATTAGTAGATTGTTTGTTACTGTGTTGTGAAATGAAAATGTTATTTCATATGGTCCTGTGTAGTATAGTTAATTCTTGAAGTTATATGTTTTATTTTATGTACTTGTTTCAAAATTTCATTAACCCAGCAAATTCTCTAAATTGTTATATGTGCAGAAAAGTTTTTAACATTACAGGTCAGTTGAAGTTAAAATTTGGAGAAGAACCTGCAAAAATATCAGAAAGAAGAAAATGTCTAAAGTGCAAAGGTATGATTGATATATTTAGAATTTTTTTCTTTCCATTCATATTATTTCTATTATTGAAAACTTTAAGTTTTGGGGGGGAGAAAAATATTGACTATTATGTGTTCTCAAATTAAAATATTTTCAAATTTTATAACATGATTTTTGTGATAAATTTAATTCAGTTAACTATATTTAGATGTTATTTAAATATTATAGAAGATTCAAAGAAATATTTTTAGTAATGAAAATTAATTTTGTAGGTTAAGATATTTGGTATAAGAGAATAAGACGATAGTTAACTATTTAAAGTAAAGAAAACTATATTATGAAATATTAAGAATCTTAGGAATTTAGTTGAGAAAGAAAAGATTGGGACTTAATGATGTAAAGACAATGAATTGCATATAAGGGGAAGGAATGTTATAAGTTTCAAATTTAGGAAAAGAAGAGTGAAGTTCAAAATCATTAATAGGCTATCCAGATATAATAATCCTCACTTGAAAAAAAAAGAATAAGAAAGGATTGAAAAATAATCCCTTAAAAGAAAAGAAAAATATATAAAGGATTGAAAAGCAATCTAAAAAAAAGAAAAGAAAAAGTAAGTGAGAAGAAGCTTGAGGAGATGCCTTATCAAAAATTGGCTTCACTTGGATTAACCTAAAAGGAAAACTAAATACATTTCTGAACTTATATCTATATACTAGTTTCTTTGCTAGTAGTGTTCTCATGAATTTCCTATCATCTGAATATTCAATGTGAATTAATATTGCATGTAGTCATTCTTGAAATGAATAGAAGACTAGAACTCTTAGACTTAATGACTAGATAGCCTTATATCTACAGAGTTAATCTGATTACTTGAAAATTTTTCCAAGAAGGCTTACTATGATATTTATTTAAATCAAAATTATAGTGTTTCTGAATTAAAACATTACTACAATAAATCATAACTTTTATGTAGTACTAAAAATTATTTGAGGACAAGTAATAGTTAAGTGTGGGGGATTTTGACCCACTAAAAATATGTTAAGATTTTTATGCCTATTTTATATTGATTTTGATGGTATCTCACTTTAAAGAAGGGTATTTTTGATGATTTGTTGCAGATATGTTGATTTATGGACAATGGAGCAAAAAAATGCAAGAAGGAGCGAATTTGGAGCAAAAAGGACCAAAAATGTGAAGATTTGATCCAGGACGCCGACGGTAGATTTTTCCCAAGAGTTCAGAAAAATATTACAAGGAAGCCCGCCGACGGGGAGATCGAGGCCACCGACAGCAGGCCTTTTGAAAGAGAGTCCAAGGCTAGATATTCTAGAAGGCTGCTGAAGGCGCGCTCGAGGCTGCCGATGGAGGGAAAGTCAGTTCTCTCACGAGGTGAATCGAATGTGGATGATTTTTGAAGGGATGCTTGGGAAACTCTTGGAAGCTCTTCAACCACGTTAAAAGAAACAATTTTTAGGCCGAAAATAAAGTCCACTAGTGTCCATTGTTGTTATCTGTTGTTGCCAGTGAGTCCACCAAGTCTAAAGTGTGTCACTAGAGTGTTAGTTAGTGTATTGTTTCCATTATAGTTTTAGATAGTGAGTTCAATTAGTGATATTTGTGAGGAATTCTTCGAGAGATTATAAGAGAAGAAGGGAACTGAGGGATTTCTTCATCCTTGTCATTTCAAAGGAGAATTCTGCTTGTTGTAAAGAAAGGAAGAGATTCAGAAGAACATCACGGATTTTGCTTGGGGAGAAATTTGAGATAAGTTGTATTTACTTATTTTATTTTGTTAAACTTTGTTTTTATATATGAAATCCAAGTTTTGTCGTATCTTCTCCATGAAATCTGAGTAGGTTTTCTATCTTTCTCCTTGTTTTGATATTTTTGTGAAATGGTAATTTAAATTAGTGTGTTAAGAGAATTTTAAAAGAAGTTGTGATAATCTTTTCACTTAAATCTTAATTTACTTTCAATTTGGCCAATTTATTAGTTAAAATATGTTGAGTTTAACAACTCTAGTGAAGATTACATCCGAGATTCATGGAGGTCAAAGTCCTTAAGAGTAGGGTGCAAATTAATAGGGAAATAATGTTTATCGGGCGTAGAATTGGAGATTTTAGAGTGACAGACTAAAATCTTTAGTTCAGTCCTATCGTTGGGGTGTTGAAGTGTAGATGTTAGCCCTCATGTGGGGGAATGTGGGAGCTCCAAAGTGAGAGCCGGTATCCTCCTAGCCTACCCGCAGATTCAGTAACCAAGCATATGATTAGTCAATGTTCTTTATGCCTGGACCAAAGGGTAAATAATAGGTATGCTCCTAAATTTTAATTATTAACAAGGGGAAGGATTCTTGCTTATATACTTGAACTTCACTTTATTAGTAGAATTAGTTAACTGATTGTAGAATTAGTTTATTAAAACTTTATTTGATTTACGATTGCATATTAGTGACAGATAGGTAATTCGATTTACAAAGTTGTGATTCTAAATTAGTTTCTATAATCCTAGTCTCTTGCTTCTGCACTATCCCTATGGGATTGATATCTAGGACTCCATTAAAGCCCTGCATTACTTGAGCGATACATATACTTACGTTGAAAGATAGCTCTGCGATTATTGAATATCTTTATATACATCTTTATCAAATAAAAGCAATTTTAAATTAACGGAAAGTGCGCGGGGCATTTCAGAAACGCAATCACTTCTTTCATATTAGGCTCCCTCGTATCAATGTTTTCATATTCACAAAATCTCATCCCCCATAACTGATGAAATTCATTAATACGCTGAGGGGTGAATTCTACCTTTTTTTATCGAACAAGCACATATTCCATTTTAGTTCAAGGCAGATTTGCATAAAACTCTCGAACAGTTCCCATAATAACATTAGCAGTATATTTCCCAGTTTCAATCAGAAATCAACTGCTCTACAGATCCGTTTGGATTTTCAAAACTCGGTCTTGAATACACTTTTTGTTATAAAGGAATGAATTGAAATGGTATTGCACTTTCACATTAACAAATCTTTCTTCATCAAAATCCATCTTTCTCTTGCCTTTACTTGCTTTAGGAGCCATGTGAAATTTTCTAAAAATTTGCAAGAAAATCCAATAAATTTTAAAATCACGATGTAGGAGACTCCTAAAGCAAGTCTAAGTAAATAAGAGCTTAAATTACTATGGAAAATCTCAAATCTTCATCAAAATTTCCAAATCTCGAATCTTAGCTATGTAAGAAATTTCCATGGTTAAAATAAAAAAATTTTAGTTTAGGGTGAAGCTCTTACCAAGTGAAGACAAGATCCAAACTTTTTAAGCCTTGAAATCACATTTAATCCATGATCTAGCAAGCCCAAGATCTCAAAAATGTCTTGATTAGAGGTAGAAGACAATTGAAATGGCGCAAATGGTGAGTCCCAAGGCAAAAATCACGAAATAAAGAGGGCTTTCGGGCATTTCTGTAATCCGGCGCCAGTGGCGCTCGATAGGGCGCCGACGGCACTATTTAAATTAAATTTCCAAACTCTCTATATTTCTGCACCGGTGTTGTCCAATCTGGCACCGGTGGCACCATTTCAATTTATGGGTCCATAAAATTTTTGCAATTTTGATCATTTTAATGTTACATTGTTCATAATTAGCCTCTTTAAGCATCTATTTCATCAATTAAGCAACTAACTAACAATAAATCTAAACAAATAACACAAAACCTCACTTAATTATATAAAATCCACATTCCAAACATACACACTTAAGCATTCACACATAAATTCATCAGGCATATAACTTCAGCATTACAAGCACACTACAACATCTAACGCTGAAAACTAAACACAAACACAGAATCCAAGCATAATAAGTCCAATTACACACTACATAGCTAAAAAAACCAACATTAATCACACCAAAGAATAATAAAAGTGCCAGATACTAAATTAAAGTAGTCACTACTCATCGTTAGTCTTAGTAGTATCTTCTCCTCTGATATCTCCAATAGACTGACGATGCACAAACATCTTGTAGAAAGGATGATACGGGAAATCATCAGTCAAATCCTCAGCAATCACAACATTCCTTTTCATCAATTCACCAAACTATCTTCAATTCAACCAGTGTGGTCAAATTGTTCTTTCATCCTCCAATCCAAGTGATCAAATAAATCAGAGATACTACTAATAACATTAATAATATTTTGTACCTCTTTCTCAAACTTCTTAATCTTCTTGAAAATCAGTTGGGAACTTTCAGGAGAGTAAGGTTGAATAAGTCATGAACTCTGAGATAGTTGATCTGCAATGAGGCTCATATCATTCTCATCTCCTATTGCCTGACAGTCACAAGATTAGTTGGGTCTATAGGCCTCCAAGGAAGAAGCACCTTTTCCCAAATTTCGTAGGGAATCTATGACTGGTTGCAAAGAAGAAATATGGTGGAAGGATGTCCAAGCCCATATTTTGATCCATGAACAATCAATCCCATAACATATTTCACAATTGTAGAACCAATATCTATCGGTTTTCCAGTTTGAATACAGTAATTTAAAATGACACTTTCCTTTGTCACTTTACTAATTTTCATAGTAGGAAGTAACTTTGCAGAAATATAGTGATTCCATTGCTTCGACATCGGATTTAAAGATGCAGTAGGAAAAATTACAAATTTGTTGTCTCTTATCTCCCAATCTTCACTTTCAGCTATCAAATAGTGATAAATTTCATTTATATTATCCCTCATTGTATCAAAATTCAGATAATGGCCGATAGGCACATTCTCAATCATAAAAAAATCATTAATCTTCGAAGGAGTGAATGGTACAAACCTGCCTCACACATAGAAGAATCCTTGGTTGATTTTATGAAGATTTGCATAAAACACTTTCACAACTGGAACAACTACATGTCGGCATATTTTTAGGTTTGTGTTGTATTTTTGAAAAGGGGTCGCCTACAGAAATTGTCGGCGAATTTTAGATTTTAAATTTAATTTAAATATATATATATATGTAATTTAAAAAGTAGCATTTGATTTTGAAAATAATTTTAATTTTGAAAATTTTAAGATATGAAATCAAACCGATCTCACACCCTAAATAGTTTATATAAACGAGCACCACATCACAAACCGTGTATCTATCCCGAAGAATAGACACACTGCTTAATGATGGGGCGCGATTAAATAAACTAGAAGATTTGTGACATCCGTTTGGTCTGCGAACCAATTTTATAAGCCGACAAGTTCCCCTGTTTAAAATAAAGAAATTAAACAGGGTTTATATTACGTGGGTTCTTAAAGTTCCCTATAAGGGCAAGCACTTATAGTTAATTACATCTTAAATGACGGGAATCATTTAAGAAAACTCTCGATAATGATTAGTGGTTTTGCTCTTAAGAATTTCAAAGTTTAAGGTTTCAAAGGATTGAGTTTTGGGATTTCAATAGGGAATGGATCAAGTTTGGAACAGTTAATTTTAGGAGTCCTAGGGAAGAAAAGTAGGAGAAGTTGAGGATCCAAGTAGAGTCTTGGCAACTTCCCAAAATATCCTATTGTTTGGCTTAGATTTAGGAATTTTATTTGATGTTGCAATCTTGTCAATTTTAATTAATTAAGACTTATATTTGTATGACATGATCATACAAATAACTTGGAAGATTTGAGGGTTTATGTCATACCGAACGACTACCTCGGAGTCCTAAGACCGGTTAGGGCTTAACTTGCATAACATGATTATGCAAATGCCTAATGAAGAGTTGAGGATTTATGTTGCACTAGGCAAACTACGTCGAAGTCCTATGGCTTGGTTATTTAAATCTAAGAAAGTTTCTTTGAAGTAGATCCGAGTTTTCTTGATGACGATGGCCGAGCTACCCACCATGCTCCGAGCTCCTTGTTGTTGCTGAGGTTTAGTTTTAGAAGTCATAAATCAGGAGATGAGAGAAGTGTTTTTGGTTTAGAGAAAATCTTAAAATCCAAGTGTTTTTAATATTTTAATTAAAAAAAATCTTAAAGTTGTTTAAACAGAACCGATTAAGATCCTACGGTTCCGTCATCCTGGCACCGTTATTTTCATCGAATTCACTTAGTCCAGATGAATTTGCTAAACTCAACTGAATGAGTTCCACACTTTTATTTAGACCGTGGGAAATCCCGTTAGCAACACGTGGGTTACATCATCCGAGGTATTTCCGATCATTCAACGAGATGTATTAATTTAGTTGCAATTGTAGTTTTGTTGTTCTGTTTGTGATTAAATTTTGAGTTGTTTTATATTTTGGAATGTTGTGGCGGTGAATTTTATCTTGTAATGACTTTTAATTTTGTTTTGGTTTCAGTTCAGGGACTATCCTAAAGATTTTGGCTTTCATGCAACAGTCTTATTTATCATGCAAGAAAAAGTAAAGCGCAATGCATGTAAGTAAATTGCAATAAAGTAAATCGTAATAAAATAAAAGCGTACCTGGAGGGTCTTCCCTTCATCCCAAGCTGCACTTAAAACACATGTTAGAGCATTTAAACATATTTTGTAAGAGATACCTAGGTAAAGCTAAGGGAAAGTGTTTTGGTTGTCTACCAAATTCCTAATCTTATAACTAGTCATTTCCTATGACGTCTAGGATGTTGGTTTGGTTTAAGGATGATTTTCTTCATCAAAGAACAATTAAATTCAATTGTTCTTCTAAAACATCCCGTCATATTGAGGAAGTGCTTAGGACGAGTCCTAAACATATTTTCAATACTTACAGGATTGTTTTGAGTCCAAGTAAATTTAATTGCACGAGTGAATTAATCATCCAGGAGTTTAGTTAAACTTTGTCTCTAGCTCAGTGAACTTGGGTATTTGATTACCTGATGAATGAAGTGACATCTCACTTAATACTCTATTTAAGAGTTATAATAATTAAAGCCTTTAGGGGCAAGTTGGTTTATTGAGAATTTTAATCATTCTTAATTTAAAGTTTGAGTTAATGGTTTAAAGTGATTTAATTTAATTATGAGGTTTTAATTAATAATTTTAAGTTTGGAATAGTGTTCAAATTATTTTAGATTTAATTTAAATCTTTACATTTTCAATTATCTTAGTATTTCAGTTTGATATTCATGTTTTAAATTTGCTTAGATAGAAAGAAGTATTGAAATTATTGATATATTTTGATTTAACTCTTAATGATTTCATTTAAGTTTTTTGTTAAGTGATTTTAATTTAATTTAATTTAATTTAATTTAATTTAATTTAATTTAATTTAATTTAATTTTTATTTAATTTTAATTTAATTTTAAATTTTAGTTTAATTTAAATTTAAATTTTAGTTTAATTTAAATTTAAATTTAATTTTTAATTTAATTTAATTTAATTTAATTTAATTTAATTTAATCTAATTTTAATTTTAATTTTAATTTAATTTTAATTTAATTTTAATTTTAATTTCAAGATTTTAAATTAAATTTAATTTAATTGTTAAGGTGTTAATTTAATTTTAATTTAAACTTTGACTTGACTTAATTTAATTTAATTTAATTTAATTCCAAGATTTTAAATTTGATTTTTAATTATTAGACTATTTAACATTTTAAGCTTTAATTCGTTTAAATGTTATCTTCTTTTAATTTTTAATTTATTTAATTTGGATTATTATTTTAATTTTTAATTAAGAACTAAATATTTTTAAAGTGACTTATTTAGGGATTTTTAAATTAAAGAATAAATATCCTCTTAATAATTTCCCTATTTTAATAATCAAAATTTAAATATATTCTTTCCAAAATTTAAATTATTTAATTAATTAGGGTTTCATTTTGATATTTTTAAAGTGTTGAATGGGTTTCTACCCTTTAATTTCCCTAAGTTTCATTCATCCAAGATAAAATTAAAAAATCAAATATTTTACCTCCCCTTTTGATTAAACCTAAAGTTTTAATTAAGGGTTAAAATTTTTAATTACCTTTATGCCCTTTTAGGCTTATTTATTTCATAACTCACTAAATTGAGCTCAAATGAATTTGAAATTTTTATGTCACCTCACTCACATGTCAATCAAGATATTAGAGGAGAAAATGTGATTTTTCTGAATTTAATTTATTTATATAATTATTTTTAGTAGAAAATAGGGGTTTTCAAAGAAAGTTCAACAACATGACCAAGGAAAGGTTTCTGTCCTTAAGAAAATTATGGGATGTTCCTAATGACCAGAGAACCACTTGGACCAATTTTTATGATTTTTTGAATTATATTTTATTTATTATAATTATTTTGACTTTTAGAGTATTAATTAATTTAAATAAAGTAAAAGTTGAAAAATAAATTTTATATTTTTCTTAAATTTCTCTAACCTCAATGAGTTCAGAGAAATAAATTTTATAATTTTTTGATTTTTCTTTGATTTATTAGAATTATTTTAGTGAAAAAGGTTGAAAATTCATTTTTTTAATATTAAAAATTACATTAAGCCTTTAAAATTCAATATCTTATCCTAGGGACTTAGGAAAATATTTGGTTTGTTCCTAAATGATTAGGAGTCAAAATGTGACATTTTTATGATTTTTTAATATTTTTGTGGTTTTTATTATTTTTTAATTATTAAAATATTAAAATATTGTGAAAAATCAACTTTTTTAGAAAATTCCAATTTTAATTTTCTTGAACTCCCCTAATATCAGAGAAGCTCCAGAACCATTTTTGTGAATTTTTGAAAAGTATTTTTGGAGTTATGAATTTTTAAAGTTCCATTTTGCTTATGGGGCTTAATCAATCCATTTGGTGGGGTTAATCAAGTTCAGTTGATTTCAAAATTTTATGTAAAGTTCCTCTAACCTTAGAGAGTAATGGAGAATTGTTTTCAAGTCAATTTGATGTGTAGTTAACCCTAATTAATTCAAATTCAATTTTAGGGGTTTAGGCCAATTAAGGTTATTATGAATGAATTAACTCAAAATATATTTTTCATAGGGTCCACTGGTCCTAAGAAAGATCACCAAATTTTCCTAGAATTTATTTTACAACATGCTAATTATTGAAATTAAAATACCTAAAATAGTGACATGAACTTGAAAAATCAATAACTTTTCACAGAGATGGCCTCTGACCTTGAAAAATTCAGGGAATGTTCCCAAGATCAGAGGCTTCAAAAGCCCAATGGTCTCATGCCATGGTGAATTGTCTATGCAAATGGAGAATCAAAACATTAGAAACAATAAATAAATTATTAAAAATAAAATACTCATCCAATTAACTTAATTTCTTTTCCACATTATTCTCCTCTGTTCATTGAGCAAGAGAGTATTTTTATTTTATTTTTGTGATTTTTCTATGCAAAGATATGAATTTTTGAAGTTTTGGTATTTAAATAATTCAAAAATACCCTAATTTCCTACTTATCCGACTCGGCGCCGCGTCAAACTACGACGGATCGAAAGCCCACGCGTCGCTCTGTGATTCGGCGCCGCCATCTGACTCAGCTTTCTAGGGACCCACGGTTCACGTAACATTCCACTGTCCGGCTTGATCTCAACCGTCCACTCGATACACACGCGATCCAACAGCTCCTGGTCATCGTCTACGACTGGTGTGCACCGGTGACCATCCACACTCAAACTCTAATATCTCTCTCGATTCTCAATGAATTTTCGAGTTCTTATACTCTATGGATTCGTCATGAAGAGACGAACACATCCATACAATTTATAAGTTAAGAAATTAACATAAACAAAATGGAGAATTGCTGGAAGCTCGGGAGGAAGAATGAGTTCATACCTTTGCTCAGAGAAGTGAAGCTTCGATCTGAGGGTTGTTTCACCTTCTATTGAGTCCAGACAAGCTTCAGATGAAGTCTCTGGCCCTGGGGAATTGTCTAAGTATGAAAGTGACCAAGGCCGATCACAAAACTTGGAGGCTGGAAGCAATGGCTGGCCTGGTGAGGGGGCTTTTGCTGGGGAACTTCTCCTCTTGGTCTCGTGAAGGTGTAGGGTCAATCAATTTGAAGATTTGCTCACTGTGGTGAAGTGTCCTATTTTTTGGGTGGATTTTCAACTCAGAAATTGAGCTCTATTAATGGGGTTTAGGGCAAAGGAACACTGGGGATCAACTGCTCTAGGTTAGGAGAAGGTCCTGGAGCAATTTTGGCATAGTTTCCTTAAGGTCTGGTTCATCACCTTGTTTGGCCGAGAGGCGAGTGAGCTTAAATATAGGTGGTTGGAGGGCTTCCCAGGGGCAATTGAAGGCTTGGATCAACTGCTCAAGGCAAGGAAAGAACAGCTGCAATGGCCATTTAGGTTGGGACAAGTCAACTAGTTCAAATTGAATTTTTGATTCAAATCAAGCCTCTCGGCCTGGTGGTTTCCGACGGCTGTGGTGGCTGGCCGGCCAGGCATGGGTCACCCTCAGGGTCAGGGAGGTCAGTTTTTGAGTTTATTGAGTTCAATGGCAAATGCCAAGTGTAAAGGAGTTGAATCAAAGTGGAAGGGGGAAGGGATCATTATGGGCTTGGTTTGTTCGAAGGCATGGATTTGGGTTTGGTGCACCCACCAAGGCCTGATTTGGGCTGAAGGGAATCATATGGCTCAGCTGAATTGGAGTGGAGAAGTCTCCATCCATGGTGAGGTGGCTAAGCATGGTTTAGTGTGTATCATGGATGACGTTAAAAAGGCTTAAGGAAGGCTTAAGAAAGGGGCCCCTCCATTTGCCATAAATGACATGGTGAGGTGTCAAAACTCTCATGGCTTCATATGGCTTGTAAATGGCTCACATTTGGCTTACATTTGGCTTGTTTCATGAAAAAGGGTTTTAGAAATTGTTGGCATTTAAAGGTAATTTGGCATGTGGCTTGATTTGGAATGGCTTGATTATTGATTTAGGACTTAGGGATGATTTCAATTAAAGGTATGATGAGAAGAATTTGTCATGTGGGCTTTGGATTGATTTTGGGCTTTTTTTTTGAAATCATTTTGGATAGGCTTTTAAAGTGGTTTAATGAAGTGGGCTTTTGGATTTAAAGTAAATTTAGGATGAAAATTTTGTAAAGTATTGTGCAAAATAAATGTTGCAATTGGTTTAAGCATGTGTCATGAGTGGTTTGGAATCAATTTGGTGTGATTTGAAGTAGAATTGGGTTGAATTTGGGCTTTTTTGGTAAAGGGGCCAAGGTGGGCCAAATTGGGCTAACTTGGGCTAAGGTTAGGCTAAGGTTGGATTTGATGTAAAATTAATGTTGGGAAATGTTTATGGGAGTGTTACAAAGAGTTTTCAATTTTGGTTTGGCTCTAATTTTGGGATTGGGCCCATTTGGGTTAGGTTTGGGCTTAGATCAATTTAAGGGATTTTGGTTTTAGGTGGAGTTTAGGTTCAAAATTTGGGCAAATCAAGTTAGTGTTTTGTTTATGGGGATGTTAGGAAGGCTTTAGAAAAGATTTGTGGCCAATTGAAGTTGAATTGGGTTTGTTTGGGCTAGGTTTAGGTCATGGGTCAAAATTGGGTCTTAGGCTTCAAATTAAAATTGGGCCCAAATGTCAAGCAAATTGGAGTTGGATTTGGTCTAAATTGATATTGAGGATATTGAATTGAAGTTTAGAATTGAATTGGACCAGAATTGAGGTCAATTGGGGTGGTTTGGTTTGACATTGGGTTCACTTGGGTTAAAAATGGGTCAAATTGGGGGTTTTGATAAAAGTGGGGTAAATTGGCAAAATTGGTCCATGGTGTAGTTGAACAAAATGAAATTGAGAATATTTGGGATTTTCTGAAATTTTGTGGGAATTGTTAGAATTTTTTGGATTTTTGGGGTAGAAGGGTATTTTGGTAGTTTTGGGGGGGACTTAGGGGTATTTTTGAAAATTTTGATATTTTTGGCCAAAGATGGTCAATTTGAGTGGTGGGAAGTTTTAAGGATTGATTTTGAGGGATCTTGCGTAATTTAGGTAAATTTGCAAATTTTGGGTCATTTCAAGGGTATTTGGTAGGTTTGGTGGGTCCGGGGCCCAAGGGGTCAAAAATTGAAATTTTGAAAAAAAGGAAGTTTGATCAAGTGTGAGTGAAATGGAATCATTTTGGTTGAGCCATGAAGCCATATTAAGCCCATATGAGCCATGAGAGGACTCATTTGAGGCATTCGCTATGTTGTTCCTAACCCTCTTAGTCAGGGGCTTAGGGGTTAAGGATCATTCATATGAATTACCTACATGAGTCAGGAAGTCAAGTTGGGTGAGAGTGTGATTTTAGGACTTGGAATGTGTGTGAGAGTGTAGTGTATGTGCAAGTCAACCCTCACCAGACCAGGCCACCCAGGGTATTCCTAAGGCCAAAAAGTCCTATAGGGAACTCATCCTTTAAACCTCCACATTTGATTTCAACCCTTTAGGTGATTAGGGGTCTACAATTAAGCTTGTGGGGTTTGCAGGGAGTTAAGGAGTAGTTTGAATTTCCGAGTGGTGTGTTCCATTTCTAGTCCTCTAAGATTAGTCAAAGGAAAAGCCTAAGGCTAGATCCTAAGTACTAAAGAGAGAAGCAAAAGACCTCATCAAAATTGAGGTCAACACTACAACGACAGTAGTGTAGCATAACACTTCCCAACGCCTTTGCATAAAAATTTCTTCAACATGAGTATTTTGAGTATCCACACCTCTATTCATAGAGCCTCTATCTTTGATAATCGACATTTTCATCATCACCATGTTGAATAATCAATGCGCCTCGAAACTGATGAATTTTCATCGATTGAAAACTCTAAATCTAGTGGTTTCTACTGGGTTGGAGTCCATTGGATGCGAATTTGGAATAAATACTTTCATTTTTCTGGAGTATAGGTGGTTAAAAACACATTTTGGGGAGTTACTAGGATGAAATCTCTCCTAAAACTGTCAAAAATCTTATTTTGAAACTCTAGGAACCATGTCCAGAACTTTGGCGTCGGCGACGGTGCCCAAACCTCGAATATAAGTGCATCTTTCTAGAATAGGGTGTCGGGCGTGCCCATTCTGATGTCAGCGGTGCTAGTGTTCAAAATTGCACCAAACTTCATTTTGGTCTGAAATATTCTAATTCTTCGATACAATCTATTCATTTCTAATCTTTCATGGTATTTATGAACGAGTAGAACTCAAATATTACTAACTACACAACTACTAAAAACAAGAAAACAAACATAACAAAGATAAATATGGGTTTTCTCTTACAAAGCACTTGGTTTAACGTCGTCAGCCCGACAAAGATTCAATTATTCAGGATGAATTAAGATTAAACCCTCTTTAAAGTCTGGTCGATACCCTTCAAAATATGGTTTTAATCCATGCCTATTAACTTTATATATCTTTCTAGTTTTAGGATCCTAAATATCAACAACTCCAAAAGTATAAACTTCTATAATAGTAGGATGTCATATCCACCTAGAATTTAGTTTTCTAGGAAATAATTTCAATCTTGTATTGTATAGCAAAACTTTCTGTCTAGGTTCAAACTTCTTTCTTAATATGTTTTGATCGTGCCATAATTTCATTTTTCTACTTTTAAATCATGGCATTATAATAAGATTCATTTATAATTTCTTTTAGTTCATTTAATTACAAAAATCTCTTATCACCTGCATTCTTTAAGTTAAAATTCAGCTCTTTCATCACCAAATATGCTTTATGCTCAAATTTTACAGGTAAGTGACAAGTCTTTCCAAATACTAGTCTATAAGGAAACATTACGATAGAGGTTTTATAAGCAATCCCATATGCCCATAATGCATTATCTAAACTTACAAACGAGTATAATTTGTGAAGATCCACAGATTTCTCCAAAATTCTTTTAATTTCACGATTAGACACTTCTGCTAAATCACTAGTTTGTGGACGATAAGCAGTAGAGATTCCATGAATAAAATTATATTTTCCAACCGATCTCAGAATCTGATTATTCCTAAAATGAGATCCACCATCAGTTATGATCGCTCTCGGCATTTCATATCTTGCAATAATATTTTTCATTAAAAATTTCAAAACACTCCGGGCATCACATCAAGGTAAAGCAATTGTTTCGATCCATTTTGAGACATATCAACAACGACCAATATATATAAATTTTCAAATGAAGGAGTGAACCCCGATAAATATATGTGAGCCAAAAACTTGACTCCACACCGAATATATGTGCTGATGATTTAGATATAAAAATTATGATTTTATAATATGGGATACTACGCAAGTATACATATTATTTATCAAGTAATATAGGACTTTTAGAATAAGCCCCGAGATATCGAACCCACAGGTAAATGTAAAAACTTTTTAAAGAAATAAGAAAATTATGTTTTTACTTTTTTAAATGACTTTTGAAAGTTTGTTTTCATTTGAAAAATTTGAAAATTATTTTTGGTATTTTTAATAAAAGCTAAGCAGGATATGAAAATTATCAGAACTTTAAAATGCGGTATAAAACACCAGGAAACAAAATATCTTTTTCTTTCTCTTATAAAGCAATAATAATTATGAAAGTATTGTTGTGGAAGTATTTAAATGTGTTGTGATAAATAGAAGCAAATTTATTCTTTACCCTTACTTGGTTCTATAAAGAACATTGGTTAACTTGAAATCTTAAAATTTTGAACATGGTTAGGCAGGGAAGATACAAGCTCTCACTCTAGAGTTCCCTCTATTCCCTTCACCTGGGGGTTAACTTCTCATAACAAAATTTAAAATATCAAACCAAATTAAGGGGCTTTAGCATCTCACTCTAAAGACCTCTGATTTTACTTCCCATTAAAAACATATCTCCTAATATATTGCATACAATTATATGGACTACAATTCTCACCCATATAATTTCATGTGATTTATACCATTTGTTGTTTGAGACAATATCGCATTGGATCTTACATAATCTCACAACAAATTTAACATCTTAACTGGCCAAATTAAGAAGTAAATTAAGTTTATGAAATTAAATCTTCACAACTTATTCCAACTTTAAACACTTATACATTCCACAACAATCCTACATAATTTAATTACATCTTCATTTAAGAAAGAAAAAGATAAAGAAAACTACTCAGAATTCATGGAGAAAGCACAAGCAATCATTGATTTGAAAATCAAATTCTTAAAAAAAACACAACAAGAAAAAGTAAATATAAAAACAAAAGTAAACACATATCTGAAAATCTTCTCCACAAGACTTCGTAAGTTCCTTTCACACTTTACTTTCCACAGAATACACTACAGAGGTTGGCGCCCAACTCTGTTGACTCCAATCTCTAACTTTAAACTTCAATAAGAACTAGATAAATTGATGACAGACAATTGGCGGAAAGAAAGTTTCACACCAACCCTTTCACCTCTAAAACTAAACTAAATAAACTATAAAACAATAAAAGACTGAAAGTAAAATAAGGAAAGACTCTTTGAAACTAGAAGATGACTCCTAAAAACTAGACTCACACACACATCATAAACTAAAAACTCTCATGACATAATTTTAATAATAACCCAAAAGGTGCCTCAGTGTCTCTTTATATTATGTCCCGATTCAACGTATCTACCAAAAGATGCATCCCTTAATTCAAATTTGCCGCCCATGGGAAGTTAAGGAAGTCACTACCAAAAGTTGCTTCAAACACCCCTTGAAATTTGTGCCAAAAATGAAGGAAAGTTGATTCTTAGCTGTGGCGCCCAAGCGCCGACCAAGCGGCACTTAGCCGCCAGTGGCCAATTTTTTTTTTTTCATTTTTTTGCTCTATATTTGATCCAATTTTGCTCCTTTCATCATAATCACTCATTTTAATTATACCTGCAAGAAAAACACAAAATACCTTCCATTAAAGTGTAATATCATCAAAAATATGTATAAAAATGTGCATAGAAACACTATAATAATAGTATTTGAAAATTACTCCTCAATAAAAGAACTTTAAGCTTTGAAGAATAAATGTCAAATCTTCTATTTATCCAAAAATACAACATTTCTTACTAAAGATAGTTGAACTAAATTTAACACTTCTTTACTAAGAAAATTGTAACTTTAAATTTTTCATCATTACTATAAATTTTAACTAAATTCTCTTATTCATTTCTATATCCAAAAATTTTTCCCCTAATATAACATCATATACATAATTGTTTTGAATCAAAAATCAAATTAATTTTAAGTATTCTGGAGAAAAAATAAAATTTTAGGTTTTTAAAAAATTTTCTGTTTTTTAAAATCCCCCCCAAACTTTGATTTTTTGTTAGGATAAAACATTTAAGCATAAGAAATGATACATGGGTGAGAATTAAAAACTAACATAACATTCTGCAGGAATCTTAATATCCTAAATATGAAAGTATAACAATTTAAAGACAGGAGTAAAAAGAAATCAAATTCAAATTTTTCAGTTTTACATTAAATAGAAATTTAAAATTTCAAAGGACTTCTACAATAGTGGAGGTTTTCAAAGCAAATACACACCAACTGAAAATAACTGAAATCACACTAATACTAGATAACAAATGGTAGTAGTAGATTTTGAAAAGTTTTAGACATGCAGTTTTTTTTTAATAATAATTTTTTATAGTGTTCCATATTCTCCTAACAATTTTGGAATTAATGTACACATTATAAAAACTCTGACACAACATACACATTAAAACATTTACTACTACACAAATATCACAAAACAACATATAAAATAACAATCCAACACAGATACATCGGAATATGTATGAAAAATAATAGTCCAACTATAATCAGCATATTACTAGAGTTCACACAACAAACACAATATCAAATAAATCACATGACATGACATATAATAGTTCATCAACAAAAACTCAGTAACACATAAAAAAAATCAACTAATCATCCTCCTCATCATCATCATTTTGCTCATTCCAATCTCTGGATGGCACATAAGGTATATAGAATGGATGAGGAGACATCTCAGCACTCATATCACCTCTGATCAATCTATCCAAATAATGCTAATAATTCTCCTCATATTCATCATGTTTTATAATATATCTTTCCCTATTATCCATCTTTCCATACATATCTCTAATATGCTCACGAGTAAGACTCACTTCTTCAAAATCTTTCTTAAGAAACCAGTCTGTGAATCACTAGATGATAAAGATTTCAAAGTAGTAGCACGGAAGTAGAAGCAGAAAAAGTAAAAGTAGAGGTAGTAGAAGTTCTACCAAATCCTCCTCTCCAGCCAAACTCTGAATGTACTGTGTAAGCTCCAATATTTAAACTGGTAATTTGTTTTAAAGGCCAAAAGGCCTTTTCCCAATTTTCAAATTTCACTCCAGACCGTTCACATAATGAATGAATCAGGGAAGGAAATCACATACCTGCAGTAGTGGTAGATCTGGCGTAATTCAAAATGGAATCATAAATGATTTCTCTAATATCTATAGGCTTCTCTTGTTGAATGTAATAGTTCAGCAGAGCTCTCTCCCTTGTAACTTCACTAGTATGGCTTGAAGACAACAGCTTAGATGAGATAAAATAATGTCATGCTTTAGAAATGGCATTTAACATAGAGGTCTGAAAATTTACTCTTCTATCATTAGTAATCTTCCTTAATCCTCTTACGTCAGTCAGAAATGCCATATTCTCATATAACTCTCCCACAGTAGGATGATAGTTAGAATAAAAACAAAACATATCCGGAGGCGTCGATAAAATACATTGATTACCGCAGATGTAAAATGTACTTCTTGCCTTCTCACCATCACCAAATTTTCTTCTACAGCAGATAAGTTCGCATAAAACTCTCTAACCATAGCAACAACAGCAATAGCGGAGAAGCAGCTGTAATTTTCCCAATTTATTTTTGCAATCATTTCCTCAATAACTTCTCCAGGCTTACTAAACACACATTCAGGAATCAATTTACATTACTGTAGTGCGTCAACGTATTGTTCCTTAGCCCTTGCACTAACAAACTTATCATAATCGAATCTCGTCTTTTCTCTCGCATGCTTTGACTTTGGAGCCACCTCTAAAAATTCAAGAAAAATTCACCATAAATTCAAAAATGAAACTAAACTTGCTAAATTAAATTCCAGAAGTAATTTCCACTAAATCCAAGCAATTTCTCATCCTTTTCCTCAAATTTTCACCATGAATAGTGATTTTAGGATTTTCCAACATGTACTCAAAATACATGGTGAAAATAAAAAAACTTTACTTAGGAGTAGTGCTCTTACCTTAAGGAATCGAAATCTAACAATTTTTGTTGAGATCGGCTCTTAAATGATCCAATATGTTGATGCCCTAGGCTTCTTTTCGTGAAAATTAGAGGTTGATGACGACAAGGAAGTTAAAAATGGCGATTTTTGGGTTTTTAACTGCTGAAAAGCAATTTTCGGAAACAGGCACCTAAGCGCGAGGCCTTTAGCACTTAGCCGCGAAATCTGGTGCTTAAGCACCAGTAATCTGGCGCTTAGCCGCCAGTGCCAAGATTTTGACAATTAAGAAAATGCACTAAACCACTTAGTTAATCACCGTTAATGTTCTCAAAATCATTGTCTGTTCCTCAATAATCTCCAATACTCCAATTTTAAACATTAATATCCATCAATTTTGATCAAATTTCACATAAACACAAACTTATATTCATTAAAAACAAACCACACTTAATACAAACTATAAATTTATATCCAAACACTTTTGATGAAATTCCCTAAATACAAACGGACTTACTAATCATAAAGATAGGTTTACATCTCTAAGATGTAACAATATCACATTAAAGTGCAACAGAACACAAACATAAAACATTAAACACTTAAAACATCAAACACATAAAACATAAAATACTCAAAACAAATCACAAAATCAAACTAACATTTAATTCCACTCTCCAGTAGGCGGAATATATGTAGAACCACTATTATTTTTATTTGAACCTTCTGGAATATAAATCTGATAGAACAGGCGATGATCGAACACTCTTACATATTCTTCTTCTAACCACTTGTTCTTCAGGAACATCACCTTATCCGCTTCTTCCACGTGACTTGTATGACTAAATTGCATCTTGAGTTGCCATACCATAAGCTCTAAATGTGCGTTAGTTTCATTAATCTTTGCTTCAATTGAAGTCACTCGGGCTTCGATCTTTGCAATCTTTTCTGCAATTCCTTGAATACTAACGATGAGAAATCCATTGAATAACTCTTTAGCACTGTCACTAATAAACTTATTCTTGTCAGAATTCTCTTTCTTCTTGATCTCATTCTCTCAGGAAGACATGATGCACTCAAAACACTCTTCTTAAGACTCAGGAATGAAAATAGGACTTGGGGCATGTGTTTCTCCTAATCCACGACCTTTTTATAGACTTTAGAAGTGCATAAACCACCCTTAAATGTTTTAAAACTCTAAAAGAAACCTTCAAAACAACTTCCCCATGATCTAGGCTTCTAGAACCTCCTTTATCACATGCTTTATAACTTTGGCGCCTAAGCGCCAACTAAAAATTCTTAATCTGGCATTATATAATAAAACTTTCTATCCTGGCACAAGATTTTTAGTAAGAATCTTCCGATCATGCCATAACTTCATCTTTTCCTTATAAATCTTAGCATTTTCATAAGATTCATTTCTTCATTTAATTGAAATAATCTTTTCTCATCAGCATCTTTCAAATTATAATTAAACTCTTTAATAACCCAATATGCTTTATGCTCAAGTTCAATAGGAAAATGACAAGCTTTTCTAAAAATCAGCCTATATAAGGACATTTCTATAAGGGTTCTGTAGGCACTCCTATAGGCCCACTAAGCATAATCCAGTTTGATTGACCAATCATTTCTCTTTTAATTAACAATCTTTTCAATATTCTTTTAATTTCATGATTGAATAATTCAACCAAACCACTTGTCTGAGGATGATAAGCTGTAGAAATGTGATGATTTATATAATATTTCTTTGCTAACTTCTCAAAAATTGCATTTTTAAAATGACTTCCCCCATTTGTTATGATTACTCTTGGTATTCTAAATCTGCAAAATATATTAATTCTTAAAAACTTTGCAACACTTTGAGCATCACATCGAGGTAAAGCAATAACTTTAATCCATTTAGAAACATAATCTACTGCTATCAAAATATAAACATTTCTGAAAGATGGTGTAAATGGACCCATGAAATCCAATCCCCAAACATCAAATATTTCAACTTCCAATATATAATTGAGGGGCATTTCAATTCTTCTAGAAATACTGCCTACACGCTGATATCTATCATAATTTTTAATATAAACATTCACATCTTTAAAATTGTAGGCCAATAAAATCCAGATTGTAAGATTTTATATGGAGTTCTTTCAACTCCAAAATGTCCCTCATAATTAGAATCATGACATTTTTGAATAATTTCATAAGTCTCTTCCAATGGTATACACATTCAAATTATAAGATCCTTTCCTTGTTTATATAAAAATGGGTCATCCCAAAAATAAGTCTTAGCATCAGACAGAAATTTCTTCTTTTTCTGGTATGTCAAACCATAAGGTTTAATAATACTGATAATAAAGTTTACTATGTCGGCATACCACGGAACACGCCACTCATTAATAGTGAATAATTTTTCATCAGGAAAATGTTCAGTAATTTCTTCAGCATCACAGAGAGATTTTTCATTTTCAAGCCTGGACAAATGATTAGCAATTTGATTATCACAACCCTTCCTATATATTATCTCAAAATCAAATTCTTGCAAAAAAATAATCCATCTAATCAATCTCGGCTTCGCATCCTTCTTGTTCACTAAATATTTGATAGCAGAATGATCTGTATGCACCACACATTTAGTTCCAATTAAATATGATCGAAATTTATCAAAGACAAATATTATAGCTATAACTCTTTCTCAATAGTGGTAAAATTAATTTAAGCTTCATTAAGAGTTTTACTAGCATAATAAATAACTTTAAAAATTTTATCATATTTCTAACCCAAAACAGCACCAATAGCATAATCACTAGCATCACACATTAATTCAAAAGGATTTTCCCAATTTGGTGAAATTATAACAGGTGCAGTGATTATTTTTTCTTAATGTTTCAAATGCTTTTAGGAAAGCATCATCAAAATAAAAAATTGCATCCTTTTCCAGTAACTGGCATAAAGGTTTTGTAATCTTTGAAAAGACTTTGATGTAACGCCTGAAGAATCCAGCATGTCCTAGAAAGCTTCTAATTCCTCTTACATTGGTCGGGCAAGGTAAATTAGAGATAACATGAATTTTTGCAAAATATACCTCCAAAACTTTTTCTAAAAGTCGATGGCTCAATACAATTCCTCCTACTACCATAAATTGGCATTTTTCCCAGTTAAGGACTAAATTAGTTTCTTCACAGCTTTTTAGAACTTTAGACAAATTTTCTAAACATGATTCAAATGAACTTCCAAATACTAAAAAGTCATCCATAAAAACTTCAATACCTTTTTCAATTAAATCTCAGAAAATAGCCATCATACATCTCTGAAATATAGTAGGGGCATTACATAAACCAAAGGGCGTTTATCTAAAAGCAAACGTACCATAAGGAATGGTAAACGTACTTTTCTCTTGATCCTTAGGAGCAATTTGAATTTGGTGGTAACCAGTATATCCATCCAGAAAACAAAAGTATTTATGCCCAGCAAGTTTATCAAGCATCTGATCCAGAAACGGGAGTGGAAAATGATCTTTCCTTGTGGCAAGATTTAATTATCTATAATCAAAGCATATTCGCCACCCTGTAACTTGTCTTGCTGGAATCATTTCATTCTTTTCATTAACAATCACAATTACTCCTCTTTTCTTAGGAACACATTTAATAGGACTAACCTATGCACTATCTAAAATGGGGTAGATAATTCCAGCATCCAACCACTTCAAAATTTCTTTCTTAACAACATCTTTCATGATAGGATTTAATCTCTTTTAGGGATCAACCCGATGTTTGCAATTATCCCATAAGAATTCTTTGCATACAAATTGAAGAACTGATTCCTTTAATATCAGCAATTGTCCATCCAAAGGCTTTCTTGTACTTCTTCAAAATTTCAAGAAAACTCTCTTCTTCTTTTTGAGTCAATTGAGATGAAATTATAACAAGCAAGGTTGAGGATTCACCTAGAAAAACATACTTCAAATGATCAGGAAGCATTTTTAACTCAAGTTCAGGAGGTTTTTCAATTGATGGACCATAAGATTCATCTTTTTTAGTCATATCCAATAATTCAAACTTTTCATGAACATAATTTAATTCTTCCTCTTGAAAATCTTCAGAATGATGTAACTCCTCTTCTTGCTTATGTTCCCATTCTTCTCTTTCAGGTTTTTCTTTATAAGTTGACTTGAAATGACATTCACTTAAATATCTGATAACATCCATCCTAAAACATTCATCATCTTTACCTATTGTAGGATATTTCATCGATTTTGAAATATTGAATGTAACAGTTTGATCATTAACCCTCATAGTTAATTCCCCTTTTTACACATCTATCATTGCTCTGCCTGTGGCTAGGAAAGGTCTTCCAAAAATGATGGTTATCTATTTATCTTCCTCTATATCAAGTATAATAAAATCAACATGAAAGATAAATTGATCCACTTTAACCAAAACATCATCTATAACTCCTTTTGGATATATGATCGAACGATCTGCTAATTGCAGATTTATAGTAGTTGGAGTGATTTCTCCTAGTCCCAATCTTTTAAATATTGATAGAGGCATAAGGTTAATGCTTGCACCGAAATCAGATAAAGCATTTCTATAAAATCTTTCTCCAATTGCACATGGAATTGTGAAACTACCAGAATCTTTAAGCTTTTCAGGAAGCTTCACTCCTCACTAAGTGCAACTGTCTCATTATCTTCAAACTTCCTCCTTTTATTGAGAATATCCTTCATAAATTTCACATAGCTTGGCATTTGTTATAAGGCTTCAGCAAATGGAATATTTATGGTAAGTTTCTTAAATATCTCCAAGAATTTTGAAAATTCCTTATCCAACTTTTGTTGACAAAGTCTATGAGGAAATGGAGGTGGTGGCTTTTTCCAAATTAACCTTAGGTGGAGAAATTGATCTTTCCAAACCTTTCGGAGCATCCTCATTTGGTTCTTCAATCTCTTATTTATCTACTTCAGTTTCTTTATGAACTCTACCTTCCAACTCTCTTCCACATCTCAGTTGAATTGCTTTTACATGCTCTTTATTTATATCTCTTGGATTCACTTCATTATTACTTGGAAGCATTCCTTGGGATCTATTACTTAATGAATTTGCAATTAAATTCCCCGACAACGACGCCAAAAACTTGATCCCTGATAAATATATGTGCTCCAAAAACTTGACTCCACACCGAATATATGTGTTGATGATTTTGATATGAAAATTATGATTTTATAATATGGGATACTACGCAAGTATAGGCATCGTTTATCAAGTAATATAGAACTTTCTGATTAAGCCCCAAAATATACAACCCACAAGGAAATGTAAAAACTTTTTAAAGAAATAATAAAATTATATTTTTACTTTCTTTTATGACGTTTGAAAGTATGTTTTGATTTGAAAAGTTTGAAAATTGTTTATGGTATTTTAATAAAAAAACTAAGAAGGAAATGAAAATTCTCAGAACTTTAAAATGCGGTATAAAACACTAGGAAATAAAATATATTTTTCTTTCTCTTATAAAGTAGTAATAATTATGAAAGTATTGTTGTGGAAGTATTTAAATGTGTTGTGATAAATAGAAGCAAATTTATTATTTACCCTTGTTTGGTTCTATAAAGAACATTGGTTAATTTGAAATCTTAAAATTTTGAACATGGTTAGGCAGGGAAGATACAAGCTATCACTCTAGAGTTCCCTTGATTCCCTCCACGTGGGGGATAACTTCTCAAAACAAAATTTAAAATATCAAACCAAATTAGGGGGCTTTATTCTGTCACTCTAAAGACCTCTAATTTTACTCCCCATTAAAACCATATCTCATAATATATTGCATACAATTATATGGACTACAATTCTCACCCATATAATTGCATGTGATTTATACCATTTATTGTTTGAGACAATACCGCATTGGATCTTACATAATCTCACAACAAATTTAACATATTAACTGACCAAATTAAGAAGTAAATTAATTTTATGGAATTAAATCTTCACAACTTATTCCAACTTTAAACACTTATACATTCCACAACAATCCTACATAATTTAATTACTTCTTCATTTAAGAAAGAAAAAGATAAAGAAAACTACTCAAAATTCATGGAAAAAATACAAGCAAACATTGATTTGAAAATAGAATTCATAAAGGAAACACAACAAGAAAACTAAATATAAAAACAAAAGTAAACACTTCTCTGAAAATCTTCTCCACAATACTCCAAAAGTTCCTTTCAAACTTGACTTTCCACAGAACAACACTATAGAGGCTGGCGCCAAACTCTGTTGAATCCAATATCTAACTTTAAACTTCAATAAGAACTAGATAAATGGATGAAAGAAAATTAGTGGAAAGAAAGTTTCACACCAACCCTTTCTCCTCTAAAACTAAATTAACTAAACTATAAACAATAAAAGACTGAAAGTAAAACTAGGAAAGACTCTTTGAAACTAGAACATGACCCTTGAAAACTAGACTCACACACACACCACACACTAAAAACTCTCATGACATAATTTTATTAATAACCCAAAAGGTGCCTTGGTGTCTCTTCAAATTATGTCCTGATTCAACGTATCTACCAAATGATGCATCCCTTCATTCAAATTTGCCGCCCATGGGAATTTAAGGAAGTCACCACCAAAAGTTGTTTCAAACACCACTTGAAATTAGAGCCAAAAATGAAGAAAATTTGATTTTTAACTGTGGCGGATAAGCGTCGAGCTGGCGGCGCTTAGCCTCTAGTGGCCAATTTTTCATTTTTTAATTTTTTTTGCTCCAAATTTGATCTAGTTTTGCTCCTTTCATCATAATCACTCATTTTCATTATACCTGCAAGAAAAACACAAAATAGCTTCCATTAAAGTGCAATATCATCAAAAATAGGTATAAAAATGTGCATAGAAACAATATATATTTTAGGTGTATCAAGGAGTAAATGGTACCATTAAATCTAATCCCATACATCGAAGATCTCAACTTCTAATGTAAAATTTTGAGGCATTTCATTTCTTCTAGAAATATTACCCGCTCTCTCACATCGATCACATGATTTTATATATCTGTATACATCCCCAAAAGAGTAGGCCAATAAAATCCAGATTGTAAAATCTTATAAGTAGTTTTATCAGTTCCAAAATGTTCTTCAAATTTTGAATCATGATAACTCCAAATAATTGGTTCAGTTTCTTTGTATGGTACACTTCTTCTAATAATAAGATCCTTACACTGTTTATATAGATAGGGCTCATCCAAAAAGTAGAATTTAGCATTATATCTAAATTTCTTTTAATTTTTCCTTGTTAAATTAGGTTTCAAAATATTACTTACTAAATTATTCACAATATCAGCATACCAAGGAAAATTCCTTTCCTTAATATTGTAAAGTTACTCATCAGGGAAAGTTTATATAATTTCCTTCTCAAATTTAGATAGTTTATAATACTCCGGTCTAAACAAATGGTCAGCAATTTCATTATCAGTTCCTTTTCTATAAACTATCACAAAGTTAAATTATTGAATTAGAAGTATCCATCTGATTAATCTCGGTTTTGCATCCTTCTTTTGCATTAAATATTTAATAGTTGAATGGTCTGTATGCACTATACATTTAGTTCCAATCAGATAAGGTCTGAACTTTTTGAAACCAACACAATAGCTAATAATTCTCTTTTCGTAGTGGTATAATTAATCCGAGCTTCATTAAAAGTTTTATTAGCATAGTAAATAACTTTGAACATTTTATCATATATATTCCCTAAAGCAACTCCAATCGCAAAATCGCTGGCATCACACATGAGTTCAAATTGTTTATTCCAATCAGATGAAAGAATTATAGAGGCAGTGCTTATTTTTTATTTTAATAGTCCAAAGGCATTCAAATATTCTTCCTTAAAATCAAAATTCTTATCTTTTTCTAAAAGTTGACACAAAGGTTTAGAAAGTTTTTAAAAAAACTTTAATATAACGCTTGTAAAATCCAACATGTTCTATGAAACTTTTCACCTCTCTCACTATAGTAGGAGGTGGTAATTTCTAAATAACCTGAATTTTTGTAGAGTCAACCTCCATACCAAACTCAGAAATTTTATGCCCAAGTACAATTCCTCCTGCAATCATAAATTGACATTTTTCTCAATTTAGAACTAAATTTGTTTTCTCGCAAAGCTCCAAAACTTTTTCTAAGTTATTCAAACATATGTTAAATGAAGTTCCAAATATAGAAAAATCATCCATAAATACTTCTATTCCATTATCAATCAAATTACTAAAAATAGACGTCATACATCTTTGAGACGTTGCAGGTGCATTTCATAATCCAAAGGTCATTCTTCTAAAAGCAAAAGTTTCATAAGGGCTATTAAATGTAGTCTTTTCTTGATCCTCGGGAGCAATAGATATTTGAGAATAACCAGTATATTCATCCAAAAAGCAATAGTAATTGTGTCTGGTAGGTCTATCTAACATTTGGTTTAGAGAAGGAAGAGGAAAGTTATCTTTCCTAGTGGCTACATTTATTTTTCTATAATCGATACAAATTCACCAGCCATTAATTATTCTTGTTGGTATAATTTCATTCTATTAATTTCATCAACAGTCACTCCTCTTTTCTAAGGGACACAATGAATTGGACTTACCCAAGCACTTTCTGAAATTGGATAAATAAAACCAGCATCAAGCCATTTTAAAATTTCCTTCATAACTACTTCTTTCATCATTGTATTTATTCTCCTTTCCGGATCAGCTCTAGGTTTATGTTGTTCATCCAACAAAATTATATGCATACAGATCGAAGGATTGATTCCTTTAATATCAGCTAAGGTCCAATGAAAAGCCTTTTTGTACCTTTTTAAAGTATCTAATAATTTTATTCTTGATATTAATTTAAATCTAAAGATATAATACCTACTAAGGTTGATGATTCTTCTAAAAACATATATTTCAAATGATTAGGAAGAATTTTTATTTCGAATTTTAGGAGGTTTTATGATAGAATGAATTAATCTTTTATCATCATGTTTCATAGTATCCAACATTTCAAATCTTTCCTGAACATAGTCTAAATCTTCATTCTTCATATCATCAAAATCATCTTCAATTTCATTATCATCCTCACATTTTAAAATTTCATATTGTATTTTTTCTTCCAACATCTCTTTAAATTTATCATCTCTCAAATAATCATAGATTTTCATTTGAATACATTCATCATCTTTTTCTGTTGAGGCATATTTCATAGATTTCAGAATATTAAAAGTCACTTCTTGATCATTAACTCTAATAGTTAATTCTCCTATTTGAACATCAGTCATAGCCCTTCAAGTGGCAAGAAATTGTCTTCCCTAAATAATTGGGATTTCTTTATCTTCTTTCATATCTAATACAACAAAGTCCACAGGAAAGATAAATTTATCCACCTTCACTAATACATCTTCCACAACTCCTTTAGGATAAATAATGGAACGATCAGCTAATTGAAGAGTCACAGAAGTAGGTGAAGTATCTTGTATTCCTAATCTTTTGAAAGTTGATAAAGGCATAAGGTTAATACTAGCTCCTATATCACATAAAGGTCTTCCGAAAAATTATTCACCTATAGCACACGAGATAATGATACTACCAGGGTCTTTAAGTTTTCCGGGAAGCGTTTTTTGAATAATTGCACTGCACTCTCCGCTAAGTGTAATAATCTCTTGATATATGAACTTTCCTTTCCTTTTAAGAATATCCTTCATAAACTTCGCATAATCAGACATCTGTTCTAATGCTTCAACAAAGGAAATATTCACGGTTAATTTCTTGAGGATTTCTAAAAATTTTGTAAATCGGTTATCCTTATTTTATTTTTTCGATCTTTGAGGAAAAGGTGTTGGTGGTTTTTCTATAGTAATTTTCTTTGGTTCAAGTGGATATTCTAAGTCTGGGTATATTCTATTAGTTCCTTTTTCAATTTCCACATTCTCTTTCTTAGTTTCAAATTCTTTTTGTACTCTCGTTTCTAATTCTTTTCTACCCCTTAATTGAATAGCCTTAATTTTCCCTTTATTTTGATCTTTTGGATTGATCCAACATTATTGGGAAGAGTTCTTGAAGGTCTATTATTTAGCGCAGTGAAAAATATATTCTAATTGATTCTCAATGTTCTTGACCACAACAATCTGAGTTTGTAATTGATTACCCATATTTAAAATTAATTTTTTAGTAGACAACTTCTTTTCCTTAAATTGTGGTTAACTATTAAAACCTGAAAGATAAGAAGGTCTAAAGTTTGTGTTTCCTTGGTTGTTTAAATTTCATATGGGTTCATTGAATTGTTTCCCCATTGCAGGTTAACAACATTGTTATTATTCCAGTTAAAATTTAAATGATTTTTCCAACCAGGATTATAATAATTTGAATAAGGATTATTGGGTCTATTATTTATAGCATTTAAGGACTCATAAGGCATTTGAGATTCTATTATCTGTCATAATGACTTTATCTCTAACATTAGGGGTGTTCTATAAAAATTCATTTTGTATTGATCTATTTTCTTTGAAAGTGGCAGCAATTTGAAAGATTATCATAGTTATAACATCATAATCATGAATACTAGGTACTCTGTTAGGATTTACCCGTTCAGGGCCATAAAAAAATGTTAGTAGCGATCTCTTCTATTAACGAATATGCTTCATTGAAAGGTTTTAACATTAATGATCCATCAGCAACAGCATGTACAATTGATCTCAGAGATCCCACTAATCAATTATAAAATGTTTGATTATTAACCAATCTGGTAAAGTATGATGTGGGCACTTCTTGAGAAGATCTTTAAATCTCTCCTAAGCTTCATATATTGATTCCCCTTCAAACTAACCAAAAGATTTAATTTCATTTCTTAGCTTCATAGTTTTTTATGGCAGGAAATATTTTGACAAAAATTTTTGTGAAAGTTCTCCCCAAGTTCTAATAGTTCCAGGTGCTAACGAATTTAACCACGCCTTAGCTTTATTCCTTAATGAAAAAGGAAAAGTTTAAGTTTGACAGCACCATTTGACACTCCACCATATTTAAAAGTTGCACAAAATCTTAAAAGCTACAAGTTGTAAATTAGATCTTTGTTTGATGTTCCTCCAAATTAATTATTTTGTATCATTTGGATAATAGCAGGTTTAAGCTCAAATAAGTTAGCAAGAACATCAGGATTTTAGATAGTTAAGTGAATTTCATCTGCTGTTGGGTTCACATAATCTTTTAAAGGTCTTCTTATATTTTGATTGTTTGCCATTTTGTGAGGATTTTTAGATATTCTTTTTTGTTTTTGAATTTTTCTAACTGTACGGTCTAATTCTGAATTTTAAAGAATTAAACCTATGGATCCAATCCTACACATATAAAGTCATACAAAATACACTAAAAGTAAACAAGCACACACAATTTTAAATTCCAAAGTAAAGGTTTTCAAATACTACAAAGTTTCCATTTTATACATTTCCCGGCAACAGCGCCAAAAACTTTACTCGACCTACTAGTGTTGGGTGTGCTACCGCTAACGTTAATATTCAAAAGATAGTTTCAGTTCTGTTTCACAATAAGATCAACTTAATAATGAGGCTATGACTCACATACGTAAGTATA
The DNA here is from genome assembly GCA_022702705.1 of Papilionanthe hookeriana x Papilionanthe teres. Lineage (NCBI taxonomy): Eukaryota > Viridiplantae > Streptophyta > Magnoliopsida > Asparagales > Orchidaceae > Papilionanthe > Papilionanthe hookeriana x Papilionanthe teres. The sequence continues at coordinate 106,414,917 of CM040426.1, forward strand.
CATATCGTTCAACTAATACAAAGCTCTAGTGGAGTCTTGGTTATCGATCCAACGAGGAAGGTAGGAACCTTATCAAAATATGGAAAATTAACTAACACACACTAAGTTTTGTGTTGATAGGTTCTAATATGGAAAATTATATTACCCCTTGCAGTGTTCTATGATGAGTGATCGATATAGATTGATAATAATATTGTATTGTGACAAATAGGAGCAACTATATTTTTTACCCTCGTCAGAGTACCCCCTCTTCCAAGTATGAAAAGAACACTGGAAAATCCTAGGCTTAGTCACTAAATCTAACGTTAGGCTGGGTGGATATTGACTCTCACTTCAGAGCTCCCACTTCCCTTCACTTGAAGGCTAGCCCTCGCTTTAGTTACTAAACTTTAGGACCAAATTGGGATTTCAGCCTGTCACTCTAAAATCTCCATATCGACGCCCATCAAACCATATTTCCTTATTTATGTGCACTTAATTCCCATGAACTACACAACTCATTCATGGACGTTGAATGAATTCTCCACTATTGTTGTAGAACACTTAGTCCTTTTGGATTAAATATTTCACAAAAAGTTTTAACAACTCAATTGGCCAAATTAAAAAGTAAATGAAGTTCAAAGCGAAAATCCATCTCAATTTCTTAACATTTTATGGCACTTCAAATCTACATCAACACTTTACCACATCACATTGCAAGAAGAAAGACAAATAAATCTACTCAAAATTCCTGAGGAAGATACAACAAAACATGGATTTTTTATATAAAAGAAAAGTCATACAAAACACAAAAGTAAATACAACTTATCTCAATATCTTCGCCAAGCTTGACATTCCTTTGAATCCTTTTCTCTCTTCACTACAACACTCAATTCTCGCTTTAGAATAGTAAGCAAGAAGCAAACTCTCACTTTCCTCCTTCTCCTACACTCCATAGAGAAGAATCCCTCACAAATCAACACTTAACACAAACTCTATTCAAACCCTAACACAATCTCTTCACTTCTCTTCCTAACCTTCTACTACACACACTCACACACACACTTTCTTCGGCGTCCATAACTATCTATAAAAGTTTAGAAATGAATTCCCCAAGAGTCTCCTCAAGCAACCCTTCAAATAATGTCTAAATACATTGAATTTTGAATTCCACTGACATTAGGTACCAAAGGTGTTGGGTCGCTATTTAATTTTGAACTCTCTGGAATTGGGCGTCGGCCGTGCTAGACGACTGTTTTATCTATTTTTCCTCTTTTTGCTCCAAATTCGTTCATTTTCACTTTCTTTTACTCCGATCACCTAAAATCTTCATACCTACAACAAAACATGAAGAATACATTCCATTAAAGGGCAATATCACCAAAATTGAGTACAAATTGTATAGTAAAAACCTAACATATTTTTTGTGTATCAGGGACTCACATCCAACCTAAATAGTGACGAGCTACATTGAGAAGGAAAGCTTAGGGGCTCACCACCAACCCAAGTTATAACAAAGGTGCCGAGAAGAGAATCGGATGCCTTGCCCCATTTAAGGGGGTCTCAAACTGACCTTGAAGTGCTCAGAATGTCATATTAAGAAGGAAAGCTTGGGAACTCACATCCAACCTAAAAGGTGACGAGCTACATTAGGAAGAAAAGCTTAGGGACTCAAATTCAACCAAAGAGGTAGCAAAGTGCTGAGAATAGAATCAGATGGCTTGATCTATTAAAGGGGTTCCTACACCAATCACGAAGAGTTAAGAATGTCACATTTTGAAGGAAAGCTCAAGAACTCACAACCATCCTAAGAGGCGACGGGCTACATGAGAAAGTAAGCTTGGGGACTCACATCCAACCACCCAAGAGGTAGCAAAAGTGCTAAAAAGAGAATCAAATGCCTTGCTCCATTTAAGGAGTTCTTATGTCAATCTTGAATTATTGAGAATGTCACATTAGGAAGGAAAGCTCAGGGACTCACATCCAACCCAAGAAGTAGTATAATTGCTGAGAAGAGAATCAGATGTCTTGTTCCATTTAAGGGGGTCTTACACCGATCTCGAAGTGCTGATAATGTCACATTATGAAGGAAAACTTAGGGACTCACATCCAACCTAAGAGGTGACAAGATACTTTTGGAATGAAAAATCAGGGACTCACATCCAACCGAAGAGGTAGAGAATTTGCTAAAAAGAGAATCAGATGCCATTCTCCATTTAACAGTGTCTCAAACTGATCTTAAAATGCTAAGAATGTCACATTAGGAAATAAATTTTAGGGACTCACATCCACCCTAAGAGATGACGCTACATTTGGAAGGAAAGCTTATGAAATCACATCGAACCCAAGAGGTAGCGAAAGTGTTGAGAAAGGAATCAAATGCCTTGCTTTATTTAAGGGGGTCTCATATTGATCTCGAAGAGCTGAGATTGTCACATTAGGAAGGAAAGCTTAAGGATACACCTCTATCCTAAGTGGTGAAGAGCTACATTTTGGAGGAAAGCTCAGGAACTCACATCCAAACCAAGAGGTAGCAAAAGTACTGAGAATTGAATTAGATGCCTTGCTCAATTTAAGAGGGGTCTGACACTGATCTCGAAGTGCTAAGAATGTCTCAATAGGAACCAAAGCTTAGAGACTCACATCCAACCTAGGAGATGATGAGCTATATTGAGAAGGAAAGCTCAGGGACTCACCTTCAAACCAAGTTATAACAAAAGGGCTGAGAAGAGAATCAGATACATTGCTCCATTTAAGGGGGTCTCAAGCTGATCTCAAAGTGCGTAGAATATCACATTAGGAAGGAATGCTCAGGGACTCACATTCAACCTAAGAGGTGATGAGCTACATTGGGAAGGAAAGCTTAGGGACTCAAATCAAACCAAAGGGGTAGCAAAGTATTAAGAATAGAATTTGATGTCTTGATCCATTTAAGGGATTCCTGCACCAATCACGAGTGCTGAGAATGTCTCATTAGGAAGGAAAGCTCAGGAACTCACATCTAACCTAAGAGGTGACGAGCTACATTGAGAAGGAAATCTCAGGGACTCACATCTAACCTAAGAAATAATAAAACTACTGAGAAGAGAATCGGATGCCTTGCTCCATCTATGGGGGTCTTAGACTGATCTCTAGGTGCAGCGTTTATGAAGATTGTGTAAACTTGGAAAACATGTGGAAGTCTTGTCAATAATTTGTGGAGCTCGTGAGAATTGAAGAGTGGAAAATGTGTCAAAGAGTGTGAAACATGGTGAAAAAGGTGGAATTTTGAATGCATTAGTTTATTATCTTTTTTAGTTGCCCTTATTATTAAGATATTATTCAGGTTTGACACCATTGTCCTAGTCTCGATGGTGTTTATCTCCATGGAATCCTCATCCATATAATCTGACAAGTAGTAATCCTCATCATCAATATTCAGTCCTCGCTCTTTAGCCAATTCAGAAATATCAGCTCTTAGCCTCCTTACGTTATCGTCAACTGCTTTCTCTTTAATCAACATAAGATTGGTAGGTTTTTCCCAAACATCACTCCGTTTTGCAGCAGACTCTGAAGCAATGGTAGTAGACATAGCTGGAGCATCAGACTCATGTTCCATTTCATGAACATGTAGTCTGAAAGTACTAGTACAACAACCTGAGGTACCCATACTTTCATCTTTGACATTGATGCTTTAAGAAGACATTCTCGATGGTGACATCAGTGTGTTAAGAAGTGGTGTGATCCCTAAAGTGTAGACCTTATACATCGATAAATAGTCTCTTCCCAATATCCTTCTTCAAGAATTCTTCATAAGCAATGGCAGACAGTACTCTCGTACCCATAACATACTTGACCGTTCTACATTCAGTGTGTGTCGCGATAATGGTGGTATCCTCTACAGCAGAAGCAACGTTATCAACAAGGCTTCCCAAACCAAATCTAGCAAGAACACGAGTTAACCAACCACTATAACTGATGAGCAGGTCTATCCTTCCTCAAAATCCCTTTCTTCATTCTTAGTGATACTGCACATCCCATTCATTTAAGAAGTTCAACGAGAAAGTATCCTTCCTTGTTCGCTAACATGTCAAACGTAGTATGGACTCGGGTGATGGGAGTGGGCCTCTCCCTCTCATCACCATGACCATGAGGTAGTGGTAAAGCGGCAGCAATCCTATAGATGCTCTCGTCTCTAGTGGTGTCTGTGGGTGAAACCTACTCCCTTAGAAGAGAGGATAGGTCTCAAGTACACTGAGTTCCTCCAACTGTGAAATCGCTTTAACAGTAGCTAAATTTACATCATGGGCCCTGAAAGCCCTCAGAAACTTACGATTGTGACTCGCAACACTTGAACTATTACCAATCTCAAACAATGATGGTGGGCTAGAAAATGCTCAACTGAGTCTTCTTCGAGTGGAATCTCCTTCCCTTTAGTAGTTGGGATGGTAGGAGCGGTAACAACAAATCCGGTGGCAGTGAGTGTCACGACTCTCCTTGGCACATGAGCAGTAGATCTTCTGGGCGCTAAAATGATAGACTTGGTGGGAGCTAGGGTAGTGACCTTCACCTTCTTAAAAGAAGCGAAGTCCTGGGAACTTTCATGACGATGAATGGGGCTTTGTCGAGTAATATGTTGACCTCACTAAACCCGAACCCAAATTTTATCATCGATGCCATGAGACAAGCTTCTCGGCTGGCATGCAGGTCATAAAAGAAGGTTATGGTTAGAGAAGACATCGTAGTTGTCGATAAAAAAATTTCTAAGGGTTAGTGATGGCCTAAACCTCGTAATTAAAAATTAAACACTACAATTTAGCGAAGGTTATTCTGTGAATTAGGAACATCTTTCTTATTCAATTTGGTTTTATTTTATTTTTTTCTTTTCAAATTTATGATGTGTTTTCCAAGTTGGTTACTTATCGATAATTTGACGTGTTTTAAAAAATTTTGAGATTTTGGCGGAAGTTATGAAAGCGCAGAGTTGGCCCAACTTGTGAATAAAAATTTGAACTCAAAAGACATGAATCAATGGTGAAGTTGATGCTATGCGACTTTATATATGCTTTTAAATACAAGAATTTGATACCACTTTTAGAATAATTAATTCCTGGCAAATGGCTTCAAAAACTTGATGTGCGATGTTTACTTTTACTTATGAATTTATATTAAAATTTTATAATAATTATTGTAAAAGTCACAATTTTAAATGCAAGTATACGTATCGTTCAAGTAATACATGGCTCTAGTGAAGTCCTGGTTATCGATCTCATAGGGATAGTATTTTTTATAAAAAGTAAGAAATGTAAGAAATATTTTGGAATTTTTCAAATTAAAAGTAATATATATATATATAGATATATATATATATATATATATATATTATTTTCAAATTTAATTTACTAACAATTTTTACTATAAGCAAGTAAGCAGTAAGTAGTAAGCAGTAATTAAAATTCAATGCAAGTATAAAAATGAATTTCTCCTTTTCAACTAATCCAAGATTTATAGAATAATTATCTTTTGTGGGGAATTTAGATTATGATATTGTGCCAAATAGAAGTATTCATGTTCTTCACCCTTTGCTCCAGGTGTAAAGAACCATGACTAATCTATAGATCGGTTCAGGATGTTTTATTAGTAGAATGGGTTAATCTAGGCTCACACTACTAGATGTCCAAGGGTGGTTATGGTCGGCCCTACCAATGACCCGTTCCCTCTCTGTAAACCAAATTATTAGAATTTAGTCTGTCACACTAAAAACTAATTAATTCTATGCCCAATAAATAATATCTTCCTATTTATTTGCACTTCACCTTGAATAACCCGCATAAAGCCTTCGACTACACAAGGATTCATGTGATATCTACTTGTTAAGAATTTATCTCCTGGTAGGTTTCAAAATTCTTCAACAGGTTTTAAAAATTTAAATGACCAACTTAAAAAGTAATGTAAGATCAGGTATTAATATCATCACAATGTTTAAAATATTTTAAATTTAATTCTCCTACAAAATTTAATTAATTTATTATCTTTTCATAGTTGAAAGGAGAAAGATAACTAACTACTCAGAACATATTGAAATCACATAACAAAACATATTTATAAAACTTTAAACCAAGGTACAAATACGTATCTGAAGTGTTCCTTCAAGTGATCTGCTGACTTTTACTGACTCCAAAGCAATGATGAAAGACTCCAACAACAACAACACAAAATAAATACTCAAAATAAACTCACTAAATAATAATAAAGATGGTGGCTCCCTAAAATAATTGGATGGAATATAGTGTTTGGGGACTAAAGATGCAACAAGGGGTGAAAGAGACTATAGGGTGCTAAAAGGGGTTATTTTCTCTGTAGAATGGGCTCCTGTTTATAGAGCTCTGAATTTGACTAGGGGTTGCTTAAGGCACCTCTTCAAAATTCGTCCAAATTCAATACATCTTCTAGTAGGTAACTGTCACGCCTAGACGTCGGGATCTGGCGCGTAGGCGCCGGACTCCGTGACCACTTCTTCGTATCTCTTCACTTTAGATCACACCTCTTCGTGATTAAAATCGTTTCCTTGTGTCCAAATGCATTGTATCACATGTCCTATATATTTGGAGTAACTTCCAGTCTTCTAGAAGCTCCAATAACCACTTAACTACATCAAAATAACTCCCCAAAATCATCAAAAAATCTTAACAGAGTCTGTATCGAGCTGGCGCTTAGGCGCCAGATTCTGGCGCCTAGGCGCCAGGCCAATTATTCCAATATTTTGTTCCATAAGCTCCATTTTTGCTCCTTTTTGCTCCTTTTTCCTTCTTTTTCCTTCTTGGACTCTTTTTTAATCATCTACATCCAAAAACATGAAAATACCATTCATTAAAGCATAATATCCTTAAAAATTGAATCATAAATAAGGCATAAAAATGGTTATTTTTTTGGTAGATCAAATTCCCCCAAACTTAAACGTTACTTTTCATCAAGTAACCCTTTTAATTATATAAAATAGATAACATGTGGAATGCAGTTAAAACATTTAAGATTCCTTATAACTTTTGATTTTATAAATGCTTTAGAAAATCATTAACCAAATTTCACTAATTAAGTTTAATTTTAAGAATTAAAGAACATTTAACAACTAAATCATAAGACTTCCAATTTTTCATTTATTTCAATAATAATTGTAGTTTATTATATTAAGGTCACATAGAATATTTATAAGAAAGAGATTTTCATGAAATATTTTTCTTGTAAAAATATTTGTACATAGAAATTAAGTTAAAAATGTAATCAGTTTTCTTTCTAAAAGATAATTCAAGTGAAGCCAATTTTTTATTAGGCATTTCCTCAAGCTTCTCTTCACATTCTTTTTTTCTCTTTTTTTTTTCTTTTCTTTTTTTTTTCAAGTGAGGATTACTATTTTTGGATAGCCTGTTAATGATTTTGAACTTCACTATCCTTAACTTATTTTTAAAAACTTATACATTCTTACTTAATAAATATAACATTTTTAATAATTTATTATTTTTCAAAACTTATTTCAATCTTTTCTTTTTCAAGCAATAATCTTGATTCCTTAGTATTTCAAAAATACAATTCTCTTTACTATAAATAGAAAAAATTTTATCTTATTATTCTTTAAGTTAAATAATTCTATTCTTAAAATCAATCAAAATTTTTGAAATTTTATTTAAGTTTACTAAATTATTTATAAATTCAAAAATTTAGGTAATCTTAAACAGATTTTTCATTCCTTATGTTATGTTAATATATTTTTAAAGAAAATATTAATTCATTAAGGATAAATAATATTTAAATTTGATCAATGTTTTCCCTTCCCCCAAACTTCAGTTTTAGTATAAATATGAATCATGAAATTTTCTAAAGTATGAGAGAAAGAAATAAACAGGAATTAATCTAAATACATTAATGATGTAGTAAGGAAAAACTAACTTCTACTTCTACACATGCTTTAATATGAATATAACATAATTGACTAAGCATATATAGAAAGGTTTTGCAGAGCAGGAGTTAATTTCTAAAAAGTCTTTCTTTTTTTTATTTTTTATTTTTTATTTTTATTTTTGAACATGCAAAATTACTAACTATTCATGAACACTAAACAGTAGGTTGAAACAGAAATAAACTTTTATAAAAATTCATTCATATTTCAGTCTTAAACACACATCAGATAATCTAAAACAGATTCAACATAAAAAATTCACATCAACACTAACAAATAACATCACACTAAACAACACAAGAAATAGGAAACACATTAAAAATAGAATTAACACATCTCCAGACGTAAGTCAAGCTACTAATCACTATATGTAGCTTCATCATCGTCATCACCAAAAGAAAACTCCATATTCTTCGGATTAACATATGGTGAAAATCTAGGACAGGTAGGAAACTGAACATCATGCTCACCCTTCAGGAATCTGACTAAAGACTCAGAATACTCAGCATCATAATCACTATTTCTTTGTGTATACTCAGAAAGATGATCAATCTTTTTATCGATCGTATCTACTCTATAATGAGTTAGGAATAACTCATTCTTCTCCTCTATAAACTGATCATGAATAGTCTCCCAGAAACTAGATGGTGGCTCAGCAGAAGTAGATGGTCTAGAAGTAGAAGCTCTACCTGAAGTAGGTAATGAACCGAAGGTGTAGTAGAACTCTTACCTCGAAGTCGATCATAGATAATGACGCTCTCTCTTCCTATAGGCTTTGTCGACTTAAGCTTTTCCTCAGAAAGCTCAGCAACTACTCCAGCACTTTCACATAGAGAATAGATCAAAGATGGAAAACCAAGTCCAATAGAAGTGCTAGAACGAGCAGTAGCCTCTACAGAATCATAAATAATGCTCCCTACATCAATAGGCTTCCTCTCTTGAATGCAATAGTTGAGGATAGCTCTATCTTTGGTAGCCTCACTCAGATGATTGGATGGAAGGAGACGAGCATAAATAAAGTAGTGTCATACTTTTGAAACACCATTAAGCTTAGAGGATGAAAAATTTACCATTTTTCCATTTCGAATCTTCCAGGCTCCAGTACTATCAGTCAGGTAGGCAATGATCATATCCAAATCTCCCTCAGATGGAGATAATTCTGAGTAATAGCACTCAATGTTTAGCGGCAGGCCATAGAAAATGGTGATACGTTCGGGAGTGAATCCTACTCCAACTCCTCAAACAAAAATCTCGTATTCTTCAGCATCCACGACATTGGCATAAAACTCTCTAACAACCGGGATAACATCAACATCGGTGAAATAGTAGAATCGTTGCCAGTTGAGCGCAACGATTGTATCCTCAATTCTTCCTCCAGGATTTTAAAAACTTCTCTCCGAGATAAATTTCCGAGTCGTAGCAAAATCATTGTATCGGAAGTGTGCAACAGCAATGACGAACTTGCTACGATCAAAATTTTCTCGTTCCTTTCCTCGCTTAGATTTGGGTGCCATCTAAACATGAAATAAAAACGTGAAATAAATTCAACGGATCTAGGAAAATAAACTAATTTAAGCCTTTCAAACTTGAAAGAGCTTAAAAATTTCATGGATTTATCCTTAAAAATCAATTTTTTTCTCAAAATTTTGGTTTTTCTCAATGAGAGCAAAATTTATGGTGAAAATCGAAAATAATGAGTTTAGAATGTAGATCTGACCTCGGGATGAAGAAATCGGGTGATTTCAAGCTCAAGAACTTGAAAATACGACTTTAAATGGGATCTATAGGGGATATTTTTGCGAAAAACCATGGAGGAGGATGCTTAGGCGTTAAAAATTGTATGGGGGTGTTTAAGAAGATGAGTTTTCAGGTTCAGACCAAACTGGCGCCTAGGCGCCAGACTCGCCTTTCCAAAAATTTGATTTAAATTTTATATTTTCCACAAAATCTTATCAAATTTGACTCCTAATTACTCTTATGAGAGTATTAATTCAATTTATGTCCTCCAAACATTTTCACAATCAATTTAAAATGATAATTTAGATCCACAAAAATGTATCCAAAATTTTCAATTCCAATCCATAACCTCCATTCCAAATTCAATAAATTTCTGTACAAGACTGTATCAAGGTTCATCGTTTTATAAATAACACAAACAAAAACATATTCAAAGCAAATATTAAAATCCAACAATACACATTGAACAATTAAGCAAACACGCAAATTTGATATTCAACACACTAACACATGACTCGATCACACCTAAAACACATATAAGATCAATTTAACACCGATCTTCAATTACCATCTCTTTCGCAATGAAGTTCGCTAGGACCGAAGGGATAGAACACCAACGCCCTTGGAAATTCCAAAGCTGTCTTTTCATCGATCCACTTATTTTTCGCGTACATTTCTACTTGAGCGTCATGATAGGCCGCCATATGATCAGATTAAAGTTTGGTTTGCCATTCCAAGTGTTCGTATTGGTGGTACATCTCATGGAGATGATTACCAATACTTTGAAGTTCCGCTTCAATCTTCTCTAATCGACTAAACAATTTCTCCATACTAATAGCAATAAAACCATTAAAATAAGGTTGAGGATCTTTGGGAGATTTTCTCTTACCTCATTTCCATGATTTCCTCTATCCATTGCCTCCAAATCCTTCTTAACTCCTCCAAAATGGATTTTTCTGGTCGAAATTAAGGTTTCTATGGGATTGGGGACGAACATAAGGCAATATATAAAGTGATTTTGTGTGAAAAACTGAAGATATTTCGGTTTATACATTTTCTGTAATCGTGGAGCTTAGGCGCCAGAATCTGGCACCTAGGCGCAGGATCATCGATACGCAGGCCATTCCGACACTTAGGCGCCAACTTTTGGCGCCTAGGCGCCGAAACCTCGATCAACTCCGATTCGCCTATCGTCAAATTTTGCAAGTTTCGGTCGTAAAAGTAGGTCTAACTAACGGGTATGATCAACACACAAACAAAATTACGAAAAATTCAAATCTTAAACAATCACAAACGAAGGTTAACTTGATCTCCTTTTTACTCACAATTGATATGGAGTGATCCAAGTCCAAATTCTATATACTTCAAGAGAATGTTTAGCTTAAGCCAATACAAACTTGTTAGCCTTCTATTTCCAGAAGTTATATACAAATTTAGTCAAAACCAAGGCATAAACTTACATCAATAATTTAACTCACACTAATAAATATGGGTTGCCTCCCACAAAGCGCTTGGTTTAACGTCGTTAGCCCGACCTAAATAATTGAATTAATCTGGTAGACTCAGCTCATAAGCCTCTTTATAATTTAATTTCATTTATCCCATATAAGGCTTCAGTCTTAATCCGTTAACTTTAAATACTTTTCCAGTTTTAGGATCTTTAATATCCACAGCTCCATAAGGGTATACTCTCTCAATTATAAATAGTCCTATCCATTTAGATTTTAATTTTCTAGGAAAAATTTTTAAACGAGCATTAAATAATAATACTTCTTGTCCAGGCTCAAATATTTTCCTTGAAATCATTTAGTCATGTAATTTCTTCATTCTTTCCTTTTAAATCCTTACATTTTCATAAGACTCATTTCTTATCTCTTCCATTTCATTCAGTTGTAATAATCATTTTTCTCCTGCAGTATTCAAATTATAATTAAACTCCTTTATCGCCCAATAAGCTTTATGTTCAAGTGTTATAGGTAAGTGACAATGTTTACCATAAATTACCGATAAGGTGACATTCCGATAGGTGTCTTATAAGCTGTTCTATAAGCCCATAATGCAGAATCAAGTCTATCAACCCAGTCAGTTCTTTTAGGATTAACAGTCTTTTCCAATATTCTTTTAATTTCTTTGTTTGATACTTCAGCCATTCCACTTGTTTGAGGATGATAAGCAGATGCAATTATATGTTTAATTCTGAATTTTTCTAGCAATGATTAAATTCTTATATTTCTGAAATGACATCCCCCATCTGTGATAATTATCATGGGCATTCGAAAACTTGTAAAAATCATTTTCTTTAAAAATTTTGAAATACTTTTGAAATCACAGTTAGGTAAAGCTACAGCTTTGATCCACTTTGAAACATAATCAAGTGTTATTAAAATATAAAATTTTCCAGATGATGGTATGAAAGGTTCTGTAAAGTCTAAACCCAATACATCAAAAATTTCGATTTCTAATATAAAGTTTAGAGGCGTTTCATCTTTTCTAGATATATTTCCCATTCTTTGACATCGATCACAAGTTTTCACATAATGTCCGACATCTTTAAATAAGGTAGGCCAATAAAATCCAGAATTTAAATGTTTAAATGCAGTTTTATCTACTCCAAAGTGTCCTCCAAATTCAGAATCGTGACATTTTTTAAATATTACAAAAGTTTCTTCATATGGTACACAACTTCGAATCACAGAATCTCTTCCTATTTTAAATAAATGAGGATCTTCCCAAATATATGATTTACAATCATTCTTGAATTTCTTAATATATTTGTTATTCATCCCATAAGGTAAAATATTGTTAATCAAATAGTTAACTATATCAGCATACCAGGGCATTTACAATCCTTGAATGACATATAACTGTTCATTAGGGAATTTCTCATTTATATTTTCTTCATAATTATTTACTTTATTATTTTTAATTATTGATAAATGATTAGTAATTTGGTTGTCAGTTCCTTTTCTGTTTACTATTTCAAAGTCAAATTCTTGTAAAAGTAAAACTTATCTAATCAATCTAGGTTTAGTATCTTTCTTAGATATTAAATACTTAATTGCATAATGATTAGTATGTACGATACATTTCATTCTAAGAAGATATGGTCTAAATTTATCAAAGGCATATACTATTGCTAATAGCTTTTTTCAGTAGTAGTGTAATTTATTTGAGTTTCATATAAAATTTTGCTAGAATAATATATAAATTTGAAAATTTTCTCATATTTTTGTTCTAATACAGCTCCGACCGCATAATCACTTGCATTACACGTTAATTCAAAAGGTTTATTCCAATCAAGTGCAACAATGATAAGTGTAGTGATTAATTTTTCTTTTAAAATATTGAACGCATTCAGGCAATCTTCATTAAATTCAAATTTAGCTTCTTTTTCTAATAAATGGCAAAGAGGTTTAGCAATTTTAAAAAAATCATTTATATATCTCCTATAAAATCCAGCATGATCCAAAAAACTTCTCACTTCAGTAACGGTATTAGGTGGTTGAAGTTCAGCAATAATTTGCACTTTCCCTGATCAACTTCCATCCCTATTTGTGAAACTTTATGTCCAAGTACAATTCCTTCTGTGACCATAAATTGACATTTTTCTCAGTTTAGAACTAAATTTTTTTCTTCACATCTCTTCAAAACTTTCATTATATTTTCTAAGTAAGTTTCAAAAGAAGTTCCAAATACAGAAAAAATTGTCCATAAATACTTTAATTCCTTTATCGATTAAATCACAGAATATTGACATCATACATCTTTTAAAAGTTATAGGTGTATTGCATAAACCGAAAGGCATTCTTCTAAAGGTAAATGTTCCATAAGGACTTGTAAATGTTGTCTTCACTTGATCCTCAAGAGCAACAGGTAATTGATGATAACCATAATATCCATTCAGAAAACCGATATATGAATGTACAACTAGTTTATCCAACATTTGATCCAAGAAAGGTAAGGGAAAATGATCCTTTCTAATGGTGTTATTTAATTTTCGATAGTCAATGCAAATTTGCCAACCAGTAACTTGTCTTGTTGGGATTAATTAATTTTTATCATTAACAATGACAATTACTGCTCCTTTCTTCATAACACAATGAATATGACTTTCTCATTAGCTATCCGAAATAGGATAAATAATTCCAAAATCTAACCATTTCAAAATATCTATCTTAACAACCTCTTTCATAATTGGGTTTAGTCTTCTTTCGGGTTCAATAATGGGTTTATAATTTTCTTCCATTAAAATCCTATGCATATAGATTGAAGGGCTTATTCCTTTTATATCTGCAATAGTCCAACCAAATGCTTTCTTATAATTCTTCAGAACTCCTATTAATTTTTCTTCTTGATCTTTTCTTAATTCTGAAGATATAATTACAGATAAAGTTAATGAATTTCCAAGAAATGCATAATTTAAATGTGCAGGTAACATTTTTAATTCCAGTTCAGGGGCTTTTTCAATTGAGGGTAAAAGTATATCATTTTTAGTTGTGTTTAAAATATCCTAGTTTTTATGAATATAATGAGTTTCTTCAGATAAATTTTCTTCATTTAATTTTTCAATTTCTTCATTTAATGACTCATTATATAACATAGATTCTTTATCTTTATCATCAGAAATGACCTTAAATTTTTCTTGATAATGCTTTTTAATTATATAATTAAAAATATCCATCCGATAACATTTTTCCTTATCAGGATACCTCATTGATTTCGTAATATTAAATGTTATCTCTTGATCGTTAACTCTCATCGTTAATTCTCCTTTTTGCACATCAATCATAGCTCGTCCGGTAGCTAGAAAAGGTCTCCCTAAAATGATAGTTATTTCTTTATCTTCTTCCATATCTAGAACAATGAAATCCATAGGAAAGATAAATTTATCTACCTTAACAAGAACATCCTTTATAACTCCTTTAGGATAAGTGATCGATCGATCAGCTAATTGAAGAGTTACAGTAGTAGGAGAAATCTCTCTTATATCTAACCTTCGAAAGATAGAAAATTGCATGAGATTAATACTAGCTCATAAATCACATAAGGCTTTTCCACAAAATTTTTCTCCAATAGCACATGGTATAGTGAAACTTCCAGGATCTTTAAGTTTCTATGGTAATTTCTTCTGATTTATTACACTACATTCTTCACTTAATGCAACAGTTTCATAATCTTCAAATTTTCTTTTCTTGCTTAAAATATCCTTCATAAATTTTGTATAGCTTGACATTTGCTCCAAAGCTTCAGCAAAAGGAATGTTGATGGTAAGTTTCTTAAAAATTTCAAAGAATTTAGAAAATTGATGGTCAAGCTTCTGCTATTTTAGTCTTTGAGGAAAAGGTGGTGGTGGTATTTCAACTTCCACTTCAATAGGTACTATAGTCTGATCTTTACTTGGAGAAAGGGTATATTTAGGTTTTTCAATCTCTTCAACTTCTTTCTTTTTTTCAATCTCATTCTGTGTTTTCTCTTTTGATTCCTTTTCACTTCTGAGTTATACAGCTTTTGCTTGTTCATGATCTTTTCCAGATTCTTTAGAATTAATTTTGACATTGCTAGGTAGTGTTCCTTGAGGTCTGTAGTTAATGAAATTAGCGATTTGATCCATCTGATTCTCAATATTACGAATAACAGTGTTTTAACTTTGTAGCTGATTGCTTAGTTATAAGATCAATTCTTCTACATATAAATTTTTCTGCTGATTGTTATAACGAGGAGGGTAAGTTGGTCTGTAGTTTGAATTTCCTTGATTGTTCCAATTTGTATTAATTTGATTAGTATTCCATTGTAGATGTTCATTATTCCAATTAAAATTAGGATAATTTTTCCAACCAGGATTATAATAATTAGAATAAGAGTTATTAATTTTACTAGCAATAGCTTGCAAAGTTTCCATTGTTTGAGAATCATTAGAATTTATAGAATTATCATTACTTACATGTGATAAGTTAATAGCAAATTTATCTAATTTCTTAGATATCGCAGCCATTTGTGAAGCTAAAATAGAAAAGACTTCATTATCTTGAATACTGGTCATTCTTTTAGGATTAACCCTTTAAGAAGGCCATTAAAAATTATTATTAGTCATTTCTTCAATTAAGGTGTAGGTTTCTTCAAATTTCTTAGCCATTAAAGAACCACTAGCAGTAGCATTAATAATAGATCTAAGTGATCCAATAAGTCCATTATAAAATATTTGAATGATTAAACAATCTGGCAAAGCATGATGAGGACATTTTCTTAATAATTCTTTAAATCTTTCCCAAGCTTCATAAAATGTTTCTCCATCAAATTACGTAAATGAAGAAATATTATTTCTCAATTTAGCAGTTTTAGTAGGAGGAAAAAATTTAACAAGTATTTTTTGTGTCATATCTGCTTATGTTTTAATAGAACAAGTTACTACTGAATTAAGCCACATCTTTGCTTTATCTTTTAAGGAAAATGGAAAGAGTCTAAGCCTAATGCATCATCAGAAACATTATTATGTTTAAAGGTAGCATAAAGTTCTAAAAAACTAGCAAGGTGTAAATTCGGATCCTCATTAGGTGTTCCTCCAAATTGATTATTTTGAACAATTTGAATAATAGAAGGTTTAAGCTCAAAAGAATTAGCATCTACAGTTGGCATTTGAATACTAACATGAAATTCATCAGCTGCAGGGTTTGCATATTCCCTTAATGGTTTATAAAAATTTTTTTTCATTCATTTCGATTGGATTTTGATTATTGTTATGTAAGTTAGCCATTTCTTGATGTTTTGAAATTTTTTTTTAATTCTTTTAACTGTTCTTTCTAATTCAGAATCAAAAGGTAGTAATCCTTCGGATCCAGAACTAAGCATAAAATTTAAAATATTTTTGTTTTATTTTTTTTTGTTTTGTTTTTATTTTTCTTTAACTTTCTTTTTACTTTTTGTTCTATTTTATCCCCGGCGACGGCGCCAAAAACTTGATGCGATACGACTTTAAATATGCTTTTAAATACAAGAATTTAATACCACTTTTAGAATATTTAATTCCTGGCAAATGGCTTCAAAAACTTTATGTGCGATGTTTACTTTAACTTATGAATTTTTATTTAGATTTTATAATAATTATTGTAAAAGTCACAATTTTAAACACAAGTATACGTATAGTTCAAGTAATACAATATATATATATATAAATATATATATATATATATATATTCAAATTTAATTTACTAACAATTTTTACCATAAACAAGTAAGCAGTAAGTAGTAATAAAGTAAAATAAGCAGTAATTAAAATTCAATGCAAGTATAAAAACGACTTTCTCTTTTTCAACTAATCCAAGATTTTTAGAATAATTATCTTTTGTGGGGAATTTAGATTATGGTATTGTGTCAAATAGAAGCATTCATATTCTTTACCCTTTGTTCCAGGTGCAAAAAACATTGACTAATCTATAGATCGGTTCAGGATGTTTTATTAATAGAATGGGTTAATCTAGGCTCACACTACTAGATGTCTAACCCGATTTTTGTATTTTCAAATACAAGAATTTGTTACCACTGCTAGAAAATTTAATTTCTGGCAAAGGCGTGAAACACTTGATTCGGAATAACTTGCTATATAGATGTGTGCCAAATTTTAATTTATGGCAATAGCATTAAATAAAACTTGATTGCTACTGAATGCTAGACCGTTTGTGATTAATACTTATATAGCAAAATAAAATTTTAAAGGAAAATATTTTATATACTTTTTGGGTACTACGCAAGTATAAGTATAGTTTCAAGTAATAAAGGGCTTTGAAACAAAGACCCGGGTATCGATCCCACGGGGAAAAAGGGTAATAAATTTTTAAATATTATATTTCAAAATCTTTTTGTATTTTAATCTAACTATAAATTACATTTAATTTACTAGATGCAGATAAAGAAAACAATAATAAGAAAATGATTTTGTGAAAACAATATAAAACAAACAACTTTCTTCCTTTCAATTAATCTAAGATTTTTAAGATAATTTAATATTCATTGGAGAATCTATTTTATGGTATTGTGCCAAATAGAAGTATTCCTATTCTTTACCTTTTGATCCAAGCGCAAAGAATATTGGTTAATCTACAGATCAGGTCTGGATGTATTGTTAGTAGAATGGGTTAATCTAGGCTCACACTACTAGATGTCCAAGGGTGGCTATGGTTGGCCCTACTAGTGACCCTTTCCTTATCTATAAATCAAATTATAAGAATTTAGTCTGTCACTCTAAAAACTTATCAATTCTACGCCCTTTAAATCTTATCTTCCTATTTATTTGCACTTCACCTTGAATAGCTCGCGCATGGTCTTCGACCACCCAATGATTCATGTGACATCTACAAGTTAAGAGTTCTTCTCCTTCTAGGTCTCAAAACTCTTCAACAGGTTTTAACAATTTAAATGGCCAATTTAAAAAGTAAAGTAAGATCAGGTATTAATATCATCACAATGTTTTGAAAATATTTTGATTTTCAATTCTCCATCGAATTTTATATTATCTTATTTATCTTTTCATAATTGAAGGAAGAAAGTAAACTAACAACTCAGAACACATTGAATATAAACAACAAAACATAATAAATAAACTTTGAATCAAAAATAAAATACTTATCTCAAATATTCCTTCTACGGATCTTCGATTCCTACCGACTCCACGAGTGTAATGAACTCCAAATGCAACAACTTGAAAATAAACTCACTAAGCTAAATAAAAGTGGCCCTAAATTTCTCTCTCTATTTCTATCTCTAAGGATGAGAGATCCTAAAGTGCCTAAGAGATAGGGGATACAATGGGGGCACCATTTTCTGAAGGAGTTGACTCCTAATTATAGGCTTCAAGGGTTGCCTTGAGACACCTCTTCAAAACATGTTCAAATTCAATGAATCTTCTAGAAGGTCTGTTTGGCGCCTAGGCTCCAGAATCTGGCCCCTAGGCATCGGACACCGTGTCCAGTTCTTCGCACCTCTTCACTTTGGCTCGCATCACTTCGCGATTAAAACTGTTTTGGAGCATCCAAATGCAATGTATCACATGTCTTATTATCAAGGAACAACTGCCAGTCTTCTAGAATGTCCAATAACCGCTCACTCCATCAAAATAACAGTCTAAAAGTCATCAAAAACTTGACAGTTTCTGTATCGAGTCTGGCGCGTAGGCACCAACTTCTGGCGCCTAGGCACCAACTTATGGCGCTTAGGCGCCAGGCCATAATTTTTTATAATTCTTGTATTTTGCTCCATTTTTGCTCCTTTTTGCTCTTTTTTCACCCTTTTTCCTTTTTTGGA
Organism: Papilionanthe hookeriana x Papilionanthe teres; assembly: GCA_022702705.1. Taxonomy (NCBI): domain Eukaryota; kingdom Viridiplantae; phylum Streptophyta; class Magnoliopsida; order Asparagales; family Orchidaceae; genus Papilionanthe; species Papilionanthe hookeriana x Papilionanthe teres. The sequence continues at coordinate 106,433,860 of CM040426.1, forward strand.
CCTTTTTACATCACCTACATCCAAAAACACAAAAATACCTTTCATTAAAGCATAATATCCTTAGAAATTGATAAAAATCAAGGCATAAAAATAGGTATTTTTTCATGGATCAATGTCCAAGGGTGGCTATGGTCGGCCCTAACAGTGACCCATTCCCTTTCTATAAATCAAATTATTAGAATTTAGTTTGTCACTCTAAAAACTAATTAATTCTATGCCCAATAAATAATATATTCCTATTTATTTGCACTTCACCTTGAATAACCCACATAAAGCCTTCAACTACAGAAGATTTTATGTGATATCTACTAGTTAAGAATTTATATCCGGGTAGGTCTCAAAATTCTTCAATGGGTTTTAACAATATAAATGGCTAATTTAAAAAGTAAACTATGATCAGGTATTAATATCATCACAATGTTTAAAATATTTTAAATTTTATTGTCCTACAAAATTTAATTAATTTATTATCTTTTCATAGTAGAAAGGAGAAAGATAACTAACTACTCAGAACACATTGAAATCACACAACAAAATAAATTTATAAAACTTTGAACCAAGGTACAAATACTTATCTGAAGAGTTCCTTCAAGTGATCCGCTGACTTCTACTAACTCCAAAGTAATGATGAAAGACTCCAATAGCAACAACACACAATAAATACTCAAAATAAACTCACTAAATAATAGATGGTGGCTCCCTAAAATAATTGGATGGAATATAGTGCTTGGGGACTAAAGATGCAAGAAGGGGTGAAAGAGATTATATGGTGCTAAAAGGGGTCATTTTCTCTGTAGAATGGGCTCCTATTTATAGAGCTCTGAATTTGACCAGGGGTTACTTAAGACACCTCTTCAAAATTCATCCAAATTCAATGCATCTTCTAGAAGGTAACTGTCGCGTCTAGGCACCGGGATCTGGCGCCTAGGCTTCGAACTCCGTTACCAGGTCTTCGCACCTCTTCACATTAGATCACACCTCTTCATGATTAAAACCATTTCCTTATGTCTAAATGCATTATATGACATGTCATATATATTAAGAGTAACTTCTAGTCTTCTAGAAGCTCCAATAACTGCTTAACTCCGTCAAAATAACTCCTCAAAATCATCAAAAAATCTTAACATTGTCTGTATCGAGTTGGCGCTTAGGCGCCGGATTCTGGCGCGTAGGCGCCGGATTCTGGCGCGTAGGCGCCGGATCCAATAATTTCAATACTTTGCTCCATAAGCTCCATTTTTGCTCCTTTTTGCTCCTTTTTCCTTCTTTTTCCTTCTTGGACTCTTTTTTCAACATCTACATCCAAAAACATGAAAATTCCTTTCATTAAAGCTTAATATTCTTAAGAATTGAATCATAAATAGGGCATAAAAAGAGTATTTTTTAGGTAGATCAGAAGTTCTTGACATAGTGCAGGGCCAACTTCACAACGCACTTCCCCTAGGTGGAACTAGTTCACCAACAAACCTAAGAGGGGCCTGAACCCAAACAAAAGGAAAAAACCATAGAGATTTTTGAACCCCCTCTGTTTAAGGATGGTTAAATAGACGGTTTTGAAATTGAGGAAAATCGAACAAACTTTCCCAAGAAATGAATGGGCAAAGCATGTCAACAGAAGAAGGGTAAACTAGACCATGAGAGACATGGACACATTACTGATATATAAAAACAAAACTTCCTGGTCATAATGAAGAGATAAACTAATTCCCGACAGAGTTGCTAGAATTTGTCGGTCCCCAGATTGGGAATGTTGTCAGTAGCTTTGAAAATATTTTTAATTTAATTTTTTTTAGAAGGAGCATTATACAGCTTCGTACATGTTCATCAGAAAGAGATGGGTACAAAAGAAGGAAGTTGGGTGGATCCCTAAAAACTAGAAAAATACAAAAAAAACACAATGTATCCCTAGGGGTTCCTCCCCCCACATTACAACTCTACACAATAAAGTGAAAAAATCCTAAAAATACAAGTATGCCCAAGCAAAATAAAGATAAAGTATATCAAAAAATACTCAATGGAATTTGTAGGAGTTAAATAATAAAGCAGCAACCAGGGAAGTCCTGCCAAATTCCTAGCAAAACAAGCCGTAGCCACAACAAAGCATTTGAAACAGTAGCAAAGCACCAGAAAGCCTTCAAAAGAGTAAAATGGAAAGCAACGAAAAATTTACAAAAGTTCTCTAATCCTTAAAAACCAACTCTAAAGTTCATTTTGTTGAACCTAAGGTTTAAGTTGTCTTAGGTTGACTTAGATTCAATTTAGGTTAAACCTAAGGTTTAGGTTCAATTTGGGTTAAACCTAAGGTTTACATTGACTTAGTTTGAGTTAGGTCGATTTGAGTCAAACCTAAGATATAAATTATGTTAGGTTCAATATGGGTTGAACCTAAGGTTGAGGTTGAGTTAGATTCAATAAAGTTTGAATCTAAAGTTTATGTTGAGCTAGATTCAATTTGGGTTGAATCTAAAGTTCTGGTTAGCTTGGGTTCAAGTTAGGTTGAACCTAAGTTTAAGTTTGATTTAGGTTCAATGTATGTTGAACCTAAATTTTGGATTGGTGCAATTTGGGTTGAACCTGAAATTTGGTTGAGTTAGGTTCAATGTAAGTTGAACCTAAAGGTTTGGTTAGGTTTAATTTGGGTTGAACCTGAAGTTTGGTTAAGTTAGGTTCAAAGTTGATTGAACCTGGAGGTTTCGTTAGGTTCAACGCAAGCTGAACCAAAGGTTAGGTTAAGTTAGGTTCAATGTATGTTTAACCTAGAGGTTTGGTTAGGTTCAATTTGGGTTGAACCTGAAGTTTGGTTGAGTTAGGTTCAATGTTGGTTGAACCTAAGATTAGGTTAACTTGGGTTCAAGTTAGGTTGAACCTAAGTTAAAAGTTGATTTAGGTTCTATGTAAGTTGTACCTAAGTTTAGGTTTGATTTAGGTTCAATGTATGTTGAACCAAGGGATTTAAGTTAATTTAGGTTCAATGTAAGTTGAACCTAGAGGTTTGAGTTAACTTGGGTTCAAGTTGAATTAAACTTGAGTTATGGTTTTGATTTAAGTCTAATCAAAGATAAACTTAATTAGGGTTTAAGGTTGATTATGCATAATTTAAGTAAGGCTTAAGGGTTAATTAAGTCTAATTAGGGTTTAACTTAATTAGAGTAAGGTTTCTTAAGCTTAATTTAGGAAAAGCTTAAGGGTTAATTAAGTTTAATTAGGGTTAGACTTAATTAGGGTTTAAGGTTGTTTAAGCTTAATTTAAGTAAGGATTAAGAGTTAATTAAGTGTAATTAGTCTTAGACCAAATTAGGGTTTAGGGTTGCTAAGGATAATGTAAGTAAGGCTTAATGGTTAATTAAGTCTAATTAAGGTTAGACATAATTAGGGTTTAAGGTTTTTTAAGCCTAATTTAAGTAAGGCTTAAGGGTTAATTAAGTCTTATTAGAGTTAGACTTAATTTAGGTTTAAATGTTTATTAAGCCTAGTTTAAGAAAGGCTTAAGGGTTAATTAAGTTAATTAGGGTTAGACTTAATTAGTTGCTTAAGCCAATTTTGAGTAAAGCACAAGGGTTAATTAAGTCTAATTAGGGTTAGACCTAATTAGGGTTTAAAGTTGTTGAAGCCCATTTTAAGTAATTCTTAAGGGTTAATTAAGTCTAATTAGGGTTAGAATTAATTAGGGTTTAAGTTTGTTTATGCCTAATTTAAGTAAGGCTAAGGGTTAATTAAGTCTAATTGGAGTTAGACTTAATTAGGGTTTAAGGTTGCTTAAGCCTAGTTTAAGTAAGGCTTACGGGTTAATTAAGACTAAGTAGAGTTGAACTTAACTAAGGTTTAAGGTTGATTATGCCTAATTTAAGTAAGGCTCAAGGGTTAATTAAGTCTATTTAGGGTTATAATTAATTAGGATTTAAGGTTGTTTAAGCCTAATTTAAGTAAGGCTTAAGGGTTAATTAAGTCTAATTAGAGCTAGACTTAATTATGGTTTAAAGGTTAATTAAAATTAATTTAGGTAAGGTTTATTTGATTAACTAGCCTAATTAGGGTTAAGTCTAGTTAGGGTTTAGAATTAATTAAACCAAATTTAGGTAAGATTTAATTGCTTAATTAGACCAATTAGGGTTAGGTCTAATTAGGGTTTAAGATTAATTAAAAATAATTTAGTTAAGGTATAATTAGTTAATTAGACATAATTAGGGTTAGGACTAATTAGGTTTTAGGATTAATTAATCGTAACTTTGGTAAGGTTTAGTTGAGTTAAATAGACTTATTGGGGTTAGGTTTAATTATGGTTTAATTTGTCTTAAACCTAATGTAATAAAGGTTTAAGGTACTAATCAGGTCTAATGAGGGGTTAGACCTAATTAGGGTTTGATTTATCGTAAACCTAATGTAATTAAAGTTTAAGGTGATTAATCGGGTCTAATAAATGGTTAGACTTAATTAGGGTTTCTGGTGTTAAATCGAATGTGATTAAGTCATAACAGGGTTTAATTAGGTCTAATTGATGTCCTAGACTTAATTAGGGTTTATGGTGTTAAAGCTAATGTGTTTAAAGCTTAACAAGGTTTAATCAGGTCAAATTGATGTCTTTGACCTAATTAGGGTTTGTGACGTTAAACTTAATGTGATTAAAGCTTAACAAAGTTTAATCAGGTCTAATTGAAGTTTAAACCTAATTAGGGTTTATGAAGTGAAACCTAAAATGGTTAAGGCTTAACAGGGTTTAATCAGGTCTAATTGATGTTTTAGACCTAATTAGGGCTTATGATGCTAAACCTAATGTGATTAAGGTTTAACAGGGTTTAATCAGGTCTAATTGAGATTTAGACCTAATTAGGGTTATGATGAAGGGTGGGTTCACATTGGTTGAACCCATATGTCTATGTTTTGTTTGAATCCATTTAGGGTTTAATTCTAATTCTAACTTGAGCTTATTTGTGTTAGACATAGGTCATATGTGAGTTTAAATTCAACACTTGAAATCTTGACATTGAGTCTATAGAACGATCCCCAATAGTCCTGAGGAGGTGAGTAAACCCTATGTTAGTTAGGGTTTAGACTCACCCTATATCTAATCAGACCTAAGGCCTAGGATTAGGTGAATCCCATATGTCATTTAAGGCTAAAGATCAAGCCTAAGGATTTCTTGGGTTTTAAAGGTAAATTTGAAATATACCATTTTAACCCTAGGTGATGAGATTGTCATTTTAAAATTTTCAATGGTTAGAAGTTGTCATTTTAGAGTTTAAAAGTGTCACTCTAAATTTTCTAACAATTTTCAAATTTATTTTCTAATTTCTTGATTTTTATGATTATTTTTGGAAATAATTACAAAATTTGATAGAAATTAGGAAATCAGATGCTAAGCAATTTTCCTAGTCTCAGAAAACTCAGGAAATGTCTCTAAGGATGAAAGTGTCAATATGTAAAAATTTCAGAATTTCTGGAATTGTAAATAATTTTTAATAATTATGTTACTCCATAGAGTAATTAATTAATTAAAAATTAAGTATAATTCAATAATTCCAATTTTTGGTTTCATAATTTTCTACTTGTCTCCTTGAGTCTGAGGATATTTTTAGTTAATTTTTATGATTTTTCTTTGTCAAGATATGGGTTTTTGAAGATTTCTGAACTTAATTAAATAAGAAAATCCATATTTTCTTACTTAAGTGACACGGTGCTAACTCATACCTCGGACACGTCAAATTCACACGCAGCATAGTTCGGTTGGCTAAGCCTTTACATGCGACATCCCACGGGGCATGAGGTTTTGTTGTTTCATACAGACGGTACCGCGGTCTAGCTCGATCAGGCCCATCCATTGCCGATACACGGCAATGGACGGTATCGGTTCATCATCCCAAAAGGAGGATAAACCGAGAGCTATTCATGATTTAGCTCAAGATCTCCTTTGATTTTCAACTAAATTCAATGATTTTTATTTCTAAACGATCATCTCCTCAAGGCGAAGACATCCATATGGATTATTAGCCATGGAATTAATATTTCCTTCACATTATCTGGAAATCGAGACGATATTAGGGTTAGCCACCATACCATGGCCTCAGTGGATGGAACTTCGATTGGATTGGTTCCAAAGCTTCTCTTTGAGCTCAGGAAGTTTTCTCATGACTCAATTTGAGTTGAAATTGGCTCTGAGTGGAAATTTGATAAACGGAGCTTACGGTTGAAACCGAAATATTGAAAGGTAAGTTGGAGCCTATAGGAAAGGAAAATTATGATTGGGAATGTCTTCTTAGAGCTTAGTGAAGCTTTTGGAAGAGAGAATTTGAAGTTTTGAACAGGTTTTTGTCAAACCCAAAATTCGTCCTGGAATTGGGTTCCAAAATTAGGGCATATCAATGGATTTCAAAGGCTGATTTCATGGTATATCAATTCCTGAAATTTTGGGGAACAATTTTGGTGTTATGGGTTTTCAGATTTGAGGACTGTATGTTGATCTCCTTTTATCGTAGCTCATGGGTTACCCCTTTTTATAACCATTAAAACTGGTTATAGACCTTGAGATCAATTGAGGAAGGTTGGTAGTGGCTCATGATAATAAAGGGATAAATCTCAAGCTAAGGATAACCATGGATAATCTTTTTTAAATGATATTCATGACGAGCCTTCATAAATATGGGAACTTATCCATGGATTTGTCTTGCATTCATTGGGTAAATGGAGACGTGGATAAGGCTCTTAAAATGAACTGGCTAATTTGCTTGATTCAGGCATCCAAGTCATGCTTTAGGTTGAGGGAATGTTGGCACATATGCTCCTCTTCCTCATTCCCATAATTTGTCATAATGAGTCATATCTTGGTGAACATACATTGTTCTTCCCCTATTGGTTAGTTCATGATGTCGATAAAGTTCTTGGATATACCACCCCCATATGAACTTATTGGTCATTTAATGAATTTGGGATGATATGACACATATGCCTTCTCATTCCCAATTTTTTTTCATTTTGTCATGTTGACCATAATTATATGCAGGATAGTTTCTCCTCCTCAAGGACCATCAATGAGGGGAGACGAATGGATCGATCATTTTATTCGCTTTCTCTTAGTTGGATTGTTTCCCTCATCATTCTTAGGTTGCCGGTAGTTCTATCTTGATTAGAGTGATTAGCCTCTGGTCTACACTACTATTCAAAACATTTACAAAAATAAAACAAAATTTATTTTTCTTGTTGAAGTGAACTCTGCATAAAAAATTTAAACAACAACTTTTGCATGAAACATTAAATATTTTTAAATAAAAACTTATAAAAGTACAAGGTTAATCATTTGGATCGAGTTTAATACTGCCCTCCGTATGTTGTTAGGTTATTATCTCTTGTTCAAGGTCGGAGAACACAATCCAGCTCTGAGGCCACACCTTTAACGATGTTTTATTCCTAGTCCTGGTATTTCATCTGTTACTACGGGTTTACTCTTTAACTGTTCATATTTTTGCTACGACTTGTTTTACTACTTCTATGTACTAGGCTTTCCTGCTTTCTTTTTCTGTAATTTATTTATATTCCCTGCAAATTATATTGTGCTTTATGACACTAACCATGCAACGATAGTAGTAGCTCAAGTATGCATTTTATTTTATGCACTGCAGTCCTTTTATTTACTTTACCACATTTATTTACCTGCATTTATTTACTTTACATGCAAAACTAAAACCCGAACTAAAACAACAAAACAAAAAAAGTACATTTTTGAAAATTAAAAATACACTTTAAAACTTAGAGAACGCCATTAAATCACTCCTTTTTAGATTTACAAGGGTTTCCTGGATGATATAACATACGATTGCTAACTTAAATTCTCTGTCTTAAGTGAGCTTAACAACTTATTTGGACTTAGTAAATTCAAAAGAAAATAGTGGTGCTAGAATGAGGGAACCGTGGGATCCTAAACGGTGTCGCTCTACTTAAATTAAAATTCTCCCAATAAAACACTTCAACAACAACAACAAAAACAAAACTAAAACATTGAAACGTACACGGTAAAACCTTTTAAACTTTAAACCTTAGAACTTGTAAGAAGGACATCTTCGAGAGAGCAAACGAGTCCATAATAAGAAATCTTTTCTTAGAATTAATAATAATCCATAGAACTTCGAGGTCGTCCGTCTAGTGGGACATAACTCCTCAAATCATCTTTAGGCTCCTGTATTGTCATACTGAGCAGTTTAAGTCCTAACTCTTTTAGGCTTCGAGACTGTCGTTTAGTACGACGTAAGCCATCGTATCTTCCTAAGCTATTTGAATGAGCAGTATCATGCAAATGTAAGCCCTCAATAATAAAATTAGTAAGATGAAGCATCCAATATTATCTCTTCTAAATTAAAAGGAAACCATAGAAATGTTTGGGAAGTCACCGAGGTTCTCCTCAAGGTCTGTGACATCCCCTACCTTTCTCCTTTGGATTCCACAATAACTATTACTATTTGATCATTCCAATTTTGAATTTTCTATGTTCGACCTTCAAAACCCTCAACCTTGAAAACCCTCAACCTTGAATAATGTGACAATTATGGTTATCTTGAAATAAATAGAAGACTAGAACTCTTAGACTTGATTACTTGAATATTCTTATACGTATAGTTGACACGAGTTACTAATATTTTTCTGAAAATCTAACCAATATATTCTTTTGAATAAAAATTTCAGTGTCTTACGGTTGAAAAGTACATTGCACGGAGTTATATTTTATGTAGTAAAAGGATTACTTGAGGACGAGTAATAGTTTAAGTTTGGGAGATTTTGACGCACCAAAATATGAGTTTTGCTATCTAATTTTACCTAATTTTAGTGATATTGCACTTTAAAGAAATGTATTTTTCATGATTTGTTGTAGGGATGATGATTTTAGGTGATTGGAACGAAAGATGCGGAACGAATTCGGAGCCTGAGGAGGAAAAAGGAGCAAAATGGTGAAAAAAGTGATTACGGCGCCGCCGGCACTGGATTCAGAACTCAAGAATTAAGTGGCACGATAGAGCGCCTCCGGCACCCCGAAAATTCGGTGGAGATTCAAAATTTGAGAGTTTTGGCAAAATTTTGAAGGGATGTATGGAATCTCTTGGGATTTCATCCATAACTCTTAATAATGATTTGGATGAGAAAGGGGCTCTCTTACATTTTATTGCTCTCTCTTAGTGATTTGATGTGTTTAAGTGTTAGGGTTTAGTAGATTAGTGTGTAGAAGATAGGATTTGGGAGGAATTCTTTGAGTGAAGGTGATAAAATGAGGTGCTTCTTCCTTTCAAATCCCAAAGAGAGATTAGAGTGTTAAAGAAGAGAAGAGGATTGAGAAAGGAACTTCAAAGGGATTGCAATGGGGAAGAGAAATAGATAAGTTGTATTTTCTTTTGTGGTTTGTATGAATTTTCTTTTATATATAAAATCCATGTTTTATTATGTCTTCTTCATGAATTTTGAGTAGTCTTCTTTGTCTTTCTTCTTGCTTAGAATGTGATGATGGTTTGATGTGGATTTGATGTGCTTTTAATGTATTGAAAAGATTGTGATAGTTTTTCATTTATAACTTAATTTACTTTCGATTTTCCAATTGAAATGTTAAATATGTTATTGAATATTAAGTTTGAAAAATTTAATGTCCTACGATAATAGTGGAATTTCCATGGATTAATTACGTAGTTCATGGGGGTGCGTTGAATAAATGAGGGAAATGTGTTTTGAAGGACTTCAATATGGAGAGATTAAAGGGTGACATCTTTGAAATCCCAAATTGGTTCTAAGATTAGTAATTAATATCAAAGGTTAACCTTCGGGTGAAGGGTGAGTGGGAGCTCGAGAGTGAGGCCGGTATCCTCCCGACCTAGCCTTAGAGTTAATGGCTTAAACTTAGAATATGTCGTTGTTCTTTTATTATTTAGAGGAGGGTACTCTTCTAAGGTAAAAAGTCATCTATGCTCCTATTTAGTGCAATAAATTAGGTAACAACGTCATATAATCCACACATCATATTCGTGCAAGAAGAAAGATACTTTTCTCATATATATAAAACGCACCAATCTTTTAGGTTAGTGTATTTGAATATTCTGAACTTTCAAGTAATTAGAAGTAATTGTAGTTTGTACTTAGTTGTTGTATTTCTGCATAGTAGTAGTAGAAGTAAAGAATTGAACTTTAATTGTAATTAGAGTATAAGATTTAGGTATTTTATTATAACTTGTGAAATTTTTACTTTACTTGACTTAAAACCTCCGATTGGATCGATAACCAGGACTCCTTTAAGTCATGTATTACTTAATACGATACGTATACTTGCGTTGAGAACAGTTTTACAAAATCATTTATAAAAATATTAATTTGATTTCATAATTTATTACACGTATATATAAGCCTCCATGATCGGGATTTTTGGTGCTGTTGCTGAAGCTTAAAATCTTAGCATAGTGGTAACAAATTCTTACATATAAATTTATTAAATTAAAGTCCAGTGCTATTGAGGCCTTCCAAACAACTTTAAAGGAACCATTTTAGGCCAAAAAATGATCCTTTTGGAGTCCTCAGAATATAAATTCACAGCAAAGTCACATTAGAGTCATGCAATAGTTGCCAGATGTCCCGATAGAAGGAAATTCTCTTAGTGTCCATTATTGTTATTTTGTGAGTGTTAAAGAGTGAGTTCAAATAGAGATATTGTGAGGAATTCTTGAAAAGTTGTAAGAGTGGAAGGGAAGTGGAGATCTATTACATATTTGTCATTTCTAAAGGAGAATTCTGCGTGATTTTGTTTGTTTTTAAGTATTTTATTTTTAATTGAGTTATTTTGTAAGTATTTTATTTTTAATTAATTTAACAGCATGCCGAGTGTTTTAATTCTCCATTCATGTATTCAATTCACCATGGCATGAGACCATAAGGCTTTTGTAGCCTCTGATCTTAGCAACATTCCTTGAATTTTCCAAGGCCCGGAAATTATTCTGTGGTAAGTTAGCATATTTTTCGTTTATGTGTACGTCTTGATATTTTAATTCCAATAATTAGCGTGTTGGTTAATAAAATCTTGGAAAATTAGGGGAAGTATCTCTAGACCCGAGAGGACCCTAGGAAAATTATGGTTTGGCCTAACTCATTTAAATGAGCCCTAATTTGGCCAAAATCCTAAAATTAAGAATAAATTAATTTGGAAACGACCACTCATTAAAATAACACGAAATCGATTCTCCATTTTGTTCTTTGAAAATTCGGAGGAGTCTCACATAAAGATTTGAAATCAATTGAAAATGATTTAACCACTAAATGAATTGTTTAAACCAACTTATCCTAAATGAATATAAGATAAGGTTGTGTTTATTTACTTTAGGTTGTAGAACTTTACTTTTATATATGAAATCCCAGTTTTTATTTCATCCTCTTCTTGAATTATTAGTAGTTGTTTTTGTCTTTCTCCTTATTTTGATATTTTTGTGATATGGTAAATTAAATTAGTGTGCCATAAAATTTTAAAGAAGTTGTGATAATCTTTTACTTAGATCTTAATTTACTTTAAATCGTAGATTGAGTAGTTAAAATATGTTGAGTTTAATAAGCTTATGGTAAAGAATACATCGAGATTCGGGAGGTCGAAGTCCTTGGAAAGAGGGTGCAAATGATAGGGAAATAATATTCATTGGGCGTAGAATTGGAGATTTTAGAGTGATAGGCTAAACTCCTCGATTCGGTCATATCGTTTGGAGTGTTTGAGAAGTGTAGATGTTAGCCCTTGAGCCAGGGGGAACGTGGGAGCTCCAAAGTGAGCGGTATCCTCCCGGCCTAGCCACGGATTCAGTAACAAAGCACTTAGGATTAGTCAATGTTCTTTATATGCAGGCAAAGGGTAAAGAATAGGTATGCTCCTATTTGGCACAACACTATTTTAAACTAATTTTAATTATCTATTCACTTAAATATCTTAACAAAGGAGAAAGATTCTTAGCATATATTTGAACTTCACTTTAATAGTATTTATACGGTAGTAGAACTAGTCTAATTTAAAATTTATATTATTGTCTAGATTGCGTATTAATTGTGAAAGGTAATTTCAATTTAGTTGTGATTATGAATTGATTTCTATAATCCTAGTACGTAGCCTCACAAATATTTTTGTATTACTTGAGCGATACATATACTTGCGTTAAAAGAGTAACTACGATTAAAGAATCTATTATATACTTGTTACAAAAAAAAATTAAAATTACGCTAAATTAATGCATAGGTGCGGAGTTGCACCTAAGTCATACATCCATATATTGCGGGAATTCCTCATACTCGTCATGTTTAAATATATCTCTCAATATTTTCGAATTCCCATCATAGCCTTAACATGATATCTTGGTTAGACTAACTTTTTTGAAATCTTACATAACAATTCAGTGTTTGTGAACGAGATAACTCTCCTCGAAGATGATGATGCTTGCGAAGTAGAAGCACGAGAAGTAGAAGTAGCGAACTAGGAGCTCTAACGAATCCTCCTTTCCGGCCAATTACGGAATCTACAATGTATGTTTAACATTTACATTGGTTGTAGGTTTATGTGTTGAAGGACCTCTTCTCGTGTTGAAGAACATAACACCCGGTACTCACAAATTGAATGGATAAGGGAAGGAAATCCCTTTTGCGGTAGTAACGATTGTAGCACGATTGATGATATAATAAAAAATAATAGCTCGATGTTCTTTCCTGTTTGAGATACGATAATGCAGAACAAGTCTTTCTCTTGTAACATCGCTAACATGATTCAACGGTAATAACTTAGATGAGATAAAATGCCAAGCCTTGGAGGTGGCATTTAGCCGAGAGCTTGGAAGTTCACTCATACATAATTTGTAATTTTGTAGATACCTCTTGCATCAGTAGAAAGATATAATCTCATCTAATTCTCATACATAAGATGATAATTTGCATAAAAACAAAATATTTCACTATGTAGTAGGTAAAAGGTATTGATTCTTGTAGGAAAAATCAACTTGTTGTCCTCGAACTATCACGAATTTTTCTCTGTTCTAATGACGGGGATTAGCATAGAACTCACATTTTCGCGGCGACAACGAACTGACAACGGAGAAACGATAGTAAGTTCTCCAATTTCTTCGAGCAATCATTTCTTAGAAATCCCCTCGGTTACTAAAAACTTGCTTAGGAATCAACATACGTGACGACGAGCGCACTAACATAACGATCCTTTGCTCTGAGCACGACAAACTTGTTTGAATCGAATCTATCTTTCCCACTTTTAACGATTCGATTTTGGAGCCATTTATACAATTGCAAAAATATTCACCATAAATTCCAAAATTAACTAAGCTTGCGAAACTTAACTTCTAACGACACAGTCTACATAATTTAAGCTATTCCTCGAGTTTTCTCCAATTTTCACCACCTGAATTGTGATTTTTGGATTTCTGATCCATGCACTCGAAATACATGGTGAAAATCAAAATTTTTTGCTTAGGAGAAGTGCTCATACCTTAAGGAGTTGAGATGTTAACAATTTTCATTGAAATCGGCTCGAAATTGATCAAATTAAGTGAAGCCATAGGAAGCTTATCGCGACTTTGAGTGGTTTGAAGGTGATAATGGGGTAAAAAATGTCGATTTTGGGATTTTAACACATGTAAACCATTTTTTGTGAACCGGCGCCTATGCGTGAAACATTGTCGCATAGCTACGATTATTGGTGCTTATGCGGCGACCGATTTTTTTACTTCCAAATACAAGAATTTGTTACCATTGCTAGAAAATTTAATTTACATTCGAAGGCGCGAAACACTTGACTTGGAATAACTTAACATATAGATGTGTACCAAATAAAACTTTTTAAATATATGTTTAAATAGCAAAATATAATTTTAAAAAGAAAATATTTTATACTTTTGGGTAGTACGCAAGTATACGTATCGTTTCAAGTAATATAGGGCTTTGAAACAAAGACCCAGTCATCGATCTTACGGGGGAAAAATTATAGTAATAAATTTCTAAATATTGTATTTCAAAAAAATTTTTTATATTTTTAATCTAACTATAAATTACTATTAATTTACTAGATGCAAATAAAGAAAACAATAATAAGACAATGATTTTATGAAAACTATATAAAATAAACAACTTCTTCCCTTGATTAATCTAAGATTTTTTAAGATAATTTAATATTCGTTGGAGAATTTGATTTATGGTATTGTGCCGAATAGAGCATTCATATTCTTTACCCTTTCATCCAGTAGCAAAGAACATTGGCTAATTTACGGATCGAATTAGAATGTAGTGTTAGTAGAATGGGTTAATATAGACTCACATAGATGTCAAAGGGGTGGCAATGGTCGGCCTACCCAGTGACTACTTTCCCTGTCATAAATCAAATTATAAGAATTTAGTCGTCACTCTAAAAACTTATCAATTCTATGCCCTTTAAATCTTATCTTCCTATTTGTTGCACTTCACCTTGAATAGCCCGCACATGACCTTCGACTACTTGAGGATTCATGTGGCTACTTACGAGGTTAAGAGTTTTTTTCTCCTTCTAGGTCTCCAAAACTCTTCGAAGTAGATTTTAACAATTTAAATGAAAACAATTCAAAAGTAAAGTAAGATGAGGTATTAATGTCATCACAATATTTTGAAAACATTTTGAATTTATGATTCTCCATCGAATCTTTTATTATCTTATTTATCTCTTCATAATTAAAGGAAGAAAGTAAACTAACTACTCGTAACACATTGAATATAAACATTAAAACATAATAAATAAACTTTAGATGAGAATATAAAATACTTATCCCTGAGAATATTCCTTCTACAAATCTTCGATTCCTACGCTCACGAGTGTAATGAACTCCAAATGCAACAACTTGAAAATAAACTCACTAAACTAAACAAAGTGTCCCTAAATTTCTCTCTCTATTTCTCTCTCTAAGGATGAGAGATCCACAAAGTGGATAAGAGAAAGGGGTTACGATGGGGGGCACATTTTTTACGAAGAAATGGACTCTATTTATAGGCTTCAAGGGTTGCCTTGGGGCTACCTCTTCAAAATATGTCAACATTCAATGAATCTTCTAGAAGGTACGTAAGGCGCCCAGGCGCCGGTTGCCCGTCCGATTCTTCGCACCTCTTCACTTTGGCTCGCACCTCTTCGCGGTTAAAACCATTTTGGAGCGTCAAATGTAATGTATCACATGTCTTATTATCAAGGAACAAGCTACTTGATCTTCTAGAATGTCTAATAACCGCTCACTCCATCAAAATAACCGTTCGAAACGTTTGTCGAAAACTTGATAGTTTACGTATCGATTATGGCGCTTTGGCGCCGGCCACGACGCTGGCGCGGCCAGTATTTTTTATACTTTTTGTATTTTGCTCCATTTTTGCTCCTTTTTGCTCCTTTTTGCTCCTTTTCCTTTTTGGACCTTTTTACATCTAGCATCCAAAAACAAAAAAAATACCCTTTCATTAAAACATAATATCCTTAGAAATTGATAAGAATTAAGACATAAAGAAATAGGTATTTTTTATAGATCAGAATCCCCCCAGAACTTAAATGTTACTTGTCCTCAAGTTACACTTTTTACTATATAAAATGTATAACCTTTGAAATAATGGATAAATATATTTAAGATTCATATATTTTGATTTTATAAAGTTTTTAGTAAGTTATTAACCCAATTTCTACTTCAGGTTTGATTTTAAGAATTTAAAGAATATTTAACTGTAAATCATAAGATTTCAAACTTTTCATCCATTTTAGAAAATAATAGAAGTCTATTATATTAAGATCTCATAGATTATTTACAAGAAAAGATCTTCTTGAAAAATCTTTCCTAAATAAATATTCATGTATAAAAGTAAGTAAAATATGTAACTAGTTTTCTTCTTATAAGATAATTCAGTGAAGCCAATAATGAATTTTTGATTAGGCATTTCCTCAAGCTTCTCCTCTCTTCTCATTTTTTTTTCTCTTTTTTCTTTTTTTATTATATATATATATATATATATAGGATTACTATATGCAGATAGCTTGTTAATGGTTTTGAACTTCTATTTATCCTTAACTTATATTTTAAAAACTTATACCTTTCCACTTAATTATTATAACATGAATAAGAATTCAAATAGATTTCCAATCTTTTCTTTTCAAGTGATAATTTTTGATTAATTAATATTTTAAATTAAATGTATTATTTCTATCATGAATAGAAAAATTTCTTAATCTTATTCTTCTTTAAGTTAAATAATTCTATTCTTAAAATCAATCAAAGTTATTAAAATTTTGGTTAATTTCACTAAAAATTTTAAAAATAAAAGTGATGATCTGGAAATAAATTCTTCATTCCTTACGTTATATTAAAAAGTTTTTATTTTATGAAAATATTAGCTCTTTAAGGACAAATAAAAATTTAAATTTGAATGTATTTTCCCTTCCCGAACTTAAGTTTTAGTATACTATGATAATTTGAAAGTATGAGAGAAAGAAAATCATAAGAATTTTTATAAAGTATGTAAAAACAATCTTAAAAGAAAAATTAACTTCTACTCATGCTTTTATGAATAATTAGATAAAATTGAAGCATATATAAAAAGTAAGGCTAATTTTTATGATTATACTAAGTGAAACGAAATTAAAGCGAGGCAAAATTACTAATTACTAAAAAGTAGACTAAAACAAACATATCATAAATTAACTTTCAACCGATTGACACAATATCTTCAAGAATATTTTAACAAACGAGAATCTTAACACTAATATATCCACGAGATATTTAAGCAAATCAACATACATCGAAACACAAAACTAAACAAACAATCCAAAAAAAACAAACTAACGGAAGTAGCTCATCTTAAAGATCTATAACTACTAATCATATACGTAGCCTCATCGTCATCATCGTCACTAAAGGAAAGGAATTCTCGTCCTTAGGATAAAACCGTGTTTGGTGTGGCCCAGGAAAAGTAGGAAACTAGTATGTTCACCCTTGAGAGAAATCGACTAGGGCTTCATCATACTGTTTGCATCATAACTACTCTTCCTGCGGGTATAATCGGATAAATGATCAAGTTTCTATCGATAGTATCGATCTGTTGTGAGTTTGAAATAACTCCTAACTGTTTGCCTACAGCGATCATATGACAGTTCCCGAAACTCGATGGTGGCTCGAAGTAGAGAGATTTCGAGGCGAAGGTCTACCTGGAGTATGTGCGAAGTAGAAGGAGCGGTCGAATCTCTTCCCTGAAGACGATCATAGATACCAACATTCTCTGCCGATTAGCTTGCTGAACTGTACTCCTCGGAAGTATCGACGGTGACTCCATTACTAACACATAATGAATAATTCGAGATGGGAATCCAATCCAACGAAGTGTTGCGGATCTCCACCCGGTAAGTCCATAGAATCATAAATAATGCGCTTACATCGTAGGTTTTCCTTTCCACCGAATGCGATAGTTTAGATTGCTCGATCTCCAGTCACTTCGCTCGAGGTGGTTCGAAGGTAACAATCTTGTGAGAAATAAAATAGTGCCATGCTTTAGAAATACCATTTAATTTGGAGGTTGAAGTTTACCCTTTTTAGTTCTACGATCTTCAGCGGTCCGATGCAGATCGAGTCGAATAAGCAATGATCATATCCAGATATCCCTCGGATGGTGATAATCGAGAATAATGGCATTCAATGGTGGTGGCGAAGACCATAAACTATATTGATTCTTTAAGGACTAAATCACACTCGATATAAATATCGTTTCATAATCTTTGACATCCAAAAAAATTGCATAAAACTCCTCGGGCAGGGATAACAACAATGACGGTGAAATAACAAAATCATTGCCGATTGTGTGCAACAATATTGTTTCGATCATTTCTCCTTGGATGATAGAAACTTCATTACGAAATTAACTTCCTGGACATCGCAAATTCGTGGAAGCAAAAATGCGCGGCCATGATGAAAAATTCTTGCCTCAAGAAGTTATCTCGTGCCTTCCGCATTTAGATATTGGAGCCATCTAAACGTGAAAAGAAAATAAGAACAAATTTAGGAATCGAAGATTTAAACTCTTTTTAAGTTTATAAAACTTAAAATAAGTTTAAAAAATCAAAAGTAATCACTAAAAATCAATTTTTTTTTCAAAATTTCGGTTCTTAGCAAAACTAGGGAAATGTATGGTGAAAATAAAAAATAAATAGTTTAAAGTGTAGATGCGACCTTGAGATAGGAGAGAAATCGAGTGGTTTTGCGCTTAAATCCTTGATGTTTTGACCTCGAAATGGATCTAAAAGGTGTATTTTCACGAAAATGGGGAAGAGCTTAGGCGTCAAAAATGGCTTTTAGGGGTTATTTAAGTAAATTTTCGGGTACAGGCCGAAATGGCGCTTAGTCGCCGAATTCTGGCGCCTAGGCGCCAGACTCGCCTTTCACAAAAAAAATATTTTTAAATTTAATTTTCCACCAAAATTTATAAATTCAACTTCCAATTACTCATATCAGAGTAGGGCTTCAATTTCTATCTTCCACAACATTTTTAAAAAATTTATAAAAATTAAATATTTAATCCACCTATCAAACAATAAGGTTTAAATCAAACTCACTAAATTTCATTTATAATCTTCAATATTGACTCAATACATTCCAGATAAGTATTATACTTGATTCAAGTTCCTAATACACACTCAAACATAAAAATTTCTAAGCAAAAATAACACACATTGAACATGAAAGCAAATACACAAACAAACACAATCGATTCTCTAAATCAGTACAACGAATCAACAAACCATATAATAACTATCTCATTAACAGTATATTCTAATCTTACAAGGGAAATTGTGTTTTCCATTTGGAAAGAACACTAATGCTCTCTAGAAATCTGTAGCCATCTTTTCGTCAATCCACTTGTTCTTCGCATACATTTCAACTTGAGCATCTTGATAAGCCACAAAATGATCAAATTGAAGTTTGATTTGCCATTCTAGATGTTCAATTTGATGAAACATCTCATGAAGGCGATCTCCATTGCTTTTAAACTCCGCTTTAAACTTATCCAAACGACTAGAAATTTTCTCTAAACTTACAGCGATGAAATCATTGAAGTAGGGTTGAGGATCCTTTGAGACCTTGTCCCTAGCTTCTTCTCCATGATTTCTTCCTTCCATTTCTTCAAAAGTTTCTCAAATCTCTCAAGAATGAAGTGCAAGGGACATAATTTTGATTGCTTGATGGTTAGGGAAGAAGATAGGTTGATTTAAAAGGGAAAATCGTGTGAAAAACTGAAAATTTTCGGTTTTTGCACGACCCAGTAACCGTGGCGCTTAGGCGCCGAATCTGGTGTCTAGGCACCGGACCTATTGATACATAGTTTGATTCTGGCGCTTAGGCGCCGAATTCTGGCGCCTAGGCGCCGGAACTATGTTCAACTCCGTTTCGCCTAATCTTCAAATTTCAAAATTTCGTTCTCCAAGATAGGTATATTATACTGGTAAGAGTAATTTAGACTCAATAACTCACATTATAAACAATCATAATGAAGGTTAACTTGATCTCCTTTTTACTCATATTCAAAATAGAGTGATCTTATTTTTAAATCTTACATACTTTAAAATAATTTTCAGCCTAAGTCAACAAAGACTTATAAGCATCAATTTTTTCTAAAGTAATATAAAATTAATCAAGATCGAGGCATAACCTTACATTAAAACACAAAAACACTCAAAACACAAGATAATTATGGGTTGCCTCCCACAAAGCGCTTGGTTTAACGTCGTTAGCCCGACTTAAGTAAATCTTTAATCAGGTTGACTCAATTCATAAGCCTCTTTATAAATCTTTTTAATATCTCCCAAATAAGGCTTCAATCTTAATCCATTTACTTTAAAAATTTTTCCTGTTTTGAGATCTTTAATATCCATAGCTCCATAATGGTATACTTTCTCAACTATATAGGGTCCAATCCATTTAGATCTTAATTTTCCAGGAAAAAGTTTTAAACGAGAATTAAACAGTAATACTTCTTATTCAGGCTCAAAAATTTTTCCTGAAATTTTCTTATCATGCAACATCTTCATTTTCTCTTTATAAATCCTTGTATTTTCATATGCTTCATTTCTTATTTCTTCCATCTCATTTAATTGCAATAATCACTTTTCTCCTGCTTTATTCAAATTAAAATTAAACTCCTTTATCGCCCAATAAGCTTTATGTTCAAGTTCTACAGGTAAGTGACCATGTTTACAAAAAATTAACCGGTAAGGTGACATTCCGATTGGTGTCTTATAAGCTATTCTATAAGCCCATAATGCAGAATCAAGTCTATCAACCCAATCAGTTCTTTTAGGATTAACAGTCTTCTCTAAAATTCTTTTAATTTCTCTGTTTGATACTTCAGCCATTTCACTTGTTTGTGGGTGATAAGCAGTTGCAATTCTATGTTTGATTCCAAATTTTTGTAGTAATGAATGAATTCTTATATTCCTGAAATGACTTCCACCATCAGTGATAATTACTTTAGGCATTCCAAATCTTGAAAATATCATTTTCTTTAAAAATTTAGAAACACTTTTGGAATCACAGTTTAGTAAAGTAATAGCTTCAATCCACTTTGAAACAAAATCAACTGCTAATAAAATATAAATTTTTCCGCATGATGGAACAAATGGTCCCATAAAGTCTAAACCCCATATATCAAAAATTTCAATTTCCAATATATAGCTTTAAAGGCATTTCATTCTTCCTAGATATATTTCCCATCCTTTGACATCGATCACATGTTTTCACATAATGTCTCACATCTTTAAATAAGGTAGGCCAATAAAATCCAGAATTTAAAATTTTAAATGCAGTTTTATCTATGCCAAAGTGTCCTCCAAAATTAGAATCATGACATTTTTGAATAATAGCAAAAGTTTCCTCATAAGGTACACATCTTCAAATCATAGAATCTTTACCAATTTTAAATAAATGAGGTTCTTCCCAAATATAAGATTTAGCATCATATTTAAATTTCTTAATAAATTTGTTATCCAAGTCATAAGGCAAAATATTGCTAACTAAATAATTAACAATATCAGCATACCAAAGTGTTTTGCATTCTTGAATAACATATAAAGATTCATCAAGAAATTTCTCATTTATATTTTCTTCCAAAATAATATCATTTTTAATTCTAGACAAATGATCAGCAATTTGGTTTTCGGTCCTTTTCTATCTACTATTTGAAAATCAAATTCTTGTAGAAGTAAAACCCATCTTATAAGTCGAGGTTTAGAATCCTTCTTAGATAATAGATATTTAATAGCAGAATGATCAGTATGAACTATGCATTTAGTACCAAGAAGATAAGGTCTAAATTTATCAAAGGCATATACTATAGCTAGAAGCTCTTTCTCAGTGGTAGTGTAATTTCTTTGTGTTTCAATGAGAGTTTTACTAGCATAATATACAACTTTGAAAATTTTCTCATATTTTTGTCCTAATACAGCTCCAATTGCAAAATCACTTGCATCACACATTAATTCAAAAGATTTATTCCAATTAGGTGCATTTATTAATTTTTCTTTTAGAATATTAAAAGCATTAATACATTCTTTATTAAATTCAAATTTTGCATCTTTTTCCAATAAATGACAAAGAGGTTTAGCAATTTTAGAAAAATCCTTTATATATCTTCTATAAAATCCAACATGACCTAGAAAACTTCTTACATCAGTAACAGTAGTAGGTGGTTGCAATTCAACAATAATTTTCACTTTTGCTTGACCTACTTCCATCCCTTTTTGTGATACTTTGTGACCAAGTACAATGCCTTATGTGGCCATGAATTGACATTTTTCCCAATTAATTACTGAATTTGATTCTTCACATCTTTTCAGAACTTTGGCTATGTTTACCAAACAAGATTCAAAAGAAGTTCCAAAGACTAAAAAATCGTCCATGAATATTTCAATTCCTTTGTCAATCAAATCACAAAATATTGACATCATACATCTTTGAAAAGTTGCGGTGTGCATTACATAAACCAAAAGGCATTCTTCTAAAAGCAAATGTTCCATAAGGACTTGTAAATGTTGTCTTTTCTTGGTCCTCAGGAGCAATAAGTAATTGATGATAACAAGAATATCCATCCAGAAAATAGAAATATGAGTGTCCAGCTAATTTATCGAGCATTTGATCCAAGAAAGGTAAAGGAAAATGATCCTTTCTAGTGGCTTTATTTAATTTTCTATAGTCAATACAAATTCGCCTTCCAGTAACTTGTCTTGTAGGAATTAGTTCATTTTTATCATTAACAATGACAGCTTACACCTCCTTTCTTCGAACACAATGAATAGGACTTACCCATTGACTATCCAAAATAGGATAAATAATACTAGCATCTAACCACTTAATAATTTCTTTTTTAACAACCTCTTTCATGATAGGATTTTATCTTCTTCGCCATTCTATATTAGGTTTAAAATTTTCTTCCATTAAGATTCTATGCATACAAATGGAAGGGCTTATTCCTCTTATATCAGCAATAGTCCAACCAAAAGCTTTCTTATAATTCTTTAACACACCTAGTAGTTTTTCTTCTGATCTCCACTCGCCTCGTAAGAAATAATAACAAGTAAAGTTAACGAATTTCCAAAAAACGCATATTTTAAATGTGAAGGTAACATTTTTAATTCCAGTTCAGGGGCTTTTTAATTGATGGTCAAATTATATCATTTTGAGTTATGTCTAAAGTTTCCCAATTATCTTTTATAAAATGAGTCTCTTCTTCTTCTACTACTTCATCTTCATCAGCTAAAAATTCAAATTTTACTTCAGAAATGACTTTACATTTTTCTTGATAATGTTTTTCAATTAAATAATCAATTATATCCATTCGATAACATTTCTCTTTATCAGGGTACTTCATTGATTTAAGAACATTGAATTTAATTTTTTGATTATTAACTCTCATGATTAGTTCTCCCTTTTGCACATCAATCATAGCTCGTCCGGTAGCTAGAAAAGGTCTCCCTAAAATTATAGGTATCTCTTTATCTTCTTCCATATCAAGTACTATGAAATTTACAGGGAAGATAAATTTATCCACTTTAACAAGGACATCCTCTATAACTCCTTTAGGATAAGTGATAGATCTATCGCCTAATCGAAGGGTTATAGTGGTGGGAGTAATATCTCCTAAATCCAATCTTCAAAAGATAGAAAATGACATGAGATTAATACTTGCTCCTAAATCACATAAAGCTTTTCCACAAAATTTTTCTCCAATAGCACGAGGTATAGTGAAACTTCCGAGATCCTTAAGCTTTTCGGGTAATTTCTTTTGAATTATTACACCGCATTCTTCACTTAGTGCAACAGTTTCAAAAGCTTCAAATTTTCATTTTTTGCTTAAAATATCCTTCATAAATTTTGCGTAAGTTGGCATTTGTTCCAAAGCTTCAGCAAAAGGTATGTTAATAGTAAGTTTCTTAAAATTTTCAAAGAACTTAGAAAATTGATGATCTAATTTCTACTGTTTAAGTCTTTGAGGAAAAGGTGGTGGTGGTTTTTCAACTTCCACATTAATAGGTATAACAGTCTGATCTTGACTAGGAGAGAGAGTTTCTTTAGGTTTTTCAATCTCTTCAACCTCAATCTCTTTTTCAATTTCATTCTCATTCTTTCTTTTAATTTCTTTCCACTTCTAAATCGCACAGCCTTTAACTTGTTCATGTTCTTTTCCGCTTCTTTGGATTAATTTCAACATTACTAGGAAGTATTCCTACAGGTCTGTTATTAATTAAAGTAGCAATTTGCCCCATTTGATTTTCAATATTACGAATAACAGTATTTTGATTTTGTAATTGATTATTCATTTGTAAAATTAATTCTTCTATTGATAACTTTTTCTGTTGATTATTAAATCCAGGAGGTTTATAATTTGGATTAACATGATTATTCCAATTTCCAGTGGGATGAGATTGATTATTACCTCATTGTTGTTGTGAATTATTCTAGTTAAAATTAGGATGATTTTTCCACCCAGGATTATAATAATTTGAATAAGGATTACTTTTACTTGCAATATCTTGTAAAGTTTTAATAGTTTGAGAATCTTCAATATTAGCAGAGTTATTATGCGAAATATTAATTGCAAAATTATCTAATTTCTTAGACATTGCTGCTACTTGTGAAGCTAAGATAGAAAAGGCTTCATTATCGTGAATACTTGCCATCTTTTTAGGATTAATCCTTTCGGAAGGCCATTGAAAATTGTTATTAGCCATTTCTTCAATTAAAGTGTAAGCTTCTTTAAATGATTTAGACATTAAAGAACCTCCAGCAGCAGCATCAATAATTGATTTTAAGGATCCAATTAATCCATTATAAAATGTTTGAATAATTAACCAATCAGGTAAAGCATGATGAGGACATTTTCTGAATAGTTCTTTAAATCTTTTCCAAGTTGCATATATTGTCTCCCCGTCAAATTGACTAAATGAAGTAATATCATTTCTTAATTTAGCAGTTTTAGAAGGAGGAAAATATTTAGCAAGGAATTTTTGTGTCATTTCAACCCATGTTTTAATAGAACCAGTTGCTAATGAGTTTAACCACATTTTTGCTTTATCTCTTAAAGAAAAAGGAAAGAGTCTAAGTCTAATAAGCATCATCGAAACATTGTTATATTTAAAGGTAGCACAAAGTTCTAAAAAACTAACAAGATGTAAATTTCGATCCTCATTTGGTGTTCCACCAAATTGATTGTTTTGCACCATTTGAATAATAGACGGTTTAAGTTCAAAAGAATTAGCATCTACAGTGGGTATTTAAATACTACTATGAAGTTCATCAACTGTAGGGTTAGCATAATCCCTTAATGTTTTATAAACATTTTGATCATTAAGTTCAATTGGATTTTGTAAAGTAGCTATTTTTTGAAATTTTTGAATTTGTTTTTCCTTTTTAATTTTTCTAATTGTTCTTTCTAATTCAGAATCTAAAGGTATTAATCCTTCAGAACCAAATCTTCGCATAAAACAAGGAATATATATCTTTTTTTTATATTTTATATAATTTTTTTTATTTTTTTATTTTATATTTTTATATTTTTAGAAATATAATATTTTTTACAAAAAATTATAAATATTTTATTTTCTTTCCCCGGCAACGGCGCCAAAAACTTGATCCGACCCACAATAACGCTGTAATATTTGCTTCCAAAAGATGGCAAAAAACTTGAACCAATTTATAAATAGCGGCTAGTGTTTAAAATCAAAATGTTGTAAAATTTTAGAAAATATTTTACACACTAGGGGAACTACGCAAGTATACATATCGTTTCAAGTAATATAGGGTTTTCTTTATAACCTCGATATCGATCCCACTGGGAAAAATTATAGTAATAAATTTTTTAAATATTGTATTTCAAAAATATTTTTTTATCTTTTAATTTAACTATAATTACTATTAATTTACTAGATGCAAATAAAGAAAACAATAATAAGAAAATGATTTATGAAAACTATATAAAATAAACAACTTTCTTCCCTTCGATTAATCTAAGATTTTTAAGATAATTTAATATTCGTTGGAGAATTTGATTTATGGTATTGTGCCAAATAGAAGCATTCCTATTCTTTACCCTTTCGATCCAAGCGCAAAGAACATCGGCTAATTTACGTATCGAGTCCGGATGTATTGTTAGTAGAATGGGTTAATCTAGACTCACACTACTAGATGTCCAAGGGTGGCTATGGTCGGCACTACTAGTGACCCTTTCCTAATCTATAAATCAAATTATAAGAATTTAGTCCGTCACTCTAAAAACTTATCAATTTTACGCCCTTTAAATCTTATCTTCCTATTTATTTGCACTTCACCTTGAATAGCCCGCACATGGCCTTCGACTACCCAATGATTCATGTGACATTTACAAGTTAAGAGTTCTTCTCCTTCTAGGTCTCAAAACTATTCAACAGGTTTTAACAATTTAAATGGCCAATTTAAAAAGTAAACTAAGATCAGGTATTAATGTCATCACAATGTTTTGAAAATATTTTGAATTTCAATTCTCCATCGAATCTTTATATTATCTTATCTATCTCTTCATAATTGAAGGAAGAAAGTAAACTAACTACTCAGAACACATTGAATATAAACCACAAAATATAATAAATAAACTTTGAATCAAATATAAAATACTTATCTCAAATATTCCTTCTACGGCATCTTCCGATTCCTACTGACTCCACAGTGTAATGAACTCCAGATGCAACAAATTGAAAATAAACTCACAAAACTAAACAAAAGTGGCCCTAAATTTCTCTCTTTATTTCTCTCTCTAAGGATGAGAGGTCTTTAAGTGGATAAGAGAAAGGGTTATAATGGGAGGGGCACGTTTTCTGAGGAAATTGACCCCTATTTATAGGCTTCAAGGGTTGCCTTGAGGCACCTGTTCAAAACATGTCCACATTCAATGAATCTTCTAGAAGGTCTGTCTGGCGCCTAGGCGCCGGAATCTGGCACCTAGGCGTCGGATACCGCGTTTAGTTCTTCGCACCTCTTCACTTTGGCTCGCACCTCTTCGCGATTAAAACTGTTTTGGAGCTTCCAAATGCAATGTATCACATGTCCTATTATCAAGGAACAACTGCCAGTCTTCTAGAATGTCTAATAACTGCTCACTTCGTCAAAATAACCGTTCAAAAGTTGTCAAAAACTTGACAGTTTCTGTATCGAGTCTGGCGCTTAGGCGCCAACTTCTGGCGCATAGGCGCCAGGACATATTTTTTTTATACTTTTTGTATTTTGCTCCATTTTTGCTCCTTTTTGCTCATTTTTGTTCCTTTTTCCTTTTTAGACCTTTTTACATCACCTACATCCAAAAACACAAAAAATACTTTTCATTAAAGCATAATATCCTTAGAAATTGATAAGAATTAAGACATAAAGAAATAGGTATTTTTTTATAGATCAGTATCTCCACCGGCCCTAGGAATTTTCCGGGGCTTGCTATCCGGAGGTCAGATCCGAACATAAGGTTACACTGGTTGACGAAGGAGACTGTGCAGAAAGGTCTGAAAAAGTCGTGATGGGCTATGTGTGGAGGTATAAAGTCGCCCCCCTTGTAGATGTTAATCATGCAGCTGTTGGGTATGCAATCTGTAGGCAACACCCTCCATGCTATCAACATTCTTACCATTCTCTTGATGATTCTTGGCATCAGATCCACCTCACTGCGATGGAGTATCCCTGGTGGGTTTCCTTTTCTGTCTTTTGCGAAGTTGTAGCAACACCCGCACTGGATAGTAACTCTTCCTTTTCCTGGCATCCATCTTCGGGGCTCTGAATAGGTCTTCTCCCTCAAGCGGCCAGCTTGGCCCATTTTTTGAAGTTCAAGAATACAATCTACAATTTGCTGTTGTTCGTAATCTGAGAACACATCCATATGTGACTCGAGGCCTTCCAAGATATTAATTCTCTTGCCTCGGATTCTCTTAAAATATTCAAAGATCTTCTTCTCAACTTGCTGCAATTTCTCCAGCTAGTAATCCGGGATTATCTGAAGTCCTCGGGGTCTGGTAACATATTGTGGGATGTACGACTCAACTCCAGCACACTCTCCTGCATGTCTCGGCTACTCGGGGATAGTCTCTGTCGGGACATCCTCCGGGGTTGCTTTCGCAACAAGACTCTTCAGAACTGGTGCATCTGTCTGGCGTTGTAGCACCGATTTTGTCTTTGACTTTCTCAGAATTTCTTTCATCTTTTCTGTTGTTCTTGAAGTTGATTTCCTCTTTTCTGGTTCCTGATGAACCGGTTTCCTCGGGGTATTTGTATTGACGATAGCAACTGTCTCTTCATGCTGATCCGCTGCTAGCTTGGTTAGCATCTTGCGAATGCGGCGGTTCTTGTTTCTTCGTTGGGTAGGAGTGAGAGTAGCTCTTCTCACCTACTGATTTCTTGTGGGCACGGCACTGAAAAGTCTGCCCTCTGCTGTAGCAATCATGGACTTAACCTTCTTGTCCTCTCCCGTTGCATGAGTGGTGTTTGCTTTCCTCTTCTTGCTGGTGGACTGCTGGCTTGGGCCACCCAATTTCATCACTGTATGGCTGCGGAATTCCTCCCGGTCAACCGAAGTCCAATCAGTTTCTTCATATTGTAGCCTAGCTGGTGTGAAATCAGAGTCGATCTCAATCATGGCCCCATCCTTCATCTTCTCTTCATCGAGTGATAGACTCACGCTATTTTTAAAGTTCAGAACTAACCGCCAGTTCGACATTTCCCTGCGAAAATAAGGAAAGGATCAGGGGCTGTACTAAGAACAAGAACAATAAGAAAATTTATTAATGAACAAATTTCATTCACTTTTTTAAATTTTAAAGAGAGTAGGAAGAGATGAGGAAAGATCAGGAATGAATTGATTTAAAAGGAAGGCATTAAAATTTCATTATTATGATTTCACATGTTTTCATTTAACACATTTTTTGTAAATGATTTTTATCATCCATTTTTATATTTTGGGTTCGGACCCAGTTATAAGTGATTACTGCACCCGTTCTTCTAGGAATGAGACTTCATTTTTGTTAAAGTTCATCCTTCGAAACATCAGGTTGCGTGATACTTCTTCAAATATCGTCCATTAATTGGAAGCATAGGTCGTTCTCCACGACAATTCATCAGTTGGTAAGAACCTCCTGAGTAGACTGTCTCGACCACGAATGGCCCCTCTCATGTCAGTTCAAATTTACCTCCTATCTTGCGGTGCGCAAGAATAGGTCTTCTGAGAACTAGAACTAAGTCACCGACTTTGAATGTCCTTGGACGGACTAGCTTATCGTGGGCCTGGATCATCTTGGCTTGATACAGTTCCAAATTCTACTGCGCTGGAAGTCTTTTCCCTTCCAAGCTTTCTAGTTCTTCTAGTCGTAGCTTGGCATTTTCTTCTGTAGTGATCTTGTTTGCAAATGCAATTCTAAGTGATGGAAGCTGAACTTCTAAGGGTAGAACGGCTTTTGACCTGTACACTAGAGCGTAAGGTGTGGACTGAGTAGGAGTCCTGAAAGTCGTCCTGTAGGCCCATAAGACTTCTAACAACTTCTCGTGCCAATTTCTTTTGTTGTCGTCCAAAGTTTTCTTCAGAATCTGGACGAGAGTTTTATTAAAAGCTTCGGCCAAACTGTTCTCTCTTGGGTAGTAGATTGTCGAATAACGCCAGTCAATCCCGTGCCTTCTGACAAAATTGTTGATCCTTGTACTTTTAAACGCGGACCCATTATTTGAGATGATTCTGTGTGGTACCCCAAAATGATAGACGACTTGATTCTTGAAGAACTGCAACACATGGTGCGCTTTTACTTCTCTGAGCGGTACTGCTTCTGCCCATTTGGAAAAGTAATCTGTAGCTGCAAGGATAAAGTGATGTCCTCTTGAAGAAGGCGGTTCTATCGGACCCACTATATCTGTGCCCCAACACTCAAACGGCCACGTCGCAATTTTCGGATGTAGTACATTTGGAGGTTGATGTAGAACCACTCCATGCACTTGGCACTGGTCACAACTCTTGGCGACCTTCATGCAATCAGTCATCATTGAGGGCCAGTAGTACACTAGTCTTTTGATCTTCATTTTCATCTTCGGACCTGACTGATGAGCGCCACAAAGTCCTGAGTGTACTTATTTAATAATTTCACGAGCCTCGGACTCGCTCAGGCACCTTAGCCACATCTGATCGAAAGACCTTCTGTATAATGTATTGTTTATTAATGCGTAAGACAGAGTTCTTTTCTTGATTTGATGGGCTAATAACTTATCGTCCAATAGGTTTCCTGTTTGCTAGTAGTCAATGAGTGGTTGATGCCAGTCTTCTGCATTTTCTATTACTGCCGCAACTGATTCTTCTTCTTTTTCTGACTTGTGTATCATGTCCATGTCGAGCTGCGAGAGAGCCTGACGTCCCTGAACTGACACTTCAACTGATTCATCCTGCAAATAGGCAAATTCCTTTGCAAGCGGGCTAACACATCTGTAAGAGCATTTTCTCTTCTGGGAATCTTGTAGATCGTTACATTCAGAATCTGCTCTAACAATTTCATGGCATACTGGAAGTACTGCTCAAGTCTTGGTTTTAGAATTCTGTACTGTCCGGCAACATGTTGAATGATCAACTGAGAATCCCTATAGATGTTGATGTCTGTTATCCCCATCTGATTGGTTAATTCCAGTCCAGTTATGAGGGCTTCGTATTCGGCCTCGTTGTTCGTACACGGCTCTGTTAGATGGTAGGAGTATCTTAACATTCCCTGCTCTGGTATTATAAATATTAGTTTGATTCCTAAGGCACTATCATTTGCGATTCTTTATCTTTCTATGCTGAGGATGCTTCGTTGAAGTACAATTCCCAATGCTGATCGTTAGGGTCTTCTAGGCTCACTATCTGCTCTTCTGGCAAGTGGTCATTGAGAGGCGATTCTGCCGGTAAAGGATGTGCTGCGAGGAAGTCTGCCAGGACTTGTCCCTTTACGACACGAAGTGGAACGAAAGTTATATCAAATTGCAATAGTATCATCGACCACCTGGAAAGTCTGCCGGAAAGCGTCGGTCGGGTCATCAAATATTACAACAGATTAAACTTCGAAATAAGGTTGACCTTATGAGAAAGCATGTAATGTCTGAGCTTTTGAGCGGTGAAGATCAGTGCCAAACAATGCTTCTCAATCGAAGGATACTTTATTTCCGTCGGAATTAGAAGATGACTTAAGTAGTAGAGAGCGTTTTCTTTTCCCTCATCATTGACATGGGCTAGTAGGGCTCCAAGAGAGTCATCTAAAGCTGCGATATAAAGTATCAATGGTTGTCTCGAGACTGGGGCTGCTAAGACAGGAGGCGTCATTAGGTATTGTTTGATGTCATCGAAGGCATGTTGACATTTGGAGTCCCAATTAAACTTGGCATCCTTCTTAACCAAAGCAGAAAACGGCTGACACCTTACTGACAAATTTGAGATAAAGCGTCAAAGATATGCCAATTTCCCTTGAAAGGATCGTAGTTGTTTCAACATTTTGGGAGGCGGCATTTTTAAGATAGCTTTAGTCTTCTCTGGATCGATTTCAATTCCATGATGTCGGATAACAAATCCTAAGAATTTCCCGGAGGTGACACCGCAGGCGCATTTCAGGGGATTCATCTTATGATTAAATTGTCTTAATCGCTCGAAAACAATTCTCAAATCATACAGGTGATCTTCTTTTAGTTTGCTTTTAATGACCACATCATCCACGTAGCACTCGACTTGGTTGTGAATGAGATCATCAAAAATTCTCATCATTGCTCTTTGGTATGTTACTCCTGCGTTCTTCAATCCAAAAGGCATCACTGTGTAGCAGTATATTTCGATTGGCATTCTGAAGGCTGTGAGCTTTTCATCTTTCGGTGCCATTTTTATTTGATTGTATCCTGAAGATCCATCCATGAAAGAGAAGATTTCATGTGTTGAAGTAATGTCGATCATCAGTTCTGGAATTGGTAGTGGGAATTCGTCTTTTGGACATGCTTTATTCAAATCTCTGAAATCTACGCAGATTTTGATCTATCCATTCTTCTTTCTGACTGGTACCACCTTAGCTAACCAAGTCGGGTATTGCTCTTCACGGACAAATTTAGCTTCTATTAGCTTCTTAACTTTAGCTATTACTTGTTGTTCAATCTCTAGACGCATTCTTCTCGGAGCTTATCTGACTGGAACAACAGTGTGATCCACTCCTAGCCTGTGAACTGCAACCTCTGGAGCTAATCCTGACGTTTTGTCATAACTCCAAGCAAAACAGTCCTTGAATTCCATTAGTAGCTTGGTCATATTTTCGCAGTCTTCTTTATTGAGTAAGGAGCTAAAAAAGGTCGGCCTAGGCTCTTCGCTAGTACCTAAGTTAACTTCCATTAACTCGTCTATTGTAGATTTAATTTCTTCCTCGAATTCTGGCAGGCATCTCCGATTGGTATATCTTCAAGATCTTCTGAAGCTTCCAAGTAGTCTTCATTAGGCTTGCAAGTGACAACCAAGCAAAATCCCATATCGTAAACTGATCCTATTGTGCCGAATCCGAGACCATGTTTTGAATTGGGAGGCCGGCTGACATTGTTCCATAATTTTTCAAAGTGTTGTGATCGACCTTTTGTCCATCGTCAAGGTAAGACACCATGTTGAATTAAATTTTGAACACATGGAGAGTACCACTCAAAAGGCAGTTCCATTAATTCGGAAGAAGTAACATCTTCAAATTGTACATCATTTTCAATTCTGGAAGAAGAAGCACCACGGTAGAATTTGATCGGTTTAGTACCGCCACCATGTACTTCCTTGACCACCATACCCTCGACCTTATTAGAATGGATCGGGGTTAGGGTCATAGTATGTACATGATGATTAATCTTCTCGTACATTGATTTATATTCTTCGTTCTTTTCGTCTTCAAGAGAGATCATGAACTGTGGTTTCTTCTGACTTATTCTCACTGCTTCTTTCTTGGTTTCTTCTTTTTCGAAAATGTTCTCCCAATCAACGTTGATGACCGATTCCTTTTGTCCAACTGTTCCAACGTCTCTTCCACGACCCCGTCCCCGGCCTCGACCTCGGGTGCGAGTTCTGAAGAAACCTTCACCATCTCGCCGTAAGGGAGTGGTGAGTAACTGTTGGACAAGAACTTCAGGCTTTTCATCGTCTCGAACTTCTTTAGTTTCATTTGGTACAGTGCTTCTGGAGAAGATTGTTTTCTTCGGTGACACGTAGTAGGCCGCATCTTCATGGATTCCGATCTCGTGTACGGAGAATGGTTGCAAGTCACCCTTGATACACTGTTCTCCTCCTTCATAATACTTAATGCACTGATGTAGAGATGACGGTACCATCCAGTTTTCATGGATCCATGGCCGACCCAGTAGAGCATTTAACGGTGTCTCGGAATCAATTATATGGAATTTTGCTATTGTCTTTGCTAAATCACCAGTTTTCATTAACAGTGTTATCGATCCGAGAGCTCTCTCTCCTTTCTGATTGAAGCCTCTTAATAACATCTTGTCTGCTTCAAGCTCGCGAGCATCAATTACCAAATATGCTAGCGTCTGAAGATTCATTATGTTGATTGATGCTCCTGGATCAACCAACACTCTAGAGAACGTAAACTTCCAATAGTGACTGAAATGTACAACAGTCGGTTGTGATCAGCTGTTCCTAGTATTAGATCATTGTCCGTGAAGGTAACACCTCGCTGTTCTTTTAACGAGCAAACCTCGTCGAGGGAATTACCGGCCATTTGAGCTAAACAAATCTCTGGATCAAGTAAAGCCTTAATTAGAGCCTCTCTCATCTCCTTCGACAAGATCAGAGCGTCGTATTTGCTCAGTTTGGCTGGTAGCTTCCTAAGATGGGCTAGCACGTTATAGTCCACTTTATTACCATGTTCCTTGGTTTCTTATTGAATGGGAAATTCCTCTACTGGGGTTGGCTCCTCCTGAGCAACCGCCTGCTTTCCTTTATCCTTTGAACCCATTCTCGGAGGTAGAACTTTTCCGCTCCTTAGATTGACTTCTGTTATCTCTTCTGAATTTGATGCTGGATCTGCCAGTGTCTCCCCTTGAATCAGAATGAATGGCTCTTCTGGCGTTGCTTCGGAATCTGATAACTCCAATTCTATCGCGATTGGAGCTCCTCGAAATTCGCAAATAGACTTGTTGCTTTTTGAGCTTTCGTAGCCATCTTTGTGAACTTCTTCTTCATCGTGGTCATCTAGGTTGTGTATGATTTGAGAATCATTATTCGTATTGGAATCGAGATCCGGATTAGGTTGGTTTTTGTTAGTCACGTAATCGTTAGAAACATTCAAAACATAGCCAACGCCAAAACTCTTATCATTATAAGATCCCGCCGGGGTGAGCAAATAATCATACAGAGTCAGAGGTCCGAGGGATTTCTCCCCCGAATCAGAAACAATGATCTTAGGATAAGCAGCCCCTAGTCTACCCTTCAGAGCCTCGGTCTTTTCTTCTTTCACGATCTTCTCCTTCTCATGGGGCAGTTCTTCAATTGCAAGTGATAGTGCCGGCTTGGCAGGTTTCAAACTTTGAGTTGAAGCGCACACTAAAGCGGTTTGGATGCGATCCAGAATTTTCTTCGAAGACTTTGTCCAGATGGTACTCCATCCATCATTGGTCGTGTACGGGTCTATCGGAACAATAGGATCCGTCGAGATAACACTGAAGGAACCTCCTTTTTGGGGTTCCTTCATGTATTCCTTCTGGATCGTTATGTTCCCTTTCCGGAGATTGTCATCAAGGCAACTCTTGAAAGTGATGCAATCCTCTACCTCGTGCCCGAGCATCCGGTGGTAAGGGCGTAGGTTTGGATGATCTTTCTTATTGACTTCTTCTCGGTCTCTTGGGCTCGGTAGCCGAAAGTCCGGTGTCTTCATTAAACTGCGGAACATTTTTGTTACTGCTTCAGTCTTGAATGAATATTCCCTATTTAGAAGTTCTTTCAAGGTACGCGATGAACGAGGTGATTGTTCATAATGCTGAGGCGACTGATAGCTTGGTCGAGGCTATTGATAGCCCTGCTGAGGTTGCAGATAAATCTCTTGTGGTTGTTGGTAAGTCTGTTGCGGTGGTTGATAACAAGGCTGTGGCCGTTCTGGCTGTATCTGCACTGGCTGCTTGCCCTTATCCACTGCCG
Organism: Papilionanthe hookeriana x Papilionanthe teres; assembly: GCA_022702705.1. Taxonomy (NCBI): domain Eukaryota; kingdom Viridiplantae; phylum Streptophyta; class Magnoliopsida; order Asparagales; family Orchidaceae; genus Papilionanthe; species Papilionanthe hookeriana x Papilionanthe teres. Next base: position 106,468,549 of record CM040426.1, read on the forward strand.
CGATGATTCTGGATTTCTTTTCGAATGCTTTTATGGTCTTCTACTTATCGGTCTTCTCCATGAAACTTAGCTTCTTTGCCTCCTCTTGCAAGCTCCCGGCCTTGCTAAGAAACTTCTCTAAAGTCTTGATTGTAAATCCTTTAAGGAGAAGTGTTATTGGGCCATGGATACTCCTCAGTAGGATACCGACTGCGTGTTGTTCCTGAAGCTGTGGTTCACATTTCATGCTTAAATTCCTCCATTGAAGTATGTAGGCCACTAAAGTTTCGTTTAGTTTCTATTGCTCCACCACTAGATCACCGATAGTGATGTGGTGCTGAGCCCCGACAAACCGCTTAACGAAGAGGTTTTCTAGTTCTGTAAAGGTCTTAACTGAAACATTTGGCAATTTTGCGTACCAGTCGAAGGTGATCCCTGACAAACTGCTGACGAACTAACGGAAGAGTAAAGCGTCACTCCCACCGGCATTGCAACAACTAGCACGAAAATGTGCGACATGCTGCCGGCGGTTTCCCGTTCCAAAGAAAAGTCTTGAACAGTAGGTGGTATGAAGCCTTTCGGGTATTAGACTGCATCAAATTCTTCGGGGTAAGGTCTACCCGTCTGAATAGATGTTCCGCTCTTAGATTGTGCTAAATCTTCTCGCACCTGCTGTTCTACCATGTTCTTAATGTCCTTTTCTAGAATCATGCTTTGTGCAGGATCCTTCTTCGGTTGTTCGTCTTCGTTAACGGATGTGATCTCTTTTCCTCCATCTGCAATATGGATGATCTCTAGGGGTGTCTCTTTCTGAGGCTGTACCAGACTCTGGAGAGTGGCTAAAGCGGCAGCCATCTCTTCCAACCTCTTAGCCATCTGGGAAATTATATCATTCTTTTCTTGAAGACGTGCTCTCATCACTTCCGGTTCATCTCTTTCTGCAGCTGCCGGAGCACCTTGCGAAGCCGATGATGCTCGTGTCTCAACCATATTGATCTCAGCATATTCTTCATCCATGAACTCTAATGAATCTACTTCATTTTCCAACTTTTCTCCTCTTTCTTTTGCCAACCGTCGGATGTCTCTCCTTAGCTTTCCTATAACATCCTCTAGGGGTCTCTTCCAGATGGTCTCGCAGTTGTCATGTGATGGCTGTTGAACTTCTTCCTCAGGGGTTTCTTTCACTGCAGTAGCACTTTCTTCTGATTCCGGCTCTTTGATGAAGCTTTTCTTCTCAGGACGTTGTGTTGGTCTCGGTTTGGTGATAATAGGTCGCCACACCATCCTTCTTGCAGCAGAAGGTCTAGGACCAGACGGTCTATCGGCTATATGCTGATAGGTGGTGTCCTCCCTAATATGATGACCCGATATAACCACAGGTGAACTAGCCCTCATCTTCTTCCTTGGCTTCTCTATGGCAGTGATAGGCTCTACTCGTGATCCGAGATGGGACTTAACTAGTACTCGTCCCATTCTCCTCAGGATCTCTGATACGGGGCACTTTTCTTTCTTTGCTAATTTCTCTATCACAGCTTGCAGCTGAGCAAATGGTGTAGTCTTAACCATTTTTCTTTTGTAGATACTATAGTATGCAGGTCGGGGCAATGTCGCGGCGATTCTTCAGACATCTTCTTCATCCGATGCGGCAGAGAGAGGGTGAAACCTACTTCCTTCCAACAGAGGTGTATACTCAGGCAGTTCTTCCTTTTTTTCAGGAAACTTTTCCAGAAAGGCAACTTCAACGGCTTTGGCCTTCTCGATCCTGGCTATCTTTCTGCTTCTATTTCGTTTTTGAGTCCGAGTCAGGGGTACAACTCTTGAACTTGACCCAATCTCGAAAATAGATGATATTGTAGCAAAATCTGTACCCTCCACGGTGATTGGCTCATCACAGACTTGGATTTCCTTCCCCTTCAGTTTGGCAGAAGCCGGGGCGGGTGTAGAGATGACTAGGCCGGTGGGGGTAGAGATCACGGTCCTCCTACAAATAGCAGTACTTCTTTCAGCTCAAACCCTTTGCAGGGGATGGAATTCTTGAGTCGATTTCAGGTTGAACTCAATTACATGTTTCTCAGTTTCTAGTACTTTGTCCATTAGTGTGAAGAGAGTGACATCAGCGAACTTAACATTCGTATTGTCGAATCCTTGTCCAAAATGGATGATTCCATTGTTAGGCAATTCATCCTTATAGACAGCGAAGTCCATTCCATTGGTAAAGGAGAAAATTAGCTTTGGTGCAGACATTTTCTGCAAGGTAAATTCCGAACGTCAGTCCCAAATTATGCTTCCTTTCACCTCAAAACTTAGGGCAGAAAAGAAAAAGTCCGAACACATTTTAATTTAGCTTAATGTATTTGCGATTTAAAAGAGTTCATTTATTAAAAGGTTGTTTATTAGAGGATTTGTTTGTTAGGAGGAAGGTTAAAGGAAAGGCAAAGGATTTGATTTAAAATTGGAAAGGAAGAGAAAGTTTCCTAAGAATTTTCAACTCGAGGGACCGCTCCTAAGCCAACACCTATTGAGGGTCCAACCCACCTCAGAAAAGTGGCAAAAGGATTTCGGAACCTCTCTGTTTAGGGGTGTCTAAACAGTGGCTCCGAAATCCAAGAGAGTTGACTATACCCGTTCAAGACAGAAATGAACGTGGTATTTCAACGGAAAGAATGATAGTTTGATCCAAAAGGGGCATGGTTTCACTATCGATTTATGAAAGCAAAACCATCTGATTAAAATTAAGAGAGGAACTAGTCCCCAGTGGAGTCGCCAGAAATTGTCAGAATATTTTTAGGTTTGTGTTTTGAAAAGGGGTCACCTACAGAAGTTATCGGCGAATTTTAAATTTAATTTAAATTTAAATATATATATAGTTTTAGAAAGAAGCATTTGATTTTGAAAATAACTTTAAGTTTAAAATTATTTCAAGATATGAAATCAAACAGATCTCACATCCCAAATAGTTTATATAAACGAGCACCACATCACAAACCATGTATCTATCTCGAAGGACAAACACACTGCTTGACGATGGGGCTCGATTAAATAAACTAGAAGATTTGTGACATTCATTTGGTCTGCGAACTAATTTTATAAGCCGACAAGTTCCCCTGCTTAATATAAATGAATTAAGCAGGGTTTATATTACCTGGGTTCTTAAAGTTCCCTATGAGGGCACGCCCCTATAGTTAATTACATCTTAAATGTCTGAAGTCACTCAAGAAACTCTCGATAATGATTAGTGGTTTTGCTCTCAAGAATTTCAAAATTTAAGGTTTTCAAACAATTCAATTTTGAAAATTTTAATTGGAATGGATCAAATTTGGAACATTTATTTTAGGAATCCAATGGAGGAGAAGTAGGAATGTCACGAACCTGAAGTGAACTTCGGTGACATCCCAACTATCCTATTATTTGGCTTCAATTTGAGAGATTATTTAATGTTGTAATCCTGCCAATTTTTATTAATTAGGACTTATATTAGTATGACATAATCATACAAACAGCCTTGAAGGTGTGAGGGTTTATGTCATACCAAACAACTACCTTAGAACCTTAAGACCAGTTAGGGCTTAATTTACATAATATGATTATGCAAATGCCTAACAAAAAATTAAGGATTTATGTTGCACTAGGAAAACTACCTCGAAGTACTATGGCTTTGTTATTTAAACTAAGAAAGGTTTTGCTGATGTAGATTCCGGTTTTGCTGACAACGATGGCCGTGCTGCCCATTATGATCCAAGCTCCTTATTGTTGCAGAGGTTTAGTTTTAGAAAGTGAAAATCAGGAGATGAGAGAAGTGTTTTGGTTTAGAAAAGTTTTAAAGTCCAAATGTCTTTAATGTTTTATTAGGGGAATCTTAAAGTTAATTATAACAACATCGGTTAAGATCCCACGGTTCCATCATTCCGGCACTGTTATTTTTATCGGATTCACTTAGTCCAGATGATTTTGGTAATCTTAACTAAATGAGTTCCACACTTTCTTTTAGACCGTGGGAAATCCCGTTAGCAACATGTAGGATACATCATCCGAGGTATTCCCTATCATCCAACAAGACGTTTTAATTTAGTTATAGTTGTAGTTTTGTATTCTGTTTGTTATTAAATTTTGAGTTGTTTTATATTTTGCAATGTTGTGGCGGTGAATTTTATCTTGTTGTGACTTTTAATTTTAGTTTTGAGTTTCAGTTTTTTGACTATCATAAAGGTTTCAGTTTTCATGCAACAATCTTGTTTAACATGCAAGAAAAGTAAAGGGCAGTACATGTAAGTAACTTTCAATAAAATAAAAGCGTATCTGGAGGGTCTTCCCGTCATTCCAAGCTACACTTAAAACACATATTAAAGCATTTATATAATTTACAAGAAAACACCTAGGTAAAGCTAAGGGAAGGTTTTGGTTGTCTACCAAAGTCCTAATCCTATAGCTAGTCAATTCCTATGACGTCTAGGTTCTTTTTTTTGTTAAGGATGATTTTATTCACCAAAGAACAATTAAATTCAATTGTTCTTCTTAAAACATCTCATTGCATTGAGAAAGCGCTTAGAACGAATCCTAAAACATCTTTTCAATTCATCTGAGATCATTTCGAGTCCAAATGAATTTCATTGTAGAGGTGAATCAATCATCCAGAAATTTTAGTTACGTTTTAACTTTTACTCAGTGAATTAGGATGTTTGATTATCCTATGAGTGAAGTGACATTTCACTTGATGTTTCATTTAAGAGTTATGATAACGAAAGCCTTTAAGGGCAAATTATTTTATTAAAGATTTTAAAGATTTAAAATTGGAATTGATGATTTAAAGTGGTTTAATTTAGTTATGAAATTTTAATAATTTTATGTTTTGAATATTGTTCAAGTTGTTTTAATTTAATTAAATCTTTTCATTTTAAATGTTCTCAATATATTAGATCAATTTGGGTTGAAAGAGGTGTTTAGATTATTCAATTTAGATTTTAATGATTTAATTTTAATTTAATTGAAAAATCTTAGATTAATTTTTTAATTGGTTTGATTTCAATGTTTCAAGTTTGTTTTAGATTTGCTTTCAAGTGATCTTTGAGATTAATTTTAATGTTTTAAATTTATTTCAATTTGATTATCAAATTACTTAATGTTTTAAGCTTTTAATTTAATAAGGGTTACTCCTTTTCTTTTAATTTATTTAATTTATTAATTTAAATTATCACTTTAAATTTAATAATAATAAAAAAAACTAAATATTATTAAAGTGATTCATTTAGGGATTTTTTTTAAATTAAAGAAGTAATATCTTCTTAAATCATATCCCTGTTTTTTAATAAACAAAATTTTGGTTATTCTTCCGAGATTCAAATGATTTAATTAATTAATGTTCCATTTTTGATATTTTTAAAGTGTTTAATGGGTTTCTACCCTTCTATTCTTTAAGTTTCAGTCATCCAAAAGAAGATTAATATTAGATATTTTACCCTCCCTTTGATTAGACCTAAGGTATTAATTAGGGTTAAAGTTGTTTAATTACCTTTATGCCCCTTTAGGCTTATCTATTTCATAACTCACTAAATTAAACTCAAATGAACTTGAAATTTTTATGTCACCTCACTCACATGTCAATTAAGACAATAAAGGAGAAAATGTGATTTTTCTAAATTTAATTTAATTTATATATTTATTTTTGTGAAAAATAAGGGTTTTCAATGAAAATTCAACAACATGACCAAGGAAAGGTTTCTATCCTTAGGAAAATTATGGGATGTTCGTACTGACCAGAGGACCATTTGGACCAATTTTGGTGATTTTTTGAATTATATTTTATTTATTATAATTATTATGAGTTTTGGGGTATTAATTAATTATAAAATAAAATTAAACTTGAAAAATGGATTTTATATTTTTCATAAATCTCTTTTACCTCAAGGAGTCCAGAGAAATAAATTTTATAATTTTATGATTTTTATTTGATTTATTAGAATTAATTTAGTGAAAAGATTAGAAAACCCATTTTTTAATATTAGAAATTGTCTTAAGCCTTTAAAAATTAATATCTTAACCTAGAGACTTGGGAAAAATATTTGGTTTATTCCTAAGTGATTAGGGGTCAAAATGTGATATTTTTGTGATTTTTAATACTTTTATGATTTTTATAATTTTTTTAATTATTAAAATATTAAAGTATGGTGGAAAATAAAGATTTTTGAAAAATTACAATTTTAATTTTCATAGACTCCTCTGATATTAGAGAAGTCCTAAAACCAATTTGGTGAATTTTAAAAATGTTTTTTTGGGAGTTATGAATTTTTAAATTTTAATTTTTGTCATGTGACTTAATTAATCCATTTAGTGGTGCTTCTCACTTCCAATTAATCTCAAATTTTTATGTGAGGTTCCCCTGATCCTAAAGTCCAGTGAAGAATGATTTTCAAGTTATTTTCATTTGTGGTTAACCCTAATTAATTAAAATTTAGTTTTGAGTATTTAGGCCAATTAAGGTTGTTCTTAATGAATTAACTCAAAATACATTTTTCCTAGGGTCCTCTGGTCCTAAGATAATTTTCAAAATTTTCCTAGAATTTAATGAACAATATGCTAATTATTGGAATTAAAATCCCAAAACAGAGACATGAACTTGAAAAATACATAACTTGGATAGAGATGACCTCTGACCTTGGAAAATTCAGAGAATGTCCCCAAGAACAGAGACTACAAAAGCCCTATGGTCTCATGCCATGGTGAATTGTCTATGCAAATGGAGAATTAAAACACTAAAATCAGTGAATAATTAATTAAAAGTAAAATACTCGTCAAAATAACTTGATTTCTTTTCCATATTATTCTCCTCTGTTCACTGAGCAAGAGGGTATTTTTATTTTATTTTTATGATTTTTCTATGCAAAGATATGATTTTTTAAAGTTTTAGGTATTTAAATGAATAGAAAAAATCCTATTTATCTACTTAACCCAGTCAACATCGCGTCAACCTACGACGGATCGAAAGACCACGCGGCGTGCTTCTATTTGACGCCGCCATCTGAGTCAGCCGCCACGCATCCCGCGGTCCCTCTCCTTCTTCTGATCCGATGCAATCTGAGCCGTTCAACCGATACACGCGCGATCCAACGACGCCTGGTCATCGTCTACGACTGGTGTGTCCCATGAGCCGTCCACACTCAAACCCTAAGATCTCTCTCATTTCACAACGGATTTTCGTGTTCTTATGCTTTATGGATTCGTCTTGAGGAGACGAACACATCCATACAATTTACATGCTATGAAATTAAGCCAATCAAAATAGAGATTCTCTGGAAGCTAGGGAGAAAGGAGAGGTCTATACCTTGGCTCTGAGAAGTGAATCTTCAACCAGAGAGTTGTGGCACCTTCAATTGCACCCAAGGAGGCTCCAGATGAAGTCTCTGGCTTTGGGGAATTGCCTAGGTATGAAAGTGACCAGGGCCGATTTCAGACTTTGGAGGATAGAGCAATTGGGTGGCCTGGAGAGGGGGCTTTCAATGGGGAACTCCTTCTCTTGGCCTTGTGCAGGTGTGGGTGAGTTTAATTTGATTTTGGTAGATGTTTAAGAGATGTCCTGGTTTTTGGGAGGATTTTTGACTGAGAAATTGAGCTCTGTCAATGGGGATTAGGGCAAAGGGACACTGGGGATCAATTGCTCTAGGTTAAGAGAAGGTCTTGGAGCAATTATGGCAGAGTTTTGTTAAGCTCTGGTTCATCATCTTTTTTTGGCCGAGAGGGGTGGAGTTTAAATAGGGGTGGCTGGAGGGCCTCCCAGGGGGGGTTTGATGGCTTGGATCCACTGCTCTGGTGAGGAGAAGAACAGTCATGGTGTCCACTGGCCATGATACAAGTCAACAAGGAAGAATTCAAAATTTGGCTCACATGGGTTCTGTCAGCCTGGTGTTTTCCGGCAGCTGTGGTGGCTGGCCGGCCAGAGTCGGGTCACCATCCTGATCAGGAGGGTTAGGGCTTGAGACCTGTGAGCTCAATTGGAGTTGGCCAAGTGTAAAGGGGCTATATTGAAATGGAATGGGGGAGGCTCATTTTGGGTTCAATTTGGTCAACCCATGCTTTTGGCCTAGGTGCACCCCCCAAGACCTGATTTAGGGCTGAAAAAAATTACTTGGATCAGCCTCCCATGTGTGGTGAAGCCCTATCCAAGGTGAGGTGGCTAATTTTTTTTAAAGTGTATCATGAATGGGGTTAAAAAATTTAGTGAAGGGTTAAGAAAGTAATCCCCTCTTTTTCCATTAATGGGTTGGTGAGGTGGAAAGGACTACTTATGGCTTGCATATGGCTTATGCATGGCTCCATGGCTGGCTTGAAGCCAAGTTTAATCAATTTCATGGAAATAGTTTTAAGGATTTTGGATATTTAGGGGTAATTTGGCACATGGCTTAGTTTTAGAAAATTTTAATGATGAATTTGAAACTTAGAGAGTGACTTAAATCAAAGGGATGATGAGGTGAAAGTGTCATGTAGGCTTTGGATTGATTTTGGGCCTTTTGAAATCATTTTGGATGGGCTTTTAAAATGGTTTAAGGAAGTGAGCTTTATGTTTCAAAATGGACTTTTGGATGAAAAATTTTGTGAAGGACCATGCCAAATAAATGTTGGGTTTAGTTTAGGGATGTATCATGAGTGATTTGGAGTTGAAATGGGTTTAATTTGGGCTTTTTTGATAATGGCTTCAAGATGGGCCAAAAAGGACTAACTTGGGCTATCTTGGGCTAATGTTGAGCTAATGTTGGTTTTAATGTAAAATCAATGTTGGTAAATGTTTATAGGAGTGTTAAAAAGAGTTTCCGATTTTGGTTGGGCTTTGATTTAGGGATTTGGGCCTATTTGAGTTAGGTTTGAGTTTAGGCCAATTTAAAGGATTTTGGTTTTGGGCTAGGTTTGGGTGGAGTTTAGGTTCAAATTTGGGGCAACTCAAGTCAATTTTTTTTTTGTTGAGATGTTAGGAAGGTTTTTGATAGGATTTGGGGCTAATTGGGCTTGAGTTGGGTTGGTTTGGGCTAGTTTTAGATCATGGGCCAAATTTGGGCCATAGGCTTCAAATTGAAATTGGATTCAAATGTTCATCAAATTGGAATTGAAGTTTAGAATTTAATTGGATCAAAATTGAGGTCACTTCGGTTGGTTTGGTGGGACATTGGGTTCACTTTGGGTTAAAAATGGGTCAAATTGGGGTTTTGGCAAAAGTGAACCAAATTGGCAAAATTGGCTTATGGTGTAGTTGAACAAAATGAAATTGAGAATATTTGAGATTTTCTAGAATTTGTTGGGAATTTTCTGAATTTTTGGAATTTTTGGGTTAAAAGGGTATTTTGGGTATTTGGAGGGTATTGGGAGGTATTTTTGGAATTTTTGGTGTATTTGGCTATGGATGATCAATTTGAGTGGAGAGAAATGTTTAGGACTGATTTTTAGGAATTTTGGGTAATTTAGACAATTTTGCAAATTTTGGGCAATTTCAAGGGCATTTGGTAGGCTTGGTGGGTTTAGGGTCCCGGGGGTCAAAAATTGAAATTTTGGAAAAAATGAAGATTGATCAAGTGTGAGTGAAATGTTTCATTTTGGTTGAGCCATGAAGCCATATTAATCTCATAAGAGCCATGAGAGGACTCATTTGAGGCACTCAATATGTTGTTCCCAACCCTCTTAGCCAAAGACCTAGGGGTTAAGGTCCATCCATATACGTTACCTACATGTGTCAGGGAGTCAAATTAGTTAAAGGTAGTTTTAGGATTTGGAATGTGTGTGTGTGCAAGCTTACCCTCACCAGACCAGGCCACCTAGGGTAATCCTAAGGCCAAAGAGTCGTATAGGATACTCATCCTTTAAACCTCCACATTTGATTTTAACCCTCCAACTGGCTTAGGGGTTTACAATCAAACTTGTGGGGTTTGAAGGGATCCAAGAAGTGTTTTAATTTCTAAGTGATGGGTCCCATTTCTAGTTCTCTAAGATAGTCAAGGAGAAGCCCTATGGCTAGATCCTAAGTACTAAGGAGAGAGAAGAGAAAAGACCTCATCAAAAATGAGGTCAACACTAGCGAGATGTAAATTTGCATCCTCATTAGGTGTTCCAACAAATTGCTTATTTTGTACCATTTGAATAATAACAGGTTTAAGTTCAAATGAATTAGCAGCAACATCAGGATTTCAAATAGTTATATGAATTTCATCTGCTGTTGGGTTAGCATAATCTCTCAAAGGTCTTGGCAAATTTCCAATATCATTTCTCTCATTATCTTGAATATTCGCCATTTCACAAGGAATTTCAATTTGTTTTTGTTGTTTTATAATTTTTCTGACAGTACGCTCTAACTCTGAATCGTAAGGCACTAAACCTATAGATCCACTACTACGCATATATAATAACAAAAATACTTTTTTTTTACTTTGACTTCGTTACCTCCCTAGCAACAGCGCCAAAAACTTGATGCGCGGGACTTATATTGCAAGAATTTATGAACTCAAATTTATATATTTTTTAATGATTTTGATAAGTCCAAGCATTCAACGCAAGTATACGTATCATATCAAGTAATACAGGGCTTTAATAGAGCTCCAGTTATCGATCCCACAGGGAGGTTTTAAGTTGAAGTAAAGTAAAAGTTTCACAAGTTATAATAAAGCACCGAAATCCTATACTCTAATTGCATTTAAAGTTCAACACTTACTTCTACTACTACTATGCAAAAAACAGTAAAAACTAACTAAACTAAAATTACTTCTAATAACTTGAAAACAGAATTATCTAACAGACACACTAAACTAAGTATTTGAAAGATATTTTGATATATGTGAGAAAAATATCTTTCTTCTTGCAATGAGAATATGATGTGCGAATTGATATGGATCAATTATCTAATTTATTGTGCGAAATATTAGCATATATGATTCTTTACCTATAAAAGAGTACCCCCTCCTCTAAATAAGAAAAGAACATTGACATATTCTAAGTTTAGTCATTAACTCTAAGGCTAGGCTGGGAGGATACCGGCTCTCACTTCGGAGCTCCCACTCAACCTTCACCCGAAGGCTAACCTTTGATATTAATTACTAATCTTAGAACCAATTTGGGGATTTCAGCCTGTCACCCTAAAATCTCCACATTGAAGTCCTTTAAAACACATTTATCTATTTATTTGCACGCAATTCCCATAAACTACGCAATTCATCCATGGAAATTAAATGGATCTTTCATTATTGTTGTAGGACATTAAATCATTTCAAACTTAATGTTCAACAACATATTTTAACATTTCAATTGGCCAAATCGAAAGTAAATTAAGTTCTAAATGAAAAACCATCACAATCTCTTCAATACGTTAAAGCACATCAAATCCACATCAAACCATCATCACATCTCTAAGCAAGTAGAAAGACAAAGAAGACTACTCAGAATTCATGGAGAAGATATAATAAAACATGGATTTTATATATAAAAGAAAAGTCATATAAACCACAAAAGAAAATACAACTTATCTATTTATCTTCCCCAATGCAATCCCTTTGAAGTTACTTTTAATCCTCTTCTGTCTTCTTTACAACACTTGGTTCTCTCTTTAGAAGGGAAATGAAGAAGAAATCTCTCACTTTACTTCTTCTCATTCACTCCTTAGAGAAGAATTCCTCTCAAATCCTCACTTCTACACACTACTCTACTAAACCCTAACATTTAACACACACTAAAACACTAAGAGAGAGAAATAGAATGCAAGAGAACCCCATCTCTCTCGTCCAAAATCAGCTATTTAAGAGTTAGGGATGAAATCCCAAGAGTTTACATAGGCATCCCTTCAAAATTTCGCCAAAACTATCAAATTTTGAATTCCAGCAACTTTAGGCTCCGGCAACGCCAGATAGGGCGTCGGCGGTGCTCTATCGTGTTGAATAATTGTTGGAGTCTCTGGATTTGGGCGTCGGCAGTGCTAGAACACCTTTTCCACTATTTTACTCCTTTTTGCTCCGAATTCGTTTCTTTTTGCATCTTTTCATTCGAATCAACTAAAATCATCATACCTATAACAAATCATGAAAAATACCTTTTTTTAAAGTGCAATATCACCAAAAATGGGTAAAATTAGATAGCAAAAACTGTATATATTTTTGGTGCATCAGTACATAATGTATTGGACTCACCCAAGCACTATCCGAAATAGGATAAATAATTCCAGCTTCCATCCATTTTAAAAATCTCTTTCTTAACTACTTCTTTCATTCTTGGATTCAATCTCCTCTGCAGATCAACTCTCGGTTTATGTTCTTCATCTAATAAAATTTTGTGCATAGAAATTAAAGGACTGATTGCTTTAATATCTGCTAAAATCCATCCAAAAGCTTTCTTGTATCTTTTTAAAATTTCCAACAACTTCTGTCCTTGATAATCACTTAGCTCCAAAGATACAATACTGGCAGGGTAGATGATTCTCCTAAAAACATATACTTCAAATGATTAGGGAGAATTTTCATCTCAAGTTCAGGAGGTTTTATTATAAATGGAATTAAACTTTTATTTCTACCTTCCATAGTGTCTAATACTTCAAATCTCTCCTGAATATACTCCAAATCTTCATTCTTCTTACTATTTGAATTTTCTTCATTTTCAATTTCTTCTTCAAACATATTTTCATACTCTACTTCTTTTTCAAATATATTTTCGAAATGATCATTTCTCAAATATTCACAGACCTCCATCCTAAAACATTCATTATCTTTTTCCATTGAGGGATATTTCATAGATTTTAAAATATTAAAGGTCACCTCTTGATCATTAACTCTCATAGTTAATTCTTCTTTTTGAACATCAATGACTGCTCTTCTAGTAGAAAAAATGGTCTTCCCAAAATGATTGGAATTTCTTTATCTTCATATATATTAAGTACAATAAAATTCACAGGAAAGATAAATTTATCCACTTTCACTAACACATCTTCCACCACTCCTTTAGGGTAAGTAATGGAATGATTGTCCAACTGAAGAGTCAAAGATGTAGGAGAAATTTCTCCAATTCCCAACCTTTTGAAAGTTGATAAAGGCATAAGATTAATACTAGCTCCCAGATCACATAAGGCTCTTCCAAGAAATTTTTCACCTATAGCACATGGAATAGTGAAACTACTAGGATCTTTAAGTTTTTCCGGAAGCTTCTTCTGAATAATTGCACTACACTCTCCGCTAAGTGCAATAATTTCATGATCTGTAAATTTTCTTTTCTTTTTTAGAATATCCTTCATAAACTTGGCATAGTCAGGCATCTGTTCTATTGCTTAAACAAAAGGAATATTTATCGTTAATTTTTTAAGGATCTTCAAAAAAATTTTAAATCTGTTATCAGTGTTTTGTTGCTTCAATCTTTAAGGAAATGGAGGCGGTGGGTTTTCAACAGTAATATTCATTGGGTCAAGAGGATATTTCATGTATGGATAAATCTTGTTTGAATAGCCTTAAGTTGTTCCTTATTTTGATCTTTTGGATTGATCTCAACTTTACTTGGAAGTATTTTGGAAGGTCTATTATTAAGTGCAATGAAAATATGCCCCAATTGATTTTCGATATTTTTCATCGCAACACCTTGAGCTTGTAATTGATTTCCCTTATTCAGAATCATTTCTTCAGTAGAAAACTTTTTATCCTTAAATTGCGGGTTACTTGAATCCAGGAGGATAAGATGGTCTAAAATTGGTATTTCCTTGATTATTTGAATTTTGAACTAGATTTATAGAACTGTTCCTCCAATGTGGATCAACATTGGCATTACTATTATTCCAATTGAAATTTGGGTGATTCTTCCAACCAGGATTATAATAATTCAAATAAGGATTGTTGTCTATTAATAACATTCAAAGTCTTATAAGGTGTTTGAGATTCTGTTATCTGTCCAAAGGAATTTTCCTCTAACACTTGAGGTGGTCGAGAATAATTCTTTCCATACTGATCTATTTTCTTAGAAAGGGCTACAATTTGAGAAACTATCATAGTCATCATATCTGAATCATGAACACTAGCTACTCTCTTAGGATTTACCCGTTTCTTCAATTAATGTGTATGCTTCATCAAAAGGTTTTGACATTAACGATCCACCAGCAACAACATCTAAATTGATCTTAATGATCCCATTAATCCATTATAAAATGTTTGAATTATTAACCAATCTAGTAAAGCATGATGTGGGCACTTTCTAAGAAGATCTTTAAATCTCTCCCAAGCTTCATATATTGATTCTCCTTCAAACTGACCAAAAGATGTAATATCATTTCTTAACTTAACAGTCTTTAATGAAGGGAAATATTTTGGTAGAAACTTTTGAGCCAGTTCTCCCTAAGTTCTAATAAATCCAGGTGCTAACGAATTTTATCACTCCTTAGCTTTATCCCTTAATGAAAAAGGAAAAAGTCTAAATCTTACAGCATCACTCGACTCTCTGTCATATTTAAAAGTAGCACACAGTTCTTGAAAACTAGCGAGATGTAAAATTGGATCCTCATTATGTGTTCCTCTAAATTGATTATTTTGTACCATTTGGATAATAACAAGTTTATGTTCAAATGAATTAGCAGCAACATCAGGATTTTGAATAGTTATATGAAGTTCATCTGCTATTGGGTTAGCATAATCTATTAAAGGTATAGGCAAACTTCCAATATCATTTCTCTGATTATCTTGATTATTCATCATTTCACAAGGATTTTCGATTTGTTTTTGTTATTTTATTATTTTTCTAACAGTACGCTCTAACTTCGAATCATAAGGTACTAGACCTATAGATCCACCATGACACATATAAAATCACGCAAATACTTTAAAACGTAAACAAACACACACAATTACACACTACAAAATAAAGGTTTTCAGTTATTATATTATTAATAAATACCGTTTATACTTCCTTCCTTCCTCGACAACAACACCTAAAACTTAATGCGGTGGACTTTAATATTTCAAGAACTTATTGACTCAAATTTATATATATTTTTAATGATTTTGTAAAGTCCAAATATACAACGCAATTATACGTATCGTATTAAGTAATACAGGGCTCTAATGAAGTCCTGGTTATCGATCCCACAGGGAAGGCACGAGTCTTATAATAGATAATGTAATACTGAATTCCAATACTCAAATTGCAATTAAAGTTTAATGTTTACTTCTACTACCAAGATGCAGAAAACAGTAATAATTAAGCAAACTACAATTACTTCTAATATCTTTAAAACAGAATTAACTAACAGACACACACTAAGCTATATATTTGAAAGGTTTTGATATATAAGAAAAGTATCTTTCCTCTTGCAACGAGAATATGATGTGTGGATGATTATGGAATGATTATCTCAGTTCTTAGGATCTAGTCATAAGTTTTCTCCTTGACTATCCTAGAGGACTAGAATTGGGACCCACCCTTTAGCAATTCAGCTACTTCTTGACTCCTCTTGGGACCCCACTTGGATGGTTGCAAACCTCTAAATCACCTTAGAAGGTTAAGACCACCATATGGGGAACCAATAGTGAGCTCCTATAAGGTTGTTCAAGCCTTAGGACTACCCTGGGTGGTCTGATCCTGGTGAGGTCTGGCTTACACACACTGCACTCTCACACACACCATCCTTACCCATTCTTCCCCCTGGTTCATTTGAGCACTCATGTGGCTAAGTCCAAACCCCTAGCTCTTTGGCTAAGAGGGTTCGAAACAACGCATGAGATGTTCAAGGTGGACATTTCTTGGTCCATGGCTCACTTTAAGCTTCATCATAATCAAAATTCAACTTTTGCCAAATGCGTAGCTGTGACATTGGGTCCTTCAAACCTACCTAAAATTACCTAATTGCCCCAAAAATTCCAAAAATTCCCCAAAAAAAAATTACCAAAAATTCCAAAAAATCCTTAAAATCATTTTTGAAACAACCCCCACCTTTTAAATTCACCAAAATACCCCAATACCCTCCAAATAACCTCTTGATACCCAAAAATACCCTTTCGGCAAAAAATTCCAAAAATTCATAGAAAATTCCAGAAAATTCCAAATATTCCCAATTTCATTTTGTTTAACTACACAATAGCCCATTTTTTTCAAAATAACCCACTTTTATCAAAATCCCCAAATTGACCCATTTTTAACCTAAATGGACCCAATGTCACACCAAACCAACCCATTTGACCTCAATTTTGCCCAATTTCAATTCTAAACTTTAATTCAACTTCATTTCTATCAATCTAAACCAAATCCAAGCCTAACTTGATTCACATTTGAGTTAAATTCCATTTGAAATCCAACACCCCATTTTACCTAAAGTGAATCCATGCCCTAAACCTATCAAATTGATTAGCCAAACCCTAAAATTTATTCCCAATTGATGTTGGTAACTCTTCAATACATTCCCCTGGGCCATTTGAAACTTTCAATTGGGTCTAAACCCCACCTTAACCCAACTTAGACCCAAGTTGATTCAAACCTCCCCAAATTAACCAAAATACAAAGATCCACCAAATTGACCTTCCAATTGAACTCAAAACCTCTCCATGTCTTCATGAAACTTCTTCATGGCAATCAACTCTTCAAAATTTCTCAAGACATTTGGACCTAAATCAAGACCTAACTCAAGCTAGCCCAACCCAAACCCAAATGAGCCAATTTGAACCCATGACCAAACCAAACCAAATTAAACCAAATGTGGCTAAACCAACCTATCCACAACCACTAAATGAGCCATAGGAACCACCCTAGATCCACCTAGCCCAAGCTAAGTGAGCCATGGACCAAGGGTTCCCCATTTTAAGGGATCTCTTCCCTTAAATGGACAAATCCTCCTTTTACCTCACCCCAAAATCCCCCCTTGCCTAGTTTATCACCATTAAACCCTACTCCTTGGTTGACCTGACCCATGGCCAGCTCCCTTGTCCTTACCGGCCGGCCTAGCCACCGGAGGGAGTCAAAACCAAGAGCCACCACCAAGTGAAACAAACCCAAACTCACCCAATTGGCCACCTCAGCTAAATCAAACCTTGGAGCTCCTCTGCCCTCCACCTGAGCAGTGGAATCCACCCACCAATTGAGCCCTAGCTCAGCCCAATGGCCCTGGCCATTTAAACACCTCTTCTCGGCCATGAGAAAGGTGCTGAAGGGTGTTGAATTTTTTCTCAACAAAACCTCACCAAATCACTCCCAGAGCTTCTCCTAGCCTAGAGAAGAAGAACCCCATTGTTCTCCTGCCCTGAATCCCCTCAGCCGAGCCTAATTTCTCAGCTGAAAATCAGGCCAGAAACAGGACACTCTCTGAAACTTCACCAAATCCAAATTAACTCTTCCCACACCTTCACCAGAGGTAGAGAAGGAGTTCCCTAGTGAAAGCCCCCTCTCCAGACCACCCAGTTGTTCCAGCCTCCAAGCTTTGTGATCGGGCCTGGTGGAAGTCAAGCCTAGACATTTCACCACAGCTCCAAGCTTCATCTCTAGCCTCCTTGGACTCCAACGAAAGTGCCGAGCCTCTCTGATAAAAACTTCACTTCTCAGAGCCAAGGTATTGCCCTCTTCTTCCTCCCGAGCTTCCAGCGATTCTTCATTTTATTAAAGTCGATTTCAATGGTTGTTTACCATATGGATGTGTTCGTCTTCTCAAGACAAATCCATAAAGAATAAGAACTCAAAAATCCGTTGAGAATCGAGGGAGATTTTAGGGTTAAAAGGTCGACGGTCACGGGTACGCACCAGTCGTAGACGATGACCAGGAGCCGTCCGATTGATCGTGTATCGGTTAAACGGCGGAGAACAAGTCAGACCAGAAGACGGAGAGGGACCGTGGGACACGTGGCAGCTGACTCAGGTGGCGGTGTCGAATGGGAGCACGACACGTAGAGCTTTAGAGCCGCCGAGGTTGACGCGGCGCTGACTGGTTTAAGTAGGAAAATCCAATTTTTCTTATTTAATTAAATACCAGAAACTTCAAAAATTCATATCTTTGCATAGAAAAATCGTAAAAATAAAAGAAAAATACCCTCTTGCTCAGTGAATAGAGGAGAATAATGTGGAAAAGGAATTGATCTATTTTGTTGAGTATATTATTTTTAATTAATTTAATACTGTTATGAGTATTTTAATTCTCCATGCATGTATACATTTCACCATGGCATGAGACCATAGGGCTTTTGTAGCCTTTGATCTTGGGAACATTCTCTGAATTTTTTAAGGTCAAAGACCATCCCTGTGGTAAGTTATGTATTTTCAAGTTTATGTCTCTGTTTTTAACATTTTAGTTCCAAAAATTAGTATGTTGTTCAGAAAATTCCAGAAAAATTTGGTGAAGTCCGTTAGGAACAGAGGACCCTAGGATAATTATGGTTTGAATCAATTCATTAAAAATAATCCTAATTGGGCTAATCACTCAAAATTAAACTTTAATTAATTAGAATTAATCACACATTAAAATAACTTGAAATCAATTCTCCACTGATCTCTAGGATCAGGGGAACCTTACATAAAAATTTAAAGTCAATTGGAAATGTTTAACCCCACTAAATGGATCAATTAAGCCACATAATCAAAATTAAACTTTAAGAATTCATAACTCCAAAAATGCATTTCAAAAATTCACCAAATTGATTTTGGGACTTCTCTGATATCAGAGGAGTCCAAGAAAAATAAAATTGGAATTTTCTAAAAATCTCATTTTTAAGCGTACTTTGATATTTTTAATAATTAAAAAATAATTAAAATTATAAAAATATAAAATTTGTTTCTCTGACTTTCTTGAGGTCAGAGGGATTTTTGAAAAATATAAAATCCATTTTTCAACTTTTATTTTATTTTATAATTAATTAACACTCCAAAAAATAAAATAATTATAGTAAATAAAATATAATTCAAAAAATCATCAAAGTTAGTCTAAGTGGTCCTCTGGTCATTAGGAATGTCCCATAATTTTCTTAAGGATAGAAACTTAACCTTGGTCATGTTGATGAATTTTCTTTGAAAATCCCTATTTTCCATTAAAAATAATTATATAAATAAATTAAACTTAGAAAAATCACATTTTCTCCTCTAATGTCTTAATTGACATGTGAGTGAAGTGGCATAAAAATTTGAAGTTCATTCAAGCTTAATTTAATGAGTT
The DNA here is from genome assembly GCA_022702705.1 of Papilionanthe hookeriana x Papilionanthe teres. NCBI lineage: Eukaryota > Viridiplantae > Streptophyta > Magnoliopsida > Asparagales > Orchidaceae > Papilionanthe > Papilionanthe hookeriana x Papilionanthe teres. The sequence goes on from CM040426.1 coordinate 106,487,639, forward strand.
ATAAAATAAATAAGCTTAAAGGGGCATAAAGGTAATAAAAGATTTTAACCCCCAAATTAAAATTTTAGGTTTAATCAACATGGAGGTAAAATATCTGATTTTCTCTTAGATGATTGAAACTTTGGGAAGTTAAAGGGTAGGAACCCATTAATCACTTTAATAAACCCAAAAATGAAACTCTAATTAATTGAGTGATTTAAATTCTGGAAGATTAATTAAAATTGGATTATTAAAATAGATATGTAACTTAAGAGGACATCAATTCCTTAATTTAAAAATCCCTAAATAAATCACTTAATAATATTTAACTCTTAAACTTAAGAGGATAAGTGGAATTAATAATTAAATGATTAAAAGTAAATAATTCTTAGTTTGATTAAAACCTACATCACTAAATTATCTAACAATTGATTAAAACCTAAAATGTTAAATAATTAAAAAGTAAAATATTTGAAACTAATTAAGAACCATTTCAAAACAAACTTAAATCAAATTTGCAAATTTTAAATAATTTTAAGACAACTTACCTTAAAACATAATGTAAAAAATTAAATTAATTAATATAATTAATCCAAATTAAATCATCAAAATTTAATAAATAATTCAAACACCATTCTAAACTTAAAATCATTCATTAAAATTTCATAAATCACATTAAAATAAATCATCAACTATAACTTCAAATCATTAAAAATCTTTAACAAATTAACTTGCCCCTGAAAGCTTTAAATTATTATAACTAGTAAATGAAGCGTTAAGTGAAATTTCACCTCACTCATAGGATAATCAAACATCGTAGTTCACTGAGCAAAGGAACAAAACTTAACTAAACCCTTGGATGATCAATTCACCAGTACAATGAAATTCATTTGGACTCAAAATAATCTCAGAAATATTGAAAAGATGTTTAGAATTCGTTCTGAGCACTTCCTCGATACGGTGAGATGTTTTAAAGAACAATTGAACTTAATTGTTCTTTGATGAAGAAAATTATCCTTAGCTAAAAATCAAGAGCTTAGATGTCATAGGAAATGACTAGCTATAGGATTAGGGTTCTGGTAGACAACCAAAACCATTCCTTTAGTTTTTACGTAGGTACTTGTTGAAATATTTAAATGCCTTAACATGTGTTTTAAAGTGTAGCTTGGAATGACGGGAAGACTCTCCAGGTACGCTTTTATGTTATTGCAATTTACTTTATTGCACTGCGCTTTACTTTTATTGCATGTTAAACAAGACTGTTGCATGAAAACCAAAACCTTTAGGATAGCCGCAAAATCGAAACCAAAACTAAATTAAAAGTCACTACAAGATAAAATCCACCGCCACAATATTTCAAAATATAAAACAACTCAAAATCTAATCACAAACGGAACAACAAAACCACAACTTTAACTAAATTAAATCGTCTTGTTGAATGATCGCGAATACTTCAGATGATGTAACCCACGTGTTGCTAATAGGATTTCCCACGGTCTAAATGAAAGTGTGGAACTCATTTAGTTGAGTTTAGCTAATTCATCTGGACTAAGTGAATTCAATGAAAATAACGGTGCCGGGATGACGAAACCGTGGGATCTTAATCAGTTCTGTTTAAACAACTTTAAGATTTGTTTTAATTAAAACACTAAAAGACATCTGGACTTTAAGATTTCTAAACCATAACACTTCTCTCATCTTTTCATTTTATAAAACCAAACCTCTGCAACAACAAGAAGCTTGGAGCATGGAGGGCAGCACGGCCATCATCATCAGCAAAACTTGTGTCTACTTCAGCAAAACATTCCTTAGAATTAAATAACCAAGCCATAGGACTTCAAGGTAGTTTGCCTAGTGCAACATAAATCCTCAACATTTTCATTAGGCATTTGCATAATCATGTTATGCAAATTAAGCCCTAACCAGTCTTAGGAGTCCGAGGTAGTCATTTGGTACGACATAAACCCTCACATCTTCGAGGCTATTTATATGATTGTGTCATACGAATATAAGTCCTAATTAACTAAAATTGGCAGGATTACAACATTAAACATACTCTTAAATTGAAGCCAAACAATATGATAGTTTGGGAAGTTGCCAAGATTCTTCTTGGATCCTCAACTTCTCCTACTTCTCTTCCTTTGGACTCATGAAAATAACTGTTCCAAATTTGATCTATTCCCTATTGAAATCTCCAAAATTCAATCCTTTGAAAACCTTAAACTTTGAAATTCTTGAGAGCAAAACCACTGATCATTATCGAGAGTTTTCTTAAATGATTCCGGTCATTTAAGATGTAATTAACTATAGGGGCTTGCCCTTATAGGGAACTTTAAGAACCCAGGTAATATAAACCCTGTTTAATTCCTTTATATTAAGCATGGGAACTTGTCGGCTTATAAAATTGGTTCGCAGACTAAACAGATGTCATAAATCTTCTAGTTTATTTAATCGAGCCCCATCATCACAGCGGTGTCTATTCCTCGGAACGAGATACACGGTTTGTGATGCGGTGCTCATTTATATAAACTATTTGGGATGTGAGATCGGTTTGATTTCATATCTTAAAATTTTCAAACTTAAAATTATTTTCAAAATCAAATACTACTTTCTAAATTATATATATATATTTAAATTAAATTTAAAATCTAAAATTCGCCGACAATTTCTGTAGGCGACCCCCTTTTCAATACACACAACCTAAAAAATATGCCGACATGTTTCTGGCGACTCTGCTGGGGACTAGTTCCTCTCTCCATTTTGATCGGATGGTTTTGCTTGCATAAATCAGTAGTAAGTCCATGCCTCTAGTGGAACAGACTACCATTCTTCCGTTGGCATACCTCGCTCATTTCTATCTTGAACGGGTATAGTAAACTCCTTTTTGATTTTGGAGCCACTGTTTAGACACCCCTAAACAGAGAGGTTCCGAAATCTTCCTTTGATATCTCTCCGAAGAGGCGAGGTAGACCCCTAATAGGTGCTGGTTTAGGAGCGGTCCTTCGGGTTGGGAAATCCTACGAGATTTTCCCTTCCTTTCTGAGTCATGGATTGGGTCCTTTACCCTCTCTAATCTCCTCTCATTTTTAACGAATAAAATAACCGCCTAACAAACAAAATCTCTTTTTAATCGTAAATAAATAGAACTTAAATAAATTGCGTTCGGAATCTTTTTTATTTCTTTCTTTTTGTCCTGACGAAGGAAGCATAATTCAGGACTGATAGTCGGAACTCGCCTTGCAGAAGATGCCTGCCCCGAAGCTGATCTTCTCTTTCACCAACGGACTTGAATTAGCTGTCTACCAGGACGAGCTGCCTAGCGATGCAATCATCCGCTTCAGACAAGGGTTTGAAAATACGGACGTTAAGTTTGCCGATGTTACTCTTTTTGCGCTGATGAAAAAAGTGCCTGAGACTGAAGAACCTATGATTGAGTTTAACCTGAAGTCAACTCAAGAATTCCCTCCCCTGCAGAGGGGCCCAGTTGAGAGGAACATTCGTTGTTCACGTGAAAGTTGATCGCTACCCCCGTAACCGTTGTCTCTATCCCCACCGGTCTGGTCATTACTGCACCTACCCCGGACCCTGCCAAACTAAAGGGAAAGGAGGTACAAGTCAGTTATGAGCCTGTCAGCGTGGAGGGTTCAGATTTCACTGCGATGCCATCTATTTTGGAGATAGGGTCCATTTCGAAGTATGGACCCTTAAGCCGGACACAGAGGAGGAATAAAAACAAGAAGTTTGCTAAGATCAAGAAGGTCAGAGAATTTGAAGCAGCCTGTCTTGAAGAAATCCCTGAAGAGAAAGAGGAAGAACTGCCAGAATACTCACCATTGTTGAAAGGAAATAGATTCCACCCTCTCTCTGCTGCATCTAATGAAGTAGATGCCAGAAAGATCGTCGCTGCGTTACCCCGGCCTGCATATTACAGTGACAGTAAGAAGAAGAAGAGCAGGGCTACACCGCTCACCCGATTGCGTGCGGTAGTCGAGAAATTAGCCAGAAAAGAAGGATGTCCTGTATCGGAGATTCTGAGAAGAATGGGATGAGTGCCAGTTAAGTCTCACCTCGGTCCGTAAGCAGAGCCTACTATTGTCTCTGAAAGACCAAAGAAAAAGGTGCGAGCTAGCAAGGAAGGCTCACCTGTTGTGGTATCGGGTCTCCATATTAGGGAGGACACCACCTACTTACGCACCGACGACAGACCATCTGGTCCTAGGCCTTCTGCTACAAGAAGGATGGTGTGGCGACCTATTATTGCCGAACCAATACAAACACAACGTTACGGAAAGAGAAGTCTCACCGAAGATCCCGGATCCGAAGAAAGTGCCGCGATGAAAGGAAACTCCTGAAAGAGAGGTTCAACAGTCGTCTCCTGACAACCATAAGATCGCTCAGAAAAGGCCACTTGAGGATGTCATAGGGCAACTAAGAATGGAAATACGACGGCTAGCAAGAGAAAGAGGAGAAGAATTAAGGGACGAAGTGGATTCACTAGAATTTATGGATGAAGAGTATGTTGAGATTAACATGGTTGAAACACGAGCATTGTCAACCTCGCAGGGAGTTCCGCCAGCTTTAGAAAGAGATGAGCCGGAATTAATGAGAGCACAGCTTCGAGAAAAAAATGATACGATTTCCCAGATGGCGAAAAGGATGGAAGAGATTGCTGCCGCCTTAGCCACTCTCCAGAGTCAGGCCCAGCCTCAAAAAGAGATACCCCCGGAGGTCATCCATATTACAGATGGAGGAAAAGAGATTACATCTGCACAGAACATGATTCCCGAAAAGGATATTAAGAGCATGGTAGAACAGCAGGTGCGAGAGCCTTAGCTCAGTCCAAGAATGGAACATCTATTCAGATGGGTAGACCTTACCCTGAGGAATTTCATGCAGTCCAATACCCGAAGGGCTTTGTACGGTAACATGTCGCACATTTTCGTGACAGTTGCTGCAATGCCGGTGGGAGCGACGCCTTACTTTTCTGACAGTTCATCAGCAGTTTGTCAGGGATCGCCTTCGACTAGTATGCAGAATTGTCGAATGGTTCAGTCGAGACTTTTTCAGAATTAGAAAATCTCTTTGTTAAGCGGTTTGCCGGAGCTCAGCACCACATCATCATCGGTGATCTTGTGGTGGAGCGACAAAAACTGAACGAAACTTTTGTGGATTACATACTTCGATGGAGGAACCTGAGTATGAAGTGTGAACCACAACTTCAGGAACAACATGCGGTCGGTATCTTGCTTAAGAGTATCCATGGCCCGATAGCACTTCTCCTTAAGGGATTCACCATTAAGACTTTTGAAAAGTTGCTTAGCAAGGTCGGGAGCTTGCAAGAGGAAGCAAAACAGCTAAGTTTCACCGATAAGACCGATAAGCAGAAGCCTGCAAAAGCATTCGAGAATAAATGCGGGACCATCACGAGCGGTGGACAAAGGCAAGCGGCCAGGTGCAAATACGGCCGAGCAACCGCAACGGACTTATCAACACCCTCAACGAGATTATCGGCCTCGACGAGTTTTCAGCCTTGATCGAGTTATCAGTCGCCGCTGTACGATCAACAGCCGTCTCGTCCGCTCCGCCCTCTGAAGGAACTGTTGAACAAAGAATACCCCTTCAAGACTGAGGCAGTGGCTAAGATGTTTCTCAGTTTGATAAAGACGCCTGACTTTCAGTTACCAGAGCCCAGGAAGCCTGAAGAAGTCGACGAGAAGGATCATCCAAACTACTGTCCCTACCATCGGATGATCGGACATAAAATCGAAGACTGCTTCACTTTCAAGAATTGGCTCGAGAACAACCTTCGACAAGGGAACATAACGATCCCGAAGGAATACATGAAGGAACCCCTGTCGGCGGTGTGGGCGGAAAGAGATTAGGTTTGAGTGTCAATGTCAAGGAGTCGCCATCTAATATTAGCCTAGTTTTATTCCTATAAATCCTATGAAGGATTTAGAGAATTTTTAGGACTAATAGAAGAAAAGGATGTTTATGATAATTCTTATATGAGGATATTCTAGAATTTTCATATTAAGAAGATCATGGTAAACCAGAGATTCCTATTTCGGGTTCTTTTAGATCTCCTATAGAAGCAAGCTTCTATAGTTAATTACATCTTAAACAATTTTCAATTGTTTAAGAAAACTTCTTATTAATGTTAATCATTTGTTTTCTAAAAAAATTTATTTTTAAGGAGAGATGTACCCAATATCACTCCCAATTGTTGTTATATCATGTTATTGAATACTTTAGGTATTATGTCTAACCTAAAGGTTCTGGTTTTGTTTTTATTGTCAATGTCGTTGATTTTGTTGAAAAGTTTCAGGTTATATGTCTAACCTCAAAGTTTTGGTTTTGTTTTTATTGTCAATGTCGTTATTTTTGTTAAAAAGTTTCAGGTTATATGTCTAACCTAAAATTCTTGGTTTTGTTTTTTTGTTCGCCTAGAATGTCGTCCTGCAAAATAAAGTTAGTACACCCTATAACATGTAAAGAAAATCTAAGCGAAATTTCTTGTTTTCACCCTGCAAAGAAAAAATTGTCAGAAATAATGTCACAGAATATTTGGATATGTCTTGGATGTCAATTTATGTCAAATTATTTTGAAATGTCAATTTTATGTTGGTTATGTTGTTTTATTTTTGAAATGTCAAATTCTTGTTGATTATGTCAGTTTTGGTTTGAAATGTTGAATTTATATCTTGATTTTAAGTTTAAACTTAAATTCTGAATTAACTTGAGTTCATGTCTGTCTGAATTTTAAGTTAGAAAAAGTTTGAAATTAGATTCAATATTGATTGAATTAACTTAGGTTCATGTCTGGTTGAACCTAAGTTAGATTCAATGTTGATTAAATTTATTTAACTTGAGTTCATGACTGTCTGAACTTAAGTTAAAAGGTTTGAAATTAGATTCAATATTGATTGAATTAATTTGGGTTCATGTCTGATTGAACCTAAGTTAGATTCAATGTCGATTAAATCTATTTAACTTGAGTTTATGTCTGTCTGAACTTAAGTTAAAAGGTTTGAAATTAGATTCAATATTGATTGAATTAACTTAGGTTCATGTCTGGTTGAACCTAAGTTAGATTCAATGTTGATTGAATCTATTTAACTTGAGTTCATGTCTTTCTGAACTTAAGTTAAAAGGTTTGGAATTAGATTCAATATTGATTGAATTAACTTAGGTTCATGTCCGGTTGAACCTAAGTTAAATTCAATGTCGATTGAATCTATTTAACTTGAGTTCATGTCTGCCTAAACTTAAGTTAAAAGGTTTGAAATTAGATTCAATATTGATTGAATTAACTTGGGTTCATGTCTGGTTGAACGTAAGTTAGATTCAATGTCGATTGAATCTATTTAACTTGAGTTCATGTCTGTCTGAACTTAAGTTAAAAGGTTTGAAATTAGATTCAATATTGATTCAATTAACTTGGGTTCATGTCTGGTTGAACCTAAGTTAGATTCAATGTTCATTGAATCTATTTAACTTGAGTTCATGTCTGTCTGAACTTAAGTTAAAAGGTTTGGAATTAGATTCAATATTGATTAAATTAACTTGGGCTCATGTCTGGTTGAACCTAAGTTAGATTCAATGTCGATTGAATCTATTTAACTTGAATTCATGTCTGTCTGAACTTAAGTTAAAAGGTTTGGAATTAGATTCAATATTGATTGAATTAACTTGGGTTCATGTCTGGTTGAACCTAAGTTAGATTCAATGTCGATTGAATCTATTTAACTTGAGTTCATGTCTGTCTGAACTTAAGTTAGAAGGTTTGGTTCAGAATAGATTTAATTAAGTTTTAAGTCTTGTTTAAATAGGACTTTAAGGTTAATCAAGTCTAATAAATTAGACTTAATTAGATTTGTAGACCATCTAAGTCCCTTTTAGATAAGACTTAAGTTTTAGTTAAGTCTATTTAAAGTTAGACCTAGACTTAGGATTAAGTTTAATATAGGTTGAATTTAAGTTTAGGTTTCATTTAAGTCTAATATAGGTTAGACTTAAGCTTTTTTTTTTGGTTTGGGTTGAACTTAAGTTCATGTCAAGTTGAAATTTTAGTTTGACTTAAGTCTAGTGTAGGTTAGACTTAAGTTAGGTCTAGTTTTGACTTAGATTTATATTTAAGTTAAACCTAAATTTGGTTTTACTTAAGTCTACTATAGGTTAGACTTAAGTTAAGCCTGGGTTTGACTTAGGTTTATGTTGAATTGAACCTAGGTCTGGTTTCATTTAAGTCTAATGTAGATTAGACTTATGTTTGGTTTGAATTAAATTTAGGTTCAATGTGGGTTGGACCTAAGATTTAGGTTAACTTGAGTTCAAGTTGGATTGGACTCAAGTTATGTTTAAGTTTAGGTTAGGTTCAATGTGGGTTGAACCTAAGGTTTAGGTTAACTTGAGTTTAAATTGGATTGGACTCAAGTTATGTTTTAGTTTAGATTAGGTTCAATGTGGGTTGAACCTAAGGTTTAGGTTAACTTGAGTTCAAGTAGGATTGTACTCAAGTTAGGTTGAATCTAGACTCAATATGGGTTGAACTTAAGTTAAGTTTTGAGTTTAGGTTAAGTTAGGTTCAAGTCGGGTTGAACCTAGACTTAAGGTCAACTTAAGTTTAATATGGGTTGAACTTAAGTTAAGGCTTTAAGTTTAGGTTAAGTTAGGTTCAAGCCAGGTTGAACCTAGACTTAAGGTCGACTTAAGTTCAATATGGGTTGAACTTAAGTTAATTTTTGAGTTTAGGTTAAGTTAGGTTCAAGTCGGGTTGAACCTAGACTTAAGGTCAACTTAAGTTTAATATGGGTTAAACTTAAGTTAAGGTTTTGAGTTTAAGTTAGGCTCAAGTTAGGTTGAACCTAAGTTTTGTTTGACTTAAGTCTAATATGGGTTAGGTTCAATATGGGTTGAACCTAAGGTTTAGGTTAACTTGAGTTCAAGTTGGATTGGACTCAAGTTAGGTTTAAGTTCAGGTTTGGTTCAATGTGGGTTGAACCTAAGGTTTGGGTTAACTTGAGTTCAAGTTGGATTGGCCTCAAGTTAAGTTTAAGTTTAGGTTAGGTTCAATGTGGGTTGAACATAAGGTTTAGGTTAACTTGAGTTCAAGTTAGATTGGACTCAAGTTATGTTTAAGTTTAGGTTAGGTTCAAATGTGGGTTGAACCTAAGGTTTAGGTTTGACTTAGGTTTAACTTGGGTTGAACCTAAGTATAAGTTAAGGTTAGGTTCATGTTTGTTGAACCTAATGTTTGATGTTTGACTTAAGTTCAAGTTGGGGTTGAACCTAAGTATAGGTTGAACTTGGGTTCATGTTGTGTTGAACCTAAGTTAAAAGTTGAACTTGGGTTCATGTTCTGTTGAATCTAAGTTAAGAGTTAAACTTGGGTTTATGTTGTGTTGAACCTAAGTTAAGTTTATTTTGGGTTTGAGTTTGATTAAACCTTAATTGGTTAAGGTTTAATAGATTAATTAAGTCTAATGTGGTAGACTTAATTAGAGTTTAAGTTTGATTAAGTCTAATTTAGTTAAGACTTAATGATTTAATTAGGTCTAATGGGTTAGACCAAATTAGGGTTTAGGTTTGATTAAATCTAATTCAGTTAAGATTTAATGATTTAATGAGGTCTAATGGGTTAGACCTAATTAGGTTTTAGGTTTGATTAAGTCTAATTTAGTTAAGACTTAATGGTTTAATTAGGACTAATGGGTTAGACCTAATTAGGTTTTAGGTTTGATTAAGTCTAATTTAGTTAAGACTTAATGGTTTAATTAGGTCTAATGGGTTAGACCTAATTAGGGTTTATGTTTAATTAAACCTTAATTAGTTAAAGTTTAATGATTTAATTAGGTCTAATGGGTTAGACCTAATTAGGGTTTATGTTTGATTAAACCTTAGTTAGTTAAAGTTTAATAGTTTAATTAGGTCTAATGGGTTAGACCTAATTGGGGTTTGTGTTTGATTAAACCTAATGTTTAAGGAGGTTAATTAAGTTTAATATGTCTTTAAACATAATTAAAGGTTTGATTTGGTTTAATATATCCTTAAACCTAATTAAGAGAGTTTAGTTTTGGTTAATTAAGTTTAATATGTCCTTAAACCTAATTAAAATTTAATTTTTGTATTTAAACCTAATTTAAGTAAGGTTTAATAAGTTAATTAAGCTTAATTTGTCTTTAAACTTAATTAAAAGGTTTGATTTTGGTTAATTAAGTTTAATATGTCTTTAAACTTAATTAAAATTTAATTTTTATATTAAACCTAATTTAAGTAAGGTTTAATAAGTTAATTAAGCTTAATTTGTCTTTAAACTTAATTAAAAGGTTTGATTTTGGTTAATTACGTTTAATATGTCTTTAAACTTAATTAAAATTTAATTTTTATATTAAACCTAATTTAAGTAAGGTTTAATAAGTTAATTAAGGTTAATTTGTCTTTAAACTTAATTAAAAGGTTTGATTTTGGTTAATTAAGTTTAATATGTCTTTAAACTTAATTAAAATTTAATTTTTATATTAAACCTAATTTAAGTAAGGTTTAATAGGTTTAAATGTTATTTTAAATCTAGTTAAGTCTAATTTGGTCATTTTAGACTTAAGTGAAGTTTATCATTAGTCTATCATAGACTAGAACCATTTTCAAACTTAGATTGTTGATGAAAATAGGTTAAATTTATAAAGGGTTATTTTTAGGATTAAAATTATTTAATTAATAAAGAATTTCAACCCTAAATTTCAAAATTCCATTCAAAATAATTTCTATGACTTAGAAATAGTTTTCTTAGGGTTATTGTCTGTTGCCCTATCATTTCTAGTCATTTGCATTTTATCTTTCTCAATTTTCAATTTTTTTATAATTATTATTTGAAATAATTACAAAGAAACTTGAAAATTTTAAAAAAAATGTCTTAAACATGTTTTCTGTCCTTGGAAAAATTATGCAAGATCCCTATGAACATAAGGATAAATGCCTCAAAGTTTCATAATTTTTTGATTTATAAATAATTTTTAATGATTAAAATACTCCAGAGAGTATTTAATTAATTAAAAATTAAATACCGAGAACAAAATTATGATTTTGGTCTCATAATTTTCTCCTCTTCAAGAGCTTTCCAGAGGTATTTTTATTTTATTTTTATGACCTCTGGATCAAAAGATATGGATTTTTGAAGTTTTTAAGGTTTTAATGTATTTTTTATTAAATCCCGCCGCCAAACTCACCGTCGTTCGACGCGTGTCCTCGTACGCATCGAACGAGCGGGAGGATCCGCTGCGGGCAGCCGAACAGTGGATACCGCGGGTGGAAGATCAGCGCCGTCCATTCCTAAAATGCGTGATCGAACGGCAGAGAAAAATCGGCTGAAAATTCAAAAATTTTCAAACCATTAAACTTCAAACATCAATATCTCACTCATTTCTTGATGAAATTGAGTGATTTTTTTTTAAATGATCATCTGGATGAGAAGTATCCATCCATACGGTGATGATACACTTCTGGGCTAGTACACCACATGATATATTGAAAATACGAATTATTTTGTAAAGAAAAATTCCATACCTTTGCCACAAGCAAATCGAGCTAGATCAGACCTTATGGTTTCCTTCTAGGACCCCCATTGGAAGGTTATTGCTGCAGTAATTTGATCCAGAAGTCGGGCTTAGGGGAGAATTTTGAAGAAGTACCTAATTTGGGCTGTTTTTGAAATTTGATCAAATTGGCTCAAATAGGCTCAATCTATGGCTTGGATTTGATCCTAATGGATTGCTAAGACTTATAGGAAGAGTTCTTATGTTTGGGGCAAGAGGATTTGGGCAGCCTATAGGTCTTCCTAATTTTTTCTTCTTCTCCTTGCTAGGATCGGGTATGGGCTCCTTTTATAGCCAAGGGGAGGCCATGGTTTAGCTTAGGTTGTTCTAGGGGAGTAGTTATCTCCCCTATCAGTCCATTGGACGAAGAAATTGGCTGAGGATATGCATGGCTCCTTCTCCCTAAGCTTTCCATGATGATTTCCTTTGTTTTGTCTCTCCCCCATTGGCTCATGTAAGAGGTGCATGGTGAGCTGCCTCTATTCTTCTTAGGGAGCTTACACATCATTCTTTGGGCTTGGCAAATGGTGACACACAAGCTTATCCCTCATCATTCCTTCTAACCATGGTGAGGGGGGTTTCATGCATGGTTTTCCTTCCATTGGGTAGCTTGGGAGGTGAGAGATGAGGCCTCATTTTGGCCGGCCACCTCATGGCTAAATGAAGCTTAGGGTGAAGGAGGAAGAGACATCTCACCCCATGCATCATGATGGGTGTTAATCCATGGCTAAGTTGATTTAAAGTGGGCTTAATTATGTGTTAATCCATGCCTAACTAATTATGAGAAGGTTATGTGTCATTTTTTTTCTTTCTTAATTCCCATTCTAATTAATTATTTTATTAATTAAAATTGTTGGAAAATGTTTTATTAATCAATTTATTAATTAAAAATAATTTCAATTTAAATAATTGATTAATTTTATCATTTTTGTCATTTTATGATTCTAATTTAATTTTCATTTTAATTAATTATGTCATTTAATTAAAATATTGAAAATTAAATCATTAATCATTTTAATTAATCAAAATAATTTTGAAATTAATTATTTGATTAATTTTGTTGTTTTTATTTCATTTTTATCTATTTTAATCAAAATAGATAGGTGTTGACCAATTTTGACCTGAGTTGACCCAAGTCAGCCCAAATTAATCATTTTAATTTTAAAATGTCCAGTATTTGTGAATTTATCATTGTGGGGTTTTAAATGTGTCATTAGGTGAAAGGGTTGACTTATGGGTCAACAGGGTTGGTCATTGGGTCTGGTTTGACCATTTTGACCAAAGTTGACTTTTTAGGTCAAAAGGGTGACCTATGGGGTCAACAGGCAGGTCATTAGGTCTGGTTTGACCATTTTGACCAAAGTTGATTTTATAGGTCATAAGGGTGACCTATGAGGTCAATAGGGTTGGTCATTAGGTTTGGTTTGACAATTTTGACCAATGTTAACTTTTTAGGTCATAAGGGTGACCTATGGGGTCAACAGGACTGGTCATTAGGTCTGGTTTGACTATTTTGACCAAATTTGACTTTTTAGGTCATAAGGGTGACCTATGAGGTCAACAGGGTTGGTCATTAGGTCTAGTTTGACCATTTTGACCAATATTGACTTTTTAGGTCATAAGGGTGACCTATGGGGTCAACAGGATTGGTCACTGGGGTCCGGTTTGACCATTTTGACTAAAGTTGACTTTTTAGGTCATAAGGTCGACCTATGGGGTCAACGGTGGTTGGTCATTGGGTCCGGTTTGACCATTTTGACCAAAGTTAACTTTTTAGGTCATAAGGGTGACTATGGGGTCAACAAGGTCGGTCACTGGGTCCGGTTCTGACTCATTCCGACCAATGTTGACTTTTTAGGTCATAAGGTTGACCTATAGGGTCAACTGTGGTCGGTCACCGGGTCCGGTTCGACCATTTTGACCAAAGTTAACTTTTTAGGTTATAAGGTCGACTCATGGGGTCAACGGTGGCTGGTCATCGGGTCCGGTTTAACCATTTTGACCAAAGTTGACTTTTTAGGTCATAAGGGTGACCTATGAGGTCAACAGGGTTGGTCATTAGGTCTGGTTTGACCATTTTGACTAATGTTGACTTTTTAGGTCATAAGGGTGACCTATGGGGTCAACACGGTTGGTCACCGGGTCTAGTTTCGACCATTTCGACCAATGTTGACTTTTAGGTCATAAGGGTGACCTATGGGGTCAACAAGGTCGAGTTATTGGATCCGGTTTGACCATTTTGACCAAAGTTGACTTTTTAGGTCATAAGGTCGACCTATGGGGTCAACAGTGGTCGGTCACTGGGTCCGGTTCGACTATTTTGACCAAAGTCGACTTTTTAGGTCATAAGGCCGACCTATGGGGTCAACAGTGGTTAGTCATTAGGTATGGTCTGACCATTTTGACCAAAGTTGACTTTTGGGTCATAAGGTCGACCTATGGGGTCAATCAGATGCGGTAACTAGGTCCGGTTCGACCATTTTGACCAAAGTCGACTTTTTAGGTCATAAGGGTGACCTATGAGGTCAATAGTGGTCAGTCATTAGGTCCGGCTCGACTATTTCGACCAATGTTGACTTTTTAGGTTATAAGGGTGACCTATGGGGTCAACAAGGTTGGTCAATAGGTCTGGTTTGACCATTTTGACCAATGATGACTTTTTAGGTCATAAGGGTGACCTATGGGGTCAACACGATTGGTCACTGGGTCTGGTTTGACAATTTTGACCAAAGTTGACTTTTTAGGTCATAAGGTTGACATATGGGGTTAATGTGGTTGAGTTATCGGGTCTGGTTTGACCATTTTGACCAAAGTTGACTTTTTAGGTCATAAGGGTGACCTATGGGGTCAACATGGTTGGTCATTAGGTCTGGTTTGACCATTTTGACCAATGTTGACTTTTAGGTCATAAGGGTGACCTATGGGGTCAACAAGGTTGGTCATTAGGTCCGGCGGTTTGACCATTTTGAGCAATATTGACTTTTTAGGGTCAAGGGGTGGTGACCAAGGTCAACAAGTGACGGGTCACCGGGTCTGGTTTGACAATTTTGACCAAAGTTGACTTTTTAGGGTCAAAAAGTTGACCTGTGGTCACCGCAGTTGGTCACCGGGTCTCGGTTTGACCATTTTGACCAAAGTTGACTTTAGGGTTCTCCATAAGGGTGACCTATGGGGTCAACAAGGTCGTCACCGGGTCTGGTTTGACCATTCCGACTAATGTTGACTTTTTTAGGTCATAAGGTATCGACTCATTGTAAAATGAGGTCAACAACCCCAAAAAGGAGGTTCCGTCAATGTTATTCCGACAAAGCTTATTGTTCGATTACCCGTACACGATCAACGATGGATGGAGTACTCGTCCGGAGGAAGTCATCAAAGACACTTTGGATCACATCCAAATCGCTTCGTGCCCGCTTCAACTCGAGTTCAAACCCGTTAAGCCGGCACTATCGCTCGCGATCAAGGACCGCCGTAAGGAGAAGAAGATCGTAGAAGAAAAGAAGACCGACGCTCCGAAGACTAGACTAGGGGTCACATCTGTGATGGTTGTTTCTGATTCTCGGGGAGAAATCCCTCGAACCTCTCGACTCGTATGATTATTTGCTCGCGCGGCGGGACTATAATGATAAGAGTTTGGTAAGTTAGCGTTTTTGATCAAGCTTAACGATTACGTAACTAACGACAACCAACCTAATCCGGATCTCGATTTTGATACGAATAACGATTCTCAAATCATACAAAACCTAGATAAGCACGCGACGAAGGAGGAAGACGTTCACAAGGATGGCTACGAAAGTTCAGTAAGTGATGAGTCTATTTGCGAATTCCCGAGGAGCTCCGATCACGATAGAGTTAGAACTATCGCACGCCGAGGCAACTTCAAGAGCCGCTTCCGATCCAAGATGAGACACCTAAGAGATCCGCATGAAATTACCGAAGTCAACGAAGAAGCGGAAAGGCCCCATTCCGAGATTGGGTCCAAAGGACAAAGGGAGCTGTGTGGTCGTCAGAAGAGCCAACCCCAGCAGAAGAATTGCCCGTTCGGGAAAAAATTGGAGGTGTCGGTAGTGCGGGGATTATAATGTGCTAGCCCATCTTAGGAAGTCGTCGATCAAACCGAGCATCTACGATGCTCGATCCCGTCAAAGGAGATGAGAGAATCTCCGGTCAAGGCCTTGCTTCGATCCAGAAATCTCCACAGCTCAAATGGCCGGTAATTCCTTCGACGAGGTTTGCTCATTGAAAGGACAAGGCGGTAGCTACCTTCACTCGACGATGATTTACTACTTGGAACAAGTTGCATCACGACCGACCGTTGTACATTTCGCTTAGTATTAGAAAGTTCACAATTTCCGTGTGCTAGTCAATCCGGGAGCATCAATTACTATAATGAACCTTCGAACGCTAGCCTATTTAGAGATTGATGCCCGTGATCTCGAGGCGGACAAGATGATGCCGAGAGGCTTCAACCAGAAAGGAGAAAGAGCTCTTGGATCGATAACACCGTTAATGAAGATCGGTGAATTAGCCAAGACAACTGCAAAGTTCCACATAATTGATTCCGAGACGTCATTCAACGCCCACTCTGGGTCGGTTGTGGATCCATGAGAACCGATGGTACCGTCATCTCTACACCTAAAGGTATAAAGTACTATGAAGGAAAGACAAGAATAGCAGCATCAAAGGTGATTTGCAAATCATTCTCCGTGCATGAAATCGGAATCCACGAAGATGCCATACTACGCACCTCCAAGGAAAACTATCTTCTCCAAAAATGCCATACCAAACAAAGCAAAAGAAGCACGAGACGACAAAGAACCTGAAATTCTGGTCCAACAGTTACTCACCACTCCGTTACGGTGAGATGGTGAAGGTTTCTCCAGAACGCACCCGAGGTCGAGGCTGGGGACGAGGTTGAGGAAGAAACAAAGGAACAAACTTGAACAGAAGAAACCGGTCATCAATGTCAATGAGAATAGCTCTCAAGAAGAAGAGGAAATCAAGATAGAAGCAGCAACAAGAAACCAAAAGAAACCATAATACTAGATCTCTCTCGAAGACGAAAAGAACGAAGAATACAAGGCAATGTATGAAAAGATAAACCATTATGTACATACTATGACCCTGACCCCGATCTATTCTAATAAGATCGAGGGTATGGTGGTCAAGGAAGTACATGGTGGTGGCATTTCAAACCAATCAAGTTCTACCGTGGCACTTCTTCTTCCAAAACTGAAAAAGATGTACAATTTGAAGATGTTACTTTCCTCGAATTAATGGAATTGTCGTTCGAGTGGTATTTCTTCCCGTGTTGAAAATTTAATTCAACATGGTGTCTTACCTAAGCAATGGTCAAAAGATCAATCACGGTGGCTTTCAAAAGTTGTGGAACACGCTCAGCCTCCCAATTCAAAACATGGTCTTGGATTCGGCACAAGAGGGATCGCTTGATGATACAAAGATTTTTCTTGGTTGTCACTTGCGAGTCTAAAAAGATCGCTTGGAAACCTCGCATGATCTCAAAGATCTTAATTAACTGGAGACGCTCCGCCGAATTTGAAGAAGAGATTAAATCTACAATAGACGTGTTAATGGAAGTTAACTTAGGTACTAGCGAAGAGCCTAGGCCGATCTTTGTTAGCTCCTTACTCAATAAAGAAGAATCCGAAGAAATGATCAAGCTATTAATGGAATTTAAGGACTATTTTGCTCGGGGAATTATGACAGATGCCAGGATTGGGTCCAGTAGGTTGCAGTCCATAACACTAGAGTGGATCCCGCCGTTGTTCCAAGCTTAGATAAGCTCCCGTAAGAATGCGTCTAGAGATTGAACAACAAGTTATAGCTGAAGTTAGAAGCTAACAGACGCTAAATTTGTCCGTAAAGAACAATACCCTACTTGGTTAGCCAATGTGGTACCGCCGAAAGAAGAATGATTGCATCAAAATCTACGCGGATTTCGTAGATTTAAATAAAGCAGCGCCCAAAAGACGACCCCACTACTAAACTGCACTGATGATCGACATCGCTTCAACACTTTCATGGATGGATCATCAGATACAATCGATAAAAAATGGCAATTCGTAAGATGAAAAGCTCAATAAAATTTTCAACGCCAATCGGAATATACTCATACACAAAGATGCCTTTCGATCAAGAATGTAGGAGCAACTTACCAAAGAGCAATGACGAGGATTTTGATGATCTCATTCATAACCAAGTCGAGTGCTACGTGGATGATGTGGTCATCAAGAGCAAACTGAAAGAAGATCACTTGTATAATTTGAGAATTGTTTTCGAGCGATTAAGACAATTTAATCTTAAGATGAATCCTTTAAAATGCGCCTTCGGTGATGCCTCTGGGAAATTCTTAGGATTCATTGTCCGACATCGTTGCACCGAAATCGGATCCGAAAGATTAAAGCTATCTTAGAAATGCCGCCTCTCCCAAAACCTTGAAACAACTACGATCCTTTAAGGAAAAATCGGGTATATTCTCTCGACGCTTATTTCGACTTGTCGTAAAAGCCGGCTCTTCTCAAGATTTCGGGTTAAAAAGGACGCCAAATTGTTGAAGAGAAATGTCACGGGCCTTTCGAGGACATTAAGTAATATCTAATGATGTCTCTTGTCTTAGCAGCCCCATGTGGGCCTCGGGTAGACAGTTGAGGATTTATACCGCGGGGTTTTTAGACGACTCCTCGTGGGGCCCCGTTAAATTTGTGTCAATGACGAGGGTAAAGAAAATGCTCTCTACTACTTAAGTCATCGTCCGATTCACTGGAAGTAAAGTACCCTCCGATTGAGAAGCATTGTTTAGCCCCTGATCTTCGCCGCTCAGAACTCGGTATTACATGCTTTCTCATAAGGTCAACCTTATTTTCAAGTTTAATCCATTGCAATATTCGATGACTCGCCCGACATTTTCCGGCGACTTGCTTGGTGGTCGATGATACTATCAAGAATTTGATATAACTTTCGTTCCTCTTCGTGCCGTAAAGGACCAGTCTTAGCGTACTTCCTCACAACACATCCTTCGCCTGCCAGGGACCGCCTCCTCAACACCCACTTCGTCGACGAGCACGATAACGAGCTTAGAAGACCCCGATGACGCATCGGGAACTCGTACTTCAGATGAGCATCTTCACACAAAGACAGAGAATCCAAACGATAGTGCCCGTAAGGCAGGAATCGTACTAATCTTTATAACATCTAGAGCGGGGGATGTTAAGATACCTTCCTACCACCTAACAACCGTGTACAAATAATAATGAAGCAATATGAAGCTCTCATACGAGGATTGGAATTAACCATTCGATGGGGATAACTGATATCAACATCTACGGAGATTCGCAGTTGATTATTCAACAAATATTGCCGGATAATACAAAATTCTGAAACCGAGACTCGAGCAAGATTTCGCATTCCATGAAACTAGCCGGAAAATTCCCAAATGTAACAATCTACAAGATTCTCAGAAAAGAAAATGCTCTCGTAGGATGCGTTAGCCCTACTGTAAAGAGTTTTCCTGCTTATAAGATGAACGCTGAAGTGTCACTCAGGGACGACAGCCTTCACAAATTTTGACATGGACACAATACATAAATCAGAAGAAGAAGGAGAAATAGTTGCAACAATAACAGAAAATGCAGAAGACTGGAGTCAGCCAATAATAGATTATCTGCAAATAGGAAACCTACCGGAAGATAAGTTGATAGCCCACCAAATCAAAAAAGAACTCTGTCTTGCGCATTAATAAACAATACGTTATACGTGGGGCGTCTTTTGGACCGCATGTGGCTAAGGTGTGGCCGAGCGAGTCCTGTGCCTGCGAAACTGTTGTTGGGCGCACCCGCACTTGCGGCGCTCATCGGGATTGTGGTCCGAAGATGAAAATGAAGCATTAAGAGACTAGGGTACTACTGGTCTCTCAATGATGACCGATCGCATGAAGGTCGCCAAGAGTTGTCACTAGTGCCAAGTACATGGAGTGGTTCTACACATCAACCTCAAATGTGCTACATCCGACAATCGTTGCCGTAATGCTTCGAGTGTTGTGGGTGATATCGTGGGTCCAATAGAACCGCCTTCTTCAAGAGGACATCGCTTCATCTCCGCAACGCCCACATACTCACTTTTCCAAGTGCGTGTCGTACCGCTCAGTGGGAAGTGAAGGCACACATCAAGTGCTGGGCGCGCCTTCAAGAACCGTCGTCTACCGCCGTGCGACCGCTGCAGAATCATTTCGTATACTCAGTCCGCGTTCGGGAGCATGAAGATCAACAATTTTGTCGAAGGCATGAAATCGATCGGCGTTATTCAATAATCTACTACCCAAGAGCAAACGAGGCTTGGCCGAGGCTTTGACAAAACTCTCGTCCAAATCTTAAAGAAGACCTCGACGACAACAAAAGAAATCTGGCACGAGAAGTTGTTAGAAGCCTGGTGGGCCTACAGAAAAACTTTCAGGACTCCTACCGCCTCCACACCCCACGCTTTGCAAGGTACGGGTCCGAGGCAGCTTATACCCCTTGGAAGTTCAGCTCCCATCACTCGGGGACCGTTACTGTGGAACAAGATCACGACAGAAAAATGCCGACTATGGCCGGGAAGAATCGGAAAACTTGAAGGAAATGACTTTGCAGCGCACTGTAATCCGGAACCGTATCAAGCCAAGATGATCCAAAGCCCACGATACAAATTGGTCCGCCCAAGGACATTCAAAGTCGGTGACGGTTCTTAGCTTCAAGAGACCGGCTTGACACCGCAAGATGAGGTAAATTCGAGCCAATCCCGGAGGGGACATCGCATTTAAGACAGCCTGGCTCAGCAGGCCTACGCCTATGACTGTTGGAGAACAATATAAAGTCAATCTCAACATCATATTGTACAAGCATTTCACCTGATGCTCACAGAATGTACCATTCCCAGAAGCAAGGCAGTGACCATTTGGGAGTCAATCGAACCCGAAATAAATGAAAGAAAATGAATGATAAAAAAATCATAAAAAAGAATGTGTTAAAGGAAAACATATAATTGAAGTAATAATGAAATGTTGACTCTTCCTTCGAGCCCACCACTCCTGCTCTTTTCTTATCTTCTCTTATTCTTATAAAATTTGAAATAATTAAATAAGATTTCTTTCATTAATAAGTAAGTTTTCTTATTAATTTTCTTCTTGAGTACAGCCCCCGATCCTTTCGGGAATGTTCCCAAATTCAGAGGCTTCAAAAGCCTTATGGTCTCATGCCATGGTGAATTTTCTATATGCATGGAGAATTAAAACAATGCAGACAGTAAATAAATCATTAAAAATAAAATGTTTGATGAAATTAAATGATTTCTTTTCCACATTATTCTCCTCTGTTCACTGAGCAAAAGGGTATTTTTATTTTATTTTTAAGATTTTTCTACACAAAGTTATGAATTTTCAAAGTTCTGGTAATTAAATAAATAGAAAATAGCCCTAATTTCCTACTTATCCACGCGGCGCCACGCCATCCTCGGCAGCTCTGAAAGGCCACGCGTCGTCTCCTGATTCGGCGCCGCCATCCGACTCAGCGTTCCAGGGGCCCGCGGTTCATGCACCATTGCGCTGTCCGGCTCGATCCAGACCGTACACTCGATACACGCTCGATCCGACGGCTCATGGTCATCGTCTACGACTGGTGTGCACCCGTGACCGTCAACCTTCTAACCCTAATTTCTCACTCGATTCTCAACGGATTTTTGTGTTCTTATGCTCTATGGATTCGTCTCGAGGAGACGAACACATCCATACGGTAAACATGTATTTAAATCGACTCAAATTAAATGGAGAATCTCTGTAAGCTCGGGAAGAAGAGTGAGTCCATACCTTTTCTCAGAGAAGTGAAGCTTCGATCTGAGAGTTGTGTCACCTTCGATTGGGTCCAAGTAAGCTCCAGATGAAGTCCCTTGGCTCAGTGAATTGTCTAGCTATGAAAGTGACCACAGCTCGATCACAAAGCTTGGAGTCCGGGAACGGATGGGTGGCCCGGAGAGGGGGCTTTTGCCGGTGGACTTCTTCCCTCGGTCCGGTGAAGGTGTAGGACCAATCAATTTGGGGATCGGCTCACCTGTGGAGAAGTGTCCTGGTTTTGGGCTTGGATTTCAACTCTGAAATTGAGCTCACAGAGAGGAAATGGCAGGGGGATTTCAGTGGGGATCAAGTTCTCTATGTGTGGGGAGTAGTGTGGAACAATTTTGGCAGAGTTTCCTTAAGGTTTGTTTCAGCACCTTTCATGGCCGAGAAGGGGTGGTGTTTAAATAGGCATGGCTGGAGGCTCTCCCAGGGGGAGTTAGGGCTTGGGATCAGCTGCTCTGGTGAGGAGAAGAACAGCTGCAATGGCCATTTGGAGTGAGGCAGCTCAGCAAGGTGGAATTCCAAAATTTGGCTCCTCCCAAGGTCTCGGCCATGGTGTTTTCCGGCGACCTGTGTGGCTGGCCGACAGGCATGGGTCACTCTCAGGTCCAGTGGGTCAGGGCTGGAGGTTTGTGCAGTCAATTAGCCATGGACATGTGTAAAGGGTTTGAATCAAAGTGGAATGGGAAAGGGCTAGTTTTGGGTCTAAATGGGTCAACCCTTGGTTTTGGGTTAGGTTCACCCTCCAAGGCCAATTTGGGCTGAAGGGAAAGTCACTTGGATCAGCTTGATTAGTGGGGTCAAGTCACAATCCAAGTACAATTAAGCTTAAGCAAGAGTTGGGGGAGACATGGGAGTGGTTAATCACTCTTAAGAGAATCATTAAAGGGTCCCCTCTTCTTGCCATTTTGGGTATGGTGAAGTGTCCAAGGCTTTCATGGCTCACATGTGGCTCATGCATGACTTCATGGCTCACCTTTGGCTTGGGAAAAGTTAAGTCAATTTCATGGAAATGGGTTTAAGAAAATTTTGGTATTTTGATGGGAATTTGTATGGGGCTTGATTTGGAATTGTTTAATTGATGATTTTGAAACTTAAGGGTGATTTTGATTAAATGGATGATGAGGGGAAGTGTCATGTGGGCTTTGGATGAATTTGGGCTTTTGAATTTGAAGGAAGTGGGCTTTTAGGAAGGTTTAAGGGAAGTGGGCTTTTTTGATTTTAGGATGGGCATTTGGGTGAAAATTTTGTGAAGGACCATGTCAAATAAATGTTACAATTGGTTTAGGGATGTTTCATGAATGGTTTGGAGTCAATTTGGTGTGATTTGGAATTGAATTGGTTTGAATTCGGGTTCATTTGGTAAGTGGGCCAATGTAGGTCAAATTGGGCTAACTTGGGCCAATGTTGGGCTAGGGTTGAAATTGATGTAAAATTAATGTTGGGAAATGTTTATGGGAGTGTTTCAAAGAGGTTTTGGCTTTGGTTGGGTTTTGATTTTGGGGTTTGGACCTATTTGGGCTAGGTTTAGGTTTAGGTCAAAATTGGGCCTTTTAGCTTTTGGTTGAATTTGAGTGGGGTTTGGGTCTAAATTTTGGGCAAATCATGTTAGTGTTTTGTTTGTGGGAATGTTAAGGAAGGTTTAGAAAAGATTTGGGGTTAATTGGAGTTGAATTGGGTGAGTTTGGGCTAAGTTTGGGTCATGGGTCCAAATTGGGCTTTAAGGCCAAAAGTGAAATTGGATCTAAATGTCAATCAAATTGGACTTGGATTTGGTCTAGATTGGTGTTGGGGATGTTGAATTGAAGTTTAGAATTGAATTGGACCAGAATTTGAGTCAATTGGGTAGGTTAGGTTTGACATTAGGTTCATTTTGGGTTAAAATGGGTCAAATTGGGGGTTTTGATAAAATTGAGGTAAATTGACAAAATTGGCCCATGGTGTAGTTGAATAAAATGAAATTGGGAATATTTGGGATTTTCTGGAATTTTCTGGGAATTTTCTGAATTTTTGGATTTTTTGGCTAAGAGGGGCATTTTGGGTATTTGGAGGGTATTGAGAGGTATTTTTGGAATTTTGGTATTTTTGGGTATGGATGATTAATTTGAGTAATGTGGGAATGTTTGGGATTGATTTTGAGGAATTTTGGGTAACTTAGGTGATTTTGCAAATTTTGGGTGGTTTCAAGGGTTTTGGGTAGGCTAAGCGGGTGTAGGGTCCCGAGGGTCAAAAATTGAAAATTTGGAAAATTGAAGCTTGGGTGAATGTAAGTGGAATGAAATCATTTTGGTTGAGCCATGAAGCCATATCAAGCCCACATGAGCCATGAAGGGACTCATTTGAGGCATCCACTATGTTGTTCCTAACCCTCTTAGCCGAGGGCTTAGGGGTTAAGGACCATCCATGCGAATCACCTTCATGAGTCGGGAGGTCAAGTTGGGTATGGGTGTGGTTTTAGGAGGTGTGTGAAAGTGTAGTGTATAGGTGTAGTGTGTGTGTAAGTCAACCCTTCACTGCACCGAGCCACCTGCAGGGCGTCCTAAGGCCAAAGAGTCCTATAGGAACTCATCCTTTAAACTTCCACATTCGATTTCAACCCTCTAGGTGATTAGGGGTCTACAATCAAGTTTGTGGAGTTTGCAGGGAGTTAAGAAGTGGTTTGAATTTCTAAGTGGTGGGTCCCAATTCTAATCCTCTAGGATAGTCAAAGGAAAAGCCTAAGGCTAGATCCTAAGTACTAAAGAGAAGAAGAGAAGACCTCATCAAAAATGAGGTCAACATGTAGTCAATGAAAAGTTCCATATGAGAATTGGGAAAAGGTTCTTCTTCCATGGAGACCTATTGATCCAACTAATCTTTATGACTACCAAACAGTAGGAGATGAAGATGATATTAATCTGCTTGCTGATCAACCAACACAAACTTCACAACCGATTCAGCCCTATTTTCCTGAAAGTTCAAGAATGATACTGAAGAATTAAACAGTTGGAGAAAGAGGTACAAAATGTTATGAATACAATCAATAATATTCTGATTTATTTGATCATATAGATTGGAGGATGAAGGAACAATTTGATCACACTGGTCAAATTTAGATGGACCTGATTGATCTGATGAAGAAGAACACGGTGATTGCTGAGGATTCATCTGATGAATTCCCATTTTGTCCATTCTACAATTTGTTGGTGCATCAGCAATCTATTGGAGATATTAGATGGGAAGATAGTTCTGAAACTGATGTGGAGTGATTACTAGATTCTACTTATGATTGATGTGTGTTTAGTATACTTTGCTTAATTCTGTTTGGTGTGTTTAGTATTTACTTTGCTTTGCTTTGAAATTTGAATTTGGATGTGTTGACCTCATTTTTGATGAGGTCTTTTCTTCTCTCCTTAGTTCTTAGGATCTAGCCATAAGGTTTCTCCTTGACTATCCTAGAGGACTAGAATTGGGACCCACCCTTTAGCAATTCAGCTACCTGACTCCTCTTGGGACCCCACTTGGATGGTTGCAAACCTCTAAATCACCTTAGAAGGTTAAGACCACCATATGGGGAACCAATAGTGAGCTCCTATAAGGTTGTTCAAGCCTTAGGACTACCTCGGGTGGTCCGATCCCGGTGAGGTCCGGCTTACACACACCGCACTCTCACACACACCATCCTTACCCATTCTTCCCCCTGGTTCATTTGAGCACTCATGTGGCTAAGTCCAAACCCCTAGCTCTTTGGCTAAGAGGGTTGGAAAAAACCCATGAGATGTTCAGGGTGGACATTTCTTGGTCCTTGGCTCACTTTAAGCTTCATCATAATCAAAATTCAACTTTTGCCAAATGCCTAGCTGTGACATTGGGTCCTTCAAACCTACCTAAAATTACCTAATTGCCCCAAAAAATCCAAAAATTCCCCACAAAAGAATTACCCAAAATTCCAAAAATCCTAAAAATCATTTTTGAAACAACCCTCACCATTTAAATTCACCAAAATACCCCAATACCCTCCAAATAACCTCTTGATACCCTAAAATACCCTTTTGGCACAAAATTCCAAAAATTCTAAAAATTCCCAGAAAATTCCAGAAAATCCCAAATAATCCCAATTTCATTTTGTTTAACTACACCATAGCCCAATTTTGCCAAAATAACCCACTTTTAGCAAAATTCCCAAATTGACCCATTTTTAACCTAAATGGACCCAATGTCACACCAAACTAACCCATTTGACCTCAATTTTGCCCAATTTCAATTCTAAACTTTAATTCAACAACATTTCTATCAATATAAACCAAATCCAAGGCAAATTTGATTCACATTTGAGTTCAATTCCATTTGAAATCCAACACCCCCATTTTACCTAAAGTGAATCCATGCCCTAAACCTATCAAATTGATTAGCCAAACCCTAAAATTTCTTCCCAATTGATGTTGGGAACTCTTCAATACATTCCCCTAGGACATTTGAAACTTTCAATTGGGTCTAAACCCCACCTTAACCCAACTTAGACCCAAGTTGATTCAACCCTCCCCAAATTAACCAAAATACCAAGATCCACCAAATTGTCCTTCCAATTGAACTCAAAACCTCTCCATGTCTTCATGAAACTTCTTCATGGCAATCACCTCTTCAAAATTGCTCAAGAAATTTGGACCTAAATCAAGACCTAACTCAAGCTAGCCCAACCCAAACCCAAATGAGCCAATTTGAACCCATGACCAAACCAAACCATATTGAGCCAAATGTGGCTAAACCAACCTATCCACAGCCACTAAATGAGCCCTAGAAACGACCCTAGATCCACCTAACCCAAGCTAAGTGAGCCATAGACCAAGGGTTCCCCATTTTAAGGGATCTCTTCCTTTAAATGGACAAATCCTCCTTTTGCCTCACCCCAAAATCCCCCCTTGCCTGCTTTATCACCATTAAACCCTACTCCTTGGTTGACCTGACCCATGGCCAGCTCCCTTGTCCTTGCCGGCCGGCCTAGCCGCCAGAGGGAGTTAAAACCTAGAGCCACCACCAAGTGAAACAAACCCAAACTCACCCAATTGGCCACCTCAGCTAAATCAAACCTTGGAGCTCCTCTCGCCCTCCACCCGAGCGGTGGAATCCACCCACCAGTCGAGCCCCAGCTCGGCCCGATGGCCACGGCCATTTAAACACCTCTTCTCGGCCATGAGAAAGGTTCTGAAGGGTGTTGAATTTTTTCTCAACAAAACATCACCAAATCACTCCCAGAGCTTCTCATAGCCTAGAGAAGAAGAACCCCATCATTCTCCTGCCCTGAATCCCCTCAGCCGAGCTCAATTTCTCAGCTGAAAAATCAGGCCAGAAACAGGACACTCTCTGAAACTTCACCAAATCCAAATTAACTCTTCCCACACCTTCACCAGAGGTAGAGAAGGAGTTCCCCAGTGAAAGCCCCCTCTCCGGACCACCCGGTTGTTCCGGCCTCCAAGCTTTGTGATCGGGCCTAGTGGAAGTCGAGCCTAGACATTTCACCGCGGCTCCGGACTTCATCCCTAGCCTCCTTGGACTCCAACGAACGTGCTGAGCCTCTCTGATAGAATCTTCACTTCTCAGAGCCAAGGTATTGCCCTCTTCTTCCTCCCGAGCTTCCAGTGATTCTTCATTTTATTTAAGTCGATTTCAATGCCTGTTTACCGTATGGATGTGTTCGTCTTCTCAAGACGAATCCATAGAGCATAAGAACTCAAAAATTTGTTGAGAATTGAGGGAGATTTTAGAGTTAGAAGGTCGACGGTCACAGGTACGCACCAGTCGTAGACGATGACCAGGAGTCGTCCGATCGATCGTGTATTGGTTGAACGACGGAGATCAAGTCGGACCAGAAGACGGAGCGGAACCGCGAGATGCGTGGCAGCTGACTCAGGTGGCGGCGTCGAATGGGAGCGCGACACATAGAGCTTCAGATCCACCGAGGTTGACGCGGCGCTGACTGGTTTAAGTAGGAAAATCTGATTTTTCTTATTTAATTAAATACCAGAAACTTCAAAAATTCATATCTTTGCATAGAAAAATCATAAAAATAAAAGAAAAATACCCTCTTGCTCAGTGAACAGAGGAGAATAATGTGGAAAAGGAATTGATCTATTTTGTTGAGTATTTTATTTTTAATTAATTTAATACTGTTTTGAGTATTTTAATTCTCCATGCATGTATACATTTCACCATGGCATGAGACCATAGGGCTTTTGTAGCCTCTAATCTTGGGAATTTTCTCTGATTGTTTCAAGGTCAGAGGCCATCCCTGTAGTAAGTTATGTATTTTTCAAATTTATGTCACTGTTTTTGACATTTTAATTCCAGAAATTAGCATGTTGTTCAGAAAATTCCAGAAAAATTTGTTGAAGTCCCTTAGGAACAGAGGACCCTAGGATAATTATGGTTTGAGTCAATTCATTAAAAATAATCCTAATTAGGCTAATCACTCAAAATTGAACTTTAATTAATTAGAATTAATCACACATTAAAATAATTTGAAATCAATTCTCCACTGATCTCTAGGATCAGGGGAACCTCACATAAAAATTTGAAGTCAATTGGAAATGTTTAACCCCACTAAATGGATTAATTAAGCCACATAATCAAAATTAAACTTTAAAAATTCATAACTCCAAAAATACATTACAAAAATTCACCAAATTGATTTTGGGACTTCTCTGATATCAGAGGAGTCCAAGAAAAATAAAATTAGAATTTTTTAAAAATTTTCATTTTTAAGCATACTTTGATATTTTTAATAACTAAAAAATAATAAAAATCATTGATGATATAATGAACCTTCGAACGCTAGCCTATTTAGAGATTGATGCCCGTGATCTCGAGGCAGACAAGATGATGCTGAGAGGCTTCAACCAGAAAGGAGAAAGAGCTCTTGGATCGATAACACTGTTAATGAAGATCGGTGAATTAGCCAAGACAACCGCAAAGTTCCACATAATTGATTCTGAGACGTCATTCAACGCTCTACTGGGTCGGCCGTGGATCCATGAGAACCAGATGGTACCGTCGTCTCTACACCAGTGTATAAAGTACTATGAAGGAGGACAAGAACAGTGCATCAAAGGTGATTTGTAACCATTCTCCGTGCATGAAATCGGAATCCACGAAGATGCAGCTTACTACGCACCTCCAAAAAAAACTATATTCTCCAGAAATTCCATACCAAACAAAGCAAAAGAAGCACGAGACGACAAAGAACTTGAAATTCTGGTCCAACAGTTACTCACTACTCCCTTACGGCGAGATGGTGAAGGTTTCTCCAGAACTCGCACCCGAGGTCAAGGCCGGGGATGAGGTCGAGGAAGAAACGTTGGAACAGTTGAACAGAAGAAACCGGTCATCAATGTTGATTGGTAGAATAGCTCTGAAGAAGAAGTGGAAATTAAGAAAGAAGCAGCAACAGTAAACCAAAAGAAACCACAATACTAGATCTCTCTCGAAGATGAAAAGAATGAAGAATACAGAGCAATGTATGAGAAGATAAACCATTATGTACATACTATGACCCTGACCCCGATCTATTCTAATAAGATCGAGGGTATGGTGGTCAAGGAAGTACATGGTGGTGGTACTAAACCAATCAAGTTCTACCGTGGCGCTTCTTCTTCCAAAACTGAAAAAGATGTACAATTTAAAGATGTTACTTCTTCTGAATTAATGGAATTGCCGTTAGAGTGGTATTCTCCCTGTGTTCAAAATTTAATTCAACGTGGTGTCTTACCTAAGCAATGGTCAAAAGATCAATCACAGTGCTTTGAAAAGTTGTGGAACAATGTCAGTCGGCCTCTCAATTCAAAACATGGTCTCACATTAGGCACAGTAGGATCAGTTGATGATACAGGATTTTGCTTGGTTGTCACTTGTGAGTCTAAAAAAGACTGCTTGGAAACCTCAGATGATCTCGAAGATCTACCAATTGGAGACGCTCCGCCAGAATTTGAAGAAGAGATTAAATCTACAATAGACGAGTTAATGGAAGTTAACTTAGGTACTAGCGAAGAGCTTAGGCCGACCTTTGTTAGCTCCTTACTCAATAAAGAAGACTTCGAAGAAATGATCAAGCTATTAATGGAATTCAAGGACTGTTTTGTTTGGAATTATGACGAGATGCCAGGATTAGCTCCAGAGGTTGCAGTTCATAGACTAGGAGTGGATCCTGCTGTCATTCCAGTTAGAGAAGCTCCCAGAAGAATGCGTCTAGAGATTGAACAACAAGTTATAGCTGAAGTTAAGAAGCTAATAAACGCTAAATTTGTCCGTGAAGAACAATACCCTACTTGGTTAGCCAAGTGGTACCGGTCAGAAAGAAGAATGGACAGATCAGAATCTACGTGGATTTTAGAGATTTAAATAAAGCATGCCTAAAAGATGAATTCCCACTACCAATTCCAGAATTGATGATCGACATCGCTTCAACACATGAAGTCTTCTCTTTCATAGATGGATCATCAGGATACAATCAGATAAAGATGGCACCAGAAGATGAAAAGCTCACAGCCTTCAGAACGCCAATCAGAATATACTGCTACACAGTGATGCCTTTCGGATTGAAGAATGCAGGAGCAACTTACCAAAGAGCAATGATGAGGATTTTTGATGATCTCATTCACAACCAAGTTGAGTGCTACGTGGATGAAGTGGTCATCAAGAGAAAACTGAAAGAAGATCACCTGTATGATTTGAGAATTGTTTTCGAGTGATTAAGACAATTTAATCTTAAGATGAATCCCTTAAAATGCGACTTCGGCGTCGCCTCTGGGAAATTCTTAGGATTCGTTGTCAGAAATCACAGAATTGAAGTCGATCCGAAAAAGATTAAAGCTATCTTAGAAATGCCGCCTCCCAAAACCTTGAAACAACTATGATCCTTTCAAGGAAAATTGACATATCTTCGACGCTTTATTTTGAACTTGTCAGGTAGGTGTTAGCCCTTCTCGGCATTGGTTAAAAAGGACGCCAAATTTGTTTGGGAAGAGAAATGTCGGCGGGCCTTGGAGGACATTAAGCAATATCTAATGACACCTCCTGTCTTAGCGAGTCCCGATCTCGGGTAGACCGTCGATACTTTATACCGCGGCTTTAGACGACTCCTCGGGCCCTGTTAGCCTGTGTCGATGACGAGGGTAAAGAAAATGCTCTCTACTACTTAAGTCGTCGTCTGATTCCGATGGAAGTAAAGTACCCTCCGATTGAGAAGCATTGTTTAGCCCTGATCTTCGCCGATCAGAAACTCAGGCATTACATGCTTTCTTATAAGGTCAACCTTATTTCGAAGTTCAATCCATTGCAATATTTGATGACTTGCCCGACGCTTTCTGGCAGACTTGCTAGGTGGTCGATGATACTATTGCAATTCGATATAACTTTCGATCCTCTTCATGCCGTAAAAGGGTAAGTCTTAGCAGACTTCCTCGCAGCACATCCTTTGCCGGCAGAATCGCCTCTCAATGAAGACTTGCCAGACAAGCAGATAATGAGCTTAGAAGACCTCGATGATCGAGCGTTGGGAACCGTACTTTGATGGAGCATCTTCGACACGAAAAGACGGAGAATCGCAAACGATAGTGCCTCGTAAGACAGAATCGGACTAATCTTTATAACACCGGAGCGGGGGATGTTAAGATACTCCTACCACCTAACGAACCGTGTACAAATAATGAAGCGAATATGAAGCTCTCATAACGAGATTGGAATTAACCATTCGGATGGGGATAATCGATATCAACATGCTATGGAGATTCACGATTGATTATTCATCGGATTGTTCGGACAATACGGACTCGAAACCGAGACTCGAGCGATACTTTTAGTATGCCATGAAACTATTATAGCAAATTCCAAATGTAACAATCTACAAGATTCCCAGAAAAGAAAATGCTCTTGCAGATGCGTTAGCCATCCTCGCAAAAGAGTTTGCCTGCTTACAAGATGGATCAGTTGAAGTGTCAGTTCAGGGACAACAGGTTCTCTCACAGCTTGACATGGACACAATACATAAATCAGAAGAAGAAGGAGAAACAGTTGCAACAATAACAAAAAATGCAGAAGACTGGCGTCAGCCAGTAATAGATTATCTACAAACAGGAAACCTACCGGACGATAAGTCGTTAGCCCATCAAATCAAGAAAAGAACTCTGTCTTACGCATTAATAAACAATACGTTATACAGAAGGTCTTTTGACCGGATGTGGCTAAGGTGCTCGAGCGGGTCCGAGGCTCGTGAAATTGTTAAAGAAGTGCACTCGGGACTTTGTGGCGCTCATCAGTCAGGTCCGAAGATGAAAATGAAGATTAAGAGACTAGGGTACTACTGGCCATCAATGATGACCGATTGCATGAAGGTCGCCAAGAGTTGTCACTAGTGCCAAGTACATGGAGTGGTTCTACATCAACCTCTAAATGTGCTACATCTGACAATCGCGTCGTGGCCGTTTGAGTGTTGGGGCACAAATATTGTGGGTCCAATAGAATCGCCTTCTTCAAGAGGACATCGCTTCATTCTCGTAGCTACAGACTACTTTTCCAAGTGGGCAGAAGCAGTACCGCTCAGGGAAGTGAAGGCACATCACGTGCTACAGTTCTTCAAGAATCAGGTCGTCTACCGCTTTGGGGTACCGCGCAGAATCATTTCAGATAATGGGTCCGCGTTCAGAAGCACGAAGATCAACAATTTTGTCAGAAGGCATGGGATCGACTGGCGTTATTCAACAATCTACTACCCAAGAGCAAACGGCTTGGCCGAGGCTTTTAATAAAACTCTCGTCCAAATCTTAAAGAAGACCTTGGACGAAAACAAAAGAAATTGATACGAGAAGTTGTTAGAAGCCTTATGGGCCTACAGAACAACTTTCAGGACTCCTACTCAGTCTACGCCCTACGCTTTAGTGTACGGGTCCGAGGCAGTTCTACCCTTGGAAGTTCAGCTCCCATCACTCGAGATCGCGAGTTGTGAACAAGATCACTACGAGAAAAAATGCCGGACTACGGCTGGAAGAATTGGAAAACTTGGAAGGAAAACGACTTGCAGTGCAACAGAATTTGGAACTGTATCAAGCCAAGATGATCCAGGCCCACGACAAACTGGTCTGCCCAAGGACATTAAAATTCGGTGACTTGGTTCTAGTTCTCAAGAGACCTATTCTTGCATACCGCAAGATAGGAGGTAAATTTGAGCCAACTTGGGAGGGGCTGTTCGTGGTCGAGAGAGTCTACTCAGTAGGTTCTTACCAGCTTGTGAATTGCCGTGGAGAATGATTTATGCTTCCAATCAATGGACGATATTTGAAGAAGTATTATGCAACCTGATGTTTCGAAGAATGAAATTTCATTCCTAGAAGTACGGGTAGAGTAATCACTTATAGCTGGGTCTGAACCTGAAATAAAATGAAAAAAGAAAATGAATGATAAAAAAATCATAAGAAAAAGAATGTGTTAAAGGAAAATATATGCAATTGAAGTAATAATGAAATGTTGACTCTTCCTTTCGAGCCCAGCTCACTCCTGATCTTTTCTTATCTTCTTTTACTCTTATAAAATTTGAAATAATTAAATAAGATTTCTTTCATTAATAAGTAAGTTTTCTTATTGTTCTCGTGCTGAGTACAACCCCTGATCCTTTCCTTGTTTTCTTTTCAAGGAAATGTCGAACGGGCGGCTATTCCTGAACTTTAAGGATGACGTAAGTCTTGCACTTAACAAAGAAGAGCTGAAAGTTGACGCTGTGATAGAGGTTAGCTCGGACCTTTCACAACTAGAGTTGGAATATGAGGAAACTGCTTGGACTGTTGTGGATCCCGAACAGTTCCGTGGGAAGACAGTGATGAGGCTCAACAAGAAGGCTCCCCAAGATGCGAGTAAGAAGAGGAAGATCAATATGATCGAGGAAAATAAAATGAAATCAGTGATAACGTCCGCAGGAGGAAAGCTTGTCAGTGCTGCTCCTACCGAGATTCAAGGAGAGAGAGGAAAGCAGCCCTGACCCCAACTCAGAGAAGAAACAAGAATCGCTGTATCGCCAAGATGCTGAAGAAATTAACAGAAAAGCAGAACAAAGAAGAAACCCCGACGGCCGTGGCGGCTACCCCAAGGAGGCCGATCCTCGGGAGCACCATAGCGGAGGTTGTCCCGGAGGAGGTTACTACGAGCCTACACCCGAGATAGTGACGATCCCGAGGAGAGCATGACGGTGTGGAGCCATATATCCCACGATACGTCACTAGACCCCGACAACTACGGATAATTTCGGAGCACGAGTCGGAGATGATCCGGAGGGTGCGAAGAGAATTTTGAATACTTTCAGAGAATCAAAGGCAGATATGTCAACATCCTGGAAGGACTAGAGTTACATACATATGTTTTCTCTCACTACGAGCAGAGTGAAATTGTAGACTACGTCAATGAGCTGAAGAAACAAGGTCGTACAGGACGATTACGTAGCAGGACCTACTCCGAGCCAAAGAAATGGAAAAGAGGTAAGGGGAGGATTACTATCCAATTTGGATGCTGTTACAACTTCGCTGATGACAAGAATGGGAATCCGCCAGGGATACTCCGCTACGATGAAGTGGATCTAATGCCAGTTTTAATTAAGAAAATGATAAAAAGGATGGTGTCTTGGCGAGTCCTACCCGCTAATTGCATACCAAACAGTTGTATTATCAACATCTATGCAGAAGGAGACTGCATTCCACCTCACATAGATCATCATGATTTTGTAAGGCCCTTTTGTACCGTTTTCTTCATCAACCAATGCAACATTATGTTCGGGACAGAACTCCGGATAGTTGGCCCTGGAGAATTCCGAGGGCCGGTGGAGATACCTCTACCGGTAGGCTCTGTTCTCGTACTACAAGGAAATGGTGTAGATGTAGCGAAGCACTGCATACCGGGAGTTCCCTACGAGCGAATCTCCATCACCCTCAGAAGGATGGATGATAGTAAAATTCCGGTCTACTTCCAGCCAGATCCAGAGCTAGAGAGTTTACAGCCCTACGAGCTGTAGGCTACATATTAGTAGCACACCTCTAAAATACACTTACGTGGGATTCTCCTCCGGGAAGTGGCTTGGAAGGTGATGTTATTATCTATGTAGTTTACTTTTCAGACATGGATGAATCAAACTGACAATTTTGTCAGAATACACAGAGATATCAATGCAGTCTGTGTTCAGATATATATATGAACTTTTGTCAAAGTTTGTTTTCAGAAAGATGTCATCAGAAATGTTTTGATGGAATCACCTGATGTATCTTTGACATTTTAGTGGAAATGAACTTTGGGTTTTACCTTTAGTTTTGTGCAATTCACTGCAAACGCCACCAGATCTGAGTTTAACTTGGTCTAAAAAAAAGAAAGTTGGATGAAGAACGATTAGAATGAAATAATAACAACAAAATAAAATTTGAATTCAAAGTCTGAATAAAACACAAACCAAAACTCAAAACAGATCAACTTAAAACTTCAAGATGTGAACCAAGTAAATCAATTAAAATCCGAATCAAAGTGAAATTTCAATCAAAAATGAAACTAAAACAAAATCAAATCACTAAAAGCAATGAATAATGAAAACGAAATTCCCGAATCCGATATCCCCAGCATCCGGCTGTTCTCGAAATCTTTTCGACTCTCTGCGATTTCTTCCCCCTTTTTGAGAAGGCCGACTGAGTCTACTAACACAGAACCACGAAATTTTTGATTTGGTTCTGAAGGCGTGGATTTATATCCTTCATCAAACAATCAACCTTCAATCAACTCTCTTGGGATGTGAAACACTTTCATGTCTCATTCAAATCTTCCAAAAAACTAAAATTTCTATAGAATCTTCAAAACCAAATCAATACCAACTTTTGGGATTGGTACCTAAATTCTAGTTCCCATCCTTCTGAGACTGGTACCTAACTTCCAGTTCTCTTTTCTAGATCGATACTTAAATTTTGATTCTATCTTCTGAATTCCCCCCTAATCTCGCATCCTATCCGAGAAACTTTTCCGCATTCTAATCCTCCGACTCAGGTATAAGACCGCTAAGGCATCCTAATCTCAGTGTCCTAATCTCGCATCCTATCCGAGAAACTTTTTCGCACTCCTGAAACTTCGAGATCGATACTTAAATTTCGATTCTCTTTCGAGACAGGTACCTAAATTCCAGTTCTCTCCTTTGTGAGGTCGGTACCTAAATTCCGACTCTCTTTTCGAGATCGATACCTAAATTTCGATTGTCCTTCGAGACTGGTACCTAAATTCCAGTTCTCTCCTTTGTGAGGTCGGTACCTAAATTCTAACTCTCTTTTCGAGATCAATACCTAAATTTCGATTCTCTTTCGAGATCAGTACCTAAATTCTGATTCTCTCCTTTGTGAGGTCTGTACCTAAATTCCGACTCTCTTTTTGAGATTGATACCTAAATTTCAATTCTCATCTCTTTTGAGATCAATACCTAAATTATGATTCTCATCCTTTGTGAGGTCGGTACCTAAGTTCCGATTCTCTTTTTGAGATTGATACCTAAATTTCAATTCTCACTCTTTCGAGATCAGTACCTAAATTCTGATTCTCATCCTTTGTGAGGTCGGTACCTAAATTTCGATTCTCTTTTTGAGATTGATACCTAAATTTCAATTCTCACTCTTTCGAGATCAGTACTTAAATTCTGATTCTCATCCTTTGTGAGGTCGGTACCTAAATTCCGACTCTCTCTTTGAGATTGATACCTTAATTTCAATTCTCACTCTTTCGAGATTAGTACCTAAATTCTGATTCTCATCCTTTTTGAGGTCGGTACCTAAATTCCGATTCTCTTTTTGAGATGGATACCTAAAATTCAATTATCACTCTTTCGAGATCAGAACCTAAATTCTGATTCTCATCCTTTGTGAGGTCGGTACCTAAATTCCGATTCTCTTTGTGAGATTGATACCTAAATTTCAATTCTCACTCTTTCGAGATCAGTACCTAAATTCCGATTCTCATCCTTTGCGAGGTCGGTACCTAAATTCCGACTCTCTTTCCGAGATCGATACCTAAATTTTGATTCTCTTTCGAGATTAGTACCTAAATTCCAGTTTTCTCCTTTGAGAGGTCGGTACCTAAATTCCAACTCTCTTTTTGAGATTGATACCTAAATTTCAATTCTCATCTCTTTCGAGATTAGTACCAAAATTCTGATTCTCATCCTTTGTGAGGTCGGTACCTAAATTCCGATTCTCTCTCCGAGGCTGGTACTTAAATTCCTGTCCTCATTCCTTTCGATCAGTACCTTGATTCTGATATTCTTTCCGAGGTTGGAGCCTAAATTCTAACTCTCTTCGTCGAGACTAGAGCCTAAATTCTAGTTCTCTTTCAAATTCCGAGGTTAGAACCTAGGTTCTGATTCTCATTCAAAATTCTGAATCTCAGCGAGATTCACCTTAAAATCAATCTTAAATCGAACATTAACTAAAATTGAAACTCAAATTAATTTGAAACTCGAAATTGAAACTTGAAATAAAAATAAAACAAATCCAAAATATAATCTCTCCAAGTCTTGTGATTTGGAATTCACCTCCTTCTTCCCCAGCGAGAGTTCAGGAATCTTCAGTCTTGGAGATTTACCCAACACTCCCCAACATTTTTTTTCTCTACTCTGTTCTAAGTGTGTCACTTAGTCATCTGTGTTGGTTTTGTTGATCTCTTCGGTCAACGTCAATACGCGCGGTGTGCTCCGTCAGCACACCATACCTATTGGGGGTCCATTTGTTGACCTCATTTTTAGTGAGGTCTTTTCTTCTCTCCTTAGTTCTTAGGATCTAGCCATAAGGTTTCTCCTTGACTATCCTAGAGGATTAGAATTGAGACCCACCCTTTAGCAATTCAGCTACTTCTTGACTCCTCTTGGGACCCCACTTGGATGGTTGTAAACCTCTAAATCACCTTAGAAGGTTAAGACCACCATATGGGGAACCAATAGTGAGCTCCTATAAGGTTGTTCAAGCCTTAGGACTACCCTGGGTGGTCTGATCCTAGTGAGGTCTGGCTTACACACACTGCACTCTCACACACACCATCCTTACCCATTCTTCCCCCTCGTTCATTTGAGCACTCATGTGGCTAAGTCCAAACCCCTAGCTCTTTGGCTAAGAGGGTTAGAAACAACCCATGAGATGTTTAGGGTGGACATTTCTTGGTCCATGGCTCACTTTAAGCTTCATCATAATCAAAATTCAACTTTTGCCAAATGCCTAGTTGTGACATTGGGTCCTTCAAACCAACCTAAAATTACCTAATTGCCCCAAAAATTTCCCAAAAAAAAATTACCCAAAATTCTAAAAATCCTAAAAATCATTTTTGAAACAACCCCCACCTTTTAAATTCATCAAAATACCCCAATACCCTCCAAATAACCTCTTGATACCCTAAAATACCCTTTTGGCACAAAATTCCAAAAATTCTAAAAATTCCCAGAAAATTTCAAAAAAATCCCAAATATTCCCAATTTCATTTTGTTCAACTACACTATAGCCCAATTTTGCCAAAATAACCCACTTTTATCAAAATCCCTAAATTGACCCATTTTTAACCTAAATGGACCCAATGTCACACCAAACCAACCCATTTGACCTCAATTCTGCCCAATTTCAATTCTAAACTTTAATTCAACATCATTTCTCTCAATCTAAACCAAATCCAAGCCCAATTTGATTCACATTTGAGTTCAATTCCATTTGAAATCCAACACCCCCATTTTACCTAAAGTGAATCCATTCCCTAAACCTATCAAATTGATTAGCCAAACCCTAAAATTTCTTCCCAATTGATGTTGGGAACTCTTCAATACATTCCCCTAGGACATTTGAAACTTTCAATTAGGTCTAAACCCCACCTTAACCCAAATTAGACCCAAGTTGATTCAACCCACCCCAAATTAACCAAAATACTAAGATCCACCAAATTGACCTTCTAATTGAACTCAAAACCTCTCCATGTCTTCATGAAACTTCTTCATGGCAATCACCTCTTCAAAATTACTCAAGACATTTGGACCCAAATCAAGAGCTAACTCAAGCTAGCCCAACCCAAACCCAAATGAGCCAATTTGAACCCATGACCAAACCAAACCAAATTGAACCAAATGTGGCTAAACCAACCTATCCAAAGCCACTAAATGAGCCCTAGGAACCACCCTAGATCCACCTAGCCCAAGCTAAGTGAGCCATGGACCAAGGGTTCCCCATTTTAAGGGATCTCTTCCCTTAAATGGACAAATCCTCCTTTTGCCTCACCCCAAAATCCCCCCTAGACTGGTTTATCACCATTAAACCCTACTCCTTGGTTGACCTGACCCATGGCCAGCTCCCTTGTTCTTGCCGGCCGGCCTAGCCGCTAGAGGGAGTCAAAACTGAGAGCCACAACTAAGTGAAACAAACCCAAACTCACCCAATTGGCCACCTCGGCTAAATCGAACCTTGGAGCTCCTCCGCCCTCCACCCGAGCAGATGGAATCCACCCACCGATCGAGCCACTAGCTCGGCTCAATGGCCCCGACCATTTAAACACCTCTTCTCGACCATGAGAAAGGTGCT
Source organism: Papilionanthe hookeriana x Papilionanthe teres (assembly GCA_022702705.1). Taxonomy (NCBI): domain Eukaryota; kingdom Viridiplantae; phylum Streptophyta; class Magnoliopsida; order Asparagales; family Orchidaceae; genus Papilionanthe; species Papilionanthe hookeriana x Papilionanthe teres. The sequence goes on from CM040426.1 coordinate 106,526,668, forward strand.
TGAAGGGTGTTGAATTTTTCTCAACAAAACCTCACCAAATCACTCCCGGAGCTTCTCCTAGCTCAGAGAAGAAGAACCCCATTGTTCACCTGCCCTGAATCCCCTCAGCCGAGCCCAATTTCTCAGCTGAAAATTAGGCCAGAAACAGGACACTCTCTAAAACTTCACCAAATCCAAATTAACTTTTCCCACACCTTCACCAGAGGTAGAGAAGGAGTTCCTCAGTGAAAGCCCCCTCTCCAGACCACCCAGTTGTTCCAGCCTCCAAGCTTTGTGATCGGGCCTAGTGGAAGTCAAGCCAAGACATTTCACCACAGCTCCAGGCTTCATCCCTAGCCTCCTTGGACTCCAACGAACATGCCAAGCCTCCCTGATAGAAGCTTCACTTCTCAGAGCCAAGGTATTGCCCTCTTCTTCGTCCCGAGCTTCCAGCAATTCTTCATTTTATTTAAGTCAATTTCAATGCCTGTTTACTGTATGGATGTGTTCGTCTTCTCAAGACGAATCCATAGAGCATAAGAACTCGAAAATCTGTTGAGAATCGAGGGTGATTTTAGGGTTACAAGGTCGACGGTCACGGATACGCACCAGTCGTAGACGATGACCAGGAGCCGTTCGATCAATCGTATATCGGTTGAACGGCAGAGATCAAGTCGGACCAGAAGACGAAGCGGGACCGCGGGATGCGTGGCAGCTGACTCAGGTGGCGGCGTTGAATGGGAGTGCGACACGTAGAGCTTCGGAGCCGCCGAGTATGACGCGGCGCTGACTGGTTTAAGTAGGAAAATCCAATTTTTCTTATTTAATTAAATACCAGAAACTTCAAAAAATCATATCTTTGCATAGAAAAATCATAAAAATAAAAGAAAAATACCCTCTTGCTCAGTGAACAGAGGAGAATAATGTGGAAAAGGAATTGATCTATTTTGTTGAGTATTTTATTTTTAATTAATTTAATACTGTTTTGAGTATTTTAATTCTCCATGCATGTATACATTTCACCATGGCATGAGACCATAGGGCTTTTGTAGCCTATGATCTTGGGAACATTCTCTGAATTTTTCAAGGTTAGAGGCCATCCCTGTGGTAAGTTATGTATTTTTCAAATTTATGTCACTGTTTTTGACATTTTAATTTCAAAAATTAGCATGTTGTTCAGAAAATTCCAGAAAAATTTAGTGAAGTCCTTTAGGACCAGAGGACCCTAGGATAATTATGGTTTGAGTCAATTCATTAAAAATATTCCCAATTAGCCTAATCACTCAAAATTGAACTTTAATTAATTAGAATTAATCACACATTAAAATAACTTGAAATTAATTCTCCACTGATCTCTAGGATCAGGGGAACCTCACATAAAAATTTGAAGTCAATTGGAAATGTTTAACTAAACTAAATGGATCAATTAAGCCATATAATCAAAATTAAACTTTAAAAATTTATAACTCCAAAAATACATTTCAAAAATTCACCAAATTGATTTTGGGACTTCTCTGATATCAGAGGAGTCCAAGAAAAATAAAATTGAAATTTTCTAAAAATTTTCATTTTATAAGCATACTTTGATATTTTTAATAACTAAAAAATAATAAAAATCATAAAAATATAAAATTTGTTTCTCTGACTTTCTTGAGGTCAGAGGGATTTTTGAAAAATATAAAATCCATTTTTCAACTTTTATTTTATTTTATAATTAATTAACACTCCAAAACTTAAAATAATTATAATAAATAAAATATAATTCAAAAAATTACCAAAATTGGTCCAAGTGGTCCTCTGGTCTTTAGAAATGTCCCATAATTTTCTTAAGGACATAAACTTTACCTTGGTCATGTTGATGAATTTTCTTTGAAAATCCCTATTTTCCATTAAAACTAATTATATAAATAAATTAAATTCAGAAAAATCACATTTTCTCCTCTAATGTCTTAATTGACATGTGAGTGAAGTGGCATAAAAATTTTAAGTTCATTCAAGCTTAATTTAATGAGTTATAAAATAAATAAACTTAAAGGGGCATAAAGGTAATAAAAGATTTTAACCCCTAATTAAAACTTTAGGTTTAATCAACATGGGAGTAAAATATCTGATTTTCTCTTAGATGATTGAAACTTTGGGAAATTAAAAGGTAGGAACCCATTAATCACTTTAATAAACCCAAAAATGAAACTCTAATTAATTGAGTGATTTAAATTCTGGAAGATTAATTAAAATTGGATTATTAAAATAGGGATGTAACTTAAGAGGACATCAATTCCTTAATTTAAAAATCCCTAAATAAATCACTTAATAATATTTAACTCTTAAACTTAAGAGGATAAGTGGAATTAATAATTAAATGATTAAAAGTAAATAATTCTTAATTTGATTAAAACCTACATCATTAAATTATCTAACAATTGATTAAAACCTAAAATGTTAAATAATTAAAAAGTAAAATATTTGAAACTAATTAAGAACCATTTCAAAACAAACTTAAATCAAATTTGCAAATTTTAAATAATTTTAAGACAACTTACCTTAAAACATAATGTAAAAAATTAAATTAATTAATATAATTAATCCAAATTAAATCATCAAATTTTAATAAATAATTCAAACACCATTCTAAACTTAAAATCATTGATTAAAATTTCATAAATCACATTAAAATAAATCATCAACTATAACTTCAAATCATTAAAAATATTTAACAAATTAACTTGCCCCTGAAAGCTTTAAATTATTATAACTAGTAAATGAAGAGTTAAGTGAAATGTCACCTCACTCATAGGATAATCAAATATCCTAGTTCACTGAGCAAAGGAACAAAACTTAACTAAACCCTTGGATGATCAATTCACCAGTACAATGAAATTCATTTGGACTCAAAATAATCTCAGAAATATTGAAAAGATGTTTAGAATTCGTTCTAAGCACTTCCTCAATACGGTGAGATGTTTTAAAGAACAATTGAACTTAATTGTTCTTTGATGAAGAAAATCATCCATAACTAAAAATCAAGAACCTAGATGTCATAGGAAATGACTAGCTATAGGATTAGGGTTCTAGTAGACAACCAAAACCATTCCTTTAGTTTTTACTTAGGTACTTGTTGAAATATTTAAATGCCTTAACATGTGTTTTAAAGTGTAGCTTGGAATGACGGGAAGACTCTCCAGGTACGCTTTTATGTTATTGCAATTTACTTTATTGCACTGCGCTTTACTTTTATTGCATGTTAAACAAGACTGTTGCATGAAAACCAAAACCTTTAGGATAGCCACAAAATCGAAACCAAAACTAAATTAAAAGTCACTACAAGATAAAATCCACCGCCACAACATTTCAAAATATAAAACAACTCAAAATTTAATCACAAACGGAACAACAAAACCACAACTTTAACTAAATTAAAGCGTCTTGTTGAATGATCAGGAATACCTCAGATGATGTAACCCACGTGTTGCTAACGGGATTTCCCACGGTCTAAATGAAAGTGTGGAACTCATTCAGTTGAGTTTAGCAAATTCATCTGGACTAAGTGAATTCGATGAAAATAACGGTGGCGGGATGACGGAACTGTGGGATCTTAATCGATTCTGTTTAAACAACTTTAAGATTTGTTTTAATTAAAACACTAAAAGATATTTGGACTTTAAGATTTATAATCCATAACACTTCTCTCATCTCTTGATTTTCATCTTCTAAAACCTCTGTAACAACAAGGAGCTTGGAGCATGGTGGGCAGCACGACCATCGTCATCAGCAAAACTTGTGTCTACTTCAGCAAAACATTCCTTAGAATTAAATAACCAAGTCATAGGACTTCGAGGTAGTTTGCCTAGTGCAACATAAACCCTCAACCTTTTCGTTAAGCATTTGCATAATCATGTTATGCAAATTAAGCCCTAACCGGTCTTAGGAGTCCGAGGTAGTCGTTTGGTACAACATAAACCCTCACATCTTCGAGGATATTTGTATGATTGTGTCATATGAATATAAGTCCTAATTAACTAAAATTGGCAGGATTACAACATTAAACATACTCTTAAATTGAAAACAAACAATAGGATAGTTTGGGAAGTTGCCAAGATTTTTCTTGGATCCTCAACTTCTCCTACTTCTCTTCCTTTGGACTCAAGAAAATAACTGTTCCAAATTTGATCCATTCCCTATTGAAATCTCCAAAATTCAATCCTTTGAAAACCTTAAACTTTGAAATTCTTGAGAGCAAAACCACTAATCATTATCGAGAGTTTTCTTAAGTGATTCCCGTCATTTAAGATGTAATTAACTATAGGGGCTTGCCCTTATAGGGAACTTTAAGAACCCAGGTAATATAAACCCTGTTTAATTCCTTTATATTAAGCAGGAGAACTTGTCGGCTTATAAAATTGGTTCGCAGACCAAACGGATGTCACAAATCTTCTAGTTTATTTAATCGAGCCCCATCATCAAGCAGTGCGTCTATTCCTCGAAAAAGATACACGGTTTTGTGATGCGGCGCTCGTTCATATAAACTATTTGGGATGTGAGATCGGTTTGATTTCATATTTAAAATTTTCAAACTTAAAATTATTTTCAAAATCAAATACTACTTTCTAAATTATATATATATTTAAATTAAATTTAAAATCTAAAATTCGCCGACAATTTCTGTAGGCGACCCCCTTTTCAAACCACACAACCTAAAAAATATGCCGGCAGGATGTTCTATGCTTACTTCCATTGTGTGCTTAGATTTTAGTGTTTGCTTATCGTAGCGTACTTACAACACTAAACTTCTAAGAGTTGTTGGTTTGGTTTGAATGAACATATTTAGTGTTTATAATGTAACGTGGATTTTATATATGTAAGTATGTTTTGTATTGTTTGTGTAAGAATTGTGTTATTTATTACTTGTGTGATGAAGTAGATGCTTAATGAAGTGTTAAATGTTATTTTGGAGGTCAAAATGATTGAAGTTACGAAAAAATTTTTGGACCCAAAAAAAATTTTGGACTCCGCCGTTGGCGCCCAAATCCAGAGAGTTTTGACATTTTTAATAAATAGAGCGCCGCCAGTGCCCTATCAAGCGCCGCCGGCGCCCTATCAAGCACGGCCGACACCCTATCAAGTGCCGCCGGCGCCCAAGTACAGAAAAATACCAAAAACCCTGGGACCAGCATTTTTTTCCATTTCTTTCGTCTTCCTCCTCCATTTTCACAATTTTAAAGACCTAGGGCTTCCTAGATCTCAGATTTGAAGTGATTTCAAAGCTTTTCGAAACCGAATCTACACTTCTCTTGGTAAGAGCTTCACTTTAAGTTAAAATTTTTTTATTTTCACCATGGAAATCTCTCACATTGCTAAGATTGGATTTGGATTTTTGAAGAAATTTTGAGATTTCGTATGATGAAAATTGCTCTTACTTGTTTAGAATAGTATTTGGAGTTTATTACATTGTGAATTTGGAATTTATTGGAATTTTCTTGCAAATTTATAGAAATTCACATGGCTCCAAGGCTGAGTAAAGGGAAGAGAAAATTGGATTTTGATGAAGAAAAAATTGTTAATGTTAAAGTGCAATTTATCTTTAACTCTTACCTTTACAATAATAAGTGTATACAGGATCGAGCTTTTGATAATCCTGGAGGATCCGTAGAACAGTTAATTGCAGAACGAAACTGGGAGAGATTTTGTTATTTTACTGTGAATGTTGTTATGGGTGTTGTTAGAGAGTTCTATTCAAATGTGCCCCAGACTGAGACTGAGTTTGTGTTAGTTAGAGGAAAAATGGTTGAATTTACTCCTCAGTGTATTAATGCATTCTATCAGACTCGGGAACCATTTGTTTGTGAATATGAAAACTTTGATACTCGAGAGGCAAATATGAGAGAAGTGATTTCTTTTCTGACAGATGGAAGAGAGGAATGGAAAGTAAGTAAAAAACATATGATTAACTTCCCTGCTTCCAAGTTAAATGTTGCATCAAAAGTTTGGCACTATTTCATCTCTGCAAGACTATTACCTTCTTATCACCATAGCGAAGTTACAAGGGATAGAGCAATTCTGAACTATTGTATTCAGAAGATGAAGAAGATTGATATTGGAGCTACTGTCTTAAAGAACATTCAGACTATTGCTAGAGGCGAGACCACTGGTGGATTAGGACATCCTGCCTTGGTTCATGCCCTATGTGTTCAGTCTGAAGTAGAGTTCAGTAGTTCTGAAGAAGTAGCTATACCGCTGAGACCGATTACAAAGACTATTATCCGTATTTATGAGTCTCATGTGAGATCCCGAGATGAGAGTAGGAGTACTGATATTTCTACTACGAGTTATGACATTTCATCTACATCTGAGCCCCTTGCATTATCTGATATTATGGAGCAGCTGAGATTACAGTGTGCTAGTGTGGATAGACTCCATGGTCGGATGGATGTGTTTGAGGCTAGAAGTGATGTGAATGAAGGTTATCTGAGTTGCAGAGTTGAGTTTGATATTGCTTATTATGATGCTCAGGTCAGATTCATGAGGGGGGAGACTGATGTGATATTTCTTCTTGCGCCAACTATATACCGTATAGAACTATTCCTGCTGACCTTGCTAATGAACTTGGTGATGAAGATTGGTAGATTGTTTGTTTTTGTTTCTATTTTTCTTGTTATGTTGTGTTGTATTGTTGTGATGTAGTAGTTATTTACTTTTCATGTGATGTGTAACTCTGTTGGTGTACTATTATGTTGTATTGAAAAGATCTGTGTAATGATGTGATAGTTTGTTTTGTTTAGTATTGTGATGTTTTATTTGATGTTTAGATGTTTAAAGTTAATTTCTCTTCACCTTGCAAATTTTTAAAATATTTATATATCGCTGCTACTAACTGTTTCATGCCTGCTAGTTGTAAATTTTGATTAATACCAGATAGTTGTGGAAGATTTCAAGATCCCAGCACAAAAAGGTTAGTTTCTTTTACTCTCTACTGTTTCAAATTTATTGAAAAATTTAAGTTTGGGGGAGGGTAGAAGAATATTAACTCTTATTTGTTCTCAATTATTATGTTTTTAAAAATTATTAGCATAACTTCTGGCAGTTGAACCTTACTGTAGGTAACTAAAACCTTTTTTTTATTTCAGTTGAATATTATGGAAGGATTAGATGAAAATTTTTAGTAATAAAGGTTAATTTTATAGAAGTAAGATATTTGGTATGAAAGGATTTGATTATAGTTAACTATTTAAAGTAAAGAAAACTGTATTTTTGAAATGTTAAGTGACTTAAAGTATTGTGTGTTAAGTAGAGATTGTAACTTTATGATGAATAATAAAGTTCATACTTAATTATAAAGTAAGGAGGTATCTCAAGTTTGAACTTTAGAAAGAGGAGAAAGTTCAAAATCAGTATAGGCTATCCAGATATAGTAATCCTCATTAAAAAAAGGGAAAGAAAAGAAAAGAAAGATTGAAAAATAATCCCAAAAAGAAAAAGAAAAAGAAAAAGAAAAAAAGTAAGTATGAGGAAAAGCTTGAAGAGATGCCTAATAAAAAATTAGCTTCACTTGAGTCACACTAAAGGGAGAACTTGATTTCATATCTGAATTTATATTTAAAGTGTTGGCTTACATTCTGATGAAGTTTGCATAAACTCCTTTTTCACATAATCTTTCAAGACACTCTTAATGTGACAAATTATGGTTTATCTTGAAATAAATAGACGACTAAAGCCCTTAGACTTGATTGCTGAATATTCTTATACCTGTAGTGTTGACCGGAGTAACTAAATTTCTTTCTAAAAGTCTAACCAATGTAATCTTTTGAATGAAAAATTTTAGTGTCTTACAGGTGAAAAGTACATTGCCTAGAGTTATATTTCTATGTAGTAAAAGGATTACTTGAGGATAAGTAATAGTTAAGTTTGGGATATATTGATGCACCAAAATTATATGTTGTTTTTGCTATATAATTTTACCCATTTTTAGTGATATTGCACTTTAATGAAAGGTATTTTTCATGATTTGTTGCAGGTATGATGATTTTAGGTGATTAGAGCGAGAGTAAGCAAAAAGCAATGAATTCAGAGCAAAAAGGAGCAAAAAGGAGGAAAACAACTTGTCGCGCCGCCGGCACCAGAATGGGCACCGCCGGCGCCATTTTCCCGAGAGCTCAGTAAATATTCAACGATAGAGCGCCGCCGACGCCCAATGTCGATGAACTTCAAATTTGAAAAGTTTTGATGACTTTTTGAATGGATGCCTATGGAAACTCTTGGGATTTCATTTCTAACTTATAAGTAACTATTTTTTGGACAAAAATTGTGAGGTTTTGGTGTCTGTCCTATGTGTTTTAGAGAGTCTAGCGTGTTTTGAGTGTTAGGGCTTAGAAAAGAAGAGTGTAGAAGTGAGAATTTGAGCGGAATTCTTCTCTAAGGAGTGAAGGAAAAGAAGTAAAATGAGAGATTGCTTCTTCCTTTCCATTCTAAAGAGGGAATTGAGTGTTGCAAAGAAGAGAGAAAAGGATTCAAAGGAACTTCAAGGGAATTGCATTGGGGAAGAGAAAGAGATAAGTTGTATTTTCTTTTGTGGTTTGTATGACTATTATTTTATATATAAAATCCATGTTTTATTGTATCTTCTTCACGAATTCTGAGTAGTCTCCTTTGTCTTTCTTCTTGCATAGAGATGTGATGACGTGTTGATGTAGATTTGAAGCACTTTTAAAGTATTGAAGAAATTGTGATGGTTTTTCATTTCGAACTTAATTTACTTTTCGATCTGGCCAATTGAATTGTTAAAATATGTTGTTGAACATTAACTCTAAAAGGATTTAGTGTCCTACAACAATAATGAAGAATCCATTCAATTTCCATGAATGAATTGCGTAGTTTATAGGAATTGAGTGCAAATAAATAAGGAAATGTGTTTTGATGGACTTCAAGTTGGAGGTTTCAGGGTGACAGGCTGAGATCCCCAATTTGGTCCTAAGATTAGTAACTAAACTCGAAGGTTAGTCTTCACGTGAAGAGTGAGTGGGAGCTCCGTAGTGAGAGCTGGTATCCTCCCAGCCTAGCCTTATATTTAGTGACTAAACTTAGGATATGTCAATATTCTTTTCATGCTTGGAAGATGGGGTACTCTTTTAAGTGTAAAGAAACATTTATGCTCCTATTTGGCACAATACCATAGATAATCAATCCATATCATCCACACATCATATTCTCGTTGCAAGAGGAAATATACTTTTCTTATATATCAAGACCTTTCAAATATATAACTTAGTGTGTGTCTGTTAGTTAATTCTGTTTTAAAGATATTAGAAGTATTTGTAGTTTGCTTAATTGTTATTGTTTTCTGCATCTTGGTAGTAAAAGTAAACATTAAACTTTAATTGCAATTTGGGCATTGGAATTCAGTACTACATTATCTACTGTGAAACTCTTACTTTACTTCATCACTTCCCTGTGGGATCGATAACCAGGACTCCATTAGAGCCCTGTATTACTTGATACGATACGTATACTTGCGTTGAATGCTTGGACTTTACAAAATCATTATAAATATATATATATTTGAGTTAATAAATTCTTGCAATATAAAAGTCCGACCGCATCAATAAGTAACACATGAAAAATAAATGTGTTAAATTAAAAATAAACGAGAGCATGAAAAAGGACTAAGTCTAAGCAATCTGAATACAGAAATAAACTAAGTTACTATAAGTTCTCAGTCAGTACAATAAAATATGAAAAGTAATAAACACTCATAACAAGCACATTAGCAAAGCAAAGCAAATATAAATTCTAATCATCCTCAGTCGCCCCCTCATCGTCAGAAGAATCGTCAGGAATAGGACATCTGAGGTTGATCCAAGGGGTGAATTTAGGACATTTAGGAAATTCAATATTTGTATCACCCTTCAAAAGTTTTACCAGTGCTTCATTATACTCCCCATCATAGTCACTCTTCCTTTGTAAATAGTCTGATACATGATAAAATTTGCTATCCATCTCATCTATTCTGCAATTCATCAAGAATAGATCACTTTGATGCTCCATATATCTTTGACAAACAGTGTTCCACACATCAGGTGGAGGCTCAGATGTAGAAGTAGATGGCATTGAAGCAGAAGTTGAAGGCATAGAAGAAGGATATGCACCAGTACTTTGACTCTTAGTTTTTCCATAAATATCAACATGAGATTTTCCTATTGGCTTTAGTGGCTTAAGCTGCTCTTCAGAAATGGAATAAGAAACACCAGAATTCTTGCAAATCGAGAAAATGAGAGCCGGAAAGCCTAAACCAGAAATAACACTTCCTCTAGAAGAAGTGCTAATAGCATCATAAATAATTGCTCCCACATCTATAGGCTTCATTTCTTGCATGCAATAGTTCAGAATAGCTCTCTCTTTTATCACCTCACTCAAGTGTTTTGACAGAAGGAGATGACAGAAATAAAATAATGCCAGGCTTTAGAAGTAGCATTAAGCACCAAAGATGAGAAATTTACCCGTTTATTGTTTCTTATTTTCCAAGCTCTACTTCCATCAGTCAAATAAGCCAGAATCTCATCGAGCTCTCTCTCAAAAGAAGTAAAAGTATCATAGAATCATTCTGTCACTGGAGGCAGACCATAAAACATGTTGATCACTTCCGGAGTGAATTCAACTGTTGTCCCCCTCACATAAACTTTAAAATCAGTTGTTTCGGGAAAATTCGCATAGAACTCCCGAATTAAAGAAATAATCACCACTGCAGAAATGTAGCAGAACTGCTCCCACTGCCTGACAGCAATAACATGCTCGATCGAACCACGGGGATGATAAAAACTTCTTTCAACACTGAATTTGCGAACATTAGCAAATTTGTTGTAATGAACTTGTGAACTCACACTCTTAAATCTTGTTTGATCAAATTCATTGTGCTCCTTACCCCAATTTGATTTAGGTACCATTCCTAAAATTTGTAAATAATTCCAAATAAATCTCAAAAAATATAAAATCACACCACATAAAAGCTCACCACACTAAATCAAAAATAAATCCATGGATTTTTCTTCTAAAAATCATTTTTTTCCAAAATTTTGGCACTTTGTAAAAGTAGAAGAAATCCATGGTAAAAACTAACTTAAAATATAGATCTAACCTTGAAAAGTTGAAATCCAAAGTCAAAACGAGTCGAAACCCTTCAAATCTTGCTCAAAATGGAACCTTAGATCTGGTTTTCGCAAAAATGGGTGAGGAAGATGAAGCTTAGGCGTGAAAATGGCGTTGGGTTGGTTTTAAAGGCAGAATTCGGTCCAGGTGAACCGGCGCTTTGGCGCCAGAATCACCAAATATTCTGAATTTTTTTCCTAATTTTTTATATTTTTATTTAGCTGATTTTAACATCTGTAACCCTAAAACCAACTGTTAATCTTCATCAAACCTCTTCCATAAAATAACATTCAAATAAAATCCAAAAGGTTCCAAATGATTACATTCCAAATATCAAACAAATAACAATCCAAACTTTACTTCATTTCATTCATTCCAGATTTTCAAGATAAGGCTTAAAAAATACAGAAAATAAACATCAACAACAAACACTCATATCTCACAAACACATAAACGCTCATAAAAATTTCCACATAAAACACTATCAAATCACAATACACTTAACAATCACAATCAATCTCTCCACCTATTTCTCCATAATTTCATTGATTAACATCAGAGCCTTCATTAGTTTCACAAGGTAATTCGCTACGAACAAAGGAATGGAAGAAAGGGACTCTATGAAATTCCGAAGCCATCTTTTCATCAATCCATTTATTCTTAGCGTACATCGATTCCTAATAATCTTCTAAGCATGTCGAATGATCTGATTGAACTTTCATTTTCCATTCAATATGCTTAATTTGGTGGAACATCTCATGCAATCTTCCTCTAACTAGAATTAATTCCTCTTCAATCTTCTCAAGTTGATTGCATACCTTCTCCATAACCATGACTAGATAGCCATTAAAATAAGTTTGTGAATCCTTGTTCACAAACTTCTCCTTCCCATTGATTCCAATGTTTAATCTCTCCATGGAAGCAATAAAAACTCTATCTATCTCTAAAGGAATGTTTCAGTCGAAAATTTTGATGGCTTGAAGGTTTGGGATGAAGGACTATCTGAGATTGGATATATAATACTAGCATCCAGCCATTTAAGCATTTCCTTCTTGATAACTTCTTTCATTACTGGATTTAATCTTCTTTAAGGATCAATTCTGGGTTTTCTATCAGCTTCTAGTAATATTATGCGCATACAAATTGAAGGACTGATTCCTTTAATGTCTATTATAGTTCATCCAAAAGCTCTTTTATATTCTCTTAATACTTCAAGCAATTTTACTTCTTGATTAGCACTCAATTCAGAAGATATAATAACAGGTAAAGTTAAAGAATTCCCTAAATAGGCATATTTCAAATGAGAGGGAAATTCTTTTAATTCTAATTCAGGAGCTTTTCCAATAGATGGTTTGAATTCATTACTTTCATAAGTATCTAATATTTCCCAATTTTCATTAATGTAATGAATTTTTCTTACTTCTATTTCTTCAAAATCGCTTTCATCACTTAAACATTCAGGGTCTATAAATTCTTCTTCTTTAAAATGAATCTGACAATTTTCTTGAAATTTTTGTTCAATAATGTATCCAAAATGTCCATTCTATAACACTTTTCTTTGTTAGGATACCTCATTGATTTAAGAACATTAATTGTTACTTCTTGATCATTAACTCTCATGGTTAACTCCCTTTTTTGCACATCAATCATAGCTCTTCCGGTAGCAAGAAAAGGTCTTCCTAGGATAATAGGAATCTTTTTATCTTCTTCCATATCCAGAATTATAAAGTCAACATGAAAAATAAATTTATCCACCCTTACCTAAACATCTTCTATTACTTCTCTAGGGTGAGTAATAGATCGGTCTGCTAATTGCAAGGTTACAGTTGTAGGAGAAATTTCTCTTAGATCCAATCTCTTATAGATGGATTAAGGCATGAGATTAATACTCACTCCTAAATCACATAATGCTTTTCCTTGAAATTTATCTCCTATAGCACAAGGTATTATAAAAATTCTAGGATCTTTTAGTTTTTGTGGAAATTTTCTCTGAATAATTGCACTGCATTCTTCACTTAGTGCTACAGTTTCAAAAGCTTCAATTTTTCTTTTCATATTAAGAATATCTTTCATAAACTTTGCATACTTAGACATTTGTTCGAAAGCTTCAGCAAATGGAATATTAATACTAAGCTTTTTGAATACCTCGAAAAATTTAGAAAATTGTTGATCCAATTTTTGCTGCTTAAGTCGTTGTGGAAATGGAGGTGGAAATTTTTCATATTCATCTTGAGATAGTATTTGTTTTTCTGTTTTAGATAGTTTTTCTTTAGGTTTATAAAATTTCTATCACTTCATTTTCTTTCTGAATCTTACTCTCTTTTCCATCCTTTAGTTCTTTTCCACTTCTAAGTAACACAGCTTTAATTTGCTCAGGATCTTTTCCATTTTCTTTTGGATTTACTTCAATAGTGCTAGATAATGTTCCTTGTGGTCTATTATTTATAGCATTTGCAATTTGCCCCATTTGGTTTTCAATATTTCTTATTGCAGCATTTTGACTTTGCAATTGACTCCCCATTTGTAAAATTAATTCTTCTATCGACAATTTTTTTCTTTAAATTGCTGATTATCAAAGCCAGAAAGAATAAGAAGGTCGATAATTAGAATTATTTTGATTATTCCAATTTCCCTTTGTGATAGGTTGGTTGTTACCCCATTAAGGATTTGCATTAATCCATTTAAAATTAGGTTGATTCTTCCAACATGGATTATAATAATTAGAATATGGGTTATTAGTTTTATTAGCAATAACTTGCAATGTTTCTGAAGTTTGATATTCTTCAGTATTTCCCGAATTATTATTTAAGTGTGATGAATAAGACAAATTATCCAATTTTTTTGATATAGTAGCCACTTGAGAAACTAAAATTGAAAAGGCTTCATTTTCTTGAATACTAGCCACTCTTTTAGGATTAATCCTATTATAAGACCATTGGAAATTATTAGTTGTCATTTTCTCAATTAAATAATAAGCTTCATCAAAAGATTTAGACATTAAAAAACCTCCAGCAGCATCAATAATAGATTTAAGAGAACCTATTAAACCATTAAAAAATGTTTGTATAATTAACCAGTCTGGTAAAGAGTGATGTGGGCATTTCCTAAGAAGTTCTTTAAATCGTTCCCAAGCTTCATAAATAGTTTTCGCATCAAGTTGAGTAAATGAGGTTATATCATTTCTAAGTTTTGCAGTTTTCGATGGTGGAAAAGATTTAGCTAAAAATTTTTGAGCCATTTCTCCCCAAGTTTTAATAGATCCTGTTGCTAATGAATTTAACCAAATCTTAGCCTTATCCCTTAAAAAAAAGGAAAAAGCCTAAGTCTAATAGAATTATCAGAAACACGATCACATTTAAAGGTAGCACAAAGTTCTAGAAAACTAGCCAGGTGTAAATTAGGATCGTCAGTAGGAGACCCTCCAAACTGATTATTTTGAACCATTTGTATAATTGCAGGTTTTAATTCAAAAGAATTTGCGGCTACGATGAGGTAATTGAATGCTTAAATGAATTTCATCAGCTGTAGGGTTAGCATATTCTTATAATGGTCTTTGCTGATTTTGATTTTCATTTTCAATATTTTGATTAATATTATTTTGAGGTATATAAGCCATTTCTTGCAAATTACGAAATCTACTCTCCTTTCTAATTTTTCTTATAGTACGCTCTAATTCAAAATTCCAAAGTATTAATCCTTCAGTTCTTGAACTTCGCATAAAAATATAAGAAAGATTTTTAATTTATTTAAATATATATATATATATATATATATATATATATATATATATATATATTAATTTGCTTTCTTATAATTAATTGTAATCCCCAGCAATGGTGCCAAAAACTTGACCCGACCGCAATTACGTAAGTAAATTAGCTTATTAAATTATGGCCAAACTTGACCCCAAATCTGATTAAGCGGCTAATGCACGATAATTAAAGATTAAAGATTCTATAATAAAATATAAATCGCACACTAAGGGTACTACGCAAGTATACACATCGTTTCATATAATATAGGGGTTTTTTTTTAAAACCCCAGATATCGATCCTACGTGGATTAATTTAATTAAAAGAAAGAAAACTAATATTTAAAATCTTTTAATTTAAAACTAATTAAAATATACAGAATATGAAAATTAGCTAGTGATATAAAAATAAACAAAGATTCTTTCCCCATAAGAAATATTCCATGATTAATAAGTAGATCAAATTGGTTGAGAACTTGAAAATGTGGTTTTGTGACAAATCGGAGCATATATATCCATTACCCTTTAGTCCAGGTCATAAGGAACATTAGTTAGTTTTTAAAGATTATTTAGGATGTATTATTAGTAGAAAGGGATGAATTTCTAGACTCTCACTACTAGGTTCACCCTCGAATGGTTGACTATGGTCTGGCCTACTAATGACCTGTCACCTGTTTTGTAAAACCAAATTGATTGAATTTAGCCTATCACACTAAAAACAAAATCAATTCTATGCTCATTAAATATTATCTGCCTATTTATTTGCTCCTCCCCTTTAAGAGAAATGTGATACATATAAGTTAAGAATTTCTTAGCCCACGATCAGATCTTAAGAATTCTCCACAGTTTTTAACAATACAAGAGGCCAATTCGTAAAGTAAATTAAGATTAGGTACAGTATCATCACAAATTTTAGAAAATTAAAAATTAAATTCTCAAATCTAATTTAAATCTGTTATTAATTCATTTCATATTTGTAGGGAGAAAGAAAGAAGACTACTCAGAAGGCATAGAAATTACATCACAAATCATATTCATAAAACTTAAATCCAAAGCACTAATTTTAAGAAACAAGATATAAATACTTATCTGGAATGTAATCCAAGCAATCCTTTAAATTTTATCTGACTCCACAGACTCTAACAGGACTTTGACTCTTCAATTCACACTAAACACTCACTAAAATAAAGAAGAAGACACTTAACACTCTTAATTAATTCACTACTCACTCACTCTAACACACTTTGTACACTCTACACCCACATATTGATGTAGAAATGGTCCTCTATTTTTAGATCTCCAAAAATTACCAAGGGATGCTTAAGGCATCTCTTCAAAATTCATCCACATTCATTGAATGTTCTAGAATTTAACAGTGGCGCCTAAGTGCCAGGATCACTGTGTGAATGGACGTACCCCTTCACATTTAGGTCGCACCTCTTCGTTTAATAACTGCTCTCCCATGTCTATTTTCATTGAATTTGGTTTATAACATGTGGGAAAATGTCCAGGGGCTTCTATATTGGTTTGAAAGCGTCAATAACCATCCAATAACCGTCAAGAAATCTCTAGAATTAATTTGTTGTGTCTGGCGCCTAGGCGCCATAATCAGCTTCTTTGCTCTTTTTGGCTCATTTTTGCTCCTTTTTAACTCTTTTTCTTCATAAACTCATTTTATTGTACCTTCTACCAAAACATAAGAAACACCTTTCATTAAAGCGTAATATCCTTAGAATATTAATAAAAATTTGATATAAAATTATATGTAATTTTAAGGTGGATTAGCTTCTCAAATTGCTACGATTTCAAAAAAAATAGATCAATTCGAAATAAACTATTCTCAAACGCCTCAGGTGTTAGAGGAAAATTCATTGGGATAGATAGTAGATTCTCAATTATTTTATGAGACTTTAAATGTTATCAATAATAAAACCAACAATCCTTACTCTAATTACTACAATCCTGGTTGGAAAAAACACCCAAACTTAAACTGGAATAATAACACTATTACCGTTAACCTGCAGTGGGGGAACAATTCTGTGAACCTATTAGGAAATTCGAACAACTAGAGAAACACTAATTATAGACCTTCTTATCCTCCAGGTTTCAATAGTAACCCACAATATAAGAAAAATAAGTTGTCCATGGAAGAATTGATATTAAACCTAGGCAATCAATTGAAAGTCAAGGGAATCAGTTGCAAAGTCAAGGAAATCAATTGCAAAGTCAAGGAGCTGCTATTAAAAATATTAAAAATCAATTGACACATATTGCTACTACACTTAGTAATAAACCTTCTGAAATTCCCAAGTAATGTTGAGATTAACCCAAAGATCAACATAAAGAACAACTTAAGGTTATATAGTTAAGAAGTAGAAAAGAATTGGAATCAAGAGTCCAAAAGGATGTTGAAGTTGAAAAAGAGAAGGAGACTCATAAAGGACATGATATTATATATTCTGATTTGGAATATTCTCTTAAAACAATGAAAATTATTATAGAAAGACCACCACCTTTGTTTCATCAAAGATTGAAACAACAAAAGAGAGAAAATTTTTTTTCTAAATTTCTAGAAATCCTTAAAAAATTAATTCTAAATATCCCTTTTGTTGAAGCTTTAGAACAAAGGCCCATCTATGTGAAGTTTATGAATGATATACTAAATAAGAAAAGGAAGTTTTCAGATAAAGAGACTGTCGCACTCAGTGAAGAGTGTAGTGCAATTATCCAGAAAAAGCTTCCTGAAAAACTTAAGGATAATAGTAGCTTCACTATTCCTTGTGCTATAGGAGAAACGTTTTTTTTGAAGAGCCTTATGTGATATGGGAGCCAGCATTAATTTTATGCCTCTATCAACTTTTAAAAGGTTGGGAGTAGGATAAATTTCATCTACTTCAGTAACTCTTCAGTTAGCTGATCGTTCTATTACTTATTGATACGGGTGGGACGTGCTGCCAGATATGATGTCTCTAAAGTAATATTCAAAATATAGTTTCTATTTAGTTTCACAATAAGATTAATTTTATTAAATAGGCAGTCACCCCGTATACGCAAGTATACGTATCGCCCAAGGAATACAGGGCTCTAGTGGAGTCCTGGTTATCGATCCCACGAGGAAGGTTGTAACTTATCAAATTATAGCAAATATTTGAAATCCAAGACTAAATTCATAATGCAAATTAAGTACTATTTAATTTGCTAGTGCAAATATGATTAAACTAAGTTAACTATAATTAGCTTATAACTGCTAAGCAAGACTAATTAACACACACTAAGTTTTGTATTGAAAGGTTCAAATATGGAAAAGTATCTTTTCTCTTGCAATGTGTATATGATGAGTGATTGATATAGATTGATAGTAATTTTGTATTGTGCCAAATAGGAGCATTAACATTATTTTCCCTCGTCAGAGTACCCCCTCTTCCATGTATGAAAAGAACATTGGCAAATCCTAGGCTTAGTCACTAAATCTAAGATTAGGCTGGGAGGATACTGGCTCTCACTTCAGAGCTCCAACTTCCCTTCGCCTGAAAGCCAACCCTATCTTTAGTTACCAAACTATAGGACTAAATTTGGGATTTCAGTCTGTCACTCTAAAACCTCCAATTCGACACCCATCAAACCATATTTACTTATTTATTTGCACTCAATTCTCATGGACTACGCACTTCATTCATGGACATTGAATGGATTCTCCACTATTATTGTACAACACTTAGTCCTTTCAGATTGGATGTTTCACAAGAAATTTTAACAATTCAATTGGCCATATTGAAATGTAAATGATGTTCAAAGTGGAAAACCATCATAATTTTTTAACATATTTATGGCACATCAAATTTACATCAACACTTCACCACATCACAATTGCAAAAAGAAAGACAAAGAAATCTACTCATAATTTATGAGGAAGACAGAACACAACATGGATTTTATATATAAAAACAAAGTCATATAAACTACAAAAGTAAATACAACTTATCTCAATTTCTTCCCCAAGCAAATCCCTTGAAGTTCTTCTAAATCCTTTTCTCTCATCTCTTCAACACTCAATTATCTCTTTAGAATAAGGAAGAACCAAACTCTCACTTTCCTCCTTCTCCTACACTTCTTAGAAAAGAATCCCTCACAAACAAAACTTAACTCACACTTTCTACAAACCCTAACACACTATGTTGACTCCTCTTCACTTCTCTCGCACTCTCCACTCACACACCCCTATCAAAAGTGGAATCCATAACTGTCTAAAATAGTATACAAATGAATTCCCCAAGAGTTTCCTCAAGCACCCCTTCAAAAAGTGTCCAAATACATTGAATTTTGAGTTCCACTAAATTTGGGTACTGGCGGCACTAGATAGGGTGTCGGTGGCACTGAGCCACCTTTTAATTACAATGCTCTCTAGAATTGGGCGCCGGTGGTGCCCATTCTGGCGCCGGCGGTGTCAGAATGCCTTTTTCTCCATTTTGCCTCTTTTTGCTCCAAATTCATTCCTTTTCGCTTTCTTTTGCTCCAATCACCTAGAACAATCATACCTGCAACAAAACATGAAAGATACATTTCTTTAAAGTGCAATATCACCAAAAATGAGTAAAAATTGTATAACAAAAACCTAACATATTTTTGGTATATCAAAATCCCTCAAACTTAACTATTACTTGTCATCAAGTAATCCTTTTACAACAAAAAAATATAACTCAAAGTAGTGAACTTTTCACTTATAGAATACTATGATTTTTTATTTACATGAATATAATAGTAAGATTCTTAGAAAGAAATTCAGTAACTCAGGTTAAAACTATAGGTATAAGAACATTCAGTAGTCAAGGCTAGGAGTTCTAGTTTTCTTTTTGTTTCAAGATGAACTATAATTTGTCACATTAAGAGTGTCTTGAAATACATCTATGAAAGAGAAATTCATGCAAACTCTATTAGAACATAGGATAATACTTTAAATTAAATTCAGAAATGTAAAAAAAAGTTCTCCCTTTAGGTTGATTCAAGTGAAGCCAATTTTTGATTAGGCATCTCCTCAAGCTTCTCCTCACATCTACTTTCTTCTATTTTTTCTTATTTCTTTTTTTTTCTTGTGAGGATTAATATATCTGGATAGCATTTAATAGTTTTGAACTTCACTCTTCTCTTTCTAAAGTTGAAACCTGAAACACATCTTTACTCTATAAAAATATATATTAGCTTTATAATTCATCATAAAGTCACAATTCCTTCTTCACACATAGTTCTTTAAGTTTCTTAACATTTTAAAAATAAAATTTTCTTTACTTTAAATAGTCAACTATAGTTCACTTTTCTTATACTAAATATCTTAACCTTATAAAATTAACCTTCATTACAAAACACTTTCATTGAAATCCACCATAATAATTAGATGAAATAAAAAATTTAGCCTCTCTCAAGTTAGGTTCAACTACTAAAAGTTATGCTAATAATTTTTGAAATTATATTAATTGAGAACAAATAAGAGTTAATATTTTTACCCTCCCCCAAACTTAAGCTTTTCATCATATATAAATTTGCAAAGGTAGAGAGTAAAAGAAAACAAACCTTTTTGTGTTGGGATTTTGAAATCTTCTGAAGCTATGCTGGTATTAATCAATAAATTAAGCTAGCAAGCATGAAACAGTTTGAAGCAGTGATATATATAAAATCAAAAATTTGCTAGGGTGAAGAAATATTAAACACTTAAACATCAAACATCCAACATAACATCACAATCTCAATCCTAACTACTAAACAAATAACACAGATGTTGACCTCACTTTTGTGAGGATCATTCCAAAGTCAGTTTGATATAGGAATTATACCAATATTGACTCCCTAAATCTCAATCATAATCACTAAACCTTAATGACCAGGGTAAAACCCTAATGAAGCCTTTTTAACCCAAATCTTAACGACATTTTTAAATGATCAAATCAGCAATAATAAACCCTAATTTGATCAACTAATGACCCAACGGATCAACCTTTGAGCCAAAAATCAACATTGGTTAAATTGGTTAATTCTTGACCCAATGACCAACTCATTGACCCAATAGGTCAACCATTAAACCCAAAAAGTCAACTTTGGTCAAAATTATCAATTTTTTATCCAATAACAACCTTATTGACCCAAATGATCAACTTTTAACCCAAAAGGTCAAAATTGGCCAAAATCATCAATCCATGACCCTTTGACCATCACATTGACCTCATTAGTCAACCTTTGATAAAAATAGGTCAATTTTGGTCAAAATGGTCAAACTATGACCTAAAGACCATCACCTTGATATCATAGGCCAAACCATGACCTAAAGAAGCTAAATTAGTTAACTTGGCCAACCCAAGACTACCACATTGATATAATTGGTCAACTATTGACCTAATCAACCTAAAATTGGTTAAGAAGACCAATACCAAACCCGAAAGCCACCTCACTAACTAATGAGTTAACCTAAAACCCTTAAATGGTCACCATGACCAAACTAACCCAAAAATTCAAAACTTATGGACTTTAAGACCAACCCAATCATGAAAAGGTTGGATGGGTCACATTGGAAACCCTTAGAACAAAATTGATCAATCATGATCAACCTAGATCAATAATGATCAATCTTTGACATAAAAAATGGTCAACTTATGACCTAAACACCACTATACTGATCTCATAGCCTAAAATGACAAATTAGGCTAAAATGTTCAAACCATGACCCAAAAATATTATATTGACTTCATAGTCAATAATTTTAATTAAGTAATTAAAATTTAGTCAAAACACACAATACATAATATAAAGACAACTACATTAACCCCATTGGTTAATTCTTGACCTAGAAGGGTTAAAATGGGTCAAAATGGCTAACCCATGCCCCTTGACCATAAAATTGACTTCAAATACAAAAATTGGCATGATCAACATGAAATTAGTCAAAATGACTAAAATTTAAACCAAAAGTCACTACATTGGTCTTTGGAGTGACTTAAACCCTAAAAATGGTCAATTCTAGGCAACATGTATCAAATTTGGTCAAAATACCCAATTTTGAACAAAAATGATAAAATTAATCAAATAATTAATTCCAAAATTATTTTTGATTAATTTATTAGCTAAAATATAATTTCCAATATTTTTAATTAATGACATAATTAATTAAAAATGGAAATATAATTGAAAGCCATAAAATAAGACCATGCCTAATTTTGAACTAAAATAATATAAATTAATCAAATAAATTTTAAAATTATTTTGATTAATTTATTGGATAAGATATAATTTTCAATATTTTTAATTAATGACATAATTAATTAAAAATGGAAAAATAATTTTAAACCATAAAAAATGAGACTTTGATACATGACACTACATATGACACAAAATTTCCCATTATTTATTTTAAATCAAAATGAAATTATGAAGGGCCACTAATGGGTCACTCGTGACTTATTAAACCCATCATGACATAAATTCACACATGGAAAGCCTAGGACTAATCATAGTTAACCATGGGTTAAAACTCATCATGAAGGATTTTTGAAGTGGCATTCTCTCCCTGACTCAAAGCATGATTCACCTCTCCTTTCAAGGTGATGTGGCTGGCCATCTAAAGAGCAGCGTACTATGCTTCATGAATATCTAATGGAAGAAGAGAAGAGCTTGGACTAAGCCTTTATTAGAGTAAAAATGAAATGATGAAAATATTATGCATGAAATGAGTCATATGGCTTATTTGTCATGTTCTCAAAAAATCCATTCAAAATGAGTGAAGGAAGCATGTGAGGGAGGTTCTAGCTAGCCTTGTGACCAGCCTTATCCACCTCCCAAAGGATCAAATACGAAGAATTCAATTTTACAATTCAACCATAACCTAAGTGTAACCATGAGCAAACCCTACATGGGTTAATCATTTTTAAATCCCAAAATCCATTTAATTGACAACCACCATTCTATCCAAAGCATTAATAACATGGTTAAGAACTTCCTAGATGAACCTAAGCCATCCAAAGCTCAGCCATGGACTTACCATGGCTATAAATAGGGTGAACCCGAGCCCATGGAGGAGGGGGAGGAAATCCAAAAGCCATATACAATGCTTAAACACTAAATCTTTGAACATCAAAGTTCTTATCTAGGACCTTAACAATTGATCCCACCCCAAATCAAGCCATGAAATCCACTCAATCCCTTCAATTGTGCTAGCCTGAGAGCATCCAAAAAGCCTAAAATAGGGCATTTTAGAAGTTTGTAATCAAACTCCACAAATCTTTAAATTAACCATCCCAAATCCATTTAGGGACTGAAAGAAGAGGACCCAAATCAAAATCATGCCTCCTTATAGCCTCTAATATAGCCTTTGATCAACTCCCTCAAGTCGAGCCTCCCTTTGATCAAAGTCATATAAAGACTTGCTTTGAGCTCAAATTGGACTGCAGGAAAGTCTTCTCTAGACCACATGATGCTTCTAGACTAATCAATTTGAAGCTAGACCCATTGTGGACAAGGTATGGATTACTCAACCCTAATCTCGTTCGGGTTTGACGCATTATGAAACAAAGTTATTCAAAACCTATATAAATCCATATGGATGTGTTCAGTTCCTCTTGATGAAGCTACTGAAATAAATTTCATGAAATTTCATCAAGATTTGACCGAGATATTAAGCCTAGAACACGGACGGTGTTCTGGTTGAGACGGGAGGAGGAAGATGATGGAGAGCTGTCTGATCTTTTGTTTAAAAGATGGACGGATCAGATTAAACGATACCCACTCCACTGTTCAATTCCCCGTAGCAGATCGAGCGCTTTTCGATCAGTACGATGACACGTGGCGCTGTCCGGTTTATCTGGATTTATTTAAATCCAGGGAAACCTTAAAATAATCAAAATTCAATATCTTGACATCTAAAAATCACAAAAACGAGACAAAAATATTCCTGAACTTGGCATGAAGAGGAGAAAATTATGAGACCAAAATCATAATTTTATTTTCTGTCATTGATTTTTAATTAATTAATCACTCTCTAGAGTAATTTATTTATTAAAAATTAATTATAACTCCAAAAATTTTGAAATTTTCACAAAATGATCCCCTCACATTTAGACACGTTCCATGATTTTTCTAAGGATAGGAAAATTCTTTAGGGTAACATTTTCTAATTTCTAAGTGACTTTGTAATAATTTCCAAAATAATTATAAAGATTAAAAAAAAGGAAATAAAATTGAGAATTGAATAGTAATTTAGAGTGACTGAAAAAAAACTCTAAAGTGACATAACTTAGCCTTTGAAAAAATTAAAAAAGTGACATTTTAAGTCTTTAGGGTAAATAAATATAAATTATTTAATTTATATTCATTTAACCCTAAAAATCCTAAAAATCCTAATTAGGTCTAATCACTTTAGACTTAGTCAATAATTTAAACCCAAATCATGTTGGTGTCGGCATATTTTTAGGTTATGTGTTTTATTTCGAAAAGGGGTCGCCTACAGAAATTGTCGGCGAATTTTTAATTTAATTTAAATAAATAATTTGAAAAGTAGTATTTGATTTTGAAAATAATTTTAAATTTGAAAATTTTAAGATATGAAATCAAGCTGATCTCACATCCAGAATAGTTTATATAAACGAGCACCACATCACGAAACCATGTACCTATCCCGAAGAATAGACACATTGTTTGATGATGGGGCTCGATTAAATAAACTAGAAGATTTGTGACATCCGTTTGGTGCAGCGAACCAATTTTATAAGCCGACAAGTTCCACTGTTTAATATGAAAACATTAAACGGGGTTTATATTACACAGGTTCTTAAAGTTCCTTATAAGGGCGAGCCCACATAGTTAATTACATCTTAAGTGACGGAAATCACCTAAGAAAACTCTCGATAATAATCGGTAGCTCTGCTCTTAAGAATTTCGAAGTTTAAGTTTTCGAGGATTGAATCTTTGAATTTCGATAGGGAATGGATCGAATTTGGAACATTTTATTTTAGGAGTCCAAAGGAAGAAGGGTAGGAGAAATCACGGATCCGAAGCGAACTTTGGTAATTTCCCGACTATCCTATTGTTTGGCTTGAATTTAGGAAGGTCCTAATGTTTATTTAGTATTTTGATCACGCGATTTTAATTAGTTAGGACTTATATTCGTATGATAAAATCATACAAATAGCCTCGAAGATGTGAGGGTTTATATCGTATCGGACGACTACCTCAGAAATCCTAAGACCAGTTAGGGCTTAATTTACATGATATGATCATGCAAATGCCTAACGAAGAGTTGAGGACTTATGTTGCCCTAGGAAAACTACCTCGAAGTCCTATGGCTTGGTTATTTAATTCTAAGAAAGTTTTCTTGATGTAGATTCGAGTTTTCTTGATGACGATGGCCGTGCTTGCCTACCATGCTCAGAGCTCCTTGTTGTTGCGAGAGGTTTAGTTTTAGAAGTCATAAATCGGGAGGTGAGAAAAGTGTTACGGTTTAGAGAAAATCTTAAAATCCAGGTATTTTTAATATTTTAATTAAACAAATCTTAAAGTTGATTATAACAACACCGGTTAAGATCCCGCGGTTCCATCCTTCGGCATCGTTATTTTTATCGGATTCACTTAGTCAGGATGAATTTGCTAAACTCAGCTGAATGAGTTCCACACTTTCATTTAGACCGTGGGAAATCCGTTAGCAACACTTAGGTTACATCATCCGAGGTATTCCGATCATCCGACAAGACGTTTTAATTTAGTTGTAGTTGTAGTTTTGTTGTTATGTTTGTGATTAAATTTTGAGTTGTCTTATATTTTGAAATGTTGTGGCGGTGAATTTTATCTTGCAATGACTTTTAATTTAGTTTTGGTTTCAGTTTTAGGGACTATCCTAAAGGTGTAGGTTTTCATGCAACAGTTGTTTATCATGCAAGAAAGGTAAAGTGCAACGCGATTAAATAAATTGCCGTAAAGTAAATCGCAATAAAATAAAAGCGTACTGGAGGGTCTTCCAGTCATCCAGTTGCACTTAAAACACGGTTAGAATATTTAAGCATTTAAAGTAAGTTCCTAGAGTAAAGCTAAGGGAAGGGTTATGGTTTTCTACCAAGTTCCTAATCACATAGCTAGTAATCTCCTATGACGTCCAGGTTCTTGTGTTTTAGTTTGAGGACGATTTTCTTCATCGAAGAACAAGCTAAGTCAAATTGTTCTTATAAATATCCTATCATATTGAGGAAGTGCTTAAGACGAATCTTAAACATCTTTTCGATATTTCTAGGATTGTTTTAAGTCCGAATGGATTTAATTATACAAATGATATTAATCGTCCGAGAGTTTAAGTTTTGTTGTCTTGCTCGGTGAATTGGGACATTTGAATATCCTATAAGTGAAGTGTCATTTCACTTGATACTCGCATTTAGGAGTTATCTTAGTAAGAGCTCTAAGGGCGAAAAATGATATTTAATGATTTGTGATTCGAATTTAAGTTCAAATTAGTGATTTAAGTTTGGAATAGTGTTGAAGTTATTTTAGATTTATTTTGAATTCTTCATGTCTTAGGTAATGTTATTTTTAGTTCAATTTAATTTAATTTAACTTAATTTAATTTAATATGGTTTAATTTAATTTAATTTAACTTAATACTAATATAATATGGTTTAACTTAATTTAATTTAATTTGATTTAATTTAATTTAATTTAGTTTTAATTTATTTTAATTTAATTTAGTTTAATTTGATTTTTAATTTTTAATTTAATTTTTAATTTTAAAGGGATTTGTTTTAAATAATTTAATTTTAATTTAATTTAATGATTAAGCCTTTTAGCATTTTAAATCTTAAACTTGGATTATCATTTTAATTAGGAATTAAATATTATTGGGATGATTAATTTAGGGATTTTTAAATTAAAGAATAAATCTCCTCCTAATAATATCCCTATTTTAATAATTCCAATTTTATTATTCTTCCAAATTTAACTAATTATTTAATTAAGGTTTATTTCAATTATTTTAAATTGTTTAGTAGGTTTCTACCCTTTAATTATCTAAATTTCAATCATCCAAATCAAGTTAAAATCAAATATTTTACCTATTAATTTCATTAAGCCTAAAGTCTTAATTAAAGGGTTAAGATTTTAATTACCATTTTGCCCTTCAAGCCTAATAATTTCATAACTCACTAAATTGAGCTCAAATGAACTTGAAATTTTTATGTTACTTCACTCATATGTCAATAAAGACTTTAGAGGAGAAAATGTGATTTTTCTGCATTTAAGTTATTTATATAATTATTTTTGGTGGAAAATAAGGATTCCCAAGGAAAATTCAATAATATGACCAAGGGAAAGTTTCTGTCCTTAAGAAAATTATGGGACATTCCTAATGACCAGAGGACCACTTGGACCAATTTTTGTGATTTTTTGAATTATATTTTATTTATTAGAATTATTTTAAGTTATGGAGTATTAATTAATTTAAAAATAGAATATAAGTTGAAAAATGAATTTTATAATTTTAAAATTCTCTCTAATATCAAGGATTCTAGAGAACCAAATTTTACAATTTTCTGATTTTTTTCTTTGATTTATTATAATTATTTTAGTGAAAATGCTAGAAAATACATTTTTTAATTTTAAAATTACCACTAGGGCTTTAAAATTTAATATCTCATTAAATAGACCTAAGAAAAATATGGGGTTTGTTCCTAAGTGATTAAATTTCAAAATATGACATTTTGATGAATTTTATTATTTTTGTGATTTTTATTATTTTTTAATTATTAAAATATTAAAATAATACTAAAAAATTAACTTTTTAGAAAATTAAAATTTTAATTTTATTAAATTCCACTGATATCAGAGAGGCTCCAAAACCAATTTGGTGAATTTTTGAAAGGTATTTTGAAAGTTATGAATTTTTAAAGTTTAAAATGACTAAATGGCTTAATCAACCCATTTAGTAGGACTAACCAAGTCCAATTGACTTGAAATTTTTATGGTGGGTTCCTCTGATCATAATGGTCAGTGGAGAATTGATTTCAAGTCAATTTGATGTATGGTTAGCTCTAATTAATTAGGGGTCTATTTTGGATGTTTAAGCCGATTAGGGTTATCTTAAGTGAATTAACTCGAGTCCTATTTTTCCTAGGGTTCTCTGGTCATAAGGAACATCACCAAATTTTTCTAGAATTTATTTCACAACATGCTAATTTTTGGAATTAAAATACTCAAAACGAGTCACATGTATTTGAAAAATCAATAACTTTTCACGGAGATGGCCTCGACCTTGGAAAATTTAGGGAATGTTTCCAGAGTTCGGAGGCTTAACATCCTATGGTCTCATGCCATGGTGAATTGTATGAATGCATGGAGAATTGAAAATGTGCAGGGAGTAAATAATTAATTAAAAATAAAATACTTGGACAAAATTAATTAATTTCTTTTCCACATTATTCTCCTCTGTTCACTTGAGCGAGAGGGTATTTTTATTTTATTTTTGTGATTTTTCTACACAAAGATATGGATTTTTAAAGTTACGGTATTTAAATAAATCGAGAAAAATCCTTAATTTCCTACTTATCCACGCGGCGCCCTGTCATCCTCGGCACTCCGAACGACCGCGCGGCACGCTCCCATTCGACGCCGCCATCCGACTCGGTGCGCCGGGGCCCCGCGGTTCACGCACCATCTGGCTGGTCCGACGCGATCCAAGCCGTCCATCCGATACACGCGCGATCCAGAGCGGTTCACGGTCATCGTCTACGGCGGGTGCGATCCGTGACCGTCCACACTCTAACCACAAGAACTCGCTCGATTCTCGATGGATTTTCGTGTTCTTATGCTCTATGGATTCGTCTTGAAGAGACGAACACATCCATACGGTAAACATGCATTTAAATTGACGCAAATTAAAATGAGAATCTCTGGAAGCTCGGGAAGAAGAGGGAGTCCATACCTTTGCTCAGAGAAGTGAAGTTTCGATTTGAGAGTTGTGTCACCTTCGATTGGGTCCAAGTAAGCTCCAGATGAAGTCCCTTGGCACAGTGAATTGTCTAGCTATGAAAGTGACCACGAGCCGATCACAAAGCTTGGAGGCTGGAGCAAGCTGGGTGGCTTTGGAGATGGGGCTTTCGGTGGGAAACTTCTTCCCTTGGTCCGGTGAAGGTGTAGGACCAATCGATTTGGGAATTGGCTCCGCTGTGAGGAGATGTCACTGGTTTTTGGGTGAAATTTCGGTTGAGAAATTGGATTGCATCGGTGGGGATTAGAGGCGAATTGACACTTTGGGGATCAGCCTGCTCTAAGTGTGGAGTAGGGTTTGGAACAATTTTGGCGAGTTTCGGCGAGATTTATGCAACTCTCTTCCATGGCCGTGAGGGGGTCGGGTTTAAATAGAGGTGGCTGGAGAGCCTCGCGAGGGATGGCCGAGGGTTGGGATCGAGCTGCTGCGGGCATGGGAAGAACGGCTATGGTGGCCATTGGGCATGGGGCGGCTCGGCGAGGTGGAATTCCAAGGTTTGGCTCCTCCCCATGTCTCGGCCATGGCGTTTTCCGGCGGCCGGGTGGTGGCCGGCGAGGCGAGGTCACCCTCGAGGCCGGGGAGGTCGGGGATTGAAGTTAGTGAATTCGATTGAAGCCTTACATGTGTAAAGTGGTTGGATCGAAATGGCATGAGGAGGTGGCTTCTTTTGCACTTGGATTGGTCAACCCATTGAAAATGGGCTTGGTTCACCTCCCCATGGTTGATTTGGGGTGAGGGAGGATCGGGTGAATCGGCTAGAAAAGGGTGGAGAGGTCACCATCCATGAATATTTTGATTAATCATGGATTAAGGTGAAGCATTAAAAGGGTTAAAACCTTTTTAAGAGGGCTTAAAAGAGGCTCCTCCTTTTGCCATTAATGGCTTGATCACATGTCAAACCTTCCATGGCTTCATGTGGCTTGTTCATGGCTTGCATTTGGCTGCATTTGGCTTGGGAAAAGTTTAGTCGATTTCATGGAAATAGAATTTAGGAATTTTGGTATTTTGGTGGAGAATTTTCATGAGGCTTGATTTGGAATGGCTTAATGATGATTTTAGGACTTAGGTATTGAGTTTAATTGAAAGTATGATGAGGGGAAATGTCATGTGGGCTTTAGGATGATTTGGGCTTATTGAAATGGTTTTAGATGGGCTTTTTTAAAATGGTTTAGGAAAGTGGGCTTTTGAATTTTAAAATGGATTTTGGGATGAAATTTTGGTAAAGGCTTGGGCCAAATAATTGTTGAGTTTGGTTTAGGGATGTGTCATGAGTGGTTTGAAACAAATTTGAGGTGATTTGGGCTTGAATTGGGTTGGATATGGGCACTTTTGGTAAAGAGGCTAAGGTGGGCCAAAATGAGCTACCATGGGCCAAAGTTGGGCTAGAGTTGAAATTGATGTAAAATTAATGTTGGGAAATGTTTATGGGAGTGTTTCAAAGAGGTTTTGGCTTAGGTTAGGTTTTGATTTTGAGGTTTGGAGTCTATTTGGGCTAGTTTAGGTTTAGGTCGAAATTGGGCTTTTTGATTTTGGGTTGAATTTGAGTGGGGTTTGGGTCTAAATTTTGGGCAAATCATGTTAGTGTTTTGTTTATGGGGATGTTAAGGAAGGTTTAGAAAAGATTTGGGGTTAATTGGAGTTGAATTGGGTGAGTTTGGGCTAAGTTTGGGTCATGGGTCCAAATTGGGCTTTAAGGCCAAAAGTGAAATTGGATCCCGATGCCAATCAAATTGGGCTTGGATTTGGTCTAGATTGGTGTTGGGGATGTTAAATTGAAGTTTAGAATTGAATTGGACCAGAATTTGGGTCAATTGGGTAGGTTAGGTTTGACATTGGGTTCACTTTGGGTTAAAATGGGTCAAATTGGGGGTTTTGATAAAAGTAGGGTAACTTGACAAAATTGGCCCATGGTGTAGTTGAACAAAATGAAATTGGGAATATTTGGGATTTTCTGGAATTTTTTGGGAATTTTCTGAATTTTTGGATTTTTGGGCTAAGAGGGGTATTTTGGGTATTTGGAGGGTATTGGGAGGTATTTTTGGAATTTTTGGTATTTTTGGTTATGGATGATCAATTTGAGTGGTGAGGAAATGTTTAGGAATGTTTTTGGGGATTTTGGGTAGTTTAGGTGATTTTGCAAATTTTGGGCAATTTCAAGGGCATTTGGTAGGCTTGGCGGGTGTAGGGTCCGGGGGTCGAAAATTAAAAATTTGGAAAATTGAAGATTGGGTGAATATAAGTGGAATAAAATCATTTTGGTTGAGCCATGAAGCCACATCAAGCCCATATGAGCCATGAAGGGACTCATTTGAGGCATTCATTATGTTGTTCCTAACCCTCTTGCGAGGGCTTAGGGGTTAAGGACCATCCATGTGAATCACTTACATGAGTCGGGAGGTCGAGTTAGGCATAGGTGTGGTTTTAGGAGGTGTATGGAAGTGTAGTGTATGAGTGTAGTGTGTGTGTAAGTCGGCCCTCCACTAGACCGGGCCACCCGAGGCGATCCTGAGGCCGAAGAGTCACATAGTAACTCATCCTTTAAACTTCCACACTTGATTCGACCCTCCAGGTGATTAGGGGTCTACGGTCGAGTTTGTGGAGTTTGCGGGGAGTTAAGAAGTGGTTTGAATTTCTAAGTGGTGGGTCCCGATTCTAATCCTCTAGGATAGTCGAAGGAAAAGCTGAAGGCTAGATCCTGAAGTACTAAAGAGAAGAAGAGAAGACCTCATCGAAAATGAGGTCAACAAATGGACCCCCGATAGGTGTGGTGTGCTAACCGAGCACACCGCGCGTATTGGCGTTGACCGAAAAGATCAACAAAACCAACACGGATGTCCAAGTGACAAACTTAGGACGAAGTAGAAGAATTTCCGTGGGGAGTGTCGAGTATATCTCTAAGGCTGGAGATTCTGAACTTTCGGCAGGGAAAGGAAAAGGAGGTGAATTCCAAATCACAAGATCCGGGGAAATTTCGATTTAAATTTTGTTTCAGTTTAAGTTTTGATGTGTGAATTCAGATTTCAACTCGAGTTTCAATTTAGATTGAAGTTTTGTTAAGATTAATTTTGAAGGGATTTGATTTGAAATAAAAATTGAAATTTTGCGGTTTTAGATGTAACATCCTCGACCTCGAAAGAAAATTGAATTGATTGGATTGAATCATTACAATGGGGAGAGATCTCGGAGCAATGTGGTATTAGATGTAAAATCCTTAACCTCGAGAGCTCGATTTGGTGTGCTTCATTGCGATAGGAAGAGAATGCTAAAGCAATGCGGTATTGGATATAAAATCCTCGGCCTCGAGAATTTGATTTTGATGCATTTCGGTGCAATAGGGAAAGAATCCTAAAGCGAGTGCGGTCTCGGATGTAAAATCCTCGACTTCGAAAAGTTGATTTTGATGTATTTCGGTGCGATAGGAAAGAATCCTAAAGCGATGCGGTATCGGATGTAAAATCCTCGACCTCGAAAAGTTGATTTTGATGTATTTCGGTGCGATAGGGAAAGAATCCTAAAGCGGTGCGGTCTCGGATGTAAAATCCTCGGCCTCGAAAAGTTGATTTTGATGTATTTCGGTGCAATAGGGAAAGAATCCTAAAGCGATGCGGTCTCGGATGTAAAATCCTCGGCTTCGAGAATTTGATTTTGATGTATTTCGGTGCGATAGGGAAAGAATCCTAAAGCGATGCGGTATCGGATGTAAAATCCTCGGCCTCGAAAAGTTGATTTTGATGTATTTCGGTGCGATAGGGAAGGAATCCTAAAGCGGTGCGGTATCGGATGTAAAATCCTCGACCTCGAAAAGTTGATTTTGATGTATTTCGGTGCGATAGGGAAAGAATCCTAAAGCGGTGCGGTCTCGGATGTAAAATCCTCGGCTTCGAGAATTTGATTTTGATGTATTTCGGTGCGATAGGGAAAGAATCCTAAAGCGAGTGCGGTATCGGATGTAAAATCCTCGACCTCGAAAAGTTGATTTTGATGTATTTCGGTGCAATAGGGAAAGAATCCTAAAGCGGTGCGGTATCGGATGTAAAATCCTCGGCCTCGAAAAGTTGATTTTGATGTATTTCGGTGCGATAGGGAAAGAATCCTAAAGCGAGTGCGGTCTCGGATGTAAAATCCTCAACTTCGAGAATTTGATTTTGATGTATTTCGGTGCGATAGGGAAAGAATCCTAAAGCGAGTGCGGTATCGGATGTAAAATCCTCGGCCTCGAAAAGTTGATTTTGATGTATTTCGGTGCGATAGGGAAAGAATCCTAAAGCGGTGCGGTCTCGGATGTAAAATCCTCGACCTCGAAAAAGTTGATTTTGATGTATTTCAGTGCAATAGGGAAAGAATCCTAAAGCAGTGCAGTCTCGGATGTAAAATCCTCAACCTCAAAAAGTTGATTTTGATGGGTAATTGACTTTGCAACAATTTGTAATGTTGACTTGAAAAGTGTAGAATTTTGGTGTTTTGGGAATTTCATGAAAGTTGTAAAAGACTTTCATGGAAGGAAATAGATTAGGAGGGAATATGTAGATGTTGCATATCCCATTCAGAAGAGTTGATTGAAAGTTGCTGGTTTGGATTGAATGTGATTCCTCGCCATCGGATTCGATCCGTGTCGATGGAATCGACCGCTTCCATCCTAGACAAGGAGAGAGCGAACGGATTGGATTTCGGATTTAGAAGGGTAAGTTTGAATTTGATTGAGGTTTGATGTGAGATGCGGAAAGATCGAATTTGAAATTGAAATTTGATTGAGATTTGATTTGAAATTTGGAAAGATTGAATTTGAAATTTGATTGAGATTTTGTGGTCATTTTGTTTGTCTTTTATCGATTCAAATTTTATTTTATCGTGAATTTGGAGTTTATCATTTTTTAGATTTTAAGGAAAGTTTTCTTTTATTCTTTTTATTTCTTTTACGTTTTTTGTTCGAAGTTCATTTAACTTTTAATGGCGTTTCTCGATCAATTTGCACAAAAGAGGTGAAGGCCAAAAATGTGACATGGTCACTTTCATTCCAATCATCTTGAAGATACATCGTACGACTTGATACGGAATACATCTCATACAATCCATATAGACTCGAAACGAACTATGTATGATCTTTGTCGATTCATCCAAAAGGGTATCTGTCAAAAATCCATGTCTGAATAGTGAGGTACATGGTCGATAACATCACCTTCCAAGCCATCCTTGGCAAGGATGCCGTATGGATGTACGTTGGAGGTGTGATATTTTCCACGTAGCTCACGGCTCGTAAGGCCGGAGGCTCTCTAACTCCGGGTACGGCTGGAAGTGGTAAGGTGCTTTCTGTCGTCCATCCTTCGAAAGTAGCGAGATCCGCTTCCTTGGTACTCACGGTATGCAATGCTTAGCGATATACGCTCCGTTGCCCTTCGGTATCATGACGGAACCTACCGGTAATGGTATCTTTACTTGGCCCTCGGAACTCACACAGGCTGCTATCCGGAGGTCGGATCCGAACATGATATTACACTCATTCGGAAAAGAAATTGTGCGAAAGGTCGACAAAGTCGTGGTGATCTATGTGCGGGGGTATACGGTCACCCTTCTTGTAAATGTTGATGATGCAAGCTGTTGGGTATGCAATACGCTGGCAATACCCCCATGTTATCATTCTTTTTACCATCCTTTTAATGACTAATGGCATTGGATCCACTGGCCATGACGGAGTATCCCGGTGGGTTACCTTTCTGTCCTCGCGAAGTTATAGCGGCATCCACATTGTATTGTAATTCTCCCTTTCCACGGCATCCATCTCCGGGGTTACGAGTAAGTGTTTTCTCTTAAGCGACCTGCTCGGCCCATCTTTTTCAAATCCGGATGCGGTCCACGATTTGTTGTTGTTCATATTCGAGAACACTTACGTATGTAGCTCGAGGCCTTGAGTATATTGATCCTCCTGCCTACGATTCTCTCGAAGTATTCGAAAAGTTTTCTTCGGACATTACGTATTCTTTCTAGCTCGTATTACGGTATAATTTGCAAATGGCGAGGCACAGTGACGTCTCGTGGGATATATGGCTCGATCCCTTCACGTTCTCCTGCATACCTCGGCTCCTCGGGGATGATGTCCGTCGGGACATCCTCCGGGGTTGCTTGCAACAAGGTCATGCATTACGGTGGCTTCATCCGGTGGCGTAGTAGCCTTCTTTCTTCGTTCTTCTTGAGATTTCTCTGGTTTCTTCGTCATCTCAGGAGCTGGCCTCCTTCCTTCGGAGTTCTGGCGAACCGGTATCCTCGAAGTATATGCACTGGCGAAGCAAGCTGTCTCGTCGTGCTTGGTCCGTTGCTAATTTAGTTAACATCTTGCGGATACGGCGATTTTTATTTCTTCGTTGAGTTGCTTGTGAGAGTAGCTCTTCGTACTTCTGAGTTTACGTGGGCGTGGCGTGACAAGTACGCCCTCTGTTGTAGCGACTACGGATTTGATTCTCTTGTCTTCTTCGATGTCATGTTTTATCTTTTCCTGTTCTTTGGATTGGTGGCTTGGGCCACCCACTTTCATTCTTGTCGGCTGGGCAATTCCTCTCGGTCGATCGGGACCCGGTCACTTTCCTCGTATTGCGAGCCTGCGGTGCGAAGTACGAGTCGATCTACATTATCGCTCCATCCTTCACCCTCTTTTCATCGAGTGCGAGGCTTACGCCATTTCTAAAGTTCGGGACCGACCGCCCGCTCGACATTTCCCTGCGAAAAGACAAGGAAAAGGATCAGGGGCTGTACTAAGAACAAGAACATTAAGAAAATGTTTATTAAAGACAAAATTTTTTTTATTTTTATATTCAACAAGAATGAAGCGGGAAAAGATCAGGAAAGAGATTTTGACTTGGAAGAGAGAAAACAAAGAAAACTTTATTATCATGATTTTATTTATTTTAGCACATTTTTGTTATTTTTGGGTTCGGACCCAGTCATAAGTAATTACTTCACCCGTGCTTCTAGGGATGGAAAATTCACTCCTTCGAAACATCAGGTAGCGTAATACTTTTTCAAGTATCGTCCATTGATCGGAAGCATATGTCGTTCTCCTTGGCGGTTCACTAGGCGGTAGGAGCCTCTCGAGTAGGCTGCTCTCGACCACAAACGGTCCTTCCCGAGTGGGTTCGAATTTTCCTCCTATCTTGCGGTGTGCGAGAATAGGTCTTTTGAGAACGAGAACTAAGTCACCAACCTTAAAGGTTCTTGGGCGGACCGGTCTGTCATGGGCTTGAACCATCTTAGCTTGGTATAGTTCTAAATGCCTTGCTGCTGCAAGTCTCTTCCCTTCCGGGCTTTCCGATTCTTCTAGTCGTAATGCGGCATTCTCTTACGTCGTGAGTTTGTTTGCAAGCTGCAATCCTAAGTGAAGGAAGGTTTGGACTTCTAAGGGTAATCTTGCCTCGGACCCATACACCGGAGCGTAAGGTGTAGCTTGAGTAGGAGTTACGAAGGTTGTCCGGTAGGCCCATAAGGCTTCTAACAACTTCTCGTGCCAATTTCTCTTATTATCGTCCGAGGTTTTCTTTAAAATTTGAACGAGAGTTTTATTAAAAGCCTCGACGAGGCCGTTTGCTCTTGGGTAGTAAATTGTTGAATATCGTCGGTCGATTCCGTGTCTCTCGACAAAATTGTTGATTTGCGTGCTTCGAATGCTGACCCATTATCCGAGATGATCTGCGTGGCACCCGAAACGGTAAACAACTTGGTTCTTAAAAAGCGTAGCACGTGGTGTGCCTTCACTTCTACGAGTGGAGCTGCCTGCTGCCCTTGGAAAAGTAATCTGTAGCCGCAAGAATGAAGCGATGTCCTTTTGACGACGGTGGTTCTATTGGACCCACTATATACGTGCCCCGACATTCGAATGGCCGCGATGCGATTGTCGGATGTAGCACATTTGGAGGTTGGTGTAGAACCACTCCGTGCACTTGGCAGCGATGACGGCTCTTGGCGATTTTCATGCGGTCGGTCATCATCGAGGGCCGGTAGTACCCTAGTCTTTTAATTTTCATTTTCATCTTTGGACCCGATGGTGAGCGCCACGAGTCTCGAATGTATCTCTTTAACAATTTCACGGGCCTCGGACCCGCTTAGGCATCTTAGCCACATTTGATCGAAAAGACCTTCGTATAATGTGTTGTTTATTAATGCATAGGACGAGTTCTTTTCTTGATACGATGGGCTAACGACCTATCATCTGGTAGTTTTCTGTTTGCGAGTAATCCATTAATGGTTGTCGCCAATCTTACGTGTTTTTACATCCTTCTATTGCGATTGATCCTTTCTCTTTTTCGATTTGTGTATCGTGTACTATGTCGAGTCTGTGATAGGACCGACGTCACGTGAGCTGACACTTCCACGATTCATCTTGCAAACGGGCAAATTCTTTTGCGAGACGGGCTAGCGCATCCGCTAAAGCGTTTTCTTTTACGGGAATTTTGTAGATTGTCACATTCGGAATCTGTTCCAACAGCCGTATGACATACTGGAAGTATTGCTCGAGTTTTGGTTTTAAAATTTTGTACTGTCCGGCGATCTGTTGAATGATTAACTGCGAATCCCCGTAGATGTTGATGTCTGTTATACCCATTTGAATAGTTAATTCTAGTCCTGTTATGAGGGCTTCGTATTCTGCTTCGTTATTTGTGCACGGCTCTGTCAAGTGGTAGGAGTATCTTAACATCCCCCGCTCCGGTGTTATAAAGATTAGTCCGATCCACGCCTTCTGGGGCACTATCACTTGCGATTCTTCGTCTTTGTGTCTTGAAGATGCTCCGTTGAAATATAATTGCCGGCGTCGATCATCGGGGTCTTCTAGGTTCATTATTTGTTCATACGGCAAATCGTCATTGAGAGGCGGTCGCAGGCAAAGGGTGTCTTTGCGAGGAAATCTGCTAAGACTTGTCCCTTTACGGCACGAAGAGGCACGAAAGTTATATCGAATTGCGATAATATTATTGACCATACGGAAAGTACGCCGGAAAGCGTTGGACGGGTCATCAAGTATTGCAATGGATTAAATTTCGAGATCGAGTTGACCTTATGAGAAAGCATGTAATGCACGAGCTTTTGAGCGGCGAAGATCGGGGCTAAACAATGCTTTTCGATTGCGAGATACCTTATTTCCGTCGGAAGTAAACGACGACTTAAGTAGTAAAGAGCATTTTCTTTACCCTCATCATCGACACAGGCTAACGGGGCTCCGAGAGAGTCGTCTAAAGCCGCGGTATAAAGTATCAGCGGTCTACACGAGGCTGGGGCTGCTAAGACGGGAGGTGTCATTAAGTATTGTTTAATGTCCTCGAAGGCCCTGCGGCATTTCTCTTCCCGAATAAATTTGGCGTCCTTTTTAACTAATGCGAGAAAGGTGACACCTACGACAAGTTCGAGATAAAGCGTCGAAGATATGCCGACTTCCCTGGAAAAGATCGTAGTTGTTTTAAGGTTTTGGGAGGCGGCATTTCTAAGATGGCTTTAATCTTTTACGGGTCGATTTCAATTCCACGATGTCGGACAACGAATCCTAAGAATTTCCGGAGGTGACGCCGAAGGCGCATTTTAAGGGATTCATCTTAAGGTTAAATTGTCTTAATCGTTCGAAAACAATTCTCGAATCATACGAGTGGTTTTCCTTTACTTTGCTTTTGATGACCACATCGTCCATGTAGCATTCGACTTGATTGTGGATGAGATCATCAAAAATTCTTGTCATCGCTCTACGGTAGGTTGCTCCTGCGTTCTTCGGTCCGAATGGCATCATCGTGTAGCAATATACTCCAATCGGCGTTACGAATGCTTGTAAGTTTTTCATCTTACGGAGCCATTTTTATACGGTTGTATCACGAAGATCCATCCATGAATGAGAATATTTCATGTGTTGAAGCAATGTCGATCATTAATTGCAGGATCGGTAGAGGAAATTCATCTTTTGGACATGCCTTGTTTAAATCTCCGAAATCCACACAAATTCGATCGACCATTCTTCTTCACGGTCGGTACCACGTTGGCTAACCAAGTCGGGTATTGTTCTTCACGGACAAATTTAGCGTCTATTAGCTTTTTAACTTCAGCTATGACTTGTTGTTCGATTTCTAGACGCATTCTTACGGGACCTTGTACGGCGGAACGAAGCGGGATCCACCCCTAGCTTATGGACTGCGACCTGCGGAGCTAAACACGGCATCTCATCGTAGCTCCAAGCAAAACGGTCTTTGAATTCCATTAATAACTTGATTATTTCTTCGGAGTCTTCTTTATTGAGTAAGGAGCTAACAAAGGTAGGTCTAGGTTCTTCGCTAGTACCTAAGTTAACTTCAGTTAACTCATCTATCGTAGATTTGATCTCCTCTTCGAACTACGGTGGAGCATCTCCAATTTGTAAATCTTCGAGCTCTTCGTAGTTTCCATGCGGTTTTCATTAGACTCGCAGGTGACAACCAAGCAAAATTCGGTATCGTCGGCTGATCCTGCGTGCCGAATCCGAGACCATGTTTTGAATTGGGTGGACGACCGGAGTTATTCCATAATTTTTCAAAATGTTGTGATCGACCTTTTGTCCATTGTCGAGGTAAGAAACCACGGCGAATTAAATTTTGAACACGGGGAGAGTACCACTCGAAAGGCAATTCCATTAATTCGATGAAGTAGCATCTTCAAGTTGTACATTATTTTCGGTTTTGGAGGAAGGAGCACCACGGTAGAATTTGATGGGCTTTGCACCACCGCTACGTACCTCTTTGACCTCCATACCCTCGATCTTATTAGAATGGATAGGGGTCAGGGTGATAGTATGTACATAGTGGTTAATCTTCTCGTACATCGATTTATATTCTTCGTTTCTTTCATCTTCAATAGGGATTTTGAATTGCGGCTTCTTTCGACTTATTGTCGCTGCTTCTTGTTTGATTTCTTTTTCTTCTTCGGAACTATCTTCCCAATCGACATTGATGGTCGGTTTCCTCGTCCAATCGTCCTAACGTCTCTACCACGACCTCGTCCCCGGCCTCGTCCTCGGATGCGAGTTGTGGAGAAACCTTCACCATCTCGCCGTAAGGGAGTGGTGAGTGGCTGGTTGGACTAGAATTTCAGGTTCTTCGTCGTCCCAAATTTCCTTTGCTTCATTTGTCATGGTATCTCTGGAGAAGATTGTTTTCTTCGGAGGTGCATAATAAGCTACATCTTCATGGATTCCGATTTCATGTACGGAGAACGGTTGTAAGTCACCTTTAATATACTGTTCCCCTCCGTCGTAGTATTTAATGCATTGATGTAGAGATGATGGTACCATCCTGTTTTCATGTATCCATGGTCGGCCCGGTAGAGCGTTGAATGACGTTTACGAATCAATTATGTGAAATTTCGCGGTTGTCTTTGCTAAGTCACCGGTCTTCATTAGCGGTGTTATTGAGCTGAGGGCTCTTTCTCCTTTACGGTTGAATCCTCTTAATAACATTTTGTCCGCCTCGAGCTCGCGAGCATCAATTTCTAAGTATGCTTAGCGTTTGAAGATTCATTATATTGATTGATGCTCCTGGATCCACCAATACTGCGAGAGCGTAAACTTCCCGATTGTAAGCTGAAATGTACAATGGTCGGTTGTGGTCTGCTGTCCCGAGTAGTAGGTCGTTGTACGTGAAGGTAACACCTCGCTTGTTCCTTTAACGAGCAAACCTCATCTAAGGACTCTCCGGCCATTTGAGCTAAGCAAATTTCTGGATCAAGTAAGGCCTTGATCAGAGCTTCTCTCATCTCCTTTGATAAGATGAGAGCGTCGTAGATGCTCAGTTTGGCTGGTAGTTTCCTAAGATGGGCTAGCACGTTGTAATCCACTTTGTTTTCATGTGCCTCGTTTTCTTCTCGAATGGGTATTTCTTCTCCGGGGTTGGTTCTTCACGAACGACCACACCTTTCCTTTGTCTTTTGGACCCATTCTCGGAGG
Source organism: Papilionanthe hookeriana x Papilionanthe teres (assembly GCA_022702705.1). Lineage (NCBI taxonomy): Eukaryota > Viridiplantae > Streptophyta > Magnoliopsida > Asparagales > Orchidaceae > Papilionanthe > Papilionanthe hookeriana x Papilionanthe teres. Next base: position 106,567,465 of record CM040426.1, read on the forward strand.
TAGTACTCTTCCACTTCTTAAGTTGACTTCGTGATTTCTTCTAAGTTTAGCATTGAGTTTCTTGGTGTCTCCTTCGAATTGGAATGACAGATTCTTCAGGATTAGCTTCGGAGTCTGAAGGCTCTAACTCTATTGTGACTGGAGCTCCTCGAAACTCGCAAATAGATTCGTTTCTTGTTGAACTCTCGTAGCCTTCCTGGTGGATGTCTTCTTCATCATTGTGATCGTCGAGATTGTGTATGATTTGAGAATTGTCATTTGTATCGGAATCGACGTCCGGATTAGGTTGATTGTCGCTAGTTACGTAATCGTTAGAAACGATCGAAAACGTAGCCAACGCCGTAACCCTCATCATTATAAGATCCCACGGAGTGGGCGGATAATCATACGGAGTCGGAAGTTCGAGGGATTTCTCCCCGAATCGGAAGCAACTATCCTAGGATAAGCGGCCCCTAGTCCAGCCTTAGGTGCCTCGGTCTTCTCTTCTTCGTCGATTTTCTTCTTTTCTTCGATTATCTCTTGTTGAGGTTGTTCTTCTATCGCAAGTGATAGCGCCGACTTGACGGTTTTCGAACTACGAATTGAGGCTTGCCTTTGAAGCGGTTTGGATGTGATCTAAAATCTTCTTCGAAGACTTTGTCCAAGCGGTAGTCCATCCATCATCAGTCGCATAGGGATCTATCGGAGCAATGAAATCCGTCGAGATGACATTGACGGAACCTCCTTTCTGGGGTTCCTTCATGTACTCCTTCGGGATCGTTATATTCCCTTTCCTAAGATTGTCGTTGAGCCAACTCTTGAAGGTAATACAATCTTCTATCTTATGCCTGAAGCATCCGGTGGTAAGGGCAAAGTTGGGATCACCTTTCTTGTCGACTTCTTCGGTCTCTTAGGTTACGGTAGTTGGAAATGCTGGAGTCTTCATCAAGCTGCGGAACATTTTCGGCACTTGCCTCATTCTTGAATGGATACTCCTGCTCGGAAGCTCCTTTAACGTACGTTGCGGACGAGGCGGTTGTTCATGCTTGTTGAGATGAGTGATAGCTGGGTCGGGGTTGCTGGTAATTACTGTTGAGGTTCTTTGCGGCCGTTCGACGATATTTGTATCGGTTGCTTGCCTTTGTCGATTGCTTACAACGATCCGGACTTCTTTTCAAAAGTTTTCATGGGCTTCGTTTATACTGTTTTATCGGTGAAACTTAATTGCTTCGCCTCCTCTTGCAAGCTTCCGGCCTTGCTTAACAACTTCTCGAAAGTCTTAATAGTAAATCCCTTGAGGAGAAGTCTTATCGGGCCATGGATGCTTTTTAGTAAAATGCCGATTGCATCTTGTTCTTGTAGCTGTGGCTCACACTTCATACTTAGGTTCCTCCATCGAAGTATGTAGTCCACGAAGGTTTCATTCGGCTACGCTTCTCTACCACTAAATCACCTATAGTGATGTGGTGCTTGAGCTCCGACAAATCGCTTGATGAAGAGGTTCTCTAATTCGAAAATGTATTTACCGAACCGTTTGGTAATTCCGCATACCAATCAAAGGCGATCCACGACGAGCTGGCGACAAGCTGTCGGAAGAGCAAAGCATCACTTCCGCCGGCGTTGCAACAGCGGCACGAAAATGTGCAACATGCTTGCCGAGGGTTTCCGGTTCCATCGAAGGTCTTGAACGAGAGGTGGTACAAAGCCCTTCGGATATTGGACGGCGTCGAATTCCTCGGGGTAAGGTCTACCGTCCGAATGGATGTCCCACTCTTTGATTGCGCTAAGGCTTCTCGCACCTGTTGTTCTACCGAAGCTCTTGATATCCTTTTACGGAATCATACTTTGTGTTGCATCCTTCTTTAATTGATCATCCCAGTTGACGGATGTAATCTCCTTTCCTCCGTCTGCAATGTGAATAACTTCCGGGGTGTTTCTCTTTGGGGTTGAACCGACTCTAGAGAGTGGCTAGGAGCTACGACCATCTCTTCCATCCTTTTCGCCATGCGGGCGATCGTATCATCTTTCTCTTGAGCTGCCTCCTCATTATTTCCGGCTCCTCTCTTTCTGCCAGTTGCGGGAGCACCTTGTGAAGGCTGACGAAGCTCGTGTTTCTACCATGTTAATTTACGCATACTCATCATCCATGAACTGCGATGAGTCGACTTCATCTCCGAATTTCTCCTCTCTTTCTCTTGCTAGTCGCCGAATATCGGTTCTTAACTTTTCCATAGCATCTTCTAGAGGTCTTTTACGTACATCCTTGCGGTTGTCATGTGATAATTGTCGAGTTTCTTTCTCATGAGTTCCCTTCTTTGCGGTAGCACTTTCCTCGGACTCGAGTCTCCTAACGAGACTTTCCTTTTACGGTCGTTGTTTCGGTCTTAATTGGCCGGTAGTGGGACGCCATACCATCCTTCTAGCGACGAAGGCCTAGGACCGGAAGGTACGTCGGTCGAATCTTTGGAAGGTGGTATCCTCACGATACGTAAACCCGAAACAACAACGGGTGGGCTAGCCTTCATTTTCTTATTTGGTTCTTCTGCGGCGATAGCGGATTCTATTCGCGGCCCGAGACGAGATTTGGGCGGCACCCGCCACTATCCTTCTTAAAATTTCCGACACGGGGCATCTTTCCTTCTTCGCTAACTTTTCGATCACGGTCTGCAATCGGGCGAGTGGTGTAACCCTAGCCCTCTTCTTTACGTTGTCGTTATAGTATGCGGGCCGAGGTAATGTAGAGGCAATCTTGCGGACATTTTCCTCGTCGAGCTGCGGCGGAAAGGGGATGGAATGCTGCTCCCTTCCAAAAGGGGTGTATACTCGGACGATGGTATGTATTCGGGTAGTGGTGTGTACTCGGGAATTTCTTCTAGAAAAGCGACTTCGGCGGCTACGGCCTTTACGGCAATCTTCCCGCCTCTGTTTCTCCTGCGGAGTCCGTGTTAGGGGTGGAACCCTTGAGACTGGACCCAATTTCGAAAACGGAAGGTCTTGCATGGAAATCGTACCCTCCGCGGTAACACGCTCGTTACAAATTTGGACCTCCTTCCCTTTCGGTTTGGCGGGAGCCGGGGTAGGTGCGAGAGACGACTAGACCGGTGGGGGTAGAGATAACGGTCCTTCTATGGACGGCGGTACTCCTCTCGAGTTGGAACCCTTTGCGGAGGGAAATTCTTGAGTTGATTTAAGGTTGAACTCGATCATGGGTTTCTCGGTTTCGACACTTTGTCCATTAGTGCGAAGAGGGTAACGTCGGCGATCTTGACATTTGTATTCTCGAATCCTTGTCGAAGCCGGATGATCCCATTGTCGGGCGGCTCATCCTTGTAAACGGCGAAGTCCGAGCCCATTGGTGAAGGAGAAAATCGGTTTTGGGGCTTCCATTTCACGAGGTAGATTCGATTGTCGGTCCCAAGTTATGCTTCTTCTCATCAGGACGAAAAGAAAGGAATCTAAAAGAGTCCGAACACATTCTTGTTCATGTATATTTATTAAAAGAGTCGTTCATTAGAAGGTTTGTTTATTTAGAACGGAATGTTCGAAGGTGTAGAGAAGGTAACGAATTCGATTCAGAATTAGAAAGGAAAAGAAAGTCTTATGCGAAGACTTTTCGACTCGAAGGATTACTCCTAAGCTAACACCATTGAGGGTCCGCCCCACCTCGAAATGAGGTAAAAGGATCTCGGAACCTCTCTGTTTAGGGATGTCTAAACGAGTGGCTCCTAAATCCGAGAGAATGTTGGCTATACTCGTTCAAGACAGAAATGAACATAGTATTCCAACGGAAAGAAGGGTAGTTTGATCCATTAGGGACATGGATACACTACCGATTTTTGAAAGCAGAACTATTTGATTAAAATGGAGAGAGGAACTACTCCCCAGCGGAGTCGCTAGAAATTGTCGGCATATTTTTAGGTTATGTGTTTTATTTTGAAAAGGGGTCGCCTACAGAAATTGTCGGCGAATTTTTAATTTAATTTAAATAAATAATTTGAAAAGTAGTATTTGATTTTGAAAATAATTTTAAATTTGAAAATTTTAAGATATGAAATCAAGCTGAACTCACATCCCGAATAGTTTATATAAACGAGCACCACATCACGAACCATGTACCTATCCCGAAGAATAGACACATTGTTTGATGATGGGGCTCGATTAAATAAACTAGAAGATTTGTGACATCTGTTTGGTACTGCGAACCAATTTTATAAGCCGACAAGTTCCCACTGTTTAATATGAAAACATTAAACGGGGTTTATATTACACAGGTTCTTAAAGTTCCCTATAAGGGCGAGCCACATAGTTAATTACATCTTAAGTGACGGAAATCACCTAAGAAAACTCTCGATAATAATCGGTAGTTACTGCTCTTAAGAATTTCAAAGTTTAAGTTTTCGAGGATTGAATCTTTGAATTTCGATAGGGAATGGATCAAATTTGGAACATTTTATTTTAGGAGTCCGAAAGGAAGAAGGGTAGGAGAAATCACGGATCCAAAGCGAACTTTGGTAATTTCCCGACTATCCTATTGTTTGGCTTGAATTTAGGAAGGTCCTAATGTTTATTTAGTATTTTGATCCTGCCGATTTTAATTAGTTAGGACTTATATTCGTATGATAAAATCATACAAATAGCCTCGAAGATGTGAGGGTTTATATCGTATCGGACGACTACCTCGGAAATCCTAAGACCGGTTAGGGCTTAATTTACATGATATGATCATGCAAATGCCTAACGAAGAGTTGAGGACTTATGTTGCCCTAGGCAAACTACCTCGAAGTCCTATGGCTTGGTTATTTAATTCTAAGAAAGTTTCTTCGATGTAGATTCGAGTTTTGCTTGATGACGATGGCCGTGCTTGCCCACCATGCTCCGAGCTCCTTGTTGTTGCGAGAGGTTTAGTTTTAGAAGTCATAAATCGGGGAGGTGAGAAAAGTGTTCGGTTTAGAGAAAATCTTAAAATCCAAGTATTTTTTAATATTTTAATTAAAACAAATCTTAAAGTTGATTATAACGAACACCGGTTAAGATCCCACGGTTCCATCCTTCCGGCATCGTTATTTTTATCGGATTCACTTAGTCCGGATGAATTTGCTAAACTCGACTGAATGAGTTCCACACTTTCATTTAGACCGTGGGAAATCTCGTTAGCAACACGTAGGTTACATCATCGAGGTATTCCCGATCATCCGACGAGACGTTTTAATTTAGTTGTAGTTGTAGTTTTGTTGTTCTGTTTGTGATTAAATTTTGAGTTGTCTTATATTTTGAAATGTTGTGGCGGTGAATTTTATCTTGCAATGACTTTTAATTTAGTTTTGGTTTCAGTTTTAGGGCCTTCCTAAAGGTGTAGGTTTTCATGCAACAGTTGTTTATCATGCAAGAAAGGTAAAGTGCAACGCGATTAAATAAATTGCCGTAAAGTAAATCGCAATAAAATAAAAGCGTACCTGGAGGGTCTTCCCGTCATCCCAAGCTGCACTTAAAACACCGTTAGAATATTTAAGCATTTAAAGTAAGTTCCTAGGTAAAGGCTAAGGGAAGGGTTATGGTTTTCTACCAAGTTCCTAATCCTATAGCTAGTCATCTCCTATGACGTCTAGGTTCTTGTGTTTTAGTTTGAGGACGATTTTCTTCATCGAAAGAACAACTAAGTCAAATTGTTCTTATAAATATCCTATCATATTGAGGAAGTGCTTAAGACGAATCTTAAACATCTTTTCAATATTTCTAGGATTGTTTTAAGTCCAAATGGATTTAATTATACAAATGATATTAATCGTCCGAGAGTTTAAGTTTTGTTGTCTTGCTCAGTGAATTGGGACATTTGAATATCCTATAAGTGAAGTGTCATTTCACTTGATACTCCATTTAGGAGTTATACTTAGTAAGAGCTCCTAAGAGGCGAAAAATGATATTTAATGATTTGTGATTCGAATTTAAGTTCAAATTAGTGATTTAAGTTTGGAATAGTGTTCGAGTTATTTTAGATTTATTTTGAATTCTTCATGTCTTAGGTAATGTTATTTTTAGTTCAATTTAATTTAATTTAACTTAATTTAATTTAATATGTGTTTAATTTAATTTAATTTAACTTAAGTTAATCTAATATAATATGGTTTAACTTAATTTAATTTAATTTGATTTAATTTAATTTAATTTAGTTTTAATTTATTTTTAATTTAATTTAGTTTAATTTGATTTTTAATTTTTAATTTAATTTTTAATTTTAAAGGGATTTGTTTTAAATAATTTTATTTTAATTTAATTTAATGATTAAGCCTTTTAGCATTTTAAATCTTAAACTTGGATTATCATTTTAATTAGGAATTAAATATTATTGGGATGATTAATTTAGGGATTTTTAAATTAAAGAATAAATCTCCTACTAATAATATCTCTATTTTAATAATTCCAATTTTATTATTCTTCCAAATTTAACTAATTATTTAATTAAGGTTTATTTCAATTATTTTAAATTGTTTAGTAGGTTTCTACCCTTTAATTATCTAAATTTCAATCATCCAAATCAAGTTAAAATCAAATATTTTACCTATTAATTTCATTAAGCCTAAAGTCTTAATTAAAGGGTTAAGATTTTAATTACCATTTTGCCCTTCAAGCTTAATAATTTCATAACTCACTAAATTGAGCTCAAATGAACTTGAAATTTTTATGTTACTTCACTCATATGTTAATAAAGACTTTAGAGGAGAAAATGTGATTTTTCTGCATTTAATTTATTTATATATTTATTTTTGGTGGAAAATAAGGATTCCCAAGGAAAATTCAATAATATGACCAAGGGAAAGTTTCTGTCCTTAAGAAAATTATGGAACATTTCGAATGACCAGAGGACCACTTGGACCAATTTTTGTGATTTTTTGAATTATATTTTATTTATTAGAATTATTTTAATTTCTGGAGTATTAATTAATTTAAAAATAGAATATAAGTTGAAAAATGAATTTTATAATTTTTAAAATTCTCTCTGATATCAAGGATTCCAGAGAACCAAATTTTACAATTTTCTGATTTTTCTTTGATTTATTATAATTATTTTAGTGAAAATGCTAGAAAATACATTTTTTAATTTTAAAATTACCTACAGGGCTTTAAAATTTAATATCTCATTAAATGAGACCTAAGAAAAATATGGGGTTTGTTCCTAAGTGATTAAATTTCAAAATATGACATTTTGGTGAATTTTATTATTTTTGTGATTTTTATTATTTTTTAATTATTAAAATATTAAAATAATACTAAAAAATTAACTTTTTTAGAAAATTGAAATTTTAATTTTCTTAAATTCCCTGATATCAGAGAGGCTCCAAAACCAATTTGGTGAATTTTTGAAAGGTATTTTGAAAGTTATGAATTTTTAAAGTTTAAAATGACTAAATGGCTTAATCAACCCATTTAGTAGGGCTAACCAAGTCCAATTGACTTGAAATTTTTATGGTGGGTTCCTCTGATCATAATGGTCAGTGGAGAATTGATCTCAAGTCAATTTGATGTATGGTTAACTCTAATTAATTAGGGGTCTATTTTGGATGTTTAAGCCAATTAGGGTTATCTTAAGTGAATTAACTCGAAGTCCTATTTTTCCTAGGGTTCTCCGGTCATAAGGAACATCGCCAAATTTTTCTAGAATTTATTTCACAACATGCTAATTTTTGGAATTAAAATACTCAAAACAGCCACATGCATTTGAAAAATCAATAACTTTTCACAGAGATGGCCTCTGTCCTTGGAAAATTCAGGGAATGTTCCCGAGTTCGGAGGCTTCAAAGCCACTATGGTCTCATGCCATGGTGAATTGTATGAATGCATGGAGAATTGAAAATGTGCGGGGAGTAAATAATTAATTAAAAATAAAATACTGGACAAAATTAATTAATTTCTTTTCCACATTATTCTCCTCCGTTCACTGAGCAAGAGGGTATTTTTATTTTATTTTTGTGATTTTTCTACACAAAGATATGGATTTTTAAAGTTCTGGTATTTAAATAAATCAGAAAAATCCTTAATTTCCTACTTATCCACGCGGCGCCCTGTCATCCTCGGCACTCCGAACGACCACGCGGCACGCTCCCATTCGACGCCGCCATCTGACTCGGCTGCCCGGGGCCCCGCGGTTCACGCACCATCTGCTGGTCCGACGCAATCCAAGCCGTCCATCCGATACACGCGCGATCCGAGCGGTTCCCGGTCATCGTCTACGGCGGGTGCGATCCGTGACCGTCCACACTCTAACCACTAAGAACTCACTCGATTCTCAATGGATTTTCGTGTTCTTATGCTCTATGGATTCGTCTTGAAGAGACGAACACATCCATACGGTAAACATGCATTTAAATTGACTCAAATTAAAATGAGAATCTCTGGAAGCTCGGGAAGAAGAGGGAGTCCATACCTTTGCTCAGAGAAGTGAAGCTTCGATGCGAGAGTTGTGTCACCTTCGATTGGGTCCAAGTAAGCTCCGGATGAAGTCCCTTGGCTCTGGTGAATTGTCTAGCTATGAAAGTGACCACGGCCGATCACAAAGCTTGGAGGTTGGAGCAAGCTGGGTGGCACTGGAGATGGGGCTTTCGGTGGGAAACTTCTTCCCTTGGTCCGAGTGAAGGTGTAGGACCAATCAATTTGGGAATTGGCTCACTTGTGAGGAGATGTTCTGGTTTTTGGGTGAAATTTCGGTTGAGAAATTGGATTACGTCGGTGGGGATTAGAGGCGAATTGACCTTGGGGATTAGCTTGCTCTAAGTGTGGAGTAGGGTTTGGAACAATTTTGGCGAGTTTCGGCAAGATTTATGCAACTCTCTTCCATGGCCGTGAGGGGTCGGGTTTAAATAGAGGTGGTTGGAGAGCCTCGCGGGGATGGCCGAGGGTTGGGATCGAGCTGCTGCGGGCATGGGAAGAACAGCTATGGTGGCCATTGGGCATGGGGCAGCTCGAGCGAGGTGGAATTCCAAGGTTTGGCTCCTCCCCATGTCTCGGCCATGGCGTTTTCCGGCGGCCCGGTGGGTCGGCCGGCGGGCGAGGGTCACCCTCGAGGCCGGGGAGGTCGGGGATTGAAGTTAGTGAATTCGATTGAAGCCTTACATGTGTAAAGTGGTTGGATCGAAATGGCATGAGGAGGTGGCTTCTTTTGCACTTGGTTTGGTCAACCCATTGAAAATGGGCTTGGTTCACCTCCCCATGGTTGATTTGGGCTGAGGGAGGATCGAGTGAATCGGCTAGAAAAGGGTGGAGAGGTCACCATCCATGAATATTTTGATTAATCATGGATTAAGGTGAAGCATTAAAAGGGTTAAAACCTTTTTAAGAGGGCTTAAAAGCGGCTCCTCCTTTTGCCATTAATGGCTTGATCACATGTCAAACCTTCCATGGCTTCATGTGGCTTGTTCATGGCTTGCATTTGGCTCCATTTGGCTTGGGAAAAGTTTAGTCAATTTCATGGAAATAGAATTTAGGAATTTTGGTATTTTGGTGGAGAATTTTCATGAGGCTTGATTTGGAATGGCTTAATGATGATTTTAGGACTTAGGTATTGAGTTTAATTGAAAGTATGATGAGGGGAAATGTCATGTGGGCTTTAGGATGATTTGGGCTTATTGAAATGGTTTTAGATGGGCTTTTTTTAAAATGGTTTAGGAAAGTGGGCTTTTGAATTTTAAAATGGATTTTGGGATGAAATTTTGGTAAAGGCTTGGGCCAAATAATTGTTGAGTTTGGTTTAGGGATGTGTCATGAGTGGTTTGAAACAAATTTGAGGTGATTTGGGCTTGAATTGGGTTGGATATGGGCCTTTTGGTAAAGAGGCTAAGGTGGGCCAAAATGGGCTACCATGGGCCAAAGTTGGGCTAGAGTTGAAATTGATGTAAAATTAATGTTGGGAAATGTTTATGGGAGTGTTTCAAAGAGGTTTTGGCTTAGGTTAGGTTTTGATTTTGAGGTTTGGGTCTATTTGGGCTAGGTTTAGGTTTAGGTCGAAATTGGGCTTTTTGATTTTGGGTTGAATTTGAGTGGGGTTTGGGTCTAAATTTTGGGCAAATCATGTTAGTGTTTTGTTTATGGGGATGTTAAGGAAGGTTTAGAAAAGATTTGGGGTTAATTGGAGTTGAATTGGGTGAGTTTGGGCTAAGTTTGGGTCATGGGTCCAAATTGGGCTTTAAGGCCAAAAGTGAAATTGGATCCCAATGCCAATCAAATTGGGCTTGGATTTGGTCTAGATTGGTGTTGGGGATGTTAAATTGAAGTTTAGAATTGAATTGGACCAGAATTTGGGTCAATTGGGTAGGTTAGGTTTGACATTGGGTTCACTTTGGGTTAAAATGGGTCAAATTGGGGGTTTTGATAAAAGTGGGGTAAATTGACAAAATTGGCCCATGGTGTAGTTGAACAAAATGAAATTGGGAATATTTGGGATTTTCTGGAATTTTCTGGGAATTTTCTGAATTTTTGGATTTTTGGGCTAAGAGGGGTATTTTGGGTATTTTGAGGGTATTGGGAGGTATTTTTGGAATTTTTGGTATTTTTGGTTATGGATGATCAATTTGAGTGGTGAGGAAATGTTTAGGAATGTTTTTGGGGATTTTGGGTAGTTTAGGTGATTTTGCAAATTTTGGGTAATTTCGAGGGCATTTGGTAGGCTTAGGCGGGTGTAGAGGTCCGGGGGTCAAAAATTGAAAATTTGGAAAATTGAAGATTGGGTGAATATAAGTGGAATAAAATCATTTTGGTTGAGCCATGAAGCCACATCAAGCCCATATGAGCCATGAAGGGACTCATTTGAGGCATTCAGCTATGTTGTTCCTAACCCTCTTGCGAGGGCTTAGGGGTTAAGGACCATCCATGTGAATCACTTACATGAGTCAGGAGGTCAAGTTAGGCATAGGTGTGGTTTTAGGAGGTGTTTGGAAGTGTAGTGTATGAGTGTAGTGTGTGTGTAAGTCAGCCCCTCCACTAGACCAGGCCACCCAGGGCAGTCCTAAGGCCAAAGAGTCTTATAGGAACTCATCCTTTAAACTTCCACACTTGATTCAACCCTCTAGGTGATTAGGGGTCTACAGTCAAGTTTGTGGAGTTTGCAGGGAGTTAAGAAGTGGTTTGAATTTCTAAGTGGTGGGTCCCAATTCTAATCCTCTAGGATAGTCAAAGGAAAAGCCTAAGGCTAGATCCTAAGTACTAAAGAGAAGAAGAGAAGACCTCATCAAAAATGAGGTCAACAGTTGGGTTTAAGACAAAACAAACTTTAATTAAGTATAAAACATTAGGCTTAATTGACCTTCATTAAACCTTAAAGACATTATGTTTAATAATAAACAAACATTAATTAGGTCTAAAACATCATTAGGCTTAATTAACCATCATTAAATCTTAAAGAAATTAGGTTTAATAATAAAAAAACTTTAATTAGGTCTAAGAGATTATTAGGCTTAATTAACCATCATTAAACCTTAAAGACATTAGGTTTAATAATAAACAAACTTTAATCAGTTCTAAGACATTATTAGGCTTAATTAACCATAAGTAAGCCTTAAAGACATTGGGTTTAATAATAAACAAAAATTAATTAGGTCTAAAACATCATTAGGCTTAATTAACTATTATTAAAATTTAAAGACATTAGGTTTAATAATAAATAAACATTAATTAGGTCTAAAACATCATTAGGCTTAATTAACCATCATTAAACCTTAAAGACATTAGGTTTAATAATAAAAAAAATTTTATTAGGTCCAAGACATCATTAAACATTAAAGATATTAGGCTTAATACAAAACAAACCCTGATTAGGGCTAAAACATCAATAAGCTTACTTAATCATTAGGTTTAATTTAAATCAAACTTTAATTAGGCTTAAGATTAATCAAAACATTAAACCTTAATTAATATAAATTAATCCTTAATTAAGTCTTAATTAAATTATACTTAATCAAAACATTAAACCATAATTATATTAGGTTTAAGACAAATTAAACTACAATTAGGTCTAACCCATTAGACCTAATTAACCATTAAGTCTTAACTACATTAGGCTTAATCAACATTAAAAAACTTTTAAAATACAATTAGGACTAACCCATTAGACCTAATTAACCATTAAACCTTAACTACATTAGGCTTAATCAACATTAAAAACCTTAAAACTACAATTAGGTCTAACCCATTAGACCTAATTAACTATTAAACCTTAACTACATCAGGTCTAATCAACATTAAACAACCTTAAAACTAAAATTAGGTCTAACTCATTAAACCTAATTAATCATTAAGCCTTAACTACATTAGGCTTAATCAACATTAAACAATCGTAAGACATCAATTAGATCTAACTCATAAGACCTAATTAACCATTAAGCCTTAACTACATTAGGCTCAATCAACATTAAAAAAACTTAAGATATCAATTAGGTCTAACTCATTAGACCTAATTAACCACTAAGCCTTAACTACATTAGGCTTAATCAACATTAAATAACCTTAAGACATCAATTAGGTCTAACTCATTAGACCTAATTAATCGTTAAGCCTTAACTACATTAGGCTTAATAAGCCTTAATCAAACTTAAACCTTAATTAAGTCTACCACATTAGACTTAATTAAACTATTAAATCTTAACTAAGTATGATTTAACCAAACTTAAACCTAAATTAAATCTATTTAAAACTATTAAACCTTAACCAATTAAAGATTAATCAAACTTAAGTCCAACCCACATTGGATTTAAGTCAAACTAAACTTAGGTTCAATATGACATGAATATAAGTCAAACCTTAATTTAAATCTAGGTCATACTGGACTTAAATCAAAATAATTCAGATTCATCTTGACATGAATCTAAATCAACAATAATTTAAGTCAAAATTTTAAACCTTTAGGTTCAACATACATTGACCCTAACTAAAGTTCAATCTATATTGAACTCAAGTCCACCCCAAATCTTAGGTTTAATCTAACTTAAACCTAAGTTAAACCCAAATTATATTCAATCTATATTGAATTTAATCTAACCTAAATTTAAGTCAAACTTAAACTTATGTTAACTTAATTCGACATAATTTTTAAGTTCGACCTAAATCGAACTTAATTCGACATAAATTTCAAAGTTCGACCTAAATCAAACTTAATCCAACATAAATTTTAAAGTTCGATTTAAATCAAACTTAATTTGACATAACTTTTAAATTCAACTTAATTCGACATATCTAAACATAAAACCTAAGCTCGACCCAAATTAAACTTAACTCAACAATCTGATTAATTCAAATGAACTCTAAAACAATATAAACTGACATAAAATAACATAATTTAACATAAATTGACATATCCAACCAAACTTGACACAATTTGACATAAATCGACCCGACTTAACATAAATTAACAAATTAAACTTAAATCGACAAAGTAAATTTGAAACTGACAAGTAAAACTTAAATCAACATAAAATTCAAAAATTCTAGATTCAAATAATACTGAATCTAAATTCTCAAAGTCTAATTTCTATTAGACTCGAATCAAAACCTCTAGACTCTAATGACATCGAGTCTAAAAATCTTATTTAGATTCAAGTGGCAATTGAATCTAAAAATCTAAAATCCAAATGTTTAGGCTTAAATGACATCGAGTCTAAAAATCTTATTTAAACTTAAGTGACAATCTAAAAACCAAAATCAACTCCAAACTTTTAGAATTAAATGACATTGAGTCTAAAATTTCATTAGACTTATTAAGTTTAGATGACAACTGAATTTAAAAGTCTAATTCTTAAATTCATTAAATCTAAATTCTTATCAAACCCAAATCGATATAAATTGAAATAAAAAACTCAATTTTCGATATAAAATCGACATTTCAACCAAAATTGGATATCTGACAATTTTAAAACAACGGACATTTTACTAGGTAATCTAAATATTTTTATTGACGATATTTTCTTTGCAGGATGAAGACAAGTTTCGTTTAGATTTGTTGTGCATGTTGTAGGGTGTGCTCACTCTATTTTACAGGACGATCGATGACATTAAAATATAATAAAAATCGATAATAAAAATATAAAAAACAATAAAAATGTCAAAACTGAAACTTTTAGGTTAGCCACGAAACCTAAACAAACAACAAAAATGACATGACAACAAAAACAACAAAACTAGACTATTAGGATAGCCATCAACAAAATAAAACTGGAACTGTTAGGATAGTCACCAAACTTAAAGAAGAAGAAATAACAAAATGACATTAAAACAATGACAAAACAAAAACATTGACATTGATATTACATTTAAAATGACAAAATAAAAATCATGAACAAAATAAAAAAATATCTATAAAAGTTACCTCATGACATAAATAATTAACATAATATCTCATGACAAAATGAGATAAACATTAGGAATAAAACATTCGTATGTTTATTTTCTTAACTAGTATTCAGAAAAATGAGTTTTTAACATTAATCAAAATTTTTCTTAGGCAAAACTAAATTGTCTAAGATGTAATTAACTACTGAAGCTTGCATCTATAGGAGAAGTAAAAGAACTCAAAATAGGTTAAATACCTAAAAATATCTAGTTACCAGACTTGTGATTTTTCCTAATAGGATAAGAATATTCTAAAGTTCTCCCTATAAAGATATCACATTACACTTTCCTATGATTATTTATTTTGTTCCTTTTATCACATCCTTTTTAAAAGGGGATTAAAGACTGGGGCAATATAAATAGATTGGCGACTCCTTCACATTTGACATGAAACCCAGGAATTGGCGGCGACCGGGAATCCCGACGAGTTTCCATTGCCGACAAGAGTGTTTCGACTCCACTGAGGAATTGATTTTTCAGATTATGATGCACCAAAAATATATACTGCTTTCTAGGAGAGCTTTCACAAAAGTTTCTGTCAAAATATTTTCCTCTTTCTAAAACTGCTAAGTTAAGGAATGATATCACATCTTTTTGTCAGTTTGATGAAGAATCCATATGTAAAGCTTGGGAAAGATTTAAAAATCTTCTGAGGAAATGTCCATACCATGCTTTACCAGACTAGTTAATAATTTAAACCTTTTATAATGGATTAGTAGGATCTTTGAGATCGATTATCGATGCTGCTGCTGGTGGATCATTAATGTCAAACCTTTTGATGAAGCATATTCGTTAATTGAAGAGATGGCTACTAATATATTTCAATGGCCCTTGTCGGCATATTTTTAGGTTGTGTGTTTTAAAAAGGGGGTCGCCTACAGAAGTTGTCAGCGAATTTTAAATTTAATTTAAATTTAAATATATATATATATATATAGTTTTAGAAAGAAACATTTGATTTTGAAAATAACTTTATAAGTTTGAAAATTTTAAGATATGAAATTGAACCGATCTCACATCCCAAATAGGTTATATAAACGAGCACTGCATCACCAACCGTGTATCTATCCCGAGGAATAGACACACTGCTTGATGATGGGGCTCGATTAAATAAACTAGAAGATTTGTGAAATCCGTTTGGTCTGCGAACCAATTTTATAAGCCGACAAGTTCTCCTGCTTAATACAAAGGAATTAAACAGGGTTTATATTACATGGGTTCTTAAAGTTCCCTATAAGGGCAAGCCCCTATAGTTAATTACATCTTAAATGACGGGAATCACTTAAGAACACTCTTGATAATGATCAGTGGTTTTGCTCTCAATAATTTCAAAGTTTAAGGTTTTCAAAGGATTGAATTTTAGAAATTTCAATAGGGAATGGATCAAATTTGAAACAGTTATTTTCAGGAGTCCAAAGGAGGAGAAGTAGGAGAAGTTGAGGATCCAAGAAGAATCTTGATAACTTCCCAAACTATCCTATTGTTTGGCTTCAATTTGAGAATTTATTTAATGTTGTAATCCTGCCAATTTTAGTTAATTAGGACTTATATTTGTATGACATAATCATACAAATAGCCTCGTAGATGTGAGGGTTTATGTCGTACCAAACGACCACCTCGGAGTCCTAAGACCGGTTAGGGCTTAATTTGCATAACGTGATTATACAAATGCCTAACAAAAAATTGAGGATTTATGTTGCACTAGTCAAACTACCTCAAAATCCTATGACTTTCTTATTTAATTCTAAGAAAGATTTTGCTGAAGTAGACACAAGTTTTGCTGATGACGATGGCCGTGCTGCCCATTATGCTCCAAGCTCCTTGTTGTTACAGAGGTTTAGTTTTAGAAAGTAAAAATCAGGAGATGAGAGAAGTGTTTTGGTTTAGAGGTGTCTTTAGGTTAAAATGTCTTAATATTTTAATTAAAACAAATCTTAAAGTTGGTTAAACAGAACCGATTAAGATCCCACGATTCCGTCATCACGACACTGTTATTTTCATCGGATTCACTTAGTCCAAATGAATTTTCTAAACTCAACTGAATGAGTTCCACACTTTCATTTAGACCGTAGGAAATCTCGTTAGCAACACGTGGGTTACATCATCCGAGGGATTCTCGATCATCCAATGAGGAGTTTTAATTTAATTGTAGTTGTAGTTTTATTGTTCTGTTTAGGATTAAATTTTGAGTTGTCTTATATTTTAAATTTTGTGGGGGTGAATTTTATCTTGTGTTGATTTTAATTTAGTTTTGGGTTTCAGTTTCGTGGCTATCCTAAAGGTTTCAGTTTTCATGCAGGGTGACAATCTTGTTTAACATGCAAGTTTTGCAAGGAAGGAAATTAAAATACAGCGCAGATAAATAAATTGCAATAAAATAAAAGCGTACCTGGCAGGGTCTTCACGTCATTCGAGGCTACACTTAAAACATATGTTAAGACATTTATATATTTGCAAGAAAACACCTAGGTAAAGCTAAGGGAAGGTTCTGGTTGTCTATCAAAATCCTAATCCTATTGCTAGTCAATTCCTATGACGTCTAGGTTGTTTTGTTTTGTGGATGATTTTCTTCACCAAAGAACAATTAAGTTCAATTGTTCTTCTAAAATATCTCATCATATTGAGGAAGTGTTTAGGATGGGTCCTAAACATCTTTTCAATACTTCTAGGATTATTTCGAGTTCAAATGAATTTTATTGTATTGGTGAATTAATCATCTCACAGTTTAGTTGAGTTTTGTCTCTTGCTCAGTGAACTTGAACATTAGATTATCCAGTGAGTGAAGTAATATTTCATTTGATGTCCCATTTAAGAGTTATGATAATGGAAGTCTTTAAGGGGCAAATTGGTTGGTTAAGGAACCTAACTATTCTTGATTAAAATTGAATTGCTGACTTAAGATAATTTAATTCTAAAATTCAATTTAGCTTTCTTCTAAGTGTCTTAAATTACTTAGATTGCAAGGGATATTTGAGTTGTTTAATTTCATTAAGTTTTGATAATTTAAATTTGATTTTGGAATTGATCATATTAATTTAGGTTGATTTTAATTAGTTTGATTTTCACATTTTAATTATGGTTTGTTTTGAGATTATTTAATGTTTTAAATTTATTTTAAGTTTGATCTCAAGTGATTTCAAATTAATTTCAAATTTTTTAAGTTTATTATTAAATTATTTAATGTTTTAAGCTTTAATTGATTATTAAATTATTTAATGTTTTAAGATTTAATTTAATTAAGGATTATTCACTTTTCAACTATTAATTTCAATCATAATTATTAAGGATTGGATACCACTGAATTAATTCAATTAGAGATTTCAAATTAAAAATTGGTATCTTCTTTAATTATATCCCTAATTTTAATAATCCAAAATTTTAATTATTCTTCCAAAACTTAAATGATTTAATTAATTAAGGTTTCATTTTTGATATTTTCAAAGTGCTTAATGGTTTTCTACCCCTTTATTCCCTAAATTTCAATCATCCAAGAGAAAAAAAAGATCAAATATTTTACCCTCTTTTTATTAGGCCTAAAATATTAATTAAAGTTAAAATTCTTAATTACCTTTATGCCCTCTTAAGCCTATTCACTTCATAATTCACTAAATTGAGCTCAAATGAATTTGAAATTTTTGTGTCACTTCACTCACATGTCAATTAAGACATTAGAGTATAAAATGTGATTTTTCTGTTTTTAATTTAATTTTTATAATTATTTTTTGTGGAAAATAAGGGTTTCCAATGAAAATTCAACAACATGACCAAGGTAAGGTTTCTGTCCTTAGGAAAACTATGGGATGTTCCTTCTGACCAAAGGACCACTAGGACCAATTTTGGTGATTTTTGCAGTTTTATTTTATTTATTATAATTACTTCAATTTTTAGGGTATTAATTAACTATAAAATAAAATTAAAGTTGAAAAATGGATTTTATATTTTTCTTAAATCTCTCTGACCTCAAGGAGTTTAGAGAAATAAATTTTATAATTTTCTGATTTTTTCTTGATTTATTAGAATTAATTTGGTGAGAAATGGTTAAAAATTTATTTTTGATATTAAAAATTACATCAAGCTTTTAAATTTCAATATCTTAACCTAGAGACTTAGGAAAAATATTTGGTTGGTTCCTAAGTGATTATGAGGCAAAATAAGAAATTTTTGTGATTTTTAATATCTTCATGATTTTTATTATTTTTTAATTATTAAAATATTAAAAATAGGTAAAAAATGAAATTTTTTAGAAAAATACAATTTTAATTTTTTTAGACTCCTCTAATATTAGAGAGGTCCCAAAATTAATTTGGTGAATTTTTGAAATGTATTTTGGGTTTTATGAATTTTTAAAGTTCAATTTTGGCTATGTTACTTAGAAAATCCATTTGATGGGTTAAACCATTTCCAATTGACTCCAAATTTTTTTGTGAGGTTCCTCTGACTCTAACGATTAGTGGAGAATTGGTTTCAAGTTATTTTAGTGGGTGGTTATTTCAAATTAATTCCATTTTGGTTTTAGGGTTTTGGCCAAATTAAGGTTCATTTGAATGATCTAAACCAAGTCCCAATTTTCTTAGGGTCCTCTAGTCATAAGATACCTCCGCTAATTTTCTTAGATTTATTTAATTAACATGCTAATTATTAGAATTAAAATACCAAAAACAGACATATAAACTTGAAAAATCAATAACTTACCATAGAGGTGGCATCTGGCCTTGGAAAATTCAAGAAATGTTCCCAAGAACAGGGGCTACAAAAGCCCTATGGTCTCATGCCATGGTGAATTGTATATGTAAATAGAGAATTAAAATACCACATAGAGTATTAAAATCATTAAAAATCATAGACTCAACAAATTGACCTAATTCTTTTTCACATTATTCTCCTCTATTCACTGAGCAAGAGGGTATTTTTCTTTTATTTTTTGGATTTTTCTATGCAAAGTTATGATTTTTTAAAGTTTGGTGTCAAAAATAAAAAAAATAAAAAAAGAAATTTGTTTTGCCGCTCAAATGACAGTCTGGGCCACGTGTTGCCCTATGATTGGCCAGCACATTTCCTATGTATGGATTAGTGCTCGTCCGACTCCCTCTCAGTCCATCTTCAAACGTTAATATCTTCCTCGATTCTCAACTAGATTGAATGCGATTTTTTTTAAAATGTTCACTATCATATGAGTTTACATCCATACGGTGATGTGGCATTTAAAAGCATGTAAATCACAACTTTTTTGTTTTTTTTTTCTTTTTTAAAAAAGAAAATTTTAGGTGCTAGATATATAAACACATGATATTAAGTGGTGAATTGATAAATCAACGAGAGTATTGTAGCATGCATGGAAATAAATGTAAATTCCATTTTTTTTTAAGTTTAGGTGTTAGAAATGTAAATATATAGAAATGGGTGTTATGCATGTAAATCTTCTTTTTTTTAAAATTGGTATGTAAATACTTAAGAATTAGGTAGTGTGCATGTAATAATAATAACAAAGTCAAGAAGAGAAGAGGTTTACCTTCGTTGGAGAGGGAGAGGCTCGCCGGGGAGAAGCTCGTCGGAATGGGATAGGACCTCAGCCTAGGGAGACGAAGAAGGAAGAAGAGCTTTTGTTGGTGGGCGTATGTGTGGCTTGTGAAGGGGTGAGGCAACAACCTTTTTCTTTTTTTTTTAAGATATATATAGTGGAGTTGGTGAGTGGGGAGAGGGAGGTGAAAATCCAATGTGAATTGGAGGTTTGGGTAAGTTGGCTAGGCATGGGTTAAACCCTTGGTCACTTGGCTAAACCTTTGCCCAAAGTGTTTGGAGCAAGGTTTAAAGTCCAAGGAAGAGTTTAGGTGGGTTTGGGAGGCTGCCATGGAAGTTTGGGATTGGATTTGAGTGTTTAGGAGTGAAGGAAAATTGATATGAGGGGGGAAGGAGATGTCACCTCCCCTTGCCCATTTTGGAAAATTTGACTTTGTATGCCCATGAGATGCTTCCAGATGTCATGGCATGGTATGTATGGGGTCATGACAAAGTTTCATGCAAATGGCATTTTAAATTTTCATGAATTTTGAAAAATAATGTCAACATTCCATATTTGGATAAAGAGCCATGTACATGCATGGAAGGTTGGTATGATGCCATGAGGAGTTGGTTTAAATGCCATGAAATGATAAATAAAATGCCATGGAATGCTAATAGAAGGGAATTATGACATGTGGGCTCAAATTTGGGCTTTTGAAATTAAATAAATCGGCTTTTAAACATGCACATGGGTATGGGCCTTTAACATGCATGTAATGATTTAAAATTTTGGAATTAATTATGGGATGACCAAATTGAATTGGATTTGGATATGTTGAAATTTGATTGAAAATTATTTTTGGGAATTTAGATTGGTCATGGGGTTTAATTTGAGGAGGATTTGGGCTTATGGGCCAAAATTGGGCCTTTAGACCAAATGAATTTTGAAAGGGGTTTAGGCCAAAAGTTTAGTCAAATGAATGTTGGGTTTGGTATAGGAATGTACCATGCAAGTTTTAAAACAATTTTGAAGATAATTTGAGTTGAATTGGATTAGATTTGGACATGTTTGGGTTCATGGGTAATTTAGGGCAAAAATTGGGGTTTTGGGTTTAAGTTGAAATTGGATTCAAATGTAGACCAAATTGAGCTTGGTTTTGGTTTAGATTGGTATTGGGGATGTTGAATTGAAGTTTAGAGTTGAATTGGACCAAAATTGGGATCAATTGGGTTGATTGGGTTGGACATTGGGTCCATTTGGATTAAGAATGGGGTCAAATTGAGGATTTTGGTAATAGTGGGCTAAATTGGCAAAATTGGCTTATGGTGTAGTTAAATAAAATGACATTAGGAATATTTGGGATTTTCTAGAATTTTTTGGGAATTTTTTAGAATTTTTGAATTTTTTTGCCAAAAGGGGTATTAAGAGGTTATTTGGAGGGTATTGGGGTATTTTGGTGGATTTATGAGGTGGGAATTGTTTCAAAATGATTTTTAGGATTTTTAGGAATTTTAGGTAATTTTTTGGAATTTTTGGAGAGTTTTGAGGTAGGCTTATGGACCTTAACCAAGTCTAACCACTTTGGGACCAAGCTTAGCCAAATGGTAACCACTTTATGATCCTTCACATATTGACCTTAGCCATCTTAATCAAAGAACAGTAGCTTTAGTTCAATCATGTGAGTTTCTTAAATGGTAGAAGGAGCAAAATTCAAGGTTCAAGGTTAAAGGATGAAATGGGTTAAGGGTGTGTGTGTGTGCAAGAGAAGCTCAAGTCACCCAAGGTAGTCCTAAGGCTTAAACATCCTATAGGAATTCACTATTGGTTGTCCCTATGGGGTTTTAACCTTCCAAGATGATTTAGAGGTTTACAACCATCCAAGTGGGGTCCCAAGAGGAGTCAAGAGGTGGCTGAATTGCTAAAGGGTGGGTCCCAATTCTAGTCCTCTAGGATAGTCAAGGAGAAGTCATATGGCTAGATCCTAAGCACTAAGAGGAAAGAAAAGACCTCACCAAAAATGAGGTCAACAGCCCTCTGAGCGGGTAAATCCTAAAAGAGAGTAGCCAGTATTCATGATTCTGATGCGATAACTATGATAGTCTCTCAAATTGTTGCACTCTCTAAGAAAATAGATCAATGTGGAATGAATTATTCTTCAACACCTCCAGTGTTAGAAGAAAATTCATCAGGACAGATGATAGCCTCTCAAATGTCTTATGAAACTTTAAATGCTATTCATAATAGAGTCAATAATCCTTATTCAAATTATTAAAATCCTAATTGGAGGAATCACCCGAACTTTAACTGGAATAACATCAACACTGCTGTTAATCTGCAATGGGGAAAAAATCCTATGAATCCAGTTGGAAATTCAAACAACTAAGGAAATACTAATTTTAGACCTTCTTATCCTCCTCATTTTAATAGTAATGAACAATTTAAGGAAAATAAGTTGTCTACTGAAGAAATGATTATGAATATAGGTAATCAAATTCAAGCTCAAAACGTTGCAATGAAGAACATTGAAAATCAATTGGGACATATCTTTATTGCGCTCAATAATAGACCTTCTGCGAATCTCCCTAGTAATGTTGAGATCAACCCAAAAGATCAAAACAAAGAGTAAATTAAGGCTATTCAATTAAGGAGTGGTAAAGAAGAGGAACCAAGAGTTCAAAAAGAATTCAAATTTGAAAGAAAGGAAGTGAACATTGAGAAAGGTTCTAATAAGATATATACAGACAAATATCTGTTAGAACCAAAGAAGATAACTATTGAAAAACAACCTCCTCCTTTTCCTTAAATACTGAAGAAACAGAACAGGGATAACAGATTTGTAAAAATTTTAGAAATTCTAAGAAATTAACGATTAATATTCCCTTTGTTGAAGCATTAGAGCAGATGTCTGATTATGCGAAGTTTATGAAGGATATACTTAAAAGAAAAAGAAAGTTTAAAGACCATGAGACTGTTGCATTTAGCAGTGAGTGTAGTGCAATTATTCAGAAAAAGCTTCCTGAAAACTTAAAGACCTAGGTAGTTTCACTATCCCATGCGCTATAGGTGAAAATTTTTCCGGAAGATTTTTATGTGATCTTAGAGCTAGTATTAATCTTATGCCTTTATCAACTTTCAAAAAATTGAGAATAGGAGAAACTTCACCTACATCTGTGACTCTTCAACTGGTTAATCGTTCTATCACTTTTCCTAAAGGAGTTGTGGAAGATGTATTAGTAAAGGTGGATAAATTTATCTTTCCTGTGGATTTTATTGTATTAGATATAGAGGAAGATAAAGAAAATCTAATTATTTTGGGAAGACCATTCCTTGCTACTGGGAGAGCTATGATCGATGTCCAAAAAAGAGAATTAACTATGAGAGTTAATGACCAAGAGGTGACTTTCAACATTCTGAAATCTATGAAGTACCCTTCAATTGAAAAAAGATGATGAGTGCTATCGAATGGAAGTGTGCGATTATTTGAGAGAAGATCATTTTAAAGAAGTATTTGAAGAAAATTTGGAATGTGAGGATGAAAATATATTTGAAGAAAATTTGGAATGTGAGGATGAAAATAAAAGTGAAAATGAAGATAATTTGGATGATTTGAAGAATGAAAAGTTAGACTTTGTTCAGGAAAAATTTGAAAGAATTGATACTATGGAAAATGGAGATAAAAGTTTAATTCCATCTATTATTAAACCCCCTGAACTTGAGCTGAAAATTCTTCCTAAACATTTAAAATACATGTTTTTGGGAGAATCATCTACTTTACCAGTCATTGTATCTTCAGATTTAAATGAGTATCAAGAACAAAAATTATTGAACACTTTAAAAAGATACAAATAGGCTTTTGGTTGGTCCATAGCTGATATTAAAGGAATCAGTCCTTCGATTTGTATGCACAGAATTTTGTTGGATGAACAACACAAACCAAGAGTTGATCCACAAAGGAGACTGAACCCAATAATGAAATAAGTAGTTAAAAAAGAAATTTTAAAGTGGTTAGATGTTGGAATTATATATCATATTTCTGATAGTGTTTGAGTGAGCCCAATTCATTGTGTTCCTAAGAAAGGAGGAGTGAATGTTGATGTAAATGATTGAAATGAAATTATACCGACAAGACAAGTCACTGGTTGGCGAATATGTATTGATTATAGAAAAATAAACGCCACCACCAGAAAAGAACACTTTCCTTTACCATTTTTAGACCAAATGCTAAACAGACTTGCTGGACACAAGTATTATTGCTTTCTAGATGGATATATCGGTTATCACCAAATACCTATTTCTCCTGAGGATCAAGAGAAGACTACATTTACTAGCCCTTATGGAATTTTTGCTTTTAGAAGAATGCCCTTGGATTATGTAATGCACCTGCAACATTTCAAAGATGTATGACATCCATATTTAGCAAATTAATTGATGATGGAATATAAGTGTTTATGGATGATTTCTCAGTATTTGGAGATTCATTTGATACATGTCTATGTAATCTAGAAAAAGTTTTAGAGGTATGAAAAAAAACAAACTTAGTCCTAAACTGGGATAAGTGTCAATTTATGGTTGCAGGAGGAATTGTGCTTGGGCATAAAATATCTAAATATGGTATGGAAGTAGATCTTGCGAAAATTTAAGTTATAGAAAAATTACCACCTCCAACAATTGTGAGAGGGGTAAGAAGCTTTTTAGGACATGTAGGATTCTACAGCGATATATTAAAGATTTTTCAAAAATTTATAAGCCTATATGCCAACTTTTGGAAAAAGATAGAAATTTTGATTTTAATGATGAATGTTTAAAAGCTTTCAATCTATTGAAGGAAAAACTAATTGTTGCACCTATAATAGTTTCACATGACTGGGAGAAACCATTTGAACTAATGTGTGATGCTAGCGATTATGTTATTCGAGTTGTTTTATGTCAAAGACATGATAAAATGTTTAAAGTTATATATTATGCTAGTAATACTCTTACTGATGCTCAAATTAATTACACTACTACTGAAAGAGAGTTATTAACAGTTGTATATGCTTTTGAAAATTTTAGAACTTAATTAGAGCTAAATGCATAGTGCATACTGATCATTCTGCTATTAAATACTTAATGCAAAAGAAGGATGTAAAACCAAGATTGATTCGATGGATTCTTTTAATGCAAGAATTTGACTTTAAGATCGTCAATAAAAATGGGTCGATAATTAAATAGTTGATCATTTATCTAGACTTGAACAACCTAATTTGGATGATTTTGAGAAAGAAATTACTGAAATTTTTTCTGATGAGCAATTATATAATATTATTGAAGGAATTTTACCGTTGTATGCTGATATTGTGAACTACATCGTTAGTAATATTTTACCACATGATTTAACAATGCAACAGCCGAGAAAATTTAAGCATGATGTTAAATTCTATTTCTAGGATGATCCTTATCTATACAAGAAATGTAAAGAACTTATTATTAGGAGATGTGTGCCTAATGAAGAAACTGAAAAAATTATTCGAGAATGTCATGATTCTAAATTTGGAGGACATTTCAGAATTGATAGAACTGCACATAAGATTTTGCAATTTGGATTTTATTGGCCTGCACTTTTCAAGGATGTTTATAAATTTATCAAAACTTGTGATTGATGTCAGAGAATAGGCAATATATCTAGAAGAAATGAAATGCCTCTTAATTTTACTTTGGAAGTTGAAATTTTTTATGCATGGGGATTAGATTTTATGGGACCATTTATGTCTTCATTTTGAAATATATATTTTGATTGTTGTTGATTATGTATCAAACTGGATTGAGGCAATAGCTTTACCTAGGTGCATGCTAAAAGTGTTTCGAGGTTTTTAATGAAAAATATTTTCACAAGATATGGAATGCCTAGAGTAATAATCACTGATGGAGGATCTCATTTTAAGAATAATCTGATTCAGAGATTGGTAGAAAAATATAACATTGTGCATAGAATATCTACAGCTTATCATCCCCAAACTAATGATTTAACAGATGTATCTAATCGTGAAATTAAACGAATTTTGGAGAAAGTCATTAATATTGAGAAATTGGATTGGTCTACTAGATTAGATATTGTTTTATGTGCATACAGAACTGCTTATAAAACTCCTATAGGAATGTCCCCTTACAGATTAATCTTTAGAAAAACTTGTCACTTGCCAGTTGAATTATAATATAAAACATATTGGGCGATAAAGAAATTGAATTTTAATTTGAAAGATGCTGGTGAGAAGAAACTGTTGCAATTGAATAAATTGGAAGAAATCAAAAATGAATCATATGATAATGATAGAATATTTAAGGAAAGAAGAAAAATATGGCATGATCAGATGATTGTCAAAAAGGACATCGAACCAGGAGAAAAAGTTTTACTATATAATACAAGATTGAAATTATTTCCTGGGAAATTGAAATCTAGATGGACAGGGCCTTACATTGTCATAAAAGTATATCAGTTTGGAGCTGTGATTATCGAAGGCCCCAAATCTGGAAGAATATTCAAAGTTAATTGCCACATATTAAAACCATATTTTGAAGGCAATAGACCTAATTTTAAAGAGGTTTTAATGTTGGATCAACCTGAAAAACTGAAAGTTATGTCGGGCTGACGACGTTAAACCAAGCGCTTTGTGGGAGGTAACCCATAGTTATTGAGTGTGTGCTTTGTTTTCTATATTATTTGTGTTTATTTGTTACTTAATTAAGTCTTATTCTTCCTTAATTATCATTAATAACATTTAAAAAATGAATCAAATCAAAATTTGGAAAGAAATTTGAGCGGAGTGAAGTTTGGCGAAAGTTGAACTAGCGATGAACGGCGCTGCTATTAGGCTTGGACAGCGCCGCTATTCAGAAAAATCGTTTCTCGTCTTTAAATCCGAGTTTTGGTAGTTCTAGGCGGTAAAACCTCCATCAGAACTCCCAAAATCCGCCCCTAGATGTAGGAACTGCCAAAGGAACGAAGAGGAAGACCCAAATTCTTATCTAAATGGATTCTGATTCAATGGAAACTCAGAGATTTCAAGTGAACCAAGGAAAGCGCCATTTTGAATTCGTCCCTAGACGTAGGAACTACCAAAGGAACGAAGAGGAAGATTCAAATTCTTGTCCAAATGCATCTCTTAATCCAATATCGAAGCAGTGACATTACTTTATTTCGGCAAAGTTATTTCGGACATTGAAGATTAGCAAGGTAACTAAGGAAAGCGCCATTTTGAATTTTTGTATCCAAACTGGGAGGCTGGTTGACATTGGTAATATCATTGTGAAATCAGTTCTAAGATTAATTGTGCATGGATCTAAATATGGGCTTAGACACCCGTCCACCATATTTCTATTATGTAGTCAGTCACAGGTTCCTTATGAAAGTTGGGAAAAGGTTCTTCTTCCATGGAGGCCTATTGATCCAACTAATCCCTATGACTACCAGCCGATTGGAGATGAAGATGATATGAATTTGCTTGCCGATCAACCAACACAGACTTCACAATCGATTCAACCCTATTTTCTTGAATGTTCCAGAATGATATTAAAGAGGATCAAACAGTTGGAGAAAGAGGTATGGAACGTTATGAATGCAATCAATAATATTTCTAATTTGTTCGATCATATAGATTGGAGAATGAAAGAGCAATTTAATCACACTGGTCGAATTGAGATGGGCTTAATCAATCTGATGAAGAAGAACATGGTGATTGCTGAGGAATCATCCGACGAATTTCCAATTCGTCCATTCTATAATTTATTTGTACATCAGCAATCAATTAGAGACATAAGAGGAGAGGATAGTTTTGAAACTGATGTGGAGTAATTAATGGATTCTACTTATGTTTGTTGTGTGTTTAGTTTACTTTGCTTAGTTATGTTTGGTTTGTGTAGTATTTGCTTTGACATTTGAACTTGGATTTGGATGTGCTTACTTTCATTGTGTGCTTAGATCTTAGTGTTTGCCTATCGTAGAGTACTTGCTGCACTAAGTATCAAGAGTAGTTGTTTTGAATGAACATATTTGATGTCTATGATGTAACTTGGATTTTATATATATAAGATTGTTGTGTATTGTTTGTGTGAAGAATTATGTTAATTATTACTTATAGGATGATGTAAATGCCTATTGAAGTGTTAAGCATCATTGTGGATGTCGACACGATCGAAATTACGAAAAAAATTTTGTTCCCAGAAATTATTTTGGACTGGCGCCACCGACGCACAAATTCAGAGAGCTTGGCTAATTATTTTAAATAGAGCGCCACCGGCGCCCGAATCCAATAAAAGGCCAAAAACCCTCATTTTCGCTATTTTTACCCTGGGACCCGCAAATTCTTCCATTTCCTTCGTTTTCCTCCTTCATTTTTACGATTTTGAAGATCTAGGGCTTGCTAGATCTCGGATTTAAGGAGATTTCAAGGCTTTTCGACACTAGATCCACACTTCTCATGGTAAGAGCTTCACTTTAAGTTAAAAATTTTTATTTTCACCATGGAAATCTCTCACATTGCTTAGGTTGGAATTTTTGGAGTTTTAAAGAGTTTTTGAGATTTCCATGATGAAATTTAATCTTTCTTGTTTAGAATAGTATTTGGAGTTTGTTTACATTATGAATTTGGGATTTATTGGAATTTTCTTGCAAATTTTAGAAATTCAAATGGCTCCAAGGTTAAGTACAGGGAAGAGGAAATTGGATTTTGATGAGGAGAAATTCGTAAACATCAATACCCATTTTCACTTTAACTCTTATCTTTATAACAAGAAGTGTATCCAGGATCGAGCTTTTGATAGTCCTGGAGGATCTGTAGATCAGTTAACTGCATAGCGGAATTAGGAGCGATTTTGTTATTTCACTGCGAATGCTGTTATGGGAGTTGTTAGAGAGTTCTACTCAAATGTACCCTGAACTGAGACAGAGTATGTGCTTATTAGAGGAATAATGGTTGAGTTTACTCCTTAACGTATCAATGCTTTCTATCAGACCCGGGAACCATTTTTTTGCAAATACAAAAACTTTGACACTCGAGGAGAGACTATGAGAGAAGTGATTGCTTTTCTAACTGACGGGCAAGGAGAATGGAAAGTAAGTCAAAAACAGTTAATTAACTTCCCTGCCTCCACACTGAATGTTGCTTCAAAAGTTTGGCATTATTTCATTTCTGCAAGACTATTACCATCTTATCACCACAACGAAGTTACAAGGGATAGATCGATTCTGAACTATTGTATACAGAAGATGAAAAAGATTGATATTGAGGCTATTATCTACAAGAATATTTAGACTATTGCTAGAGGCGAGACCACTAGTGGTTTAGGACATCTTGATTTAGTTCATGCCCTTTGTGTTCAGTCTGGAGTAGAGTTTAATAGTTCTGAAGAAGTGGCTTTACCATTGAGACCAATTACAAAGAATATTATTCATACTTATGAGTCTCATGTGGGAGCCAGAATTGAGAGTAGGAGTACTGATATTCCTACTACTAGTTATGATGTTCCATCTACTTCTGAGCCACCTACCTTATCTGATATTATGAAGCAACTGAGATTACAGAGTGCTAGTGTGGATAGACTCCATGGTCGGATGGATGTATTTCAGGCAAGGAGTGATGCGAATGAAGATTATCTACAGAGGGGAGTTGAGTTCGATATTGCTTATTATGATGCTCAGGTCAGATTTATGAGAGGGGGAGTCCGATGTGATATTTCCTACTTGCCCCAACTATACACCATATAGACCTGACCCTACTGATGACCTTGCTGATGACCCTGCTGCTGATCCTGGTGATGGAGACTGGTAGATTGTTTGTTTTTATTTCTGTTAATCTTATTGTGTTGTGTTGTACTGATGTGATGTAGTATTTATTTTCATATGTTGTGTACCCTTGTTAGTGTACTGTTATGTTGTACTGAACATTAAAATTGTTAGTTGGACTGTGTAGTACTATAATAGTTTGTTTCATGTTGTAGTGTTTTGTTGGATGTTTAGATGTTTAATATTAAATTTCTCTTTACCCATGCAAATATTTAAAATTGTTATATCACTGCTACTAATTGTTTCATGCCTGCTAGTTGTAAATTTTGATTAATACCAGATAGCTGTTGAAGATTTCAAGATCCCAGCATAGAAATGTTAGATTTCTTTTACTCTCAACTGTTTCAAATTCATTGAAAAATTAATTTTGGGGGAGGATAGAGAAATACTAACTTTTATTTGTTCTCAATTATTATATTTTCAAAAATTATTAGCATAACTTCTGGCAGTTGAACCTTACTGTAAGTAACTAAAACTTTTTATTTCAGCTGAATATTATGGAAGGATAAGATGAAATTTTTTAGTGATAAAGGTTAATTGTATAGAAATAAGATATTTGGTATGAAAGGATTTGATATTAGTCAACTATTTAAAGTAAAGAAAACTGTATTTTTGAAATGTTAAGGGAACTTAAAGTATTGTGTGTTAAGAAGAGATTGTGACTTTACAATGAATAATAAAGCTTATACTTAACTATAAAGTAAGGAGATGTTTCAAGTTTGAACTTTAAAAAGAGGAGAGTGAAGTTCAAAATCATTAAAGGCTATCCAGATACAGTAATCCTCATTAAAAAAAGAGAAAAAAGAAAAGAAAAAGAAGGATTGAAAAAGAATCCCTAAAAGAAAAGAGAAAAAGAAAAAAAAAGAAAAAAAACAAAGAAACAAAAATATTTATGAGGAGAAGCTTGAGGAGATGTCTATTCAAAAATTGGTTTCACTTGAATTACACTAAAGGGAAAACTTGATTTCATTTCTTAATTTATGTTTTAAGTACTGGCCTACATTCTAATGAAGTTTACATGAACTCTTTTTTCACATAGTCTTTCGAGACACTCTTAATGTGACAAATTATGGTTCATCTTGAAATAAATAGAAGACTAGAACTCTTAGACTTGATTGTTGAATATTCTTAAACCTGTAGTGTTGACCCGAGTTACTAAATTTCTTTCTGAAAATCTAACCAATATATTCTTTTGAATGAAAAATTTTAGTGTCCCACAGTTGAAAAGTACATTGCCTAGAGTTATAATTTTATGTAGTAAAAAGATTACTTGAGCACAAGTAATAGTTAAAGTTTGGAGGATTCTGATGCAGCAAATATATATACGGTTTTTGCTATATAATTTTACCCATTTTTGGTGATATTGTACTTTAAAGAAAGGTATTTTTCATGATTTGTTGCAGGTATGATGATTTTAGGTGATTGGAGTGAAAAGATGCAAAAAGGAACGAATTTAGAGCAAAAAGGAGCAAAAAAGAGCAAAATGGTGAAAAAGGTGTTCTAGCGCCGCCGACGCAAAAATGGGCGCCGCCGGCGCCTAGATCCAGGGACTCCAAAAAATATTGGCAGGATAGAGCACCGCCGGCGCCCGAAGTCAATGGAATTCAAATTTGAAGAGATTTAGTTACTTTTTAAAGGGATGCCTATGGAAACTCTTGGGATTTCGTCCCTATCTTATAAGTAACTATTTTTGGTCGAAAATGGAGTGCTTTTTCAGTGTGTCTTGTGTCTTCTAGAGTAGTTTTATTGAGTGTTAAGTGTTAGGGTTTAGAAGAAGTGTGTGTAGAGTGAGGATTTGAGAGGAATTCTTCTCTAAGGAGTGAAGAAGAAGGAGTAAAGTGAGAGATTGCTTCTTCCTTTCTATTCTAAAGAGAGAATCAAGTGTTGTAAAGAAAAGAGAGAAGAGGATTCAAAGGAACTTGAATGGAATTGCATTGGGGAAGAGAATGAGATAAGTTGTATTTTCTTTTGTGATTTGTATGACTTTTCTTTTATATATAAAATCTATGTTTTATTGTATCTTCTCCATGAATTCTGAGTAGTCTCCTTTGTCTTTCTTTTTGCATAGAGATGTGATGATGGATTGATGTGGATTTAATGTGCTTTTATTGTAATGAAGAAATTGTGATGGTTTTTCATTTCGAACTTAATTTACTTTTCGATTTGGCCAATTGAAATGTTAAAATATGTTGTTGAACATTAAATTTGAAAGGATTTAATGTCCTACAACAATAATGAAAGATCCATTCAATTTTTATGGATGAATTGCGTAGTTCATGGGAATTGAGTGCAAATAAATAGGGAAATATGTTTTGATGGACTTCAATGTGGAGATTTCAAGGTGACAGGCTGAAATCCCCAAATTGATTCTAAGATAAGTAACTAATATCAAAGGTTAGCCTTCGGGTGAAGGGTGAGTGGGAGCTCCGAAGTGAGAGCCGGTATCCTCCCAGCCTAGCCTTAGATTTAGTGACTAAACTTAGGATATGCCAATGTTCTTTTCTTGCTTAGAAGAGGGGATACTCTTTTAAGGGTAAAGAATCATCTATGCTCCTATTTGGCACAATAATATAGATAATTGTTACATATCAATCCACATATCATATTATCATTGCAAGAGGAAAGATACTTTTCTCATATATCAAAAACCTTTCAAATACATAGTTTACTGTGTTTGTTAGTTAATTCTGTTTTTAAAGTTGTTAGAAGGAATTGTAGTTTAGTTAATTGTTACTGTTTTCTGCATAGTGTTAGTAGGAGTATGTGTTAAACCTCAAGTGTTATTTAAATATCAGATTTTAGTGTTATATTATGTATATTGTGAACGCATTCTTATACTTCGAACTTCCCTGTGGGATCGATAAGCAGGACTCCATTAGAGCCCTGTATTACTTGATACGATACGTATACTTGCGTTGAATACTTGGACTTAACAAAATCATTATAAATATATAAATTTGAGTTCATAAATTCTTGCATAATATAAGTCTCGTGCATCAGCCATTAAGACCCATTACAAAGACTATTATTCGTACTTATGAGTCTCATGTGGGAGCACGAGATGAGAGTAGGAGTATTGATATTCGTACTACGAGTTATAACGTTCCATCTACATCTGAGCCCCCTACTTTATCTGATATTATGGAGCAACTGAGATTACAGAGTGCTAGTGTGGATAGAATCCATGATATGATGGATGTGTGTGAGGCCAGAAGTGATGTGAATGAAGATTATTTGAGGAGGAAAGTTGAGTTCGATATTGCTTATTATGATGCTCAAGTCAGATTCATGAGGGGGGAGACTGATGTGATATTTCCTACCTGCCCCGCACTACACACCATATAGACCTGATCGTGCTGACCCTGCTGATGATCCTGGTGATGTAGATTGGTAGTTTGTTTGTTTCTGTTTTTGTTTTTCTTGTTATGTGTAGTGTTGTATTGTTGTGATGTAATAGTTGTTTACTTTTCCATGTGATGTGTTAACCTGTTGAATGTACTGTTATGTTGTATTGAAAAATTGAAATTGTTAAATGGATTGTGTAGTGCTGTGATATTTTGTTTAGTAGTTATGGTGTTTTGTTAGATGTTTAGATATTTAAATTTGATATCTCTTTACCCTGCAAATATTTAAAATTTTATATCACTGTTGCTAACTGTTTCATGCCTCATAGTTGAAAATTTTGACTAATATTAGATAGCTTCTGAAGATTTCAAAATCCCAGCACAAAAAGGTTAGTTTCTTTTACTCTTTACTATTTCAAATTTATTGAAAAAATTTAAGCTTGGGGAGGGTAGAAAAATATTAACTCTTATTTGTTCTCAATTATTATATTTTCAAAAAAATTTAGCATAACTTCTGGCAGTTGAACCTCGCTTGAGATAACTAAAACTTTTTATTTCAGTTGAATATTATGAAAGGATTGGATGAAAGTTTTTAGTAATAAAGGATAATTTTATAAGGGTAAGATATTTGGCATGAAAGGATTTGATTATAGTTAACTATTTAAAGTAAAGAAAACTGTATTTTTGAAACGTTAAGAGACTTAAAGTATTGTGTGTTAAGAAGAGATTGTGACTTTATGATGAATAATAAAGCACATACCTAATTATAAAGTAAGGATGTGTTTCAAGTTTGAACTTTAGAAAGAGGAGAGTGAAGTTCAAAATCATTACAGGCTATCCAGATATAGTAATCCTCATTAAAAAAAAGAGAAAAAGGAAAGAAAAGAAAAGAAGGATTGAAAAACAACCCCAAAAAGAAAAGAAAAAGAAAAAGAAAGAAAATATTTATGAGGAGAAGCTTGAGGAGATGCCTAATCAAAAATTGGCTTCACTTGAGTCACCCTAAAGGGAGAACTTGATTTCACTTCTGAATTTATATTTAAAGTATTGGCATATATTCTGATGAAGTTTGCATGAACTCCTTTTTCACATAATCTTTCAAGGTACTCTTAATGTGACAAATTATGGTTTATCTTGAAATAAATAGAAGATTAGAACCCTTAGACTTGATTGCTGAATATTCTTATACATGTAGTGTTAACCTAAGTTACAAAAATTCTTTCTAAAAGTCTAACCAATATATTCTTTTGATTGAAAAAATTTTAGTGATCTACAGGTGAAAAGTGCATTGTCTTGAGTTATATTTTTATGTAGTAAAAGGATTACTTGAGGATAAGTAATAGTTAAAGTTTGGGGGATTTTGATGCACCAAAAATATATATTTATTTTGCTATATAATTTTATCCATTTTTGGTGATATTGCACTTTAAAGAAAGGTATTTTTCATGATTTGTTGCAGGTATGATGATTTTAGGTGATCAGAGCGAAAAGAAGCGAAAAGGAACGAATTCAGAGCGAAAAAGAGAAAAAAATGAGGAAAACAGCTTCTGGCGCCGCCGGCGCCATTTTCCCGAGAGCCCAGAATTTAATTGATGTTGAGCGCCACCGGCGCCCAATGTCGGAGGATTTCAAATTTGAAGAGCTTTGGCGACTTTTTGAAGGGATGTTTTAGGAAACTCTTGAGAATTCGTTTCTAACTTATAAGTAACTGTTTTTGGATGAAAATGGTGTGGTTTTTAGTGTGTGTTTTGAAGTTCTAGTGTGGTTCTAGAGAGGAAGAGTGTGTGTTGAGTGTTAGAGTGAGTGTAGAAGTAAGAATTTGAGAGGGATTCTTCTCTAAGAAGTGAAGGAGAATGAGAAAAGTGAGAGATTGTTTCTTCCTTTCCATTCTAAAGAGGGAATTGAGTGTGTTGCAAAGAAGAGAAAATGATTCAAAGGAACTTCAAGGGATTTGCATTGGGGAAGAGAAAGAGATAAGTTGTACTTTCTTTTGTGGTTTGTATGACTTTTCTTTTATATATAAAATCTATGTTTTATTGTATCATCTCCATGAATTCTGAGTAGTCTACCTTTTCTTTCTTCTTGCATAGAGATGTGATGATGGATTGATGTGGATTTAATGTGATTTTAATGCAATGAAGAAATTGTGATGGTTTTTCATTTCAAACTTAATTTACTTTTCGATCTGGCCAATTGAAATGTTAAAATATGTTGTTGAACATTAAACTTGGAAGGATTTAATGTCCTACAAAAATAATGAAAGATCCATTCAATTTTTATGGATGAATTGCGTAGTTCATGGGAATTAAGTGCAAATAAATAGGGAAATATGTTTTGATGGACTTCAATGAGGAGATTTCAGTGTGACAGGCTGAAATCCCCAAATTGATTTTAAGATTACTAACCAATATCAAAGGTTAGCCTTCAGGTGAAGGGTGAGTGGGAGCTCCGAAGTGAGAGCCGGTATCCTCCCAGCCTAGCCTTAGATTTAGTGACTAAACTTAGGATATGTTAATGTTCTTTTCTTGCTTAGAAGAGGTGGTACTCTTTTAAGGGTAAAGAATCATCTATGCTCCTATTTAGCACAATAAAATAAAATAATCATTCCATATCATTCACACATCATATACTCGTTGCAAGAGGAAAGATAATTTTCTTATATATCAAAATCTTTCAAATACATAGTTTAGTGTGTGTCTGTTAGTTAATTGTGTTTTAAAAATATTAGAAGTAGTTGTACTTTAATTATTTGTTACTGTTTTATGCATCTTGTTAGTAGAAGTAAACATTAAACTTTAATCGTAATTTGAGTATTGAATTTCAATATTATGTTATCTATTGTAAGAATCGTTGCCTCCCTGTGAGATCGATAACCAGGATTCCATTAGAGCCCTGTATTACTTGATACGATACATATACTTGCGTTGAATGATTGGACTTTACAAAATCATTATAAAATATATAAATCTGAGTTCATAAGTTCTTGCAATATTAAGTCCGCGCATCAACCATCCTCTTCAAGATTTCAGGAATAGAACAGTTTTCCTTATGGGCCAATCTCTCAAAAACGGCTCAGGCTCGAGTGAGAGGTATCGATCTTACTTTTACCTCCAATAATCGTCACGACGGGCTAATAGGGTAGTGCAGCGGTAATCCGGTGCACATATTCTCCTCCAGAAGCGGCAGAGAGTAGGTGAAACCTACTATTTTGGAGGAGGGGTGAGGTCTCAGGAGGCTCTGACTCCTCAGAGAAAGGAGTCTTCTTAATGAGAACCGGCTTAACATGCTTTACATTCTTGGCTTAGTAGTTGTGTCTCTTCTTCTATGCCTCAGTGAGCGGCACAGACATTAAAGTAGATCCGATCTCAAACACAGAGTTTACTGCTTAAAACGTTTCAATTGATTCTTTGTCATACAAAACTATCTTTCCTTCAATTGTGGCGAGTAACAGTGGCTTTAACAGTGTATCCAATGGTGATAGGTGTAGCAATTCTCATGGTCTTGGTAGCAGTGGGTAGAATGCCCTTAACGACAGTTTCTACGACTTTAGCTTTCTTGAGAGTAAATAACTCAGTTCAAGTCAAAAACAGTAGATGGCTCCTGAACATCCTGAGGAACTGTCTTAACTACCACATGCGGTGCTTTTCTGACGAGCAACTCGAACTCACTTAACCCTGATCTAAACTTGATTATCAAAACTTCGTAATGAGTGTCACAGCTTGCTAGCGTGTTGAACGAAAAGGTGAGCGTGGAGGTTTCTTCTGTCATTTGAAAAGTTTCGAGCGTCAACAACTTCTTGTGTTCTGTTCTGAATGTACATTACTTCGACAAAAGTATCAAATTTAATTGTCTTTATAACCAGCTGTTTCTTTTGAAACATATCTATGTGGAATTTGATTTCGCTATCTTTTTAGCTTTGTTATTATTGGGTATTTGTTTTGTTTTTTTGAATGCCATTTTGTTTTCATTTGTTTTCGAATGTTGTCGTGTTTTTTGTCATTAGGACAGTTTTGTTTTTTGTGATTTCTTATCATTATTTTTTTTGTCATGTTATTATTGATTTCTGATTGTTGTCATAATTGTTGTGTTTGTTAAAGGTAAACAAAATTTTGGAATATACGCGAAGTAAGCTTAAATATTAGGACCCATTCCAATGAAATGAAAAGACTAAACTCGAGTAGGATTCTCTTCGAACCTTACCCACTCGTCACTTGACACCTAATGGGGATTCGACCCACTTTATAGGTCAAAAGATTGTGGAACCTCTCCTTTAGGAGAGACTGAATAGAAGGTTCTAGAATTAAAAGAGTTAACGAAACTTGCTCAAGGCAGAAATGAGCGAGCATGCCAACAGAAAAATGGTAATTTGGCCCTTGAAGTACATGGGCACACTACCCATGTATGAAGACAAACCTCTTAATCTAAATAGAGAAAGGAACTATTCCCCAGCAGAGTCGCCATCTATGCAGGGGTAAGACTCATAAGCCTTCCGGCAACAAGTACCTGTTTTTACACTCTTCTTGATTTCTTGTTTTGTAAGGAAGAATATGAAGAATATGGGGAGATAATGGGGGGAGTAGATCTAGATAGTTTATCTGTGAGAAAATTCTCTTTGAGAAATAATGAAGCACCCCTTAAAGTAGTCGATGATATGCAATTGGTGGGCACCAAATCCGTTAGACGGTTTCTGCCTAAAGTAGGATCGCCTCCTTCCTTCCAGCAAATGGTCGGACTTGAAAAGCCACCCGGCAGCACCACTCCCTTTCTCTGGTACTTTTCAAGCTTCGACACTTTTCTCCGTAAGGAGATAGAGGTGTAGGTCAAGGAGAATGGGTGCTCTCGATGAGAGCATGGAGGAGGAATTGAGGACACGGAGCCTTTAATTCCTCTGACGATTTGTTTATTAAAAGTTTGTAATGAATCTATCTTTTTATTTTTTGATGTTATCTGAATTTTTGTATCTTTTGACCAAGATAAATTAAATGTCTAGTTTTATTAAGTTGTATTTGTTTCATCCGCTTACTGTTACGTAGTCTGTCATTTTGTTTATGTCATTCTATTGTTTGTCTTCCGGTTTATCAACCTGATCTCGGAAAACATTAAAAAAGATTGTCAAAAGGTGTTCGCTCGAAAATTTCCTCTTCAAATTTCAAAAATTGACCATTGTCGTTCGATCGATCAAATTGAGTGTCCCAATCAACCAGGTATTTGAGGTTGCACATGAGTTTTTTCTTTGACCCTACTAATGACATTACATGTAAATTGTAAAAGAAAAGGAGATGCAAAAAATTCCTTGTTAGATTGGCTTTAATTCAGTACAATTGGTTTTTCAATTAAGGAAATAATTGCGTTAAATCATCTCCGCTCAAGGTCCCGGGCACGTCATCTCCTGTATAAGCTTTAAGTCAATACGCTCCTAGAGTGACTTTAAAGAGACGATGGTCTAGGTCTGGTAGAGCTTGTTGGTCGCATACCCATGAGACACTGGGTCAGCTTTTGGAAGACAAAAATTCACCCCCACAAAGTTTCTCTCTTTTACTTGTTTGTAGAAGTATCATATGGTTCGCCTTTTAATCTCTTCTTGATGGAGGGTCGAGTTAGTACAAACTTCCTCAATTAGCTCGAGCAGGAGTTTGGCCCCTTCATTGTTAGCTTGTTGTCACTCTGCAAGATTTTTTTCACCAATGGTGAAGGCTATGACGATTCTCTAATTGTGGTAATTATACTATACAGATAACACTACTTCCATACTAAGTGATCTCATAAAAGGAGTGACATGTTGTCGTTGAAGGCATCGTTCAAATGGCCCACAACACTGACGGCAGGAAGTCTCCCCATTTATTTTTTGCACCCTCGACCATTCTCCAAAGGAGATTCAAGATGACTTTGTTGGCTGCTTTGTCCTGGTTGTCAGGGCAAGGATGATACTGAGGCGAATTATAGATTTATCCCCTGGCTTTCACAAAATCTTTTAATGCTTCGATCGATCAACTAGGTGTCATTATTAGCTATGATGACCATGGGATGAACATGACGACAATTGAGTTAGGCTCAGATAAAGTTCCAAACCACGAATATTGTGATCCGAGCAAGTGCTTTAGCTTTTGTCCATTTCGAAAGTAATGGACAGCCACTAGAAGAAATTTGTGTTTTCCCGTAGATGGTGAAAAATGACCGAGAATATCTAGATCCCACATGGTGAAGGGCCCGGGGCTAGTTATAGGTTGTAGTTAATGGATCAGTTGATGTTACAGCGGACCATATTTCTAGCAATACTCAAATCTTATTGCAAATTCTTCAGCAACTTTGAGAAGTATAGGTCAAAATTATCCTTGGTGTTGCACTAGGAAAGCTTAATTTTCTTCCTCCTAAGTGGCTCCCACATTCGCCTTAACGTACCTCGCGAAGGACACCCTCAGCTTCGGCTCTTACCAAGTGCCTTAAGTATGGAGAGGCAACAAACTCTTGAAGAGCATCACTTCCATCATCAGCTATTGGGCCACTTTGCTCTTAAAAAACTTTGGTCGACTATTTCATTTGTGAGTTCCTCAGTTTCAAGGTATCAGATGTAAAGATCCATCCAGCTTTTTGGTCTTTCACTGGAAATTTCCACCACCTCAAGTTCTTTGATTGCCAACCAAACTAATTGTTGAAATGTTTTGCCTCCAAGTTGGGAGCATTTATAAAAATGGTCGGCTACCTAGTTTTCCTCTCAACTGATGTGACTGATTCGTAAACTAGCAAACCATCTGATCTCAGTCTTCGCTTTGGTGAGATACTTTACCATCACATCATCCCAAGCTTCAAAATCCCTGTTTATTTGGTTAACAATGAGTTGTGAGTCGATCCTTACACAGAGATGGCAGGCTCCAATGTGAAGTGAAAGGCGTAGACTAGCGATTAGCGCTTCGTATTCTGACTGGTTATTAGTAACGTAAAAATAGATGGTGATAAAATAGAAGTAGTGCTCACCAGATGGGCTTTCCAAGGCGAGACCCAGCTCTGAGGTCGTTTGGTTCAAGGCTCCATCAACATACAACATCCACACACAATCTTCGATGGTGGTTCCTTCATTTTGTTCGGATGATTCAGTGAAATCTACTAGGAAGTCTACCACTATAGGCTTTGAGTGCCATTCAGGGGACACAGGATATATTGAACTCTCTCATTTCCACCACCCATTTAAGGAGCCTACTTGAATGATTTGGGTGAGTGAGGACTGACTTAAGAGGGTGATCGGTGATAACCCGAATCAGATGCTTCTGCAAGTAGGGTCGAAGTCTACGAGCAGAGATGATGAGCGCAAAAGTTAGTTTCTCAATGGTACAATACCTGATTTCGTCTTTCCATAATACTCAGCTGGTGTAATATACGGGGAACTTTTCCCCTAATCTTCTCAAATTAGTATTGAACT
Source organism: Papilionanthe hookeriana x Papilionanthe teres (assembly GCA_022702705.1). Lineage (NCBI taxonomy): Eukaryota > Viridiplantae > Streptophyta > Magnoliopsida > Asparagales > Orchidaceae > Papilionanthe > Papilionanthe hookeriana x Papilionanthe teres. The sequence goes on from CM040426.1 coordinate 106,607,886, forward strand.
GACAACCTCGAGCCCGATCCCGAGGTAAAGAAAGAGCTCTTCGCCGAGCTTTGGACCAGAGATGTGGAGGCGAGGCGAGTGAGTCCTTGAGCTTTTCTAATGTTTCTTCGTATTCAATGTTCCATTCATATTGTTTAGCATTTCTGAGGGTTTTTAAGAATGTTGCACATTTATCACCGGACTTGGAGACGAAATGGAAGTGGCTCACTATTCGGCTAGTCAACATTTATACTTCCTTTTTTACGAGGAAAGCATGTCTAGCAAGGCTCACACCTTGTCCGGGGGGATTAGGAGATAACCCAAGAACTTTCCAGTCGAGGCCCTAAACATGCACTACAGGGGGTTTAATTTCACGTTAAATTTTGTAAGATTTCCAAACGTTTCTTTTATTCTTTCATATGTTAGGATTTTTTATTCTTTACCACTACATCATCCACATACAATACAACATTTCTTTCTTTTTGTTATGCAAAAAAGTACATCCAACAAATGCTGGTAGGTGCCTAGTAATGTGAGCTGCCACCTCTGTCCTACAATGGCCGGGATCGTCCATCACATCTGTTACTAAGCTTAACGTGACTATACTCATGGGAATTTTGGCTTTGTGGATTCCAATCCCCCTTAACTAGAGTCTTGGAAGGCACATGGCATATACTCTCCCATTTCTAATATCAATTGCTCTTTCGTATCCATTACTCTTTTCCTCATACTATCACCTCTACTTTGGTTCCATGCTTCTAAAACGACACACGACTGCTACACTATGTTTTTTTGTCGGAGGCATGATTACATGCTCACCGCACCTTCACGTTATACCCAAAATTATATGAAAATCACGCCTAAAGAATAAAACATGTAAACAACTACTAAATAGATAGTGATAGTAAAAAATAAGTTTCTAATCTTTCTTCATAAAATAACATTCTATTTATAGGTATAGAAGATATGTTGATTACACTATATTACTTTTGGGCCCTTTCCATGACATGCAGGGGCATCATGATAATTTGCGTTATACATAAAGAGGCTAATGAATAATTTACTAATTGGCGATTAAGGGCTGAATCGCCCAGTAAGAGCGACCACACATTATTTAAAAGCAAAAAAAAAATATAACTTTAATACAATTCCATAAAACCCCGAACTTACATATTTATTATTTATTTCTTAACTTTCCTCGCACCTTGTCAGATATAATATAATTTTCAGTCATATACTTCCTTACAAAAAATATGATCTCTTTTCATTTATATCAAGATACGTGAAAATACGCGTGCTATCACTCAATGGCATAAAATTGAACTATCGAAAAAATCATGCATGGGTCAGTTAGCAAGAAAACATGTGCGCCAAATAATAGCATCAACTTGGATAAATACGTCACATCAACACTACTGCAGTTCATAGATGGCGGCAAGGAATACGGATCAGGTCAGGTGGGAGTCAAAATCCAACAAAATTTTGGAATGCATTACAGGTCAGGTCAGGTGGGAGTAAGAGCAGAACAAAATTTTGGTGGGAGTAAGAGTCCAACAAAAATTTGGAATGCATTACAGGTACTCAAAGCATGGACATTCTCGATTGCGGATGCATAATAAAATTGCCAAGCAGACGTCCTAAAAATGCATCATTATTCCTTTTATTCATCAACGGAATTAAAAGAATAGAAAAAATGAACTGGGTTGGCCAGCTTGTAAAGTCAGAATTCTGAATAGATACCAATTGATTTCCCAAGCAGATTATCCTACAAAGGCCAGATTAAATTTAAGATAATAATAACTCGAGAACAGTATGAAGGCGGGCATCATGGCAATTGCTGTATCAGAAGAGTAACAACAGTGTGTTGCACATGTCCATGGCTTATATCTCCTCTTCATCAAACGGATCCCTTTCTGGGTAATCACCAACCTGAAAAGAGAATAGCAAATCATTTCCAGGGTTCCCATTGTCAGTTCAAGCACAAATAAAAATGGTTGAAAATAATTCGAAGAAATACCGATAAGATGGATGAAAAACTGATATTATTGTTCTCCCGTCATCATCATGGTTGGTTAACCTTTATCCTAGCTATTGGAGAGAACTCCAATAAAATGTCCTAACTAATTCCTTCTCTAACACTTAAGATTTTATCAATGATAGCTTTTAAAAAGAGAGTGAAAGTATTTAGCATGAAAAGTGTGCATAGCATATTAATACTTTTAGCATATGAAAAGTATTTAGCATGAAAATTGTGTATAGCATATTAAAACTTTTATGAAAGAAATAAAGGCTTAGTTTTTAAAAATTTTATAGAAAAGCCAACTATTAATTGACTTCCATTTTCACAATTTTCTTTGAAATATCTTGTTCAAGATATGAAATGCTTGATGAAATAATTGAAAATTTTACCAAGTATTTGACACTCATAAGTAGAATTTTTTAACTGAAATCAAATTCGAGTATTGGTATTATCTAGCCAAACTCCAAACTTCTTTTCAAGCAAACCAACATCACTATGCAGTTATAAGAAAGATGACCATGCAATTTGAGAAATTTTCTATGTCAAAGAGTTTTGACTAGAAAATAATTTTTAACAAATAAAATAATATATTTAATTATAATTATTTCAGTCATTTAAAAGCCAGAAAAAATCAAATGTATAAAAAATTATGATATATATCGAGTCACCAGGGAGATTTCAAGAGGCAAAGGTATGTGAAGAGAGAGTGTCGGTAAACATGAGCAGGCATTCTCAAACAAAAATAAAATATAAAAAATAATAAAATAAGTAAAATAATAAAAATAAAAAATAAAAAAAAAAGACACGTCGATGAGAATCAACTAGCGTTAGCAACTTAAATTTAAGCATAGAAGAAAACTAATGGGTAGGAGAGCATGAAAATTGGAACTACTAAGTAACTAGCACCAATGTGAGAGAGCAAATAACAAAGAAAAGCTCACTCAATGACTACAAGAAACAATGATATGAATGTTAAACTAAATCTTTGAATCAAAACTAGGATTCCAACATAAGCATGCATCAAGCGCACGGCACTTTAACCTGATGCAGCAAAGCAAACCAACACACATTTCACTGCGCTATTGTGTATTAAAAGAAAGCAATGCACAAGGACAGTGCGTCGATGAATGATAAAAATTGTCAAGCCATCTACTGTGTTTGGTAGGCCAGATCTACACAGGTTTTGGAGAAAATAATCACAAAAGATTTATGGCTCAAATGTATATGGACAAAAGCGTCTCAAACAAATTCAATCATAAGAAACAACTATAATTGATCAATTCACATCCAAATTAGTGTCGTTAAACTGTTCATGATTTCATTGATATGATTGTTGATGATCAAGTTCAAGCCTCATTACTATTTCTTGTGCTCTTTATCTTCCTTATAGGCACATTAATGGCTCCATATATTTTGGAAGAGATTCAAGTAGCTTAGAAGATCTCTATTGTAACATAACACACGTCAATTGATCAAACAAGATTCATAAAGGATGGGACATTTTCACCTGTCCATGTGAGAGAATTAAAAAGGAAATAGTGATATAACTTGGATAGAAGGTACAATAAAACATTTAAGAAATAGATTTAATAAACTAAATAGAGCATGACATGAATAAATGGAGAAACAGAGTTCATATAACCAACCACAAATAGTTGTCATAACGGTGACGACTTAGCAGTTGTTTTCATTTTAACCAAGCGGCTCCTTTGAAACTCTTCATCTTTAAACAATAAATCTTCTAGTTTTAATTTACATTCAAAATACTTGATCCTTTTAAATATACTTTTATCTTCAATTCAAACACATCAATCTTTTATTTTTCAGTTCCAAAATTATTTATCTTGATTAATAAAGGGAATAACAAACCTTGAATTTGGTTATGCTTGCTTCAAGACTATCCAACTTCATAGTAATTATAAAGAAGAAATCATATTATCACTCATGAATATATGACTTTTACCCAATTAGAAGACATGATATCATGCAATGCAATAGAAGCAACATGATCTTTGTTATTGTTTATGGGAAATAGCCCCACGAATAAAAAATCTATTAAACTCATGGCATATGAGATTTTGGTATCACATCAAAGAAGATGAAAGCTTAACAAATATTTTAATTTGAAGCTCTAGAAAAAAAAAATCCACTAATTATATATTCCTTTATGAAATAGACTGCAAATAACACATTAGAGAAATTGAAAGTCATTCTAATATTGATATTGACAAAAGTTAATGATGATAGAACATGACAAAAAAAAACAACCAAAAAAAAATCAAATGATCTTCAATTCAAACACATTAATATTTTAACTTTCAGTTCCAAAAATATTTATCTTGACTAATAAAGGGAATAACAAACCTTGAATTTGGCTATGCTGCTTCAAGGCTATCCAACTTCATAGTAATTATAAAGAATAAAGCATATTATCGCTCATGAATATTGTCGGCGTTATTTTGGGTGTGGAGTGCCCGTAGAAAGCTGTCGGTCGCCGGAATCAAATCTCGTCGCCCGCTTCGAAATGACGTTTTAATTTACATATATATATATATATATATATATATATATATATATATATATATATATATATATATATATATATAAATTTTAGAAAAAATAAAATCAAACCGATCCCATATTTTCCATAGCTTAAATGAAAGAAGACTACATCTCAAGAATCGTATTTATCCCGAAGATAAACACAAGACTTGAGGCTGATGCTCGATCAAATAAACTAAACTATACGACGTCTGTTTTGGTCTCATGAAATCATTTATTCGTCGATAAATTCTCCTATTTAATATAAAGAATAAAATAAGCGTTTATTTTAAGTTCGGTTCGAAAACGTTTCCTATAAGGGCAAAGACTCTATAGTTAATTATATCTTAAATGACCAAAATCACTTAAGAAAACACTCAATAAAAATCGTAAACGTTATCTTCGAGAATGCCAAAAGGATAGAACTTTTCAACGAAATCGGACAAAGAGGTATGAAAGGGTATCGATTCAAATTTGGAATATTTTATTGTAGAATCCAAAAGAGGAAGAACTAGGAGATGTCATAGATCCGGAGGCGAACCTCGATGACTTCTCAAGCTATCCTATGGTTTGGCTTGAATTTAGTGGAGAAATTATTTAAAGGTTTCATCCTGTCAATTTTATTTAATTAGGACTTACATTTGTGTGAAACGATCACACGAATAACCTAAAAGATATGAGGGTTTAGGTCGTGACAAACGACAACCTCAGAATCCTAAAACGAGTTGGGGTTTATATTGTACAACAGAGCTATACAAAGGCCCAAAAGAAGTTGAGGATTTATGTCGCACTAGGCGAACAACCTCGAAATTCTATGGATTGTTGTTTAATTACCAAAGAATGGTTTAACTGGTGAATCTATATTTTGCTATTGAAGATGGCTGTGCTGCCCACCGCGCTAGCTCCAAGCTCCTTGCCTTGACGAGTTCAAGTTTTCTAGGGTGGCAAGTTATGATGTCAAATCAGGTGGCCCTATGGTTAAAGTTCTCCTAAATACCCTATGAAAGCATCTTTAAAGGTTGTACAGTATATAGAAGGATATATAACACAGGAAAACAGTAAATCATGCAGTAAAGAGTGTGGTACATGTTAAAAAGAAAAGTAGCGGGTACAAAAAGTAACATGCTGTCAATATAAACAAATTTGTATACCTGGGAGATTCGTTATTTTCTTAAATGTAGCAGGCTGAAATGCATCATGAAATGAAAGCCAAGTAGAAAAAAAAATATCGTCCAGAAAGCTCGAGAAAGAACGGTGAATGACTCACAGTAGGAAACTCGAAAAAATAAATAACAAATAAAATCGTTAAAACCTCGGGAAAGTCCCGAAAAAGGACAACGAGTGCTTCCCCAAAATCATACGAAAAATCCGAAGAAAACCGCAATCACTCGGGTCGGGGCTAGGCTCAGAAACTATGTAGTTATACTCGAGGGTCGTCAAAGGCTACTCGGTCACCCAAATGTATAGAGCCCGCCACTCAACTAGAAGGGTGTCCTACCAAACCTAACTAAGGAGGGTGTTCCTTAACCCTGTACTGATAATCAACAAGTGGACAACTAAGATATAATATATTTTTAAAATTTATATTTTTATCATGCATGTGGATTTTAGGCATACAAAAGAGAGTTTGTATCAATTTTGATTATAGTGAAAATATGTTTTGTTGTAAATATGTTCTTATTCAATCCGTTCTTATCAGTTTTTTGAAAATTACGGTTGTCCACGGGATCACTAACAACATAAGAAGGTACGGGTGTGTCGGCGCGTGAAAAATATAAAGTTTTAATGTGTGTTTTGGTTGGGGTTGCCCACTAGAAGCTGTCGGTCGCCGGAATCGAAATCCCGTCGCCCGCTTCGGAAGGATAATTTTAATTTAATTATAAATTTAGTTTAGAAAAATATGAAGTCAAACTGATCTCATATTTTCTGAAGTTCAAATAAAAGAGCACTATACCTCAAACCTTGTATCTATCCCAAAGTATAAACACAAAATTTTGAGGATGAGGCTCGATCAAATAAACTAAAAAAGTAAATGACATCCGTTTGGTCGGCGAAACAGTTTTATTTGCCGACAAGTTCCCCTATTTAATACGAGAGATTAAATAGGGTTTATATTAAGTTGGGTTCGAAAAATTTTTCTATAAGGGCAAGCCCCTATAGTTAATTACATCTTAGATAATTGGGATTACCTAAGAAAACATTCGATACAAATCAGATATATGTTCTTATGACTTCAAAAGGCTAAGGTTCTCTTTAACGAAATGTGATAGTCGGAATCCAATAGGTGAGTGGTGTCAAATCTTGAGAAAGAGTTGTGGAATTCAAAGGGGGAAGGACTAGGAGAAGACACGGATTCGAGAAGATTCTCGGTGACTTCTCAAACTATCCTATTGTTTGGCTCAATTTAGGGAAAGATTTAATTTATGTTTCATACTGCCAATTTTAATTAAGTAGGACTTACATTCACTTGATGTCGATCATGTGAATAACCTGGAAAATGTGGGATTTATGTCCTATCGGAATGACAACCTCGGAAACCTAGACGAGTTAGGGGGCTTATAGTGCACTTAGGTGCGAGCGCCTAAAAGATGAGGTGAGGTTTATATCAGCACTGGCAAATGTACAAGTCACTATGATTGTTATTACTAAGGAAAGAAGGTTGTTGTTGTAGACTCGTAGTTTGCTCTCTCGAACATATCCTTCCACATCCTTGATCGTGCTGCCCTCGGTGTGTTGCCTCGAGCTTTTTATTGTTGTTGCAGAAGTTTCAGTTTTAGAGGTGACAAATATAGGGGGTGAGAAGTAGTGTGTTTTAGAATGTTGAAAACTGAGGTGACTTTGTGTTTTATTTAAACAAATATTAAAGTTGATTATAACGCCACCAGTTAGGACCCCACGGCTCCCTCATTCCGGTTACATTATTTCATCGGATTCTCTTAGTCCGGATGAATTTACTAAATCCAACTTAATGGGTTCTGTACTTTCATTCAGACCGTGGGAGACCTTATCAACAACACGTAGATTGTGTCGTCCAATGAACTCTCGTTCATCCAAAAGGGTGATTTAATTTAGTTGAAGTTGAGATTTTATTTTGTTTGTGATTAAATCTTGAGTTGTCTTATATTTCGAAATATTGTGAAGTGATTTATTTCATCCCAAGCAGTTATATATGCAGTAATGTAAAGTACTAAAAAGTAAAGCAGGAAATTGTCCCAAGCAGGTAAATGTGCAGTAATATAAAGTAGTCAAAAGTAAAGCAAGAAACTATTTCAAGCAGGTATGTACAATAATGTAAAGTAGGCAAACTGAGCCAAGCAAGTATATGCGTACCCAAAAGAAAAATAAGAAAGCCAAGCTCACGTACTAAAAGCAGAGCATGAAATCCTAACAAATAAGTGTGTGTATGTGCCACAGTGTGTGAAAGAAAGACTAAGTGTAAAACCTGTATAGTAGACCAAAAGGAATCATAAGAAAACCAAAAGTTCGCAAGAAGTAACGTCTCGTAGGAGATCCAGGAAAACAAATCCGTAAAGAAAATCCGTAAGAAATCCGTAGAAAACAACATGGGAAAAACCACAGGAAACAAAGAACTATAAGTCCAAAAGACCCGTAAGAGCGATGGTGCAAAGGACTCAAAGCTATGATGTATGTCCCACCTTAGGTACTGACTACTAGATCGATTTTCTACAGAAGGCAGCACTAACCTGACTCGAGTAGTCAACCGTGGACCTTTGCAAATTTTTTCATTCATCTCAATTTGAGTGTCATGCAAGTAAAAAACTATAGGTAAGTAGGATGTTTTGTGGTGGAGGTAATTTTTTATTATTATTTTTTTTCTTTTTGAAAATATGTATGTGTATTTTTTGTAAAGTAATTCGATCCACAGGTTGACTACCCTAATCGAACTAGGACTGCTAACACCTTTATACCGTCGGCGGTAGAAACCCCAAGGACGGGTGAATAGTATCGGTAATTTTCTATCTCTACCCTCCCTAGAGTCTCTAAGTCAGGAGACTATTCTGTGATTCTCTCGGGTCGGTTCTCTATTGCAATTCTATCATCGTCCCCATCGCACTTACAGCCTTGTTTGATGACCCCACATATAGCGAAAAACTATACGTGCACACTTATGTGTCCTATATAAGCACGTGAATTGAGCCAATAAACAAGGTGAAAATCAAAGGACAAGAGGTCAAGGGAAAGAAAGAGGAGAAGACAATTCACCTAACAAATGTAGTAAAGGAGGCGGGTTATCTCTCAAAGTCAAAGAAAAGTCAAAACACATGTCAAAGCGGCTAAAGTCTCTCCCAACATGTTGCAGAGAGCTAACGGTAAGGCGTGTGAAGAAAATGAGCTAAACCCCTCCAACGTGGTGCGAGAGGTTATCATGTAAAGCATGTTGAGTAAAAGAATCAAACCCCTGCAACCTGATGCCAAGGGTTATCATGTAGTGGATGTAAAGAAACAAGGTAAAGTAGTGAAGTCATGTGAAGAAATGTGAAGGGTGTAATAATGTGGCAAAGTGGTGTAACATACGAGGTAGTGTACTGTATTGAAGTAGTGTAGGAAATGTAGAAAATGAAAACAAATCCCTCCATCATGGTGCGTAGGATAACTATAAAGTATGTGGAACAAAAAGGTTGAGAAATGTGAAATCAAAACCAAAAGCTTTGGAAAGGAGGCAACATGCCCAAAAAGAATATAAAAAAAAAGCCGAATTCGATCATAGAAAAATTCGGCAGCATAACGGCATAAAAAAGCGATTTTCACAACTGCAATTTACAATCCAACCAATACACAAGCATATATATATGTAACAACATTCAACATTTTCATCAAATCCCAAGTTTTTTATAATCACAACATTCAACATGTATGTAGCACCATTCCAAACATTTTAGGCAAGTAGGGTAATGTAAAGAAGAAAGAATATGTATGTGACACCATTCCAAGCATTATAAGCAAGCTAAAAGAAAGTAAAGGAGAAAGAACTTCTCACCAATCATATAAAATTTAAAGCTCTCAAACATGCTAGAACTCTTCTCTTTAAAGTGCTAAACAATGTCACTTCTCCTTTTTTCTTCTTCTCACTTAAAAGCAACTCATTTGATGCTTTGGCATGCAAATTTAACACAAGGGCAGCAAAGAAAAGTCTTAGATTCACCCACAAAATATCTATCAATGCAGTTCTTCATGTGGGGGCAGCAAGCATATGTCCAAAACTCTCTCTAAAATAACATATAGGTGCAGATTTTAATTTCAGAAAAACATGGGAATGATGTAAAACACTTCTACACTAATGTATAAGTGCAGATTTTGTCATTGAGCATGTGCAGGAATGATGTGAATCAATTCCGAAGAAAGGGATTTGTAGATTTTGCACTTTGGTAGGTGCACATATGATGTAAACTCACTTTTGTATGCATGGGATGAGGTGGAGAATGTGTAAAAACAAACTCTATATGTTATGTACATGAAAGACTAGTGAAACATGCGAAAAACCAACATATATGACCTTATTTATGAGTGTTTCAAGCAAGGTCACCTACAAATCCGAAAATTCCAAGTATTTTTACCAAATTATTTCATGTGCATTCCAACCAATGCAAAACACTCCAAACACATGGAATTAGGTAAAACATGTAAGAAAACATAGCTTTGATGTTATACATGTGAATATATGTTGAAATAAGTGAACAAGAAGCTCTCATGGCTTCAAATTTGGGTGTTTTGTGTGTGAGCATGGCCAAATCCGAAAATTGTAAATATTTCACCTATTCGTTTCAAATGTGTTCCAACCAATGTAAAACACTCTAAATTCATGGAATGAGGTTAAACATGTGTGGAAACAAAGTTTGGATGTTGTATACTCAAATACTTGATGAAATAAGTGAAGAACAAGTGCACATATATATTCATGAATTTTACCAAATCACGACAAGGTGCATAGAGGCAACATATTCATGTCAATTTTCCCCAATCTTTCCCCGCCTTTCTATGTATTTTCAACAAAAATGTGAGGCCTTCACGTATACAATAGTGTAGTAATGGAAGTGGAATAAGCATGTGAAACAATGAGTGATTCTCAAATGAATAATTTCACATAGAGCAAACTACAACAAATTTCATATTTGCACAAAATGATCCGAACGATTTCAGATTTTCACCTAAAGCGGCGCAAATGATTTCAGATTTTACATAAAACAATCCGGACAATTTCAGATTTTTTTGCATAAAGTAATCTAAAGAATTTCAGATTTCAACGTGGTTGAAGCATAAAAATTTCAAATTTTACTCGTGTCGAAGCATAAAATTTCAGATTTTTGCTTATGTCGAATCATAAAAATTTCAGATTTTGCTTATATGTAAATGTAATTCCAAAACCAATATGTAAAGCTTCTAACTCTTGGCCATGTAAAGTGACCCCAAAACGCAATCCCAAATCTTAAGTACAAGCTAAGCCATCTTTTTTTTTTTTCAAAAGATCATGTATTAAAGTTTAGAAAAAGCAAAGTTAACTTTCCAAGCATCATGTAAAAAAAAACTAGGAAACATAGAAAAAGGAGGTACAACATATCACCGACAACTTCCAATCTTAAGTGATGTGAGAATAACTTCAAATTGCAAGCTTCAAATTCCAAATTTTATATGTGAAAAAGATTTAAAGATGTAAACCAAAGTTTTCAAACTTTTACATGTGAAGAAGGCTTAAAGATGCAAGCCAAAGTTTTAGATTTTAACATGTATAAAGTAAGCCCAAATGCCAAATATATTTCATTTTTTTTTTTTTCATGTAGAAAGTGAGCAAGAACTTGATATTTAAGCATATGAAAAATGACTTTGAAAGCCAAATATAACCTTAAACCTTTAGCATGCAAGAGTGGCTTCCAAACCCAACATAAAGCCTAAATCTCTATATGTGAAAGAACTTTGCAAATCAAACTTGAAGCCTAAGCTTTAAGCATGTGATAGTAATTTCCAACACAAGAAAATTTCTAGCCTTTTACATGTAAAGAGAGGCTTACAACATAGGTAGAATTTCTAGCTTCTAACATGTAAATGAATTTTTTCACCATAAGCATGAATTTGAAATTAACACGTAGGAATAATTTTAATGCCCAAACATAAAGCCAACCACTTGTCATGTAAGGACTTTAAAGCCGAATAGGAACTTCCAAACTTTGTCATGCAGAAAAAGATGGAAAAGAAAAATTCCAAGCCTAGCCATGATATGTAAGTATTGCCACATGATTCTCAAGCCAAAGGCAACATAAAACTAAACCATATGGAGCAAAATTTCACATTAGTGGCTAAAGTAAATCCACCAAATCAAAAGAAATGTAAAATTGGCAAAAGGCCTAGCCTAAGCATGGAATGAACAAAAGTTTTACCTAGGCTTTGAATCAAAAGAAAAATGGGCAGCACCTCCTCTCTATTGCAATTTTCGGCCAACCCAAAAAAATGCAAAAAAAAATAAATGATTCCGGCAATCTCCAAATTGCTAAATGAATAACCACATTAAATCTTTGCCATAAAAAATTATTTCCCCAAGAAAGTATGCAAAACCATGAGGCAAGAAAGTTTATACCTTAGTGATTGAACCAAACATCACAAGCATAAGAAAGGAGACCTAGCATAAGCATAAAGGAGAACAAGATTTTCACCTTAATGTTGGATCAAACAATGAAATGGCAGCACCTCCTTCCTCTAAAATTTGGCCGACCAAAAAAATGGGGAAAGAATGTCATCTTATAGCCTGGGAGAAGGAAGAAGAAGCCCTAAATTTTCCCATGGGTAATACCCAAAAGTCCAAAGAAGGTGAAGCCTTCTACCCATTTTGGAGGTGATAGAGATGATAGAAATCCAGGGGAGAAGTGACAAAGCATGTAGGATATGATGGAGTGCTGCCATGGATGGAATTGAAGCCAGGAGATTCTCCCATGGCAGAAATTGCATAGAGAAGGATGAGCCACATCACCTTCTTGCAAGAGAGGAGAGAAGCCATGAAAAATTCGCACAAGGCAAGGGGAAGGTTAGGCCAGGCTGAAATCGCGAATTGGAGAGGAGGGTTCGGTCGGCTAGGTCAAGGAGAAGACAAAAAATATAAATTTTATTACTTATTTACTCACTCAGGGACGCCGAATTTGACGCCATTTTCTCGTGCGTCGAACAATAGCAAATTTTATATCAATTCCTACTATTTTCGACGTTTCAGACGCAACGACACAGTCTGTTTGCAAATCCGAGTTCGTTTGGAAAACCTAGTCGTCGAAACAGGTCAAAATAGGTCAAATTTGGGGATTTTGCGATTAAATCGAATTTGGGTGAAATTCAAGGCCAAATTGGTGGCGATCGAATGTTGCATTTAGTTTAGGGGATGTGTCGAAGTGTTAAAAATTCAAATCGGAAAAATATTGGCTAATATTGGGTCAAATTGGGTCAAACCGGAGCCTAGGTAGGGCTTAGGTAAAAATTGAGGCTTTAGGCAAAATCGGCTTAAATTGAAAATTTTGGGCTATGATGTAGTTGGAGAAAATGAAATTGAAAATTTTTCAGAGATTCTGGGAATTTTCGAAAATTTTTGGAATTTTTTGAATTTTGGGCTAAGCAGAGGTATTTTTATAATTTTGGGGATTTTTCGGGAACTTAGTCAAAAGTATGAGTTAAAGGTCCAAAGTGGTTCAAAATTGAATTTGAAGTTGAACGACAGTGTCCGGGAGCGCTTCTGACCACTATGGAGGGCTTTACGGGGCCCGGAATGCCGTTCAAGTAGCAACTATTTAAGCCGCGAGAAGTCCGACGATAGCTCAAAAGTATGGCGTGTTTACAGTCAAACTTCTGAGTTCGACGAGAGGAACACTCCAGAATAATTTTCGGGAACCCCAGGTGACTGTGGAATTTTTGGTTTTGGGTCCCTTTTCAGGGGCAATTTGATAATTTCGGGGTAAAATTGAAATTTTGGGAAAAGTGAAGTATTGTCAGACCATGAAGTATGGAACCATTCTGGATGGGTTACAGGCTAAGGAAAGCCTCCTTTGGTCCTCTATGTGGGCAATTTGATAATTTTGGGGTAAAATTGAAATTTTGGGAAAAGTGAAGTATTGTCAGACCATGAAGTATGGAACCATTTCGGATGGGTTACAGTGCTACGAAAGCCTCATTTGGTCCTTCTATGCGGTGATCTTAGATCTTTCGCCATAGGCTTAAGGCTAGCGGGACCTCTCACAAGAGTTTCCGAACGGTCCGAAGGTCGGCGTGAAATGTATTCTGACTTCAGATGTGAATGTAGAATATAATGCGCAATTGCGAATGTCAGTGTGTGACACGAGCTTCCCGAGGCTAATCCTAGCGCTTAGTCACTTATGGGGATTTCACTTGACTTCATTATGCTGGTCTCTTCCTCCAAAGCCGGAGGTTAGCCTTGCACATGAAAATTGCAAGTGAAGTATCGAAGAGTTTGAATTTCTATGGAGAGGTACAGCGTTAGCCTCTAGCAAAAGTCACTAAGCAGTTTTACGGCTAGCATCTTGCGCAGCCATATGGTAAACTAGACTTCAACCAAAAGCTGAGGTCAACAAACGGACCCTCAATGTGCGTGTGGTTTATGGGAAGAGCACACCGCACGTATCGGCGTCGACCAAAATTTGTTGACATCACTTTTGGTCGAGGTCTAATTCTCTATGTATCGTCTGTGGTCTAACCATGTGACTTCCTAGCGACTTTTCTGCATGACTAAGAATTGAACCCTCCCCATAAAAATTCAAACTCTTCTTACTTCACTTCAACTTTCATTCGCTTAGCGCCTAACCTCCAAACTTTCGGGAGGAAGAGACCAAGCATAACGAAGTCTAAGTGAAATCCCTAAAGCGTGACTAAGCTCTTAAGCATCTCTCGAAGCTCGTGTCACACACTGACATTTCACAATTACACATTACATTCTACACTCACTCCTAAATCGAATACATTTCACTTCGATCTTCGGACCCTTTGGAAACTCATGTGAGTGGTCCCACTAGCCTTAAGCCTATGGGCAAAATAGCTAGATCACTACATAGAAGACCAAAGGAGGCTTTCCTTAGCTCGTAACCCATCTAGAATGATTTCATACTTCATGGTCCCGCAATACCTCTCTTTTCCCAAAATTTCAATTTTTTACCCCGAAATTACCAAAATACCTCTGCTTAGCCCAAAATTCGAAAAATTCCAAAAATTCCCGAAAATTCCCAGAATCTCCGAAAAATTCTCAATTTCATTTTCTCCAACTACATCATAAGCTCGAATTTATCAATTTAAGTTGATTTCGTCAAAAACCCCAATTTTGATTTAAGCCCGACCTAGGCTACAGTTTGACCCAATTTGACGCAACGTTAGCCAATTTCTTCCCGATTTAAATTTTTAACGCTTCGACACATACCCCTAAACTAAATGCAACATTCGATCGCCACCAATTTGGCCTTGAATTTCACCCAAATCTGATTTAATCGTAAAATCCTCAAATTTGACATATTTGACGTATGTATCAACGACGAGGTTACCCAAACGACTTCGAATTCGCAAACAGACTGCGTCGTTGCGTCTGGAACGTCGAAAAATAGTAGGAATCGATATAAAATTTGTTATAGTTCGACAAACGAGCAAACGACGTCAAATTCGACGTCCCTGGGGGAGTAAATAAGTAATAAAATATATTTTTTTGTCTCCTCCTTGACCTAGCCGACCGAACCCTCCTCCTCTCCAATTCGCGATTTCAGCCTGGCCGAACCCTCCCCTTGCCTTGTGCGAATTTTCCTTGGCTTCTCTCCTCCTCTCTTGCAAGAAGGTGATGTGGCTCATCCTTCTCCATGCAATTTCTGCCATGGGAGAATCTCCTGGCTTCAATCTCATCCATGGCAGCACTCTATCATATCCTACATGCTTTGTCACTTCTCCCCTGGATTTCTATCTCTATCACCTCCAAAATGGGTAGAAA
Organism: Papilionanthe hookeriana x Papilionanthe teres; assembly: GCA_022702705.1. Lineage (NCBI taxonomy): Eukaryota > Viridiplantae > Streptophyta > Magnoliopsida > Asparagales > Orchidaceae > Papilionanthe > Papilionanthe hookeriana x Papilionanthe teres. The sequence continues at coordinate 106,623,395 of CM040426.1, forward strand.
GCTTCACCTTCTTTGGACTTTTGGGTATTACCCATGGGAAAGTTTAGGGCTTCTTCTTCCTTCTTCCATGGCTATAAGATGTCCTTTCCACATTTTTTTGGTTGGCCGAATTTTAGAGGAAGGACGTGTTTCCATTTCATTGTTTGATCCAACATTAAGGTGAAAATCTTGTTCTCCTTTATGCTTAGGCTAGGTCTTTCCTTATGCATGTGATGTTTGGTTCAATCCCTAAGGTATAAACTTTCTTGCCTCATAGTTTTGCATACTTTCTTGGGGAAAGAATTTTTTATGGCAAAGATTTAATGTGGCTATTCACTTAGCAATTTTGAGATTGTCGGAATCATTTTTTTTTTTAATTTTTTTCGGTTGGCCGAAAATTGGAAAAGAGAGGAGGTGCTACACATTTTTCTTTTGATTCAAAGCCTAGGTAAATCTTATGTTCATTTCATGCTTAGGCTAGGCCTTTTGCCAATTTTACATTTTCTTTTAATTTGGTGGATTTACTTTAGCCACTAATGTGAAATTTTGCTCCATATGGTTTAATTTTATGTTGCCTTTGGCTTGAGAATCATGTGGCAATACTTACATTTCATTGCTAGACTTCGAATTTTTCTTTTTTATCTTTTTCTACATGGCAAAGTTTGGAAGTTCCTATTCGACTTTAAAGTCCTTACATGACAAGTGGTTGACTTTATGTTTGGGCATTGAAATTATTCCTACGTGTTAGAATTTCAAATTCATGCTTATGGTGGAAAAATTCATTTACATGTTAAAATATTGTAAGCCTCTCTTTACATATAAAAAGTTAGAAATTTTCTTGTGTTGGAAATTACTTTCACATGCTTAAAGCTTAGGCTTCATGTTTGATTTGCAAAGTTCTTTCACATATAGAGATTTAGGCTTTATGTTGAGTTTGGAAGCCACTCTTGCATGCTAAAGGTTTAAGGTTATATTTGGCTTTCAAAGTCATTTTGTACATGCTTAAATATCAATCTTTTGCTCACTATCTATATGCAAAAAAAATAAAAAATAAAAAATAAAATTGAAATATATCTGGCATTTGGGCTTACTTTATGCATGCTAAAATCTAAAACTTTGGCTTGCATCTTTAAGCCTTCTTCACATATAAAAGTTTGAAAACTTTGGCTTGCATCTTTAACCCTTTTTCACATATAAAATTTGGAATTTAAAGCTTGCAATTTGAAATCATTCTCACTTGGCTTAAGATTGGAAGTTGTCGGTGACCTTTTTCTATGTTTCCTAGTTTTTTTTTTTACTACATGATGCTTGGAAAGTTAACTTTTCTTTTTCTAAACTTTAATACATGATCTTTTGAAAAAAATAAGATTGGAAGTTGTCAGTGATATGTTGTACCTCCTTTTTCTATGTTTCCTAGTTTTTTTTTTTTTTTTTTACTACATGATGCTTGGAAAGTTAACTTTTCTTTTTTTAAGCTTTAATACATGATCTTTTGAAAAAAAAAAAGAGATGGCTTGGCTTGTACTTAAGATTTGGGTTTGCGTTTTGAGGCCACTTTATATGCCAAACATTGAGGTTTAGGTTGGGCTTTCAAGCCACTTTACATGGCCAAGAGTTAGAATCTTTGCATATTGGTTTTGCAATAACATTTACATATAAGCAAAATCAGAAATTTTTATGATTCGACATAAGCAAAAATCTGAAATTTTATGCTTCAACATGGGTAAAACCTGAAATTTTTATGCTTCAACGACGTTGGAATCTGAAAGCTTTAGATTTTTTTATGCAAAAAAATCTGAAATTGTTCGGATTGTTTTATGTAGAATCTGCAATCATTTGCGTCGCTTTAGGTGAAAATCTGAAATCGTTCGGATCGTTTTGTGCAAATCTAAAATTTGTTGAAGTTTGCTCTATGTGAAATTATTCATTTGAGAATCACTCATTGTTACACAAGCTTATTTCACTTCCATTGCTATACTATTGTATACATGAAGGTCTCACATTTTTGTTGAAAATACATAGAAAGACGGGGAAAGGTTGGGGAAGATTGACATGAATATGTTGCCCCTATGCATCTTGTCGTGATTTGGTAAAATTTATTCAATTTTCGGATTTGAAAATTAGCACATGCATAACATCAAAGTATGGACATGTGTGCACTTGTTCTTCACTTATTTCATCAAGTATTTGGGTATACAACACCTAAGCTTTGTTTCCACACATGATTAACCTTATTACATGAATTTAGGTGTTTTACATTGGTTGGAACCCATTTAAAACGAATGTTAAATATTTGTAATTTTCAGATTTGGCCATGCTCACACACAAAACACCCAAATTTGAAGCCATGAGAACTTCTTGTTCACTTATTTCAACATATAATAACATGTATAACATCAAGACTATGTTTTCTTACATGTTTTACCTAATTCTATGTGTTTGGAGTGCTTTGCATTGGTTGGAATGCACATGAAATAATTTGGTAAAAATACTTGCAATTTTCAGATTTCTAAGTGACGTTGCTTGAAACACTCATGAATAAGGTCATATATGTTGGTTTTTCACATGTTTCACTAGTCTTTCATATACATAACATATAAGCTTTGTTTTTACACATTCTCCGCCTCATCCCATGCATAAAAAGTGAGTTTACATCATGTGTGCACTTACCAAAATACAAAATCTGCACACATCCCGTTCTTCGAATTGATGTACATCATTCCTGCACATGCTCAAAGACAAAATCTGCACGTACACATTAGTGTAGAAGTGCTTTACATCATTCTCATGCTTTTCTGAAACTAAAATCTGCACCTATATGTTATTATTTTAGAGAGAGTTTTGGACATATGTTTGCTGCCCCCACATGAAAAACTGCATTGGTAGCTATTTTGTGGGCGAATCTAAGACTTTTCTTTGCTGCCCTTGTGTTAAATTTGCATTGCAAAGCATCAAATGAGTTGCTTTTAAGTGAGAAGAAGAAAAAAGGAGAAGTGACATTGTTTAGCACTTTAAAGAGAAGGGTTCTAGCATGCTTTGGAGCTTTAAATTTCATGTGATTTGTGAGAAGTTCTTTCTCCTTTACATTATTTTAACATGCAATGCTTGGAATGGTGCTACATACATGTTGAATGTTGTGATTATCAAAAACTTGAGATTTGATGGAAATGTTGAATGTTGTTACATATATATATATGCTTGTGTAATGCTTTGATTGTAAATTGCAGGTGTGAAAATCGATTTTTTATGCGGTTATGTTGCCGAATTTTTCTCCGATCGAATTTGATTTTTTTTTCCATTCCTTTTGGGCATGTTGCCTACTTACTTTCCAAAGCTTTTGGTTTTTATTTCACATATCTTACCCTTTTGCTCCACATACTTTATAATTATCCCCTGCATCATGATGGAGGGATTTGTTTTCATTTTCTACATTTCCTACACTACTTTAACACACTACACTACCTCAAATGTTACACCATTTTGCCACATTACTACACCCTTCACATTTCTTCACATGACTTCACTATTTTACCTTGTTTCTTTACATCCACTACATGATAACCCTTGGCACCATGTTGCAGGGGTTTGACCCTTTTACTCTACATGCTTTACATGATAACCTCTCGCACCACGTTGGAGGGGTTTAGCTCATTTTCTTCACACGTCTTACCGTATTTCTCTGCATCATGTTGGGAGAGATTTTAGCCGCTTTGACATGTGTTTTGACTTTCCTTTGACTTTGAGAGATAACACGCCTCCTTTACTACATTTGTTAGGTGGATTGTCTTTCTCCTCTTCTTTTCTCGACCTCTCGTCCTTTCGATTCTCACTTGCTTTCGCTTCAATTCACGTGCTTATGTAGGATACATAAATGCGCACGTATAGTTTTTCGCTATATGTGGGGTCATCAAACAATGCTGTAAGTGCGATGAGAACGATGATAAAATTGTAATAGAGAACTGATCTATCTGATATTTATACTTACAAATATGATATGAAAATTAGCTACGACACCAAACACTTGATCCCGCTGGATATATATATGCTGATGATTTTGATTTATAATGTGGATATTACGCAAGTATACGTATCATTTATCAAGTAATATGTAAATTTCGATCACGCTCGAGATATCGAACCTTACGTGAAAAGCGATTAAAATCTTTAAAGGAATCGAAAATTATTTTTTTACTTTTTTTAATGGTTTTTGAAAAGTATGACTTGATTTTGAAAAGTTTTGAAAGTTGATTTGTCTTTTAAAATTTCCTTAATAAAATGTTAAGCAACAAATTAAAATTTTAATAACTAATAACACTGTATGTAAAACACTATTAACTAGAATATTTTTTCTTTCCTTTTATGAAGTAGTAATAATTATTAAAGTATTGTTGTGGAAGTATTTAAATTTATTATGACAGATAAAAGCAAATGTGTTCTTTACCTTTACTTGGTTTTATAAAGAACATAGGTTAATTTGAAATTTTTATCATTTTGAACATACGATTAGGCGTGGAAGATACTGACTCTCTCACTCTAGAGTTCTCTCGATTCCCACCAAGTAGGGGCTAACTTCTCATAACAAAACTCAAAACATCAAACCAAATTAAGGGATTTTAGCATGTCACTCTAAAATCCTCAAATTTTACCCCATTCCATAAAAATATCTTCTAATATTACATTCAATTATATGGACTACAATTCTCACCCATATAATTGCATGTGATTCTTACTAACTTTTATGAGATAATACTGTATTGGATTTTACATAATCTCAAGAAATTCTACAACTTAACAAGCCAAATTAAGAAGTAAACAAAGTTTTCAGAATCAATGTTCACAACTTCTTCCAACTTTAATACTTATATTTTCCACAACAATTCTTTATAAACTAATTACTTCTCCATTTAAGAAAGAAAAAAATAAAGTAAAATACTCAGAATGCATTGAGAAAATACAAAAACACATTGATTTGAAATTAAAAACCATAAGAAAAACAACAAACAAAAACAAGTATGTTGACCTCGCTTTTAATCGTGCTCGTGTTAAAATTTTGCGACGATACCAAATTTCGACGCAATTTTGACGCGATCGTCGACGAGGTTACCCAGACGACCTCGGACGACGGAACGGACTGCGTCGATGCGTCCGGAATGTTGATTTCACTTAAAATTGACGTTAAGTTTATGATGACGGCCTGTCGGGGACTAAAATTGTGATTTAGGGTTTAATTTTTAATAAAATAATAATAAATATGTATTAAATTAAACCTAAGCCCTAAAACCTACTTATTCCGCTCGGTTGACTTCGTCTCTCCCGCGTGAGCTCCCTGGAAGCTTCGCTCGATGCCTCTCCCGCGCTCAATTGTTCTCCCTTTGCGGCCGTTACTCCTCGAGCCTTTCGCGATTACTCCCATTCTCATCCCTACGGCATTTCTTGCGCGAGGGTTATCCCTGCGGCGCATGCGCAAGTGGCCCGATCCTCCTTGCGGCATTCTCCCCCATTCTCTCGTACCTTACCCGAGCCTACTCGACTCCACAGGTATGGAGCGGCACTCCTCTTCCCCCTTCGCTTATAAGAACCCCATTCTGGGATGGTTTAGGGTTGGCCCGAAAATCCTTGTGAGGAAGGGTAGGTGCTGTTGGATTGCTACCTGTGCTTGTTATTCCTTGTGCGTACTTCCTGTCGTCTGGTAACTTCCCTCTACTCTCTTACTCTCGGTTTTGGCCCGGGAGGCTGTCACTTGTGCCGTTAGCTTGATTTGCCCTGTTTATGACTTCGGTTAAGCATTTATATGTCGTGTTGAGCTTTACCTATGTGCTTAAATAGTGCTTTCTTATTCCCCCTCTTTAGTAGCATGTTAGTTTGTTCTTATACGAAAATCTGAGGGGTTTATTACATGAAGCAAGTGTGGGAGTGGGGGATATGGCATGATATTAGTTCTTCCTTTTGCTTTATTTGTTTAATATGGTGAAGTTGTAGCACGGCATTAGCTTCTCTTTTCTTTCGTTTGGAGCAAGTTGAGTTTGATGGAATATAATTCTGGGGCAAAATCAGCCTCTCTTGCTAGCATATGGGAGGACTGTGTTTAAATGCTTTAAGCATCATTCTTTAAGGAGGAAAGTGCATACTAGGAATGTTGGGAAGGAGATCCTATGCGTGTTCTTATTTCAAGCATGCGCTGGTCTTTTACTTTTGATGTATTAAAAGCATAAGCTTGAGGCAATGAATAATTTCTTTTGCAAGCATGTTGAAATGGATATTAGAATAGTTTCTTTGCTTACTTTGGTTCAGCATGAAGCATGGAAGGATTCATTTGGCTTTTTCAATATGCATGTGGGGCTCGGCTTTTGCCCTTTGTAACTTTTCTTTATCAAAATGGCATGTTGGAAAGAAGCTTAGTTCAATTTGAGAAGTTTCATGCTAGTTCTTATATAAAGCATATTGTGGTCTATGCTTTGAAAATTTGGAAGCTTAATTCTTGGGCTTCTTGTATCTTAGCCCTTCATGAAGCATGATTAACTAATTTGAAAAGTTTCTATGCTCATTCTTGCTTGCAAGCATATGGTAGTTGAGCTTTAAAAAAAAAATATGTATGCGTTTCATTTTAATTGAGCTCTTCAGGAGAATTTGCTTCAGCTTTACGTTGGATTTGGATTTAACTGTGGCTGGAATCGGTTTTAGCCTCATATGGCTCGGTTTTGTCGAGTCCTCGTCGTATTCTTTGTTTTAAGCTCAATTTGGGACTTAGTTTTAGCCTTGCGTGGCTCGGTCTTCTGTTAGCACTGCTATATTCCTGTTTTAACTTGAGGTTGGACTTGTTTCCAGCCCAGCTGTGGCTCGGGTTCGATTCTATACGGGCTCGGGTCGACTCCTTTAGCTCCCCTTTTGCTTTGGCTTTGAGTCGGACTCGTCTGTAGTTTAATTCTAAGCTTGTCCCCAGCTTCACTATGGCTCGGGTTGGGCCTGCAGTGTCCCGATTTTGCTCTTGTGATATTTATCCCTGCCTTGGCTTTGTTTTGAGTGGGTTGTAGCTTACTGTTGGCTCGGTTCTTGCTTCATGGTGGCTTGGGTTTATGCCTTATGTTGGCTTGTTTATAAAGTGAGATGATTAATGATTGTATGTGGGGCATTCTCCCTATTTGAAGCTAACATTTGATTTGAGTGGTTTTATCAGAAGTTGTTCATTCATCTTCTTATATGTTAAAAGCTATATTTGGGGCACCCCCTTTCTTCCCTATCTTGAGCTTGCACTTTGACCTTGAGCCTCCTCTCCTGTTTGTGCTTTGGACGTGAGTCTTAGTGGAGTAATTGAGGTGATGGTGGTCTTGCTTGTTTTTTCTTGCTATTCTTGCCCATGGAGTTGATTAAAAATAATTTGGAAATACTCCCTGATTCATTTGTGAGAAGGAATGTAATACCACATTTGGGATGTTTTGTTCGATGGAATTGGAATTTAATTGAAAAATTTTTGAAAAGCTTGTCCATTCACTTTCTTATAAAGTTAGAAGTTTGTCTACTCACCTTCTTTGTTTGGGAGTTTAGGGATCTTCTTGTTGTTGTTGACTTGATCCCGAGCCAGATGGTGGTTTTACTTTTAGTCACCCCTGCCTATGGAGTTTATTGTGATGATATGAGGTTTTCTTTAGCTTGCTTGTGAGGAAAGATTACAAGAAGTTGTTGAGTTCTTTGAGGTTTGGAGAGTTTGACTCTAGTATGGGTTTGGAAATGTTAGTAGCCAATGTTTTCCCAAGCCATTTTCTTTTTGTTTGATTTTAGAGGTTTGAACGATTTTCTCGGATTCCGTTTTTAAACTCTTTTTTCGATCTAATTTCACCCAAGCGAGAAAGTGACACTCTCGGGGTCGATTCAAGGAGTTTGGGCTTTGCTTTCAATGTTTTATTATCGCATGTCTTAGGGAAGTTTTAGATTAACCCATCTGCCGTTTCAACCCTTCAAATTCGAAGGTGGTTTAGTCTTCTTTTCCCTCCTCGTTGCTCGACACGTCTTCCCCGCTCCACTCGGAGTTCGGTTTTGTTTTGTTTTTGGGCACAGCTGACGGCGATGATGCTAAAGGCACGCCGATGATAGAGTAGAATGATATCCGATCCTACGACATCAGGACCCGCTCCAGGGCCCCGGTAGACCGTAGGATGACGGTATCATTCAACGTCATAAGGCTAGCGGGGCACCCATACCTTCTTAAGATTGTTAGTGATCCTACACCCAACGAAGTAATCAACTCGTGGACAATCCCAATTTTCAAAACCTGATAAGAACATGAAACTACATTCTACAACCAAAACATATTTTCACTGCGACTAAAACATCGACAAAAACTCTTTTGTACGCCTGAAATCCACGTGCATGCTAAAAACATAAATTTTAAAACCATGTTATAAAATTTGGTTGTCTACTTGTTGATTATCGCATCGGTTAACGAACACCCTCCCGAGTTAGGTTTAAGAGACACCCTTCTAGCCGAGTGGCGGGCTCTATACACTCGGCGACCGAAGTAGCATTCGACGACCCTTCGAGCAAGACTTACACGCTTCCGAGCCTAACCCCGACCCGAGTGCTTGCGGTTTTCTTCGGATTTTCATATGATTTTGATGAAGCACTCGTGGTCCTTTTTCCGGGACTTTCCCGAGGTTTTGATGATTTGATTTTGATTTTTGTTTATTTTCTCCGATTTTTCTACCGTGAGTCATTCGCCGTCCTTTTTCGAGTTTTCTGGACGATGTTTCTTTTTCTGTCTGGCTTCCACCTGCATGACGCACTTCAACTCCGTCGCATTTAAGAAAATAAAGCGATCTCCTGCAGTATACTGTGTTTGTTTATATTTACAGCGTGTTATTTTTCGTATCTCGCTATCGTACGCTTTACTGTTTAGCACGTTGTACCATACTCTGCTGCATGTTTTACTGTTTTCCTGTGCTATATACCCTGCTATACACTGTACAACATTTAAACATACTTGCATAAGATGTTTAAAAGAACTCGACTATAAAGCCACCTAATTGAACATTTTAACTTGTCATCTTAGAAAACTCAACCTCTTCACGGTAAAGAGCTCGGAGCTAGTGTGGTGGGCAGCACGATCGTCTTCAACAGCAAAGCGTGTCTTCATCAGTTAAACCATAGAATAGCTCGAGAAGTTATCGAGGCTCGCATTCGGACCTCTGACATCCCCTAGCCTCTCTCCCTTTAGACTCTATGATAATATGTTCCAAACTCGAGCTAATTTCCTTTGCACACTTCTCTGTCTTATTTCGTTGAAAAGTCTTATCCTTTTGACCTTCTTGAAGATAATATTTCCTGATTTTTATCAAGAGTCTTCTTAAGTGATTTCGATCATTTAAGATGTAATTAACTATATAACATGCTTTATAGTGAAGCATTTCTAAACCCAAATTAAAATAAACTCTATTTAATTATTCATATTAAATATGGAATTTGTCTGCAGATAAAATGGTTTGCAGACTAAACTGACGTCATATATTTCTTCGTTTATTTGATCGAGCCTCACCTCAGTCCCGTGTTTATTTTTCGGTAGAATGTGATGACTTGAGCAGAAGACTCTTTCATTTAAACTATAAAAAATATGGGGTTAGTTTGACTTCATATTCTTTTTCTAAAATTATAGTGAAGCGTCCTTCCGAAGCGGGTGACGGGATTTCGATTCCGGCGACCGACAGCTTCCTACGGGCACTTCACACCCAAAACAACGCCGACAAAGTATTAATTAAAAAACTAAATGTAAGAACAATAGTAAACACTTATCTAAAAATTCTCTCCACAAAACTCAGGAAGTTCCTCTGAAAGTTTAACTCTTCACAAAACTACTACTCAGAGCGGATCTCCCAACTCCGATGACTCAGAATAAACTTCAGACTTCAATAGAAACTAAACTAAAAGAAAGAAAAGAAGTGAGAAGAAGAAAAATTCACTCCGGCCCTTTTCTCCTTTCTACTCTCTACTCCTACTCTTAATAAAAAGTCACAAAATAAAAGTAAAATACTGTAAAAACTCTCTTCAAAATGCAAGTGGAAGAGCAAAAGAAAGAAAGAACCCTTCAAAATGCAAAGGAAGAGCCCACTAATCTTTCCTAAGACTTCTCTTTAAATATTAAACTAAAAGCGTGTTTTGCTGCTTCTTCAAAATGTGCTCGGATTCAACGTATCTACCAAAGAATGCACCCATTTATTCAAACTTGTCGCCCAAAGGAAGTTATACAAGCTTACCACCAAGAGTCGTATCCCATCCCTTTGAAAATGGCGCCAAATTCAATTTAATCTCGATTTTTAATCGCTAGCGGTAGCACACTAGCCAATGGCTGAATCACAAGCTGCTAAAATTTTGATTTTTCATTTTTTGCTCCAAATTTGATACAATTTTGCTTCTTTCATCATGACCATCCATTTTCATCATATCCGCAAGAAAAACACAAAATACATTCCATTAAAGTCGTAATATCATTAAAAATAAGTGATAAAACGTGCATAACAATATTATATATTTTGGTAGTATCAAAATCCCCAAACTTAAAACGTTACTCGTCCTCGTTGACGCTTAATCTGATGAACATTTTAAGCATGCAAATTATGTAATGAGTTTTTTGGAAGATAACAAAATTTCGTTTCAGAAATCGAATAATCCAATTTAAAAAAAATTTCGATAATTAAAACCAACTTAAAATTTAAAAAGTTCTAAAGAAAATGACAAATATAAGTTTTTATCTAACTCGTAAATATTTGTAGATTCTTCAAAATATAGTGACTCAAACACTTATTTTTCTCACTAAAAAATCTTTATTCAAAAATAATTTTACTTACTATATTATAACCTTAAGTCTTTAGCATTTTCTCGAACTTATATCTTAAACTTTGTGTATTTAAACCAATTTTTGACAGCCTCTTAACTCTTCAAGCTTCTCCTCCTTCTCCAGATACTATTTTTCACTTTTTTTAAGACAATGATTACTATATCTGGATAAGTCTTTAAAGATTTTGAATTTCACCCTTCCATTTAAAATAAAGGTCACATATACATCTTTCACTTAAAAATCATAATAATAGTATTTGAAAATTATTCTTCAATAAAAGAAATTTAAGCTTTGAAGAATAAAAATCAAATCTTCTATTTATTCAAAAATACAAAACTTCTTACTAAAGATAGTTTAACTTTATTTAACATCTCTTTATTAAGAAAATTTTAACTTTAAGTTTTTCATGATTACTATAAATTTTAACTAAATTCTTTTATTCATTTATATATTCAAAATTTTTGTTCCCTAATATAACTTCATGTACATAATTATTCTCAATCAAAAATAAGATTTATTTTAAGTATTCTTAAGAATCAAATAAAATTTTAGGTTTTTGAAAATCTTTATTTTTAAAAATCCCTCCCAAACTTTTATTTTTAGTTTTGATAAAATATTTAAGCATAAGAAATGATACATAGGTGAGAAATAAAAACTGACATATCATGCTTGCAGGAATTTTAAATATTCTAAATATGCAAGTATAACAATTTAAATAACATGAGTAAAATGAAATCAAATTCAGTTTTTGAAAACAATTTTTATACAAAGAAAAGTAAAAGTTTCAAAAAGACTTCTACAGTAGTAGAGGTTTTCAAAGCAAATACACACCAACTAAAATAACACACTGATACAGATAACAAATGGTAGTGAAATTTGAAAAATTTTAAACATGTAGTTTCTTAAGTAAAAGTTCTCAATAGTGGTTTATAATCTCCTAACAGTTTTTGAATTAAAGTACACAACTAAAAACTCTGGCATAACATACACATTAAAACATTTACTGCCACACACACTACACTCAAAGCAACATATAAATCATCAATACAACAACAATACATCTGAATATGCATAACTGATAAATAATACAACTACAATCTGCATACTATCAGAATTCACATCACAACACAATCATCAAGCAAAATACTAGATAAAGTACACAATAACACAGAACAACAACACAATAACTAAAACAAACAACATACATCTACTCTTCATCCTCATCATCATCATCATCCTGCTCGTTCCAATCCCTGGATGGCACATAAGGCATGATGGATGAGTGAACATCTCAGCACTCTGATCACCTTTAATCAGTCTATCCAAATATTGCTGATAACTCTCCTCATACTCATCATGTTTTACAATATATCTATCCACATTATCAATCTTACCATCGATATCTTTCATATGATCTCGAGTAAGACTCACTTTTTTCAAAATTTTTCTTAATAAACTAGTCTGTGAATCAGTAGATGATGAAGCACGTGAAGTAGTAGCACAAGAAGTAGATGCAGCAGAAGCAGTAAAAGCCCTACTAAATCCTCCTCTCCAATCAAACTCTGAATGTACAGTGTAAGCACCAACGTTGACACTGGTAATTGGTCTCAATGGCTGAAGTACCTCTTCCCAGGTTTCAAACTTCACTCAAGATCGTTCACATAATGAATGAATCAAGGAATGAAATCACATACCGGCAGTGGTGATTGCTCTAGCACAGTTCAAAACATAATCATAAATTATACCTCCAATGTCAATATGCTTCCCTTGCTGAATGCAATGGTTCAACACAGCTTTTTCTCTCGTTACTTCACTAGTATAACTCGAAGGTCACAATTTAGATGAGATAAAATAATGTCACGCCTTATAAGTGGCATTCAATTTGGAAACAGAAAAGTTCACTCTTCTATCATTTGTTATTTTCCATAATCCTCTTCCATCAGTCAGAAATTCAATGACCTCATCTAATTCCCCTTCCGTAAGAAGATAGAATAAAAACAGAACATGTCAGGAGGTAGTCCATAAAAAGTGTTGATTGCCCCAGAAGAAAAGTTGACCTCATGCCTCCTAACCATCACTTGATTATCTTCTGCAGCAGGCAAATTTGCATAAAATTCTCTGACCACAGAAACAACAGCAACAGCGGAGAAGCAACAGTAATCTCCATGTTCCTTCTAGCAATCATATCTTCAATTACTTCTCATGGCTTACTAAATACACGCTCAGGAATCAACTTATGTGACTGCAGTGCGTCAACGTATCGTTCCTCAGCCTCGTGCTAACAAATTTGTCAGAATCAAATTTGGCCTTTTCTCTCGCATGTTTTGACTTTTGAGCCATCTCAAAAAAAAATTCACGAAAAATTCACCATAAATTCCAAAATCAAACTAAACTTGCTAAATTATCTTCCAAAAGATACTTTCACTAAATCCAAGCAATTTCTCAAGTTTTTCCTCAAATTTTCACCATGAATAGTGATTTTAAGATTTTCCAAAAGGTACTCAAAATACATAGTGAAAATCAAAAATTTTTACTTAGGAGTAGTGCTTTTACCTCAAGGAATCCAAATCTAACAATTTTTGTTGAGATTGGCTGTTAAATGATCCACAATATGAAACACTAGGCTCCTCTTTCGCGATAAACCGAAGGTTGAAGACGATGGGGTGGTTAAAAATGGCAATTTTCAGGTTTTTAACTACTGGGAACCAATTTTCGCGAACTGGCGTCTAAGCGCGAACTCCTCAGCGCTTAGCTGCGAAATCTGGCGCTTGAGCGCCGGCAATCTGGCGCTTAGCCGCCAGTATTCAGATTTTCACAATTACGGTATATGCACCAAATCACTTTGTTAATCACCCTTAATTACTCCAGAATAATTATTTCTCCCTACATAAATCTTCCAATATTCCAAATCAAAATTTAATATCCATTGGTTCCACACAAATTTCACACAAACACAAATTTATATTTAAACAAACATAACACTTAATACAATTCTAGAATTTCTATCCACACATAAAGGATGAAATTCTCTAAATACAAGAGACTTTAATCTCAAACTGATAAGTATACATCTCTAGGATGCAACCATCACATCATCAAGCTTAGTAAATATTTAAATATAAACACTAAACACACCAAACATAACACACATGAACACTAAACAAATAAGAACAAAGCACTCTTAATTCCATTCTTCATTAGGCGGATTATATCCCAAACTATTATGATTCTCATTTGACCATTCTGGAATATAAATCTGATAAAACAGGCGATAATTGTTCATTCTTACATCTTCTTCTTCAATCCATTTGTTCTTAAGAAACATCGCCTTATCCGCTTCTTCCACGTACCTTGAATGACTGAGTTGCATCTTAAGCGGTCATCTCACGTGTTCGCTTCAATTTTTTCAATCATTTCAGCAATTCCTTGAATACTAACAGCGAGATATCTATTGAATAACTCTTTAGCACTATCACTAACGAACTTACTCTTTTCAGAATCTTGCCTCTTCTTAATCTCATTCTCCTAAGAAGACATGACGCACTCAAAACTCTCTTCTTAAGACTCAGAAATGAAAATAAGACTTGGGGCAAGTGTTTCTCTTAAATCAGGTCCTTTTTATAGACTTGGGAAGTGCTAAAATAGCCCCAAGACGTTTTAAAACTCCAAAATAACTTCCAAAACTACTCACCCACGATCTAGGCTTCTAGAACCTCATTTTTCACGTTTTTTATAACTGCTGCGCTTAAGCGCCAACAAGTCGGCGCTTAGACGCCAGTGCTCAATTTAGCACAGGTCTGCTAAGTGTCCAAATTTTCATTCTGACTTCTCTAAATCATCAATTAAGGTCAAATAAACTCTACTATAGTTTAAAAACTCCAAATTACTATCACTAAAAACATAAAAACAAACCAAATCAAGTAAACAAAGCACACTAAACAAACATTAAGCAAAACACACCGATAATTATGGGTTGCCCCCACAAAGCGCTTGTTTTAACGTCTCGAACTCGACATACCGTAACTCATTCTGAGTGACCCAACATCAAATTATTATCATATTTATATTTATTGACAGAAAAATATAGTTTGAGTCGATGTCTGTTAACTTTAAATATTTTTTCAGTCTTAGGATTTTGAATATCTACAGCTCCATAAGAATAAACTTTTATCACAATAAATGGACTCATCCACCTAGACTTAAATTTTCCAGAAAATATTCTCAATCAAGCATTATACAGTAAAACTTTTTGTTCTGGTACAAGATTTTTATTAAGAATCTTCCGATCATGCCATAACTTCATCTTTTCCTTATAAATCTTAGCATTTTCATTAGATTCATTCTTTATTTCTTCAAGCTCATTCAATTGCAATAATCTCTTTTTAGCAACATTTTTCAAATTATAATTTAACTCTTTAATAACCCAATAAGCTTTATGCTCAAGTTGAAAAGGTAAATGACAAACTTTTCCAAAAATCAGCTTATATGGGGACATTCCTATAGGTGTTCTGTAAGTAGTCCTATAGGCCCACAAAGCATAATCCAGTATGATTGACCAATCCTTTTTATTTGGATTAATGCTTTTTCCAATAATCTTTTAATTTCACGATTAGATAATTCAACCAAACCACTCGTCTACGGATGATAAGTGAATGAATGCGATGATTAATACGATATTTCTTTGCTAACTTTCCAATAATCGCATTTCTAAAATGACTTCCCCATCGATTACGATTATTCTTGTATTCCAAATCAGAAAATATATTCTTCTCAAAAACTTCGCAACACTTCGAGCATCACATCGATGAAAGAATCAGCCTTCAATCCAATTGTAAACATACTATCGTTATCAAAATATAAACATTTCCGAAAGATGGTGTAAATGGTCCCATAAAATCTAATCCCCAAACATCAAATATTTCAACTTCCAATATATAATCGAGTGCATCTCATTTCTTCTAAAATATTGACTACACGTCGACATCTATCACAATTTTTAATGTAAACATTCACATCCTTAAAAATTAGTAGGCTAATAAAATCCCGAATATAATATTCTATATGCAGCTTTATCACTTCCAAATCAGTCCCTCATAATCGAATCACGACATTTTCGAATAATTTCATAGTCTCTTCCAAAGATACTACACCTTTGAATTATAAGATCATTCCTCGTTTATATAAAAATGGTCATCCCAAAAATAAGTCTTAAAGATCGACAAAAATTTCTTCTTTTCTTGGTATGTCAAACCATAGTGGTATAATATTACTAACAATAAAGTTTTACTATGTCTCGCATACCACGTAACACGCCATTCTTCAACAGTTGAACAATTTTTCATCGTGAAAATGTTCATTTATTTCTTCAATATCACGAGAGATTTTTCAATTTCAAGCCTCGACAAATGATCGACGATTCGATTATCGAACCCTTCATATCTACTATCTCAAAATCAAATTCTTGCAAAAGAAGTTAATCCATCTTATCGATCTCTGCTTTAGCATCATTTTTCTTCATTAAAGTATTTAATAACGTAACGATCGATATGCACAATACGATTAGTTCCAATTAAATATGATCAAAATTTATCAAAGACAAATACTATAGCTAATAACTCTTTTTTAGTAGTGGTACAATTAATTTGAGCTTCATTAAGAGTTTTACTGGCATAATAAATTACTTTAAAAATTTTATCATATTTCGACCTAAAATGAAGACTAATAAGCATAATCACTAGAATCACACGTTAATTCAAAAGCGTTTTTCCCAATTTAATAAAATTATTACAGGTGTAGTGATTAATTTTTCTTTTAATGTTTCAAGCGCTTTACTAGCAGTCATCATCAAAATTAAAATCGCATCCTTTTCCTGTAAACGACATAAAGGTTTTGTAATATTCCAAAAACTTTGATGTAACTTCGTAGAATCCAGAATGTCCTAAAAACTTCTAATTCCCCTTACATTGGTTAGCAAGTAAATTAGATATAACTCGAATTTTTGCAGATCTACCTCCAAACCTTTTTCTCGCAATCCGATGTCCCAAAACAATTCCTTCGCTACCATAAATCGACATTTTTCCCAATTATGGACCAAATTAGTTTCTTCGCAGCTGTTTTAGACTTTAGATAGATGTTCTAAACACGATTCAACCGAAATTCTAAACACCGAAAAGCTCATCCATAAAAACTTTAATCCCTTTTTCAATTAAATCACAAAAAATAGCCAACATACATCTCTCAAATGTAAGTGAGGCATTATATAAACCAAAAGCGCATTCTTCTAAAAGCAAACGTACCATAAAGACTCAGTAAAGTAGTTTCTCTCGATTCGAGGAGCAATTCGAATTTGGTAGAACCAAGCATATCCATCCGTAAAACAAAAGTATTTATGTCCAAATGATCATCCAACTTTTGATCTAGAAAAGGGAGTAGAAAATGATTTTTCTTTGTGGCAAGGATTAATTTTCTATAATCAATGCATATTCGCCGCCCTGTAACTTGTCTTGTTGGTATCATTTCATTATTTTCATTAATGAATACAGCTTACTCCTCATTTCTTAGAACACAGTGAATAAGCATCTAACTCATGCACTATCTCGAAATAGGTAGATAATTACAGCATCCAACCATTTTAAAATTTCTTTCTTAACGTCTTTCATAATAGGATTTAACCTTCTTTGGGGATCAGCCCGCGGTTTGCAATTATCTTCCATAAGAATTCTGTGCATACAAATTGAAGGAATGATTCCTTTAATATCAACAATTGTCCATCCAAAAGTTTTTTGTGCTTCTTCAAACTTTCAAGCAAACTCTCTTCTTTTTTTTCAGTTAATTGAGAGGAAATTATAACAAACAAGGTTGAGGATTCATCTATAAAAACATACTTCAAATGATCATGAAGCATTTTTAACTCAAGTTCAGGAGGTTTTTCAATTGATGGTCTATAAGATTCATCTTTCTCAGTCATATCCAACAATTCAAAACTTTCACGAACATACTTTAAATCTTCCTCTTGAAAATCTTCAGAATCAAATAACTCCTCTTCTTGCTTATTCTCCCATTCTTCTCTTTTAGCTTTCTCTTCATAAGTTGATTTGAAATGACATTCACTTATATATTCAATAACATTCATCCTATAACACTCATCTTCTTTACCTCTAGCAGGATATTTCATCGATTTTGAAAAATTAAATGTAGCAGTCTGATCATTAGCCCTCATCGTTAATTCTCCTTTTTGTACTCTATCATGGTTCTACCTGTAGCTAGAAAAGGTTTCCCCAAAAATTATGGGTATCTCTTTATCTTCCTCCATATCTAACACAATGAAATCCACAGGAAAAATAAATTGATCCACTTTTACTAAAACATCTTCTATAACTCCTTTAAGCATATGTGATCGAACGATCCGCTAATCGTGCAGCTTACGTAGTTAGTGGTTATTTCTCCTAGTCCTAGTCTTTCGAATATCGATGAGAGCATAAAGTCAACGCTTCGCACCCAAATCACATAAAGCTTTTCCGCAGAATCTTTCTCCGATTACACATTGAATCGTGAAACTACCGCATCTTTAAGTTTTTCGTGAGTCTTTTCTCGAATTATCGCACTGCACACTTCACTAAGTGCAACAGTCTCATTTTTTTTAAACTTCCTCTTTTTATTAAGAATATCCTTCATAAATTTCGCATAGCTTGGCATTTGTTCTAGGGCTTCGGCAAATGGAATATTAATAGCAAGCTTCTTTAATTTCTCCAAGAATTTTGAAAATTGCTTATCCAACTTTTGTTGACGAAGTCTCTGAGGAAATGGATGTGGTTGTTTTTCTATATCAAGCTTAGGTGGAGAAATAGGTCTTTTAAAACCTTTTGCAGCGTCCTCTTTAGGTTTTTCAATCTCTTCTTTCTCTACTTCAGTTTCTTTTTGAACTCTACTTTCCAATTCTCTTCCACTTCTCAGTTGAATTGTTTTTACTTGTTCTTTATTCTTTTCTCTTCGATTCACTTCAGTATTACTTGGAAGCATTCCTTGGGATCTATTACTTAAGGCATTTGCAATTTGTCCCAATTGATTTTCAATATTTCTGATGGTTGCTCCTACAATTTGTAATTGATTTCTCATATGTGATACTAGTTCTTCCATAGACAACTTATTCTCCTTTAATTGTAAATCATTGTTATAACCTGAAGGATAAGTTAATCGATTATTATTATTACTTTGGTTGTTACAATTCCCCAATAGATTTACTTGGTGGTTCCCCCATTGTTGATTAAAACCACCCTGATTATTGTTATTTCAGTTGAAGTTTGAATGATTCTTCCAACCTAGTTTATAATAATTGGAATATGGGTTGTTAGGCTCGATTATAAGATTCACTGCTTTACAGTGAAGAATAAGAATCAACCATTCGGCCTAATGAATTTTCTTCAACCATGAGATTTGGCTGAGAAAATCTCATCCCAAATCGGTCTATCTTCTTCGATACAAAGAAGAATTTGATTTGCTAACATCGTAAAAGCATCATTTTCATAAACACTTGCATACGTTTTTGTGATTTAATCTTTCAGTAGCGCCATCAAAAATTATTATTACTCATTTCTTCAATTAAAGCATAAAGCATCGTAAAATGATTTAAACATTAATGATCCACTACAAGAAGATCGACGATCGATCTAAGAGATCCAACTAATCCATTATAAAAAGTTTGAATTATTAACCAATCTCGTATCGCATGATACGTGGATATTTCCCGACATCTTTAAATCTTTCTCACGATTCATATAATGATTCCTCTTAAACCGACAAAAAGATGTTATATCATTTCTCAATCTAAGCAGTCTTAGATGTGTGGAAAATATTTAAGCAGGAATTTTTATGATAGCTCAACCCAAGTTCTAATTGATTCAAAGGCTAACGTAACGTAATTATATTTTAGCCTTTATCCCTTAGCGAGATTTCGGCGAGAAAAATTCATTCCAAATCGGTCTATCTTCCTCGATACAACAGAAGAACTCGATTTCGTTAACATCAGTAAAAGCATCATTTTCATAAACACCGGCTATCTTTTTAGGATTTAACCTTTCGTAGCGCCATCGAAAATTATAAGTTAGTCATTTCTTCAATTAAAGATAAGCATCGTAAAACGATTTAACATTAATGATCCACTCAAGAATGAAGATCGATTGATCGATCTAAGAGATCCAACTAATCCATTATAAAAAGTTCGAATTATTAACAAATTCGATATCGCATGATGCGGACATTTCCCGAGGAGATCTTTAAATCTTTCCCATGCTTCATATATCGATTCCTCTTCAAACCGACAAAAAGAAGATATCATTTCTCAACTTCAGCAGTCTTTAGATAGTGGAAAATATTTAAGCAAGAAATTTTTGTGATGAGCCAATTCTAAGTTCTAATTGATCCAAAATGCTAACGAACGTAATCATATTTTAGTTTTATCTCTTACTAAGAAAGGAAAAGTCTAAGCCTAATAAGATCATCCGAAACACCATCATATTTAAAAGAAGACACAACTCTAAAAATTAGCGAAGATGCTAATTAGTGATCTTCGATTGTTGCTTCCCAAACCGATTATTAGACACCATTTGGATAATCGTGCGTTTAGCTCAAAAGAATTAGCAGCTACAACGAGGTTTTGAATACTACCACGAAGTTCATCTATCGTAGTGTTAACATAATCTCTTAAAGGTCTTAATTCTTGATGATTTGCATTTCTTGAATATTTTTATCTTTTTCTATATTTTTAATTTTTTTATTTTTCTGATAGTTCTTTCTAATTCAGAATCGTAAGGCACAAGTCCTTCATAACCTGAACTACGGATACAATAATAAAATAAAACAAAACACAACACACTAACAAAAACAAAGAAAAGTAAAAATTTAAAATTTCTTAATTCTCTTTAAAATACAATTATTTTTCTTTCCCCGGCAACGACGCCAAAAACTTCACACCGATATTTATACTTACAAATATGATATGAAAATTGGCAACGACACCAAACACTTGATCCCGTCAGATATATAAATGCTTATGATTTTGATTTATAATGTGGATACTACGCAAGTATACGTATCGTTTATCAAGTAATATACGACTTTCTGATTAAGCTCCGAGATATCGAACCCACAGGGAAAGGATTAAAATCTTTAAAGAAATCAGAAAATTATCTTTTTACTTTTTTTTAATGTTTTTGAAAAGTATGTCTTGATTTTGAAAAGTTTTGAATGTTGATTTGTCTTTTAAAATTTTTTTAATAAAATGTTAAGCAAGAAATTAAAATTATAATAACTAATAACGATGTATGTAAAACACTATTAACTAGAATATCTTTTTCTTTCCTTTTATAAAGTAGTAATAATTATTAAAGTATTATTGTGGAAGTATTTAAATTTTTTATGACGGATAAAAGAAATGTGTTCTTTACCCTTACTTGGTTCTATAAAGAACATAAGTTAATTTAAAATTTTTATCATTTTCAATACTAGTTAGCAGTGGAAGATACCGCCTCTCACTCTAGAGTTCCCTCGATTCCCACCAATCGGGGCTAACTTCTCATAACAAAACTCAAAACTTCAAACCAAATTAGAGGGTTTTAGCCTGTCACTCTAAAAATCCTCTAATTTTACTCCCTTCCATAAAAATATCTTCTAATATTACATTCAATTATATGACTACAATTCTCACCCATATAATCGTACGCGATTCTTACTAACTTTTATGAGATAATACCGCATTGGATCTTACATAATCTCAAAAAATTCTACAACTTAACAGGCCAAATTAAGAAGTAAATAAAGTTTTCAGAATCAATCTTCACAACTTCTTCCAACTTTAACACTTATACTTTCCACAACAATTCTCTATAAACTAATTACTTCTCAATTTAAGAAATAAAAAGATAAAGTAAACTACTCAAAATGCATTAAGAAAATACAAAAACACATTAATTTGAAATTAAAAACCATAAGAAAAACAACAAACAAAAACAAGTATTAATTAAAAAGTTAAATGTAAGAACAAAAGTAAACACTTATCCGAAAATTCTCTCCACAAAGACTCGTAAGCTTCCTCTAAAACTTTAACTCTTTACTAAACTACTCCTCGCAGCGGATCTCTCAACTCCGATGACTCGTAATAAACTTCGTACTTCAATAGAAATTAAACTAAAAGAAAGTAAAAGTGGGACAGTAAGACTTCACTTCAACTATTTTCTTCTTTCTACTCTCTACTCCTACTCTTAATAAAAACTCTCACAAAATAAAAGTAAAATACTGTAAAAATTCTCTTCAAAATGTAAGTGGAAGAGCAAAAGAAAGAAAGAACCCTCAAAATGCAAATGAAGGGCCCAAGAAAGAAAGAACCCTTCAAAATGCAAAGGAAGAGCCCCATAATCTTTCTTAAGACTTCTCTTTAAATATTAAACCAAAAAGTGCTTTGGTGTCTCTTCAAAATGTGTCCAGATTCAATGTATCTGCCAAAGAATGCACCCCTTCATTCAAACTTGCCGCCCAAAGTAAGTTATGGAAATTACCACCAAGAGTTACATCCCATCCCCTTTGAAAATGGCGTCAAATTCAATTAATCTCGATTTTTAATTTTTCATTTTTTTGCTCCAAATTTGATCCAATTTTGTTTTTTTCATCATGGCCATCCATTTTCATCATACCTACAAGAAAAACACAAAATACCTTCCATTAAAATGCAATATCATTAAAAATATGTATAAAAATGTGCATAAAAATACTATATATTTTAAGTGTATCAAGAACCGACCCGAGAAAATCACAGAATAGTATCTCTTAACTCAGAGACCCTAGAGAGGGTAGAGAAAGGAAAATAATGATACTATTCACCCGTCCATGGGGTTTCTACCGCCGACGGTCTAAAGGTGTTAGCAGTCCTAGTTCGATTAGGGTAGTCAACCTGTGGATCGAATTACTTTACAAAAAATACATACATATTTTCAAAAAAAAATTATAAAAATACAAAATTACCTCCACCACAAAGCTGTACTCTACTTACCTACGAACTTTTACTCGCATGACATCCAAATCGAAATGAATGAAAAAATTTGCAAAGTGTCCACTGTTGACTACTCGAGTCGAGTTAGGCCGTCTTCGCAGAAAGTCGGCCAAGTAATAAGACTACAGGCGGGACATACAACACAGCTTTGAGTCCTTTTCACCATCGCGCTTACGGGCCTTTTAGACTTATAGTCCTTTGTTTTATGTGGTTTTTCCCACGTTGTTTCCTACTAATTTCCTACGTATTTTCTTTACGGATTTATTTTTCTGGATCTCCTACGAGACGTTACCTCTTGCGAACTTTTGGTTTTCTTATGATTCCCTTTTGATCTACAACACAAGTTTTTTTACACTTAGTCTTTTCTTTCACACACTGTGGCACATACACACACTTATTTGTTAGGATTTTGTGCTCTACCTTTAGTACGTATGCTTGGCTTTCTTATTTTCCTTTTTGATATACATATACTTGATTGGCTCAGTTTGTCTACCTTACATTATTGTACATATACCGTCATGACGCTTCCGCTTGACTTTCGACTACTTTACATTACCGCACATATACCGCTCGGACATGTTATCCGCTTTACTTTTCGCACTTTAAATTACCGTATATATAATCGTTTGGGATGAAAAAAATCACTTCACAATATTTCAAAATATAAGCATAACTCACGATTTAATCACAAACAAAATAAAATCTCAACTTCAACTAAATTAAATCACCCCTTTCGGATGAACGGAGTTCCTCGGACAACGCAACCTACGTGTTGCCGATAAGGTCTCCCACCGTCCGAATGAAAGTACGGAATACATTAAGTTCGATTTAAGTAAATTCATCCGGACTAAGGGAATCCGATGAAATAATGTAATCGGAATGAGGGAGTCGTGGGGTCCTAACCGGTGGCGTTATAATCAACTTTAATATTTGTTTAAATAAAACACTAAGCCACCTTAATTTTCAACATTCTAAAACACATACTCCTCTCACCCCCGTAAGAGAGCCTTGGATCAGATTCGATCAGACCCGAAGCAAGTTGTCGTACAGAGTTCTCCACCAGAACAGCCAAAGACAAAAACCGAGACAGGGGAGTCTTCACGACGACCGAAACCGAGGAAGAAGGATATCGTGCGAGGAACTAAGGACGATAGCGCGAAGGGTAGGGTAGAGGCTGCCCCGGTTAGATTGGTTGTTTCAGATTCGGGGGTCAAATCCCTCAAACCCCTGACACTGTACCATTATATCTGCGCCTTTCCGAGCTCTTTTGAATCTAATATTTCGATTCCAGCTATGTTTTGGTTGTTTCTACTAATGACGTAACAAACCACGACCAATCTATCCTCGATTTCAATTCCCAAACCCATCCTCAAATCACATTAACTTCCGATGAGAACTTCAACAAAGAGGAAAACATCGACAATACCAGCTACGAACCTTCAAAGGACGAGGAACTAATCCTCGAATGTAAAGGAACTCCGGTCAACCTGGATTGTTCAGATACAGAGTCAACACAAGAAGAACCATTTACAATACCAGAAGAGCCCATGGGTCCAATAGAGGAGGAAATTGCAGAGGTGAATCTCAGAAGTGGAAAAATATTACCTTCAAGAACATCGCCAACAGATAAAGGAAAACAAGTTATTACTCAAGAGCAACCGCCCTAGCAGCGGAAGAGATACAAGTTCGAGAAGAAAACAGAAACCTAAATAAAGTGGATTACAATGTACTAACACATCTTAGGAAGTTGTCGGCCAAGCTAAGTATCTACGACGCTCTAATCTTGTTCAAGGAGATGAGGGAAAATTTGGTTAGAGCATTGCTCGACCTAGAAATATGCTTAACTCACTTGGCCAGCTCATCCTCAGATGGAGTTTGTACTTTGGGAGAACAGCCCGGTGTGACCTTCACTGACGACGACTTGCTCTTGGTACAGCCGATCACAACCGACCGTTCTACATCTCCGTCAACATCGGCAAGTACGTACTCTCCAGAGTTCTAGTTGATCCAGGTGCTTCTCTCAATATAATGAGTTTACGAACATTAGCATACTTGGACATCGATGCTAGAGAACTTTCTACGGACAAGATGATGCTAAGAGGCTTCAATCAGAAAGGAGAAAGAGCCTTGGGATCGATTACGCTACAGATGAAGGTTGGAGATCTAGTAACAACCGCAAAATTTCATATCATCGACGCAGAAACTTCGTTCAACACTGTACTTGGTCGACAGTGGCTTCACGAGTATAACATGGTTCCATCGTCTCTACATCAGTGCATTAAATACTACAAAAAATGGACAAGAAAATTGCATCAAAGGGGATTTACAGCCATTCTCGATACATGAAATATGCATCCACGATGACGCTGCCTACTACGCTCCACCAAAGAAGACAGTCTTCTCCAGAGATGTTGTGACAAACAAAATCAAAGACCCAAAAAGCCGCAAGAACAGGACCATGTTGCTCCACATCAACAATCTCCCGCCATCCCTTTACCATAGGGCGGTGAAGGTTTTTCTAGCTCACGCATCCGAGGTCGAGGCCGGGGACGTGGACGAGAAAGAACTCACCAGCTTGTTGGACGGATGAAACCAACATTCAATATCGACTCGGAAAGAAGCTCCGAAGAAGAAAAAGAAATGATGATAATCAACCAGAAGAAACATCAGTTCGAGATCACTTTGGAAGATACAGCAACAAAAAGTGAATACGAGTCAATGTATGATCGAATCAAACATTATGTTCAAGCCATGACCTTGACTCCGATCAATTCTCAAAAAGTCGAGGGTCTGGAGGTCAAGAAAATTCATAATGGTGGGATCAAACCGATCAAATTCTACAGAGCTTCTTTTTCTACCTCTACACCTGTTGTAAACCTGGAAGAAAATGATAATGAATTAATAAAATTACCTTTCGGTTACTTTTCGCCTTGTGTACAAAATTTAATTCAACAAGGACGCATACCAAAACACATGCCGAAAGATAAGCTACAACTTTTTGATAACATATGAAATACAAAAAGACGGAAACTCAATTCAAAAGAGGGTCTCGGCTTTGGAACAGTAGGACCAGTCGATGATTCGCGATTTTGCATGGTTGTTACTAGCCAGTCAGACGAAAGTTGGTTCGACATATAAGAAGATTTTGAAGATTTTACAGTCGACGATGCTCCGCCAGAGTTAGAAGAAATTAAGACAACGATGGATGAACTTAAAGAAATCAATCTCAGGAGGAGCAGCCCCGACCAACTTTCATAAGTTCTCTACTCAACGAAGAAGTTACAAACTTGGTTGAATTATTGACGGAAAACAAAGATTGTTTCGCTTAAAGTTACGACGAAATGTCAGGACTATCCCCAGAGGTCGCAGTACACCGCTTGGGGGTGGATAAAAATACGACACTAGTAAAACAAGCACCTCGAAGAATGCGTCTTGATATAGAACAACAAATTACGACAAAAATAAAGAAATTAGTAGACGCTAATTTCGTCAAAGAAGAGCAGTATCCGACATTGTTAGCCAATGCGGTACCGGTTAAGAAAAAAAATGAACAAATTCGGGTATTCATCGACTTCAGAGATTTAAACAAAGCATGTCCAAAAAACGAATTCCCGTTACCGATACCTGAATTAATGGTGGACATTGCGTCGTCACATGAAATCTTCTCTTTTATGGATGGATCTTAGGGATACTATCAAATCAAGATGCCTCCAGAAGATGCAATGCTTACAGCTTTCAAAACGCCGATTGGAATTTACTGCTATACCGTAATGTCATTTGGCCGGAAGAACGTCGGTGCAACCTACCTACCAACAGGCAATGACAAGAATCTTTGATGACCTCATCCATAACCAAGTGGAATGCTACGTGGACGATTTGGTCATCAAAAGCAAAGTAAAGGGAAACCACCTATGTGATTTGAGGATCGTGTTCGAACGATTACGGCAATACAATCTTAAAATGAATCCCTTAAAATGCACTTTCGGCGTTACCCCCGGAAAATTTCTAGGATTTGTTGTCCCTCATCGAAGAATCGAAATCGACCCAAAAAAGATTAAAGTCATCTTAGAAAAGCCTCCACCTAAAACCTTGAAACAACTACGCTCTTTTCAAGGAAAACTGGCATACCTAAGACGTTTTATATCTAATCTGTCGGGGAGGTGTCGGGCTTTCTCGGCTTTAATTAAAAAGGATGCCAAAATTATTTGGGAAGAACAATGTCAACAGGCCTTCGAAGATATTAAACGATATCTTATGACACCACCCGTTCTAGCAGCCCCTATCCAAGGTAGACCATTGGTATTTTATACGACGACCTTAGACGACTCCCTCGGAGCTCTCCTTGCACAAGTCAATGATGAGGATAAGGAAAACGCACTCTACTACTTGAGTCGACGTCTAATACCAACAGAAATAAAGTATCCTCTTATTGAGAAGCATTGTCTAGCTTTAATTTTCGCCGCTCAGAAGCTTAGACATAACATGTTATCTCATAAGATAAATCTGATTTCGAAAGTTAATCCATTGCAATATTTGATGACCCGATCAACTCTTTTCGGACGTCTTGCAAGATGGTCGATACTATTGATATTTGACATAACTTTCATGCCCCTTCGCGCTATCAAAGGGCAGATTTTAGCAGATTTCCTCGTTGCGCACCCACTACCAGCTGGGTCTCCGCTTGACGACGAACTACCAGACGAGCAAATACTACAAGTAGAATAGAATACACGACGTTGGGAAATGTACTTTGACGGTGCTTCTTCAGCCAGCAAAGATAAGGGACAGCATACAGTGATACCAGTCAGGGCAAGTATTGGTCTGATCTTCATGATACCGGATCGAGAAGTGCTAAGCTTCTACCATCTAACAGAACCTTGCACCAACAATGAAGCAGAGTACGATGCCTTGATTACAGGTCTGAAGTTGGTAATTTTAATGGACATAACTGACATTACCGTTTATGGCGACTCACAGCTCGTCATCCAGCAAGTGGCAGGACAGTACAGGATTTTGAAGCCAAGATTAGCGGATTACCACAAATACACAATGAAACTCCTGGAGTGAATCCTCAGTGTAACATTCTATAGAAATCCCCGAGGAGATAACGCTTACGCAGATGCTTTAGCTAAGCTGGCTAAAGAATTTCCATGTCCACCGGAGGATTCTATAGATATCACTATACGAGGATGTCAGGTTCTCTCACAGATAGACCTCGACACTTTACACGAACTGGGAAATGAAAGACTAGCAACTACAGTAACAGATGGCATGTCAGACTGGCGTCAGCCGATAACAGAATATTTACAGAATGGAAAGTTATCGGAAGATAAGTCTACAGCACACCAGATACAGAAAAGAGCAATGTCGTACACGTTAATTAACAGTGTTCTGTACAGAAGATCCTTCGACCAGATGTGGCTTAGGTGTCTCGGCAAAGCAGAAGCACAGAATATCGTCAGAGGTTCACGCCGGATTGTGTGGAGCACACCAGTCAGGACAGAAAATAAAAATGAAAATCAAGATACTCGGATACTACTGGCCGGCAATGATGACAGATTGCATGGACACAGCTAAGAAATGTTATCAATGTCAAGTACATGGAGTGGTCCTGCACCAACCTCCGAATGTTCTACACCCCACGATTGCATCCTGGTCATTCGAGTGTTGGGGTACAGACATAGTAAGTAGACCCTCCTTCTAAAGGACACAGGTTCATTCTCGCCGCTACAGACTACTTTTTGAAATGGGCAGAGGCCGTTCCGTTATGACAGGTCACGACACAACAAGTTCTACAGTTCTTCAAGGAGCGGATTGTCTACCTATTCGGTGTGCCGCGCAAAATCATTTCCGATAATGGGTCCACCTTTAAGAGCACCAAAATCAATAATTTCGTCAGACGTCGCAGGATAAATTGGAGGTACTCTAAAATTTACTACCCAAAGCTAACGGACTGGCAGAAGCATTCAACAAAACACTGGTACAGATTTTAAAGAAAACGCTCGATGACAACAAAAGACAATGGCACGAGAAGTTACTAAAAGCGCTCTGGGCTTACAGGACGACAGTTAGAACTCCGACACGGTCTACACCCTATTCTCTCGTGAAACGGTCCGAGGCAGTCTTGCCATTAGAAGTACAGCTACCGTCACTTAGAGTCACCGTTGCAAATCAAATCACTACAGAAGACAATGCCAGGCTCCGACTAGCAGAATTGGAAAACCTTGAAGGGAAGAGATTACTCGCACAACAGAATTTGGAACTCTATCAAGCAAAGATGATCCAGGCCCACGACAATATCGTTCAAAGTTGGTGACCTCGTACTCGTACCCGGAAGACCTATTCTTGCACATCGCAAGATAAGTGGGAAATTCGAACCGACTTGGGAAGGACCATTCGTTGTGGAGGAAGTTTACTCCGGAGGAGCTTACCAGTTGGTGGATTCGCAAGGGGAAAGGCCTATGTTGCAAATAAACGGACGATACCTAAAGAGATACTACGCGACGTGAAAGTGTTAAAGGACTTTTGTTCCGATGGCACTATGTGGCCCGTATCTGTGACTGGGTTTTAAAATGTTGTACTAACTTCAAAATAAAATAAAATAAAATCTCCCTCCACAAAACATTCATGTGAAATTTTTTAATTCTAAATTCCATGGGATTACACTAAATAACATAATCACATTGACATAATTTGGAACCACATAACTTAAAACTCATTAAAATAAATTTTGATATTGTTCTTGTTCGCGCAAAATATTAACCACTGACATCTCTCCTGTCGCTCTTATGCAGGAAATGTCAGGACGCAAGTCGGTATTTGCTTCTAAGAGCAGATTAAACCTCGCACTTCAGAAAGAAGGACAGTCCTCGGGGTACGGTGGTACTGGAGGATTTGTCGATTCACACTTGCTTGACAGCAGACACAGTCAGCTTTCGTCCATGACCACCACTCTGAGAGGTAATTTAGTCGCAGCTTCAACTGAGAGGCGCCCAGATACGCCATTGGGACGTACTAAGAGAAGGAATGCAAATCGCCGCAAACGCCGTCTCCTAGACAGGATGGAGAGGAGGCAGGCCCGACAGTTAGCCACTGAGTTGCCACCAGTGCCAGAGGAAGCTCCCTACGAACCTGAGATGAAAGAGATAGAAGAAAGTCTGCCAAGGACTGACACGGAACCGGAGCTCGCAGAAGTACCAGAGCCAATACAGGACTTGATGGAGGAAATTTTCACAGGATGCTCGACGTGCAGCTCGGACTTCCCTCGACAGTTGACTACTTCAGTGACATTCTCAGTATGCCCGGACTGCAATGTGCTACGACTGGAGGGATATGGGACTTATGATGCGTATGTCGCCGCTACACTGAGGAGGCAGCTGGGAGAGCGACCTGACGTCGAGCCCTACATACCAGAGTACATCCTGCTACCATCGCCGCTGCCGATACAGGATTACATTATGACAAAGATTAGAAAGGTTAGAAAAGACACATTCCAGCACTGCGACATCATCCAGAGAAAAGCAGTTAACATTTTGGAAGGCTTGGAGCTATACACGAATGTATTCTCAAAGAAAGATGAGCAAAAGATTCTGGCCTGTGTTTGGACCCTCCAAGATAGGGGCAGGGAAGGATTTTTCAAAAGAAAGGCTTATTCGGAGCCCAGGAAATGGAAAAGAGGCAAAGGCAGAGTCACGATACAGTGTGGCTACTGCTACAACTTCGCAAAAGACAGACAAGGCAATCCCCCAGGGATCCTACAGCATGATGAGGTGGATGAAATGCCGTCGGAGATTAAATGGATGATCAAAAGGATGATTGAATGGCATATTCTACCGGCAGACTGTATTTCCAACAGCTGCATCATAAATATTTATGAGAATGGGGACTGCATCCCACCTCATATCGATCACCATGACTTTGTCAGACTATTCTGCACAGTTTCATTCATCAGTGAATGCGACATTTTGTTTAGTCGAGAGATAAAGATCGTTGGAGCAGGAGAATTCAAAGGCACAGTGAAGATCGCCCTACCTATTGGATCGGTTTTGGTGCTTCAGGGAAACGGAGCAGACCTAGCCAAGCACTGCATCCCAGGGGTTCGGGGACGAAGAGTTTCAGTCACATTCAGGCGGATAGACGAAGACAAGACACTGTTTTACTACGAACCAGATCCGGAGCTAGAAAGCTACCGCCCATTAACGCTGTGACAGCAGTACCTCTGGGTGATCGCTAAGAGACTTTTGTTCCGGAGCGTAGACTTTAGGAGGTTGGCTTGTCCACAGGACGGCATACCAGACATCGACAAATTTTCACCAGTTTCTACATCAGTTTACAACAGTTACTACTACTCCAGCATCAATTTGATGGATATTTCAACTTACTACATGCAGACGTCTGTACCTGATCAGTTTTTGTGATACTTATCAGCATTTGATCAGCCGTACCAAAATGTTTCTTCAGCGAAATAAATGAAGATTTCTGTTTTCAGAATATCTCCTTTTGTGCGTGATGGTTAAGAAGCCGCAGGGCCATACTTGGATCCCAAATTTAAGCAAACAAAGAACGATACAAATAATAATAAACGGACATGCAAATGAAATTATAGCATGAATCAAAATTAAAAGAAAGACTCGTGAATGAATTAAACAAAAGAAAATTGAAATCAAAACATCAACAAATAAATCAAAGTGAAACACATCAACGAAAGGAAAATAAAATTCAAATTAAGAAAACTTAAACAAACTTGAAACTTAAGTTCTCTCTTTAAAATTCTACGCCTCTCATTCGTTCCGAAACTTTTGCATTCCGGATAGAGCACTTCACAAATTCTCAAATCTCACACGTCATCACAGATTTCAAGTTTATTCAGATTCGAGGAATCCTACAAGTGTCCATACCTCTTGCACAAGTTGCATGATCTCTACTCAAATTCCACCAAGATTGTGGTACAACATGTTAAAAAGGGCCAAAGCAGTAAGGCTAAAACCGAGCCAATACAAGGCCTAGACCCGAGCCACCATAAGACTGAAACCAAGCCAACATAAGGCCAAAACAAGCCCAATCATAAGGGCAAAAAAACTGCAGCTACCATGAGCCAGAAATCAAGCCACCAAAAGACTAGGATCAAGCCAGGTATAGGGCTGAAAGACTACAGCATCAAGTAAGCCTCAAACATATATTTAAAACAACTCAAAACAGTCCACAAAACCTTTCTCAAATCGGAATAAAGTCCCCGTTTCAAACCAAAGGTGCATATGAAATGCCAAAATCAAATCCCTAACGAAGGCTAAGATGAATAAAATCAACCCTTCCCAGACCTATCGAGCCAGGAAAGGGAGAGTACATCAAGATATGCTCTCGGGTAAGGGCTAAAGCAGGCCAACCAAGCCCCCTAAACAAGGCCAAAACTTAAGCAAGGACAAGTACAATGCATCAAAATGGGCTCTCGGGTAAGAGCTACAGCAAGCAAACCGAGCCTCTAAACAAGGCCAAAACAAGTCATGCAAAGCCTTTAAACAAGACAAACATAATACATCAAAAATAGGCTCTCGGGTAAGGGCTAAAAAAGCAAACCGAGCCCCCAAAAGAAAGCCAAAACAGATCCTGCAAAGCCTTTAAAGCAGGAGCACATACAATTCATCAAAATAGACTCTCGGGTAAGAGCTACACCAAGCAAACTAAGCCCTTACAAAGCCAACATCCAGCTCTTTCCAAAGTGAATTACATAAGGGCCAAACTTGAGCCACAACAACATCCACATGCTTTCAATATATCAAAATATAAGACTACTACATGCTTCAAATAAGAACTAACATAGAATCTTTCTCAATCAATCCTAGCATGCATTTTTTTAGCTAAAGAAAACTTAAGACATTAAAAACCAAACCTTCCATGTGCTTGCAAGACTAAATGAGCCTTCTCAATACCTTATGCTAGATGAACTTAAATGTAAAGTCATATGATACATTTCCCAATACGCTTATAGAGAGGAATAGCATGATCTCAAAGTCACATTTTGAACATTTCGAACATTGCTTTACACAAAGAAGAGAGGGAGATAGTAACATGCCAATATACTCACATCTCCATATTTCACATGCTTTGAGTTATGAAACACCCCCTTAAATCTCAGTATAACAACATACTAGCATGCCACTAGAGGGGGTGAAAAGAAAAACAACCATTTAAGCAAGCAAATTAAACATTCCATGGCACATAAGTGTCCAGCTGAGAGACCAAACAGAGAAAAGAAACAGAGTCGGGTAATGTGAAGCAAACCCAAGCCTCACCAAGCAATGCTATGTGAAAGAGAAAGGGGAAAAGTGTTACCAGCTAGTACAGCAAAGAATCCAAAGTTCAGTCCAGCAACACGTCCCCTCTAAAAATTCGGTCAGCACCAGGAATGCCCCAAATAAGGCTCATTTATAAACTAGAGGGAGGAGAGGGTGCTGAAATTACCTACAAAAGGTAAGCTCAAGTGGGGAAGGACCTGGCAGCAGCGACAAAAATGTCGTAGATAGGAGCAGGTGGCCGCGGGCTCGCACAGGGAAGAGCAGAGGAGAAGATGTCGCAGCCAGGGATTAGGGATGGGGGCGAGTACGTGCAGCTCGAGGAAGAGAAGGCCGCAAAAGACACGCTCGAGTATGGGGAAGTAAGATGCGGTCGGGGCGACCTGCTCGTTCGCGGGAGAGGGAAGAAATGAAGTCCCCAATCGTGCGCACAGGAAAGGAGGCGGGCCGATCGAATGGGGAAGGGATTTTAGGGCTTGGGAAATAATAAAAGGGGAGAAATATATGAATATATATATATAATAGTAATAATAATATAAATATTATTATTATTATTAGAATAATAATATCCGTTTCATAAATTTCGTCCCCGACAGGCTATCGTCGCAAAACGAACTCTATTTTAGGTAACATAGATGTTCCGGACGAATAGGCACATTCAATTTCGTCATCCGGGGTCGTTCGGACAACCTCGTCGACAGTCGCGTCGAAAATGCTTCAAATCTGACCCTTTCTGAAATTCTAACTTTGATGTCGATCATCCCGACGTTCGACTCTGGGCCCAATCCACCGCAGAAATTGAAGCGAGTCGGCTCGCGAACTCGACATCTGTGTCTCAGGTGTGTAAGACGTGCACGAGGCTGTCCTAATGTCCAGGGATCCTATAGGAACTCAATTTGATTTTCTGACGTCAACTCCGACCGACTATAGAGTAGCGGTACGGAACCTCGTGCAGGATTTCAAAGAGTAACGAAGTGGCTTTAGACGCTGTAAAACGAGGTGGGTCCCATAGCTAGGAATCTAGGATCGTCGGAGAAGCTCCTGAGGCTAGAATCCAAAATTTAGGAGGAAAACTAAACCTCGACAAAAACGAGGTCAACAAATGGACCCCTAATAGGTGTGGTGTGCTTGGCAGGCACACCGCGCGTATTGGCTTTGACCGACGAGATAAACAAAACCAATACAGACTCCTAGGTCGACGACCAAGAAAGAAGTGTAGAGTGAACTGCTAGCTGTTCCCGCTGGGGAATTAGCAAGTGAAGATTCAATCAAAATCAAGTAGTAGAAACTCTCGCTGAGGATTGGGTTGTGGATTTCAGATGTGTATCGAGAATGGGAATCAGTATTTAGGTACTGACCACGATGTGGAAATTGAAATATAGGTAAAATCTGTGGTGAAAGGAAGATAAAGGATGTCATGTTCCATTTAAGGGGGCTTTATACCGATCTCGAAAGATATTAAGAATAGGATGTCATATTCCATTTAAGGGAATCCTATAGCGATCTCGAAAGATATTAAGAATAGGATGTCATGTTCTATTTAAGGGGGTCTTAGACCGATCTCGAAAGATATTGAGAATATGATGTCATGTTCCATTTAAGGGGGTCTTATACCGATCTCAAAGAATATTGAGAATAGGATGTCATATTTCATCTAAGAGGGTCTTAAACCAATCTCGAAAGATATTGAGAATAGGATGTCATGTTCCATTAAAGGGGGTCTTATACCCATCTCGAAAGATATTGAGAATAGGATGCCATGTTTCATTTAAGTGGGTCTTATACCGATCTCGAAAGATATTGAGAATAGGATGCCATGTTACATTTAAAGGGGTCTTATACCGATCTCGAAAGATATTGAGAATAGGATGTCATATTCCATTTAAGGGGATCTTATAAAAATCTCGAAAGATATTGAGAATAGGATATCATATTCCATTTAAGGGGGTCTTATAAAGATATTGAAGTCAGAATATAGGTACTGACCCCGAGAGCAATATGAAAACAGTGTAGAGAGATTGTGGATGTGTCGTGTGATAAGGTTGATAAAGATATGTGGGATTTTGTGAGATTTTGTGCAGAAAGTGAGATTCTGTGGGGATGTGAAGAAAACTAGTGCAGACCAGGATGGTCGCGCTGCGCAAGCAAAGAGTGAGAAATCTCGAGCTCGAGATAAACAAACTCAATAAATTTATTTCCTTTTTTTTGTTTTAATTATCAAAATATCTTTTTCAAAATTTGATTTTTGTTGATTTTTCAAAAGAGCATTTTATTTGAATTTTATTATTCTCAAGTCTTCATTGTTTCGTTCCTTGTTCATTGTATTTAAAAACCAATGCATGGTTCGGTGGCTTTTTATCCATCGCACATAAGGGCAACTGAACAAACAGACAAGACTCTAGAAAAGATTTCATTAATATGCTTCAAACAGGGGTTACAGATTGAACATAGACTAAAGCATCAAAATGGTACAATATGCTGAAAGCATCAAAAGTACATCTGAAAATATCTCGTATCGAGTACATTTCACAAGTTGAACATATCTGGTGCATATCATCATATCTGCTCAGTCAAAAAGAAGTACAAAAAGCTGTCTTCTGTAAGTTTTCCATCTCTGGTGAGGCGAGCTCTTGATCAAGTCGACCTGCTAAGCCACGCTCCAGGACAATAATTCCTTTCGCATGTGCTTAAAGGTGAAGACCTTCTCACAGCTTGCAAGGTAGTAGTTCTTCCAATTCTGGATCTGGACAGAATCCATACGGCATCTTGATGTTATCTATCCTTCTGAAAGTTACAGAAACTCTAGGGTATCGCACTCCTGGAATGCAGTGTTTAGCAATGTCTGATCCATTTCCTTTAAGAACTAGTACTGAACTCACTGGTAGCGGAATCTCCACAGATCCTCTGAACTCGCCAGGGCCAAGAACATCTATTTCTTTTCCAAACAGCATATTGATTTTGTTCATGAAAGAACTGTAAAAAAAGGTCTTACCAAATCATGATGGTCTATGTGCGGGCGAATGCAGTCACCCTCATCGTAGATATTGATGATGCAGCTGTTGGGAATGCAGTCGGCTGGAAGTATGCTCCATCGAACCATCTTATCATTGGAGGTAGCGGATCCACCTCATCATGTCTCAAAATCCCTGGGGGATTCCCTTGTCTGTCCGTGGTGAAATTGTAACAGCAACCACATTTAATGATGATTCTACATTTTCCACGCATCTATCTCTTTGGTTCAGAATATGTCCTTTCCATTAAAAGACCTGC
The DNA here is from genome assembly GCA_022702705.1 of Papilionanthe hookeriana x Papilionanthe teres. Taxonomy (NCBI): domain Eukaryota; kingdom Viridiplantae; phylum Streptophyta; class Magnoliopsida; order Asparagales; family Orchidaceae; genus Papilionanthe; species Papilionanthe hookeriana x Papilionanthe teres. Next base: position 106,659,795 of record CM040426.1, read on the forward strand.
TCGACCCCTGTCTTTTAAGTCGAATTTGCAGCCGAGAATACTCTTTTCGTCGTTTTCGGAGAAAACTCTGGTATACAGCTATAAGCCTTCTAGTATATTGACAAATCTTCCCTGAACTTCTTCATAAAACTTGAATTCTCTTTTCTTTACCTTAACCAGTTTGTCAAGTTCTGCCATAGTGATCCGTGGTAGCTGTCGAGGACGCTCCCTCATTTCAGTGTCAGTAGGGCCCCAAGCTGATGCTAACTCTGTATCCAACCAAATATACGATTCTGTATCCAGCGGAACATGTGATTCTCCTGTTGAATGATCGGTGATCTGTAATCCATCATCTGTGGACATGTACTCCTCCAGAGTATTGTAACGCTCTAGGTGGAGGACGTTGCAGTTTGGGCATTCCACAAATGCCCCTATAGCTGACGTACATACGGGAATCTCTGCGATGCATGTCGGGCAACCCGGGCAAAGATCATCTGGAATATCTGATGTTTCCGGTTCTGTAGCAAACTCGGACTCATCCTCTGTAGCAGGCAAGCTGGAAGAAGTCTCTCTCATGCCTGGCTCGTAAATTTCTCCTTCTGGGATAGGATTAAGCAAGTTTTCTGTTTCTTGTGCCAGTCTTCTTTCTTCACAACAGAAGGCTCTGTGTTTTTGGCAGTTGTCATTTCTGCACTGAATTTTTCGCGACTGTGTATCTGGCAGTCTTTCATCATCAGCGGCAATCAGGCCTCCAGTTGGTGCAGTTATCATGGACGACAGACGACTAGTCCCCTGCATCGGATCTCCTTGTACTATTACTTTCTTCCCCTTCAGCGATGAATCTTTTCTGGTGTTGATCTTTAATAACGACGGTAGCCTCTCTCTCTCTTGATGGCTAACCACACACAGCAGGGGACTTTCATAGTCCACATTGACTTGATTGAAGTCTAGGTCAAAGTCTATGATGCCACCCTATGGTGCCCTTTCTTCGTCAAGTGCGAGATTTAAGCCATCCTTGAAAGCGAAAATCAACCTCTGTCCTGACATTTTCTCTCCAAACGACAGAAAAACATCAGTGAGCTGAAATTTGACAAGAACAAGAACAAAACAAAACGCCTACCTGAGAAGGCTTTAATTTATGCCGGTGAGAATATTATTTTATTTAGTAAAAGTAAAAAAAGAAAGTCGAAGTATGTATTTTCAAAAGTTTTCATTTTATTGAGATTAATTTTATTACAAATTTTTGGACCCGGTCACCGACATTTGGCCCAAATAAATAACCCCAGAATAATCAAGATTTCAAAGTTTCAATTCAAGCGATGTCAAGTTGCATAGTATGTCTTCAAGTATCGTCCGTTGATCGACAGCATGGGTCTTTTGCCTTAAGAATCCACCAGCCGGTAGGCTCCACCTGAATAGACTTTCTCAACAACAAATGGTCCCTCCCAAGTTGGCTCAAATTTCTCACTTATCTTGCGACGCGCAGGAATATGTCTCTTGAGGACGAGAACGAGGTCACCGACTTTGAACGTCCTTGGGCGGACTAACTTGTCGTGAGTTTGTGTCATTCTTATCTGGTAAAGCTCCAAATGTTATTGTGCTTATAGTCACTTTCCTTCGAGACTTTCCAATTCTTCAAGTCTGAGTCTCACACTTTCTTCTGAGTCTTGCACTTTCTTCTGCGGTAAGCTGATTGGCGACAGCGACTCAGAGAGACGGCGTCTGAATTTCTAGAGGTAGCACGGCCTCTGATCCGTATACAAGTGCGTAGGGTGTACATTGGGTTGGAGTCCTGAATGTTGTACGGTAGACCCACAAAGCTTCTAGCAATTTATTATGCCAATCTCTTTTGTTTTCGTCCAGTGTTTTCTTCAAAATTTGTACCAGTGTTTTGTTGAATGCTTCGGCTAAGTCATTTGCTCTGGGATAGTAGATTGTTGAGTACCTTCAATCTATCTCATGTCGCTTGATGAAGCTGTTGATCTTAGTGCTTTTGAAGACTGTTCCATTGTCGGAGATTACTCTGCTTGGAATTTCAAAACGGTAGACTATCTGACTCTTGAAAAAGAGAAGATGTGCTGTGTTGTAACCTTTCGTAACAGCACTGCATCTGCCCATTTAGAGAAGTAATATATATCTGCGAGAATAAATATGTGTCCCTTGGAGGATGGAAGGTCTATCGGACCTATTATGTTTGTGCTCCAACACTCGAACGGACACGAAGCAACAGTTGGGTGCAGCACATTCGAAGGTTGGTGTAAGATCACCCCATGCACTTGCCGTTGGTGACACTTCCTGGCTGTATCCATGCAATTGAACATCATCGCTGGCCAATAATATCCGAGTCTCTTGATCTTCATCTTCATTTTCGGTCCTAACTGGTGAGTACCACATAATCCGGCATGTACCTCTTTGACAATATTATGTGCTTCAGCTCTGCTTAGGCACCGCAGCCACATGTGATCGAACGATCTCCTGTAGAGGATATCTCTTACTAAAGCGTGAGACATAGCACTTCTTGTAATGTGATGTGCTGTTGACTTGTATTTCGGTAACTTTCCAGTTTGCGAATATTCTATAAATGGAATGTGTCAATCCTCGTTGATATCAGCAACTGCAACTGTCATTCCTTCTTCTTCGAACTTCCGTAGATCTTTGAGGTTGATTCGGGACAAAATCTGTTTTCCTTGTACTGTGATGTCGATGGAACCATGCGGGGTACACGCCAATTCCTTTGCAAGTTTTGCTAAAGCATCGGCATAAGCATTATCTTCCCGAGAAATCCGGTAGAAAGTCACATTGGGAATCTGCTCTAGCAGCCTCATTCCGTACTGATGATACTCTGCTAATCTTGGCTTTAAAATCTTATATTGTCCGGGGACTTGCTGAATTATAAGCTGAGAGTCACCGTAGACGACGAAATCTGTTATATCCATTGAGATTGTCAATTTTAATCCGGTGATTAAGGCTTCATACTCTGCTTCGATGTTTGTGCTTAGCTCTGTCAGGTGGTAGGAGAATCTCAGCATACCTTTATCTGGTGTAATGAAAATTAGCACAATTCCTGCTTTTCTTGTATAACTGTTCCTGATCCTTTGTCTTTTCTGACTGACGAAGATCCGTCGAAGTACATCTCCCAGCATTGCGCACTAGAGAATTCCATTTGTAATATCTGCTCATCTGGTAACTCATCATTAAGAGGGGACCCAGCTGGAAGTGGGTGCGCAGCGAGAAAATCTGCTAAAATGTCCCTTGATAGCGCGGAGGGGAACAAAAGTTATATCAAATTATAATAAGATCATCGACCACCTTGCTAAACGTCCGGAAAGTGTTGGTCGGGTCATCAAATATTGCAATGGAAAAACTTTCGAAATCAGGGTTATCTTATGAGAAAGCATGTAGTGTCCAAGCTTTTAGGCGGCGAAAATCAAAGCTAGACAATGCTTCTCAATGGGCGGATACTTTACATCCGTCGGTATTAGACGTCGACTTAAGTAATAAAGTGCATTCGCCTTACCCTCGCCATTGACTTGGGCTAGCAGGGCTCCGAGAGAGTCGTCTAAAGCCAAGGTATAAAGTATCAAAGGTTTTCCCGATATAGGGACTGCCAAAACAGGAGGTGTCATTAAGTACTTCTTAACATCCTCGAAGGCTCGCTGGTATTTCTCTTCCAAAACAAATATTGCGTCTTTTTTAATTAATGCAGCGAAGGGTTGACACCTACCTGAGAGATTAGAAATAAAGCGTCTCGGATATGCCAACTTCTCTTGGGAAGAACGTAGTTGTTTCAAAGTTTTGGGAGGAGGCATTTCCAAGATAGCTTTAATCTTATCCGGGTCGATCTCGATTCCCCGATGACGAACAACAAATCCTAGAAATTTCTCGGAGGTAACGCCAAAGGCGCACTTTAAGGGATTCATCTTGAGATTGTATTGTCGTAACCGTTCGAACACTATCCTTAAATCGTGCAAATGGTCTATCTTCTGTTTGCTTTGGATAACCAAATCATCCACGTAACATTCCACTTGATTGTGAATGAGGTTGTCAAAAATCTTCATCATTGCTCGCTGATAAGCTGTTCTAGCGTTCTTCAACCCAAATGGTATTACTGTATAGCAGAAAATCCTAATAGATTTTCTGAAGGCTGAAAGGGCCGCATCTTCTGGAGTCATTCTGATCTGATTGTATCCTGACGATCCATCCATGAAGGAGAAAGTTTCGTGTGTCGAAGCGATGTCCACCATCATTTCTGGTATCGGCAACGAAACTCATCTTTTGGACATGCTTTATTTAAATCCCTGAAATCGACACATACACGGATTTGTCCATTTTTCTTCTTAATTGTCACAAGTTAGCTAACCATGTGGGGTATTGCTCATCTCTCACAAAGTTAGCATATATTAGTTTCTTCACCTCGGCAATCACTTGCTGCTCTATTTCGAGACGCATCTTTCTTGGAGCCTGTTTTACTAAGGTCATATTTTTTTCTACCCCGAGTTTATGAACTGCAACCTCTGCTAACAGTCATGGCATTTCATCGTAACTCCATGCGAAGCAATCTCCAAATTCTAACAATAACTTTATTAATTCTGTAGATTCTTCCTTATCGAGTAGAGAACTTATGAAGGTTTGTCGGGGCTGCTCCTCGATCCCGAGATTGATTTCTTTTAACTCATCAACTGTTGACTTAATTTCTTCTTCAAATTATGACGGAGCATCTTCTATTAGTTGATCAGAAGAGTCATCCTCAAAATCGAGGCAATCCTCTTCTGATTCACTAGTAACAACCATGCAAAATTCCGAATCATCGACTGGTCCGACTGTACCAAATCCGAGACCCTCTTTCGAGTTAGGAATTCGACTCTTAACATTTCATAATTTTTCAAAGAGTTGCAACTTATCTTTCAGCATCTGTTTAGGCAAATATCTCTGTTGAATTAATTTTTGCATACAAGGCGAAAACTAACCAAAAGATAATTCCATTAATTCATTAGAACTCTTATCCAAATTTACGTGATTTTCAAGACTGGTAGAAGCAGGAACACAGTAAAATTTGATCGGTTTTAAACCAGCACTAGGAACTTCCTTGACCTCTAAACTCTCCACCTTTTGAGGAAAGACCGGAGTAAGGTTCATGGTGTTCACATAGTGGTTTATCCGATCAACATTGTCGCATATTCACTTTTCTCTGTATCTTCTAGAGATATCTCGTACTAAGGTTTCTTCTATTTTTTCATTATTATTTCTTCTTCGAAACTTTCTTCTTCATCGATGTTGATGGTCGGTCTAGTCCATTCAACAATTACATCGACTCCTCTTTATCCACGTCCCCGGTCTCGCTCTCGGGTGTATGGGCTAAAAGAACCTTTATCACTTCGTTGCGAAGAGATAATAATAGACTCTCGAAGCGGAGTTGAATGACCTCTTCTTTGTGACTTTTCTGAATCCTTCACTTTATCTGCCATAACCTAACGAGAGAAAACGGTCTTCTTTAGAGGCAAGTAGTAAGCGGCGTCTTCATGAATGCCAACTTCATGAATTGAAAATGATTGTAAATCTCCTTTGATGCAATATTCTTGTCCTTTTTTTGTAATATGTAATGCATTGATTTAGGGAAGACAGAACCATGTCATGCTCGTGAATCCACAGTCGACCAAGTAGAACATTAAAAGAGGCCTCGGCGTCGATGATATGAAATTTAGCGGTTGTTACTAGCTCTCCAACTTTCATAAGCAATGTAATTGATCTAAGGGCTCTCTCTCCCTTTTGGTTGAATCCTCTTAACATCATCTTATCGGTCGTAAGCTCCTGAGCTTCAATGTCCAAATAGGCCAATGTCCGTAGACTCATCAAGTTGAGGGATGCTCCAGGATCTACCAAAACTCGGGATAATACGAATCTGCCGACGTTAACGGAGATGTAGAGTGGGCGGTTGTGGTTGGCGGTACTGAGTAGCAAATCTTCATCTGTGAAAGTTACCCCTGGCTGTTCTTTTAACGAGCAAACTTCATCCGAGGATGTGCTGGCCAACTGGGCTAAGCAAATATCTGGATCAAGCAGCGCCGAAACCAGAGATTCTCTCATTTCCTTTGACAAGATTAGAGCGTCATAGAGGCTTAGTTTGGCTGGCAACTTCCTCAGATGTGTTAGCACGTTATAATCCACTTTGTTTGAGCTTCTGATTTCCTCTTGGGCACGAGTCTCTTTCAATGCTAGGGTTGGTTCTTCTTGTATAACTGCTTGCTTTTTTTATCCATCGGAGCCGTTTCTGAGGGTAACACTCCCCCTCGTCTCAAATAGACCTTTGTTATCTCTTCTGGTGTTGTGGGTGATCTTTCTGGTGTTGACTCTGAATCAAAAAAGTCCAAGTTAATGGCGATCTGCATCCCTTTACATTCGAGGACTGGCTCGTCACTTCCTGAACTATTGTAGCCGGTGTCGTCGATGTCTTTTTCATTCTGGTTAACGGGTTTATCGGACTTAAGCACGATTTGAGGATCGGTTTGGGAATCGAGATCAAAGCTAGAGTGACCAAAATTAGCCACACTATCAGCAAAAACAGTTAAAACGTAGCCGAAATCATCATCATTATATTTATAATACCCCGTTGGGGCAAAAAGATAATCATACAAGGTCAGAGGTTCGAGGATTTTCTCCCCCGAATCAGAGACAACTAATCGAACAAAGGCAGCCCCTATCCTACCCCTCACGCTATCAGTCTTCGAGACGTCGTTCTTATTTTTCTTCTCAGGTTGCGGTAGTCTTTCTGACGAAACTTCATCTCTGACTAAACAGGTTGTAGACTCTGAATGTCTGCCTGAACTGAAGCGGTCTGAATCTGATGCAATATCTTTCTAGACGACTTGTTCGAAACTGAAGTCCATTCATCTCTTTCTGAGTATGGATCTATTGGCTCAGCCGAAATCATATTTATAGAACCTCTTTCGGATTCTTTTAAATATTCTTTCAGGATTGTTATATTTCCTTTTTTGAGATTCCTCTCGAGCCAATCCTTAAAAACGAAACAATTCTCTATGGTGTGACCGAGCATCCTGTAATACAAGCAATAATTAAGCTGATCCTTCTTATCGACCTCTTCTGGTTTCTTCGGATCCAGTAATCTGAATTCAGATTTCTTCATTAGACTTCTGAACATCTTGAGAACTGCTTCATCTTTGAAGGAATACATCACTTTCCTTCGTTCGGCAATGGACATTTTCTTATTCTCTGTTAAGTATAATCCTCCTTGATGTGCTTGCTGGCTAGGCTGGCCATACTGTTGCGTCTGTTGTTGCTGGTTATGTTGTGATGGTGGTTGGAAACTCTGACAAGAATCTTCTGCATAAATCTTCATTGGTTATTTTCCCTTATCAACCGTTGCTACAGTCCCGGACTTCTCTAATATCCTGGTTGTCCTGGACTTCTCGGCCTTCTCATGAGAATCCATATGCTTGGCTTCTTCTTGCAGATTATTGGCTTTGCTGAGTAATTTCTCGAAAGACTTGATGGTGAGTCCCTTGAGCATGAAAGCTATTGGCCCATGGATGCTCTTGAGCAAGATCTCAATCGCATAATGTTCCTGTAGCTGAGGTTCACACTTCATGCTAAGGTTTCTCCACCTCAAGATATAATCTACTAGAGTCTCGTTAGGCTTTTGTCTTTCAATCACGAGATTTCCAATAGAAACATGGTGCTGCGCTCCGGCAAATCTTTTCACTAACAACTGCTCTAAGTCAAAGAACGTCTTCATTGATCCATTAGGCAATTCGGCGTATCAATCAAATGTTATCCCTCACAAGCTGCTGACAAACTGAAGGCAAAGTAATGCTTCGGTACCTCCGGTATTGCCACAACTGGCTCGGAAATGTGTTATGTGCTGTCTGGGATTTCCAATCCCGTCAAATATCTTAAAGTTCGGTGACACAAAGCCTTTAGGGTAGAGTACGGCATCAAATTCCTCCGGGTAAGGTCTACCCTTCAAAATCAATGCCCCAATCTTAGACTGGGCTATAGCCTCCCTAACTTGTTCAACCATTTGTTTAAATTCTCTCTATGGTATGACACTCAGGGCAGAATCCTTCTTTTGTTGATCATCTCTGTTAGCTGAGACAACTTCCCTCCTTTCATCTATGATCTGTATAATTTCTAGTTGATTGACTTCTGGGAAAGCTGCTTATTGCGATTGAGATTGTCCTTGACCTACAGCCATAACAGTTCTAGCAGCGGTCATCTCTTCCATCATTTTCTCCATTTGAATGATTTGCTCATCCTCAGGAGGACAGTCCTTCGCAGCTCATCCACGACGTTCCCTTCAGTAGGAGGTTGGGAGTCGCGCGCAGATGTAGCGGCTCTGGTTTCGATGACATTAATATCCATACAGTCCTCGTCGAGGTAGTCTCCGAAGTCTTCATTTTCATCATCAACAGGAATTCCTCGTCCCTGGGCTAACTCTGAAATCTCGCTCTTAAGCCTTTCGATCATGCTTTCAATTGTCAACTCTTGTATCATTTTGAGGTCTGGAGGCCTTTGCTGGACATCCTCTGCCTGCGCATCACCTTTACTTGCAATTGTTGTGACCTTGTCGGATACTTCAGATCTCTGCTTTATTCCACAATTCTGTCTTACGGGCTCACCGAAACGTATCGGTGCAGTGACCTTGGGTATCCACACATTTTTCTTTGACAGTGATGCTTAGAGATTAGGTGTCTCAACAAAAACATCGGCATGTCGAAGAAAGCTATGCTCCCCATGGCAAAGACCGGATACTGTATCAGGCAACTTGTTTATCCTTTTTCTTCTGAATTTTAGGAACATCTTTATGGTTGGGAATCAGTAGAACTCTTGGACCCAGACGTGACAACTGGTCGACAACCTACTGGTTTAGTAACGATAGAATTGATAGTGACGGTGGTAACATCAACTTTGCTCTAAACCTGACGGGAATGCGAGGAGGTTAAGCATCAACTTGTGTCTGAGACTGTTTGGCAGATCTGACATTCTTTAGTATTTCTTTCTTCATATGAGGGGATACTGCACATCCTATGTGCTTGAGCAATTCACTGACTGAACAACCTTCTTTGGCATCTAGTCTCTGAAACACTGTACTGACTCGGGTGATAGGAGTAGACTTCTTCCTCTCCTCACCATGTCCATGAGTTGTTGATAACGTAGTGGCAACCTTTTGGATACTCTCGTGTCCATCAGTGTCCGTTAGGGGATGGAACCTACTCCCTTGCAAGAGCGGAGTGGTATCTAACAATCCCAGCTCCTCCGGACGAGAAATCTCATCAACACACATCTCTTCAGAAGTCTGAGCATTAGTAGCCTTGCAAATTTTTCGACTGCGGCTTCTTTGCGACCGAGTTAGTGGCGCAACTCTAGAACGTGATCCAATTTCAAATACTGACGGCAGGACAACAAATCCTTCAGTCTGGTCTTCGACGATCATAACCTCTTTTCCTTTAGCAGAAACGGGAGAAACAGGCTTAGCAGGTGTTGTGGTGGCAGTAGTCTTTTCCTCCTGGTAAGAAGGGAAATCCTGTAGGCAATTCAGGTTGAACTTTGCGGACGTTTACTGGATCTCCGGAGCGGCGACTTTCACTACAAGGAATGGAGTTTTCCCGAGTATGACCTCGAATTCATCAAACCCTGTTCCAAACTTGATGGTAGGAGTGATGTTGCGGGTGTTACGACTCGTCGGCATGTTGCAGGAAAAGGTAAGTATTGGGAACGCCATCACAGAAACTTCAAAAAGAAAACCCAGGGGTTAGTCATTTGTCCAACGCCTCGTAATCATAGTGCAAGCACTACAAATTAACAGAGGTCGATCTGTAGACCGAGTAAGTCTTAATTTAATTGGTGAATTGTTTAAAATGTGAAGGTTTAATTAAAGAGCAAGCGCAGCGTGACACAATTCGATTTAATTTGCAAAATAGCAAATCAAACTCGAAAGGACACAAAAAGAAAAGTAAAGTTTAGGACCCAGTGTGGGACTAACTTTACAACGCACAATGCTCAGATGGAACTAGTCCACCAACACACCTATTGAGGGTCCGACCCCACACAAAGATCAAAAAGTCCTTAATGGCCTCCTGAATCACCCTGTTCAAAAGGCGATTGAACAGACGGTTCCTGAAGTCCAAAAGAGTTGCACGTGCTTACCCAAGAAAGAAATGGGTGAAACATGTCAACGGAAGAAGGGTAATCTCGTCCATAAGGGACATGGACAGACCACCGATGATGAAGATAAGATTTTCTGATTTAAATGGAGAGAGAAGCAAATCCCCAGCGGAGTCGCCAGAAGCTGTCGGCGTTATTTTGGGTGCGGCGTGACCGTAGGAAGCTGTCGGTCGCCGGAATCGAAATCTCGTCGCCCGCTTCGGGAGGACGTTTTAATTTATATATATATATATATATATATATATATATATATATATATATATATATATATATACATAATTTTTAAAAAAATGAAATCAAACTGATACATATTTTCCATAGTTTAAATGAAAGAGCACTAAACCTCAAAACATGTATTTATCCCGGAAGATAAACATAAGACATGAGGGTGAGGCTCGATCAAATAAACTAAGAAATATATGATGTTCGTAATGGTCTGCGAAACCATTTTATTTCGTCGACAAGCTTCCCTATTTAATATAAAGAATTAAATAAGGTTTATTTTAAGCTGGGTTTGGAAAAACTTCCTATAAGGGCAAACCCCTATCGTTAATTACATCTTAAATGACCGAAATCACTTAAGAAAACTCTCGATAAAAATCAGGAAATATTACCTTCAATGAGGTCATCGGACAAAGAGGTGTGAAAGGGGATTGGCTCAAATTTGAAACATTTTATTGTAGAATCCAAAAGAGAAAGAACTAGGAGATGTCATAGATCCGGAGGCGAACCTCGGTGACTTCCCAAGCTATCTTATGGTTTGGCTTGAATTTAATGAAGAAATTATTTAAAGGTTTCATCATGCCAATTTTATTTAATTAGGGCTTACATTTGTGTGAAACGATCACACGAAAAGCCTAGAAGATATGAGGGTTTAGATCGTGACGAACAACCTCGGAATCCTAAAACAAGTTGGGGCTTCTATTGTACATCAGAGCTATACAAATGACCAAAAGAAATTGAAGATTTATGTCGCACTAGGCGAATAACCTCGAAATCCTATGGATTGTTGTTTAATTACTAGGAATTGTGAATTTAGCGAAGATATGTTTTATTATTGAAGATGGTCGTCTTACCTCATATGCTAATCTCAAAGCTTCTTGCCGTGAAGAGTTCAAGTTTTCTAGGGTGGCAAGTTATGATGTCAAATCAGGTGGCCCTATGGTTGTAGTTATCCTAAATACCCTATGAAAGCATGTTTAAAGGTTGTACAGTGTATAGCTGGGTATATAGCACAGGAAAATAGTAAATCATGAAGTAAAGAGTGTGGTACATGTTAAAAAAAAATAGCAAGTACAAAAGTAACATGCTGTCAATATAAACAAACCTGTATACTTGGGAGATTCGTTATTTTCTTAAATGTAGCAAGCTGAAATGCAACATGAAATAAAAGCCAAACGGAAAAAGAAATATCGTCCAGAAAGCTAGAGAAAGAACGGTGAATGACTCACAATAGGAAACTCGAGAAAATAAATAACAAATAAAATCGTTAAAACCTCGAGAAAATCCCCGAAAAAGGATCACGAGTGCTTCACCAAAATCATACGAAAAATTCGAAGAAAACTGCAAGCACTCGGGACGGGCTAGGCTCAGAAACTACGTAGTTATACTCGAGGGTCGTCGAAGGCTACTCAATCACCCGATGTATAGAGCCCGCCACTCAACTAGAAGAGTGTCCTACTAAACCTAACTCAGGAGGGTGTTCCTTAACCCGGTAGTGATAATCAACAAGTGGACAACAAAGTTATAATATGTTTTTAAAAATTTATATTTTTATCATGCATGTGGATTTTAAGCATACAAAAGAGAGTTTGTATCAATTTTGATTGTAATGAAAATATTTTTTGTTGTAAATATGTTCTTATCCAGTCCGTTCTTATCAGTTTTTTGAAAATTACGGTTGTCCACGAGTCAATCACTTCGTCGGGCGTAGGATCACTAACAACCTGATAAAGGTACGGGTGCCCCGCTAGTCTTGTAGCGGTGAATGATACCGTCATCCTACGGTTCACCGGGCCCCTGGAGTGGGTTCTGGTGTCGTAGGATGAGATATCATTCCACTCTCCCACCGGTGTGCCTTTGTCATCAGCACTCTATGCCCCAAAACAAAACGAAAACCAAAAGAGCAAAAGGCGAAGAAAAGGAGACTAACTCACCTCCAAATCCAATTTAAAAACAAGAGGGGCCCGAACGGTAGGAGGATTAATCTAAAACACCCCTAAGCAAGGCTTGAGACATTTCCAAACCTCACAAATTAAACCAAAGAGGAATAATCCAAGAAAGACCTCTACTAGTATTTCTAAACCCCAAATATAGAAATTTTCCAACTCCCAACTTGATTCATAACTTCACATATCACATAAGTGTAAAATACTCCAATAAATCTAAGTAGAAGCTCACGGCCAAGGCAACAGGGGCCAAGGAAGCTCACGGCTAAGGCAACAGGGGCCAAGGCAGCTCACGGCTAAGGCAGAAAGGGTCACGGCCAGGGCAAAAAAACAGGAAAAATATCCCAACATAAAGCTTTTAACACATAAGAAAGTGAATAGATAAGTTCACAAATCTTTCAACTTAGTTCCAATCCTCTCAAGTGAAACATAGGAAAGGTTCCTCAAAAGATAATTCTCAATCACCTCTCCCCATAAGCAAGCCAAGGGGATTCCAAACAATCACAAGGCATAACAACGCTCACCACAAGGCCATAACTACAGCCGAACACAAAACCAGAAGATTGAATCATCATAGGGGTGAAACCAAGCCAACACAAGGCTCAAAACCAAGCTACAATAATGCTGAAATCAAGCCCAGCGCAAAGCTAAAGAAAAGGAACAACAGCAAGGCTAAAACCGAGCCAATACAAGGCCTAAACCAGAGCCACCATAAGGCTGAAATCAAGCCCAGCACAAAGCTAAAGGAAAGGAACCGCAGTAAGGCTAAAACAAAGCCAGTACAAGGCCTAGACCCGAGCCACCATAAGGTTGAAACCAAGCCAATATAAGGCCAAAACAAGCCCAATCCTAAGGGCAAAAAAACTGCAGCTGCCATGAGCCAGAAATCAAGCCACCATAAGGCTAGGATCGAGCTAGGTATAGGGCTGAAAAACTACAGCATCAAGCCTCAAACATACATTTAAAACATTTCAAAATAGTCCACAAAACCTTTCTGAAATCGAAATAAAATCCCCTTTCCAAACCAAAGGTGCATATGAAATGCCAAAATCAAATCCCCAACGGAGGCTAAGATGAATAAAATCAACCCTCCCCACAGCTATCAAGCCAGGAAAGGGAGAGTACATCAAGATATGCTCTCGGGTAAGGGCTAAAGCAGGCCAACCGAGCCCCCTAAACAAGGCCAAAACAAATTCCTCTGAAGTTCTTAAGCAAGGACAAGTACAATACATCAAAATGGGCTCTCGGGTAAGAGCTACAGCAAGCAAACTGAGCCTCTAAACAAGGCCAAAACAAGTCCTGCAAAGCCTTTAAACAAAGATAAACATAATACATCAAAAATAGGCTCTCAGGTAAGGGCTAAAACAAGCAAACCGAGCCCCCAAAACAAAGCTAAAACAGATCCTGCAAAGCCTTTAAAGCAGGAGCACATACAATTCATCAAATTAGGCTCTCGAGTAAGAGCTACAGCAAGCAAACTAAGCCCTTTCAAAGCCAACATCCAGTTCTTTCCAAAGTGAATTACATAAGGGCCAAACTTGAGCCACAACAACATCCTCATGCTTTCAATATATCAAAATATAAGACTACTACATGCCTCAAATAAGAACTAACATAGATTCTTTCTCAATCAATCCTAGCATGCATTTTTTTAGCTAAAGAAAACTTAAGACAATAAAAACCAAAACTTCCATGTGCTTGCAAGACCAAATGAGCCTTCTCAATACCTTATGCTAGATGACCTTAAACGTAAAGCCATATGATACATATCCCAATACGCTTATAAAGAGGAATAGCATGATCTCAAAGCCACATTTTGAACATTTTGAACATTTTGAACCTTGCTTTAAACACAAAGAAGAGAGGGAGATAGTAACATGCCAATATACTCACATCTCCATATTTTACATGCTTTGAGTAATGAAACACCCCCTTAAATCTCAGTATAACAACATACTAGCATGCCACTAGAGCAGGTGAAAAGAAAAACAACCATTTAAGCAAGCAAATGAAACATTCCATGGCACATAAGTGTCCAGCCGATAGACTAAACAGAGAAAAGAAATAGAGCCGGGTAATGTGAAGCAAACCCAAGCCTCACCAAGCAATACTATGTGAAAGAGAAGGGGGAAAAGTGTTACCAGCTAGTGTAAAGCACACAAGAGGAGCAAAGAATCCAAAGTTCAGTCCAGCAACACCTCCCCTCCTCTAAAAATTCGGCCAGCACCGGGGACGCCCTAAATAGGGCTCATTTATCGACTAGTGGGAGGAGAGGGTGCTGAAATTACCTACAGGAGGTAAGCTCAAGTGGGGGAGGACCTGGCAGCAGCGACAAAAATGTTGTAGATAGCAGCAGGTGGCCGCAGGTTCGCACAGGGAAGAGCAGAGGAGAAGACGTCGCAGCCAGGGTTAAGGGATGGGGGCGAGTACGTGCGGCTCGAGGAAGAGAAGGCCGCAGAAGACACACTCAAGTATGGGGAAGGAAGATACGGTTGGGGCGACCTGCTCGTGCGGGAGACTGAAGAAACGAAGTCCCCAATCGTGTGTACAAGAGAGGAGGCGGGCCGATGGAACGGGGAAGGGATTTTAGGGCTTAGGAAATAATAAAAGGGGAGAAATATATGAATATATATAAATAATAGTAATAATAATATAAGTATTATTTTATTATTATTAGAATAATAATATTCGTTTCATAAATTTCATCCCCAATAGGCTATCGTCGCAAAACGAGGGTCTATTTTAGGTAAAATCGACGTTCCGGACGCATCGGCGCAGTCAATTTCGTCATCCGGGGTATGTTCGGACAACCTCGACGACGGTCGCGTCGAAAATGCGTCAAATCTGGCCCTTTCTGAAATTCTGACTTTCATGTCGATCATCCTAGCGTTCTGACTCCAGTTCCAATTCACTGCAGAGAAATTGAATGCGTCGACGCCGCGAACTCAGAATTTGTGCGTCCAGGTGTGTAAGACGTGCACGAGGCTGTCCTAATGTCCAGGGATTCTATAGGGACTCAATTTGAATTCCTGACGTCAACTCCGACCGGCTATAGACTAGCGGTATGGAATCTCGTGCAAGATTTCAAAGAGTGAAGTGGATTCAGACGCTCTAAAACGACGAGGTGGGTCCCATATCTAGGAATCTAGGATCGTCGGGGAAGCTCCTAAGGCTAGAATCCAAAATCTAGGAGGAAAACTTAACCTCGACAAAAACGAGATCAACAAATATTTGACTTTTACCCAATTAGAAGACATGATATCATGCAATGCAATAGAAGCAACATGATCTTTGTTATTGTTTATGGGAAATAGCCCCATGAAAAAAAAAAATCTATTAAACTCATGGCATATGAGATTTTGGTATCACATCAAAGAAGATGAAAGCTTAACAAATATTTTAATTTGAAGCTCTAGAAAAAAAAAATCCACTAATTATATATTCCTTTATGAAATAGACTGAAAATAACACAATACAGAAATTGAAAGTCATTCTAATATTAATATTGACAAAAGTTAATGATGATAGAACATGACAAAAAAGAACCACCAAAAAAAAAATCAAATGATCTTCAATTCAAACACATCAATCTTTTAATTTTCAGTTCCAAAATTATTTATCTTGACTAATAAAGGTAATAACAAACCTTGAATTTGGCTATGCTGCTTCAAGACTATCCAACTTCATAGTAATTATAAAGAATAAAGCATATTATCACTCATGAATATATGACTTTTACCCAATTAGAAGACATGATATCATGCAATGCAATAGAAGCAACATGATCATTGTTAGTGTTTATGGGAAATAGCCCTATGAAAAAGAAATCTATTAAACTCATGGCATATGAGATTTTTGTATCACATCAAAGAAGATGAAAGCTTAACAAACATTTTAATTTGAAGCTCTAGAAAAATACAATCCACTAATTATATATTCCTTTATGCAATAGACTGCAAATAACACAATACAGAAATTGAAAGTCACTTTAATATTGAATTGACAAAAGCTAATGATGATAGAACATAAAAAAAAAGAACCAAAAAAAAATCAAATGACCCTAATTAACCTGTAACAATGCCACCTTGCAATGCACATAAACAATACCACAATAGTAAGGTAAATAGTTGTTGGAACAGTACCACTAGCGCTGCTTTGTAAAATTCAGTAAGAACTACTAGCATCTTCCCCATAGAATCATGTTCAGCACAACCATGTCTTAATGTGAGGATCCATTTTATATAAATTAAATGTTAGTGGATAAGTTCTGCATGCAAAGAACGAAGTTTTAAAATGGTATGTGCATGGATGTGATACCCTTCGCGGCGCATAAACAAGATATATATATCATTTGAACCATATATTAATATAAAAAGACATCTTATAATGCAAGGCTTGTGGAGGGGTTGGTAGAGTCTTCTCTCCAACTAAAACACATAAGTTCGAAGCACACACTGACCACTAATTTCTAACCTGGTACCAGTAAGAGCTCAATTTCTTTCAAAAAAGATGACATTTTTTATTACGCATAGTTATGATTACTTTTTTGCATGAATTAGAATTTAGGTAATATATTTAGATATTGGCTCTGATAAAGCGTACCTTGACTTTGTCTGGCCTAAGGAAAATACCGTGTTGTGGAGGGCATTCAAAATAACGCTTACCTTTAATCCTGCATAATTTTCAGAGTGGTCAAATAGAAG
Organism: Papilionanthe hookeriana x Papilionanthe teres; assembly: GCA_022702705.1. Classification (NCBI taxonomy): domain Eukaryota; kingdom Viridiplantae; phylum Streptophyta; class Magnoliopsida; order Asparagales; family Orchidaceae; genus Papilionanthe; species Papilionanthe hookeriana x Papilionanthe teres. The sequence goes on from CM040426.1 coordinate 106,676,824, forward strand.
AAATGATGAAACTACTGAGCGTTAAAATTCCAATGGCTAAACCAGATTTTATCCCTTTTGAGGGGGTATTCTAATTTTTTTACGTTTCTTTTTTTTGTAGTTTATTTATTTATTTAAATGTATACTATGCTTTCTTTACATAAAGAACATGCCAGACATCCACGTAAAAATTTTAAGACATTTGCATTGATTTTAGGGCAAGCAAAAATAATAAACTGTTTTTGCAAAACTTCCAGTAATAAATTTAGTCCAAAGCGACATAAGATTTGCTCTCATATATAGGTTAGCACTAAAGATTGATTGCTAATTTGTATGTTGAACGCCTTAAAAAAAACTCCAGTTAGTAAATGGTTAAAAAGGTAGGTTCTCATACATTTCAAACAGAAAAAGGTAGGTTCTCACAGAGAAAAAGCTAGGCCTTTTAGGTAGAGGCAACTAATTAAAGCTAACACATAGTATCATTGACTTGAGACCAAACATGCAATAATCATTAATTTTCTCTTGATTTTATTAAATCATAAATAAATGAATTAAGTCCATCACAAGATTATCGCTTGGTGGATGATAGAATAGAAACATCATTTACAAGAGTCAAAGGTTAAAGCTCTAGTGGATACATGCGCTGAAATTGCGAAAGTACAATTGGAGACAAAATCTTACTTCGGTGGGAAACTATGAATGTGATGAACACACCTAAATGAATGGATCTATAATGTGCCAAGTAAAGAGAGTCGCATGGAACCACTTGAAAGTGCTTGGAGAATATTAGATGTGATATATAGTTTTTGATGGAGATCCTAGGCTAAACAAAGACTAGGTCAGGACATCTAATTTTTAGCCGATTTTGATTAGTCTTAAAATATTTAATTGACAAATGGTTATGATGTTTCTTGGGGAACTGAAGAGACTTGAAATTACTAGTAGCGTGTGTAACATACAAATCTTGAGTTTTTGTGCGAATCCAGGGGGTATGAAAGGTGATAGAATTGAGAGAGTAAGACTTGATCAAAGGGTGCCACAATTTGGTCTGCTCTTGCAATGATGCTTCGCAAATTTTTTACTTCTACAAGAGAGGGAGAATACCAATAAAATGGTGCTGGAAATATTGGAAAAAGAGCATTATAAGGCGGAGATAGATATGTATGGACAAGATATAAGGAGACATACCTAGGGATTCTACCAAAAACTCCAATGAAGTTAGCCACCAAGAACACAAGTCAAGAGAGTTAACCACAAAGCAACTACCTTGGAGATTGGAATCTCAAATTTTTATCAAAGTCCCTAAAGTTCTTTTTCATTCATCAGATCAAAGGTTTAATCATTACATCACATTATAAAGCTTGAAATTTATTAAAAATAAAAAGAAAAAAAAATCAAACCAAAAGAAGCAAATAATAAAGTAGTGTAACCATTTCAATTCCACTCTCAATTAAAAATGTTCAGTTAGTTGAAGGAGTTCATATTTAATTAAACAAAAACTTTTACAGAAAACATTTAAATAATTTTTTGATTTATTTTCACTAATTATAATATTTTTAACAAAAATTCTCAAAGGAGAAAAGTTGAAAAAAAGTCAGACAGTGCCTAGGCGCTCAGTCAACATTACAATGTCATCAAAAGCAAAACTGATCAAGGAAAGAGAAAATGGCAATGAGCGCTAAAAAGGTAGCATTGCAAATATGGAGCATTGATGTCAACTCTACGGCGCCGTTATGCTAGAAAGCAGAAAATATTCAGAAACCTGAGTTTAGTGTTTCGGTGTTGATTTATGATATCAAAAGACTAGGGAAGGAGCTATTTAAAGTATCAAGATACGGACCTTGACCTAGCAATGCAATATATTGGAGTGCCTCAGTGTTAAAGAGAGCATAAATTCAAGGTAAAAGGCAGAGAGTTTAAGCCTAATGGAGTATTTGGTAGCGCCTTATTAGCAGGATTTATGGTCGGATTTACTATATCCAACCAAATATAAAAAATTGCAAGTTCCATGGATTTATGAAATTTTGGATTAAAATCCAATTTTAAGTTCGATCGATGTTAAGCCAGGATTTAATAAATCCAGCAAGGGGGTAGATTTAATAAATCCCACTAACGCTAAATCCTGTCTAAAGCCAAACACCCTTGAAATGTTGAAATTGGCACTGCAGAGCTACAAGCAGCACATCAATACTACTTGATACAACGCCACAGTGCGACAACATGACTACTCACATTTGAAGAAGTTTATGAGACAGATTGGATCTCTTGTGGGGGAGTTTAGCAAGTTATTAATACGGGATCAAGCGCTGACAATATAGAGAGTGTAAGGGAGACTTAGAGAGGAGGATAGAGACAATGAGTGCGAGAATGAGGAGAAAAAGTGAACCTAGAGAAGAAAAGCACACGCGAACAAGAGGTGAAGATGGCTCAGAGAGAAAATTTGTATGATTATCGGGTTCTATCTATCTTACCTTTGTATTTATTTTTTATTCTTTTAAACAATTAAGTGTTATTTTTGTGTTCTTCACTTCAAAAACATAAACTAATTACATAAAATCTAAGTTTGTGAGTAATTATATAATATTTTTGTTTTATCGGAATTGTCCAACTAAAAGCTAATGTAAGTCCTTCATCATGTATGTATAGGATATCAATAGAAGATATTTATAACTATAAGCTACTTCACAAAGAATGATGAATCCAATAATACAATAAATTGTGAAGAAAAAAGATTTTAAAAAAGAAATGTTGGCATTATTTATCCTATTACAGGTAGTTCATGGGAATCATGGGAGACTCATACATATTGTGTATCGAAAAAAAGTGGAAACAATAATAGTGGTGAATGTTAAAAATCAATTAATTCATACAAAAATAATAACAAGGTGGAAATTTTGTATTGATTATAAAAAGTTGAATAAAAAATAAAAAAATTATTTTTATTACCCTTTATTAATAAAATATTTGATAGGTTGACAGAACAGTAATTTTATTACTTCTTAAATAAATTACTCAGTTTATAAGTAAATTCCTATAGAGCTTGATGACAAAAACAAAATAACATTCACTAATCCTTATAAAACTCTTATTTTTAAATGAATGTCCTTTAGACTTTACAATATCACTACTACTTTTCAAAGATGCATTATGTCAATTTCTTTATGCAATCTAGTTTCTCTAGATAATTTTTTCGTGTTTGAAACTTCTTTTACTAGCTATCTTGAACATTCTTCTTTGGTTTTAAAGGGATGTGAAAAGATTAGCGAATGTTTAAACTGAGAAAAATATGAATTTATAGTTATAGAGAGCATAGTTCTAGAGCTTATAATTTCATAACAAGGAAGATAAGTAAACAAGACTAAAATCAAGATACAAAATAATTTCTATCACCAACTTTAGTTAAGAAAATTAAGAGTTTTTAATACATGCAAAATTTTATAAAAGATTTAGACTTCTCTAAAATAACCAAAATTTTATGCCACCTGCTAGAGACAACATAGGAATTCAATCATGAATGCATGAAAGCTTTTGAAACATTAAATAAAAAACAAATCACTACACCTATCATAATAGCATCTGATAGGAATCATCTTTTTAAACTCATGTAATGTTAATGATGACACTCAAGCTTGTATTGTGGCAAACAAAAGACAATTTTTTTATGTAATTTATTATGTTAGTAAAAATTTAAATGAGACTCAAAAGAAATAATGCAGCTAAAAAAAATTAACTAGCAATAGTCGTAGCCTTTGACAAATTCAAGTCTTACTTGATTAGGATCAGAGAAATTATTTATACAGATCATTCTATAGTTAAATATCATATAACTAAGAAGGATGCTAAATCTACAATCCATTAATTTTTTTTAAAAATGTTGTAAACCCAACAAGAAAATATTGGTGTTGATGCTTTTTGGGCATATAGAACATTTAAAACTCCTATTGAAATGTATCTATATGAGTTGGTACTTGGAAAAGCTTGTCGTCTATCTCTATAATTAGAAAATATGGCATATTGAGCGAATAAAGAGTTAAACTTTAACAGAAAGGATTCATAAGAAGAAAAAAAACTACCACAATCAAATTAATTTGATGAAATTAGATTAAGAACATATAAGAATGCATGATATTTAAGAAACAAATTAAAAGATTGCATGATCAAAATTTTGTTAAGAAATAATTAAAACCTGAACAAGAAGTTTCGTTATTCGATTTCAAGTTAAGATGATTATGAACTTTTATAGTAGTTAAAGTTTTTCTATATTGAGTAGTTGATATGCAATATAAGAATAATACCCATATTAAGGAAGTGAACAAAATGAGGCTAAAAAAACATTGGAGTGGAGGTGAATAGAAATAAAACCCTATCAATTTGGTTCATCTTAAATAAGAATTTGGTATAGTCAAACTAAGGGAAATAAAATAAATAGGATAAATTACATACATAGCACCTGAAACATCGCTATTTACAAATCTAGCACCCTCTTTCGTCCATTTTTTGTTAAATAATTAAAACCTGAACAAGAAGTTTCATTATTCGATTTCAAGTTAAGATGATTATGAACTTTTATAGTAGTTAAAGTTTTTCTATATTGGGTAGTTGATATGCAATATAAGAATAATACCCATATTAAGGAAGTGAACAAAATGAGGCTAAAAAAACATTGGAGTGGAGGTGAATAGAAATAAAACCCTATCAATTTGGTTCATCTTAAATAAGAATTTGGTATAGTCAAACAAAGGGAAATAAAATAAATAGGATAAATTACATACATAGCACCTGACACATCGCTATTTACAAATCTAGCACCCTCTTTCGTCCATTTTTTAAATTCTCTCAAATATCAAAATTCATAATAAGACACAAGCCCATACTGTTCATTTTTATCAAATTCTCAATGGTCTGATTGTGGCACGCCTAATCATAAAAATCACTTGGGTGCTAGATTTTGTAAAAAGCAATATTTCGATATATGTATTTACCCAACTAAAAATTGTTTAGGAGGCAACCCAATGTTTGTTTTATAAAATTTGCAGTATGGCTTATAGCAATGTGTGTGTTGTATTTCATACGAAAACATGAAAAATAAAATTATATTTGCATTGCAGGTTGCATCACCGCAACACCGAGTATTTTGTGATGTGTATTGATGGTTAGTGCCTTGGCTTTAGTTATTACTGCATAGTGTTGAATATTTTCATTTATATTGTATTTCATGTGGATAGTGCTGAAATGTTGATTGTTTAGTATTGCAGCACTTATTCATAGCGCATCAGAGCCCTTGATATAGTGTTGTGACAATGTATCCGTGTATCGTATGTTTGTGAGTAGCATGTAGTGCTTGTCTGTCTACGTTGTGGCTCTGGTTTCTAGTTTGTGAATTATATATTGGTGTATTTGTGAAGTGTAGTTTTGTCATTTTGCAGGAATAGGGAGGCAGACTTTGACTTTTTTCGATCAAAGTACCTAGAGGCTGACTTTAACTTTTCCAATCGAAGTGCCGAGGCGTTATCTTAAACATTCCAATCAAAATGATTGTCGGACAACTAACTTGTAAATTTTTATGAAACAAAATATTAGACATAGTCCTTAAACCTTGAAGGAAAGTATCGCGAGGCAATCTTAATTGTTTTAGTCTAAGATGCACATACGAACATGGGACATGCTTAATTTTAAAAATATAGGACAATAGCATATCTTTAATGTGTGTGTTAAAATAATATATATTAATCTCATAAAAAAATAAACATGAAATAAATAAAAAAATCCTAACATTACAAGTATATACAAATAATGATATTTAAAAATAAAAATGATTATCATATTATTTTTAAATCAAGACAATAGGTAAAAATTAAAAAATTATGATAATAGTAAGTAAAATAATAAATAACAAAAGTTATTAAAATAAAAGAAATAAGATCAATAATAAAGTTTGAGAATATTAAATAAAAATTAAGCATAAATTACTTGGTACAACATAAATCATCAATCTAATATTTTATCATATGTTTTGTTATTTTTTATAGCACTTAAATTTAATTGTTAAGGATAACTCTATTAGTCACGTGTCAGGTATTTTTATTTTTTTAATTAGACATGCATCATGTGTCTAAAGTGTGTCGCACGCGTGTCTGTGTCCAACGAGTGTCACGTACTATACACATTTATGTGAGGTATTAGTGCCATCATAGATTTTAATGGTTTGAGTAGCATTTTGGTATAAAAATTAATGAACCGTGAACTTGTTTATCGAATTCATCACTCTTTTTATCATTTTCACTACCAAACAGAGTGTCTAAGCATTATTGCGTTAGCATGGTGCTAAAATACCAATGTGTTTAGCACCGTAGAGCTTAAATATCCGAGACTTTAGCATCACAGCACTATGTTTGCTAGAGCCCCGATGTTATTTATGTTTATAAATAAACCCAAATAATAAAGAGTTTAGCACCGTAAAGCGTAAATAACCAAGAGTTTAGCATCGCAGCACTATGTTTGCTAGCTCCCCGGCGTTATTTACGTTTATAAATAAATCCTACTATATTTCATTTTCATTGGCCTAGATCTAAGTGTTGGCTGAGCAAAGAAACCTTTTTGAGACTAGAAATTCAAGTTAAATCTAATTCTTTTCCCTTTATTTACCCAAAATTATAAGTGTCCAATAAAATTTACATGAAGAAGAAAAGAAATAAAAAAATATTAAAATTCTAAGACGTTTGTAAGTAGTGGTGTAGGGAAAAGATATGAACAACCTATTACTAAAACGAACCTAATCCCTGAGAAAGATTTTCTTAGTCTTAAGGGTAGAATAGAGAGTATATTGCCTGTCAGGGATAGGATAAACATACAGAGAAACTGAAAACAGCTATATATCTTATAGTGAGATTTTTAAATTAATCTCAAAGAAGACCAAAATTTTAGTCTTTGTAAGAGAAAAATGTATAAGCTTCGATAATACTTAATGACTGCGGCCTTCTATAATTGGCTTCCTGATTTTGATGAAATTTTTAGTTTTTTCACTAGGCCAGAGTCTCAAGTCCAATAAGAAATGAGGGGAGATAAACTAGTGAATTTTCATGCCTCAGGTATGACTGATGAGGAAAAACCTTGCACTCTCTCATTTCTGTCAAACTGAAATATTAGTGAGATTACTAAGGATATCATATTTTAAATTATGTTATTAAAAAAAATTCTATAAATATAGATAAAATAATACAAAATTTTATCTAAAATATGTTAAAGGGCGGCACATCTATAGGTAACTTTGTGTTCAGGCAAAAGTTTTAAAATACCTCCTAGGACCATTGCTGAGCAAGTACAGGAGTTAAGAAAGCAAGTGGATGGCTTGCAAAGGACTGCAAATGTGGGACTCAGGTGACAATAAGAAATGAGAACCAAATTTGATCATTAAATGACAATATGCATATATGGCATTACAACTCAACATTGGCCAATATGTTCATGAACTGCCAACTAAATGTTGACCCAAACAAGGTTTTCTACCTTGAAACACGAAAATTTCAGCCCTATGTCGGACCCAGCCACACCAGTAGATGAAGCATAGGAAGAAAGATCTGAGAAGAGTTTTTATTTTTTAATTAAGGAGTTCTTGTCATTATATTATAATTTTTAATTTCTAGAAATTTTGAGTTTGGGAAAGATGTTTGTTCTGATAGAATTATGCTATCATATATATTTTATTAATTTTTTTATTATGTTTTGATGTATTATGGTCAGCATTGAGCTGCTAAATCTGTAGCTAATACGTTTTTTTAGTTATATTTTGTCTTACGTAATTATGTTTCATTATTGTGATTTGATTTAATATTTGGTCAATACTAGCTTAAAACTAAAAGAAATTTAAATTAGGCTTGCATTAAATTATAAGTAATGAAAAATACGATATCACCAAAATACTTGGACTTCTTATAAATACTAATAATTTCTATGAAAGAAACATTCTTTAAAACACATGTACACCTAATTGACTTGAATTGAATTTAGTTAGTTGACAGATTACAAATTTAAACCATTAACATTTTTTATAACATAATTAATATAAGTATCAATTGATATGTAATAAATGAAGTAGGAATTTGTTACAATACTTTAATATGTGTGTGTGAGTGTGTATAAAAAAAAAAAAAAAGAAAGAAAAAAAAAGGAGAAAAAATCTTTGAAGATAAAAAAAAGGAGAAAAATTCTTTGAAGCTATGTATTCAATTAAAAATTGTTAACAAACATTCTTATATATTTTAATAATCAAAGGCTTATCAAATTTAGACTAATAATATTATATTCAAGAGAGAAAATTTTAATTCTGATTATTTCCATGACTTGATGATTAAATTATATACAAATTGACTAATTAAATCATGAAAAATCAATTTGAACACTAACAATCACTGAAAAAAGTTATGGGCAATAAGAATATTAATTGAAGTAAGAATTTAGACTAATATTAGTGAATTATTTATTCATGATTAATAGTAATGGATGAAAAAGCAAATTTTTATCTATTTTTATTGTTTAATGCTATTTAAATTTCAAGATAACTGTTATCAAATGCGTAGAGTATATGACAATATTACATTGAGGACAAGCAATAATTTGAGATTAGAAATATTTCTTAGGTGAGTTGAATAAAATAATTAATAATATTTTTTGTTCAAAATTTATATTATTTTCGTATTTTATTATCATTAATTAGATTATCTTTTATAGCAATTCTCATAAGAGAAGAAATGAAACAAAGATCAAAAAAAGTCAAAACAATGCTAGGTGCTACTTCCAACAATGTCGCAGCACCATATGGAGCAGAAAATAGTGAAAGAAATATAAAGCTTGATGTTTGAGTGTTGGAAAACTAATGTCGCAACACTAAACATGGTGCCTCAACGCCAACTCTACAATGCTAAAATGCAAGAAGAAGCTCTATTTTCCCTTGATCTTCTTCTCTTAATGAGGCCATCATGGCATTTGATCTCCCTTGAACTCTCGATCTTGATCAAGTAGCAAGGCCATGAAAAATTTGCAGCTTGATGTTATACATCATTGTCTGATGGGCAAGATCATAGATCCCATTATTCAGTTTTCCTCACTCTAAGGCTGTAAGTCCCACCTATGAACATTCCCCGCTCTAAGGATTACACATCCTAAATCCAAATATAGAATTATAAGCCCTAGTCACTAGTCAAATTAGCATCAAACACAGATGTGAGGCAACTTCAAAACCATACATCTTCTATGATAGTGTTATAAGCCTCGCTTTTAGGCATCAACATCAATGAAACTATAATCTCCACTCTAAAGCTTCCTTTAAACCCAGTGTTGAAAGTTGCGACAATTGCCTATTTCAACATATAAGCTTTAACCATCAGTCAAGCCATTGTAACCCATATTAAACGACCTCCAAATACATATTTGATCCTCCCTCACACTTAGGGTGTAACTCCCACTTATGAGTTTCTTTTTTATCAAAGTCGTAAGTCCCAAACCCTAATTAAATCTGTATCAACATTAAAATGTGACAATCAAACATTACTCTCAAGCATGTCATTTCGTAAGCTTAAGACTTATAAAACAAATAGGGGCATTCCTGTGGTATATAAAACCCTGCTTTTTGAAATGAATCGTTGGGTCAATTCATGTTTGACCGCATAAAGCCTAAAAGTGTTGTGAATTCCTAATATACCTTAGTTGACCTCATTTTTATAAGGTCGTTCTTTCCTCTTAATAGAACCTAGGATCTAGCCTTAAGTTTTTCAGTGCTAGGACCCACAACTTTTAGAAATTCAAGCCACTTCCTGTTTCACTTGTTGCGTCTCACATGGATAGTCTCAAACTATCACCATTTGATCGAGTGGTTATGTTCATGAATCATCATCATTTGGTCGAGTGGTTAAGGACCACCATGCAGAGACTCGGAGAGAATTACTATAGGGATCGGGAAAGCCCTAAGAAAACCCATATTGTTCGTGTTGGTTGCACGGAAAAATACGCAAATTATTACTTGAATTCGACACGCAAATCGATAAAATTATCCGGACTACCTCAAATGACGAAACGGACTGTGCTGGTGCGTTCAGGGGGTCGATCTTACCTGGGGGAGACATCCAGTTTGCTATGATTTCATGCACGAGCAAATAGTGCACGAATCGGGAAATTATAATATTAAATATTATAAAATTAATATAAAAAAGGACATTTTCATTTCTCCTTAAATCCCTAATCACCCTCGCCTCTCTCTCGCGCTCGATCCAATCGCTCGAGGGCTCCCAGGCTCGCGCGGCATTCCTCCCGCTCGCTCTACATTTTGATCGGGCTGGCTCGCCTCATCGGGAAATTATAATATTAAATATTATAAAATTAATATAAAAAGGACATTTTCATTTCTCCTTAAATCCCTAATCACCCTCGCCTCTCTCTCGCGCTCGATCCAATCGCTCGAGGGCTCCCATGCTCGTGCGGCATTCCTCCCGCTCGCTCTGCATTTTGATCGGGCTGGCTCGCCTCTTGTGTCGCGTGAGCCCTAGCTCTCCCGCCTACAATCCTTCGCGAGCGAGACCCGTGGCTCGCCCCCCTCGAGCCCCACTCGACCGAGCGTCTCGCCAATCGCAAGGCCTCACCTGTCCAACAGTTCCTCAGCTCGATGCCGCCTCACTCTCTTCATCCCTAAATGCGCCTGTTGCCTCATTTGATCGCATCATCGTGGTAGGTGGCGCCTCCTCTTCTTCTTTGCCTTTTAAAAAAAACTCTAGTCGGGGTGAGATTTGGTTGATGGAAACTGTTGAGGGGAGGTGTTACCGATTTCTTTTGTGATTGCTTGGTCGGTTCTTCCTCAGTATCTTGGGTCTTTTTGAAGTGACGCCTCCCTTCTCGTTCCCTTGGCTTATGGTTAGCTGGAGTTTTCCTGTTAAAATTTTGGCTTGTTGTCGTGTCTATTATCGAGCAAGTAATCCCTCCCCTTTCTTCTAATTTCTTACAAAGTCTCTTATTCAGTTGAAGATTCCTGAATGGAACTCAATGCAGTCCTCATTCGGACTAAATCATCTTTGTCAAATAGATGATATTGTTGGAATATGTGGCAAAATGCTAAAACAAAAAAAATAATAATAATTTTCTGTTATTTTTTTTAGGTGGTGGGAGGAAAGTAAGGCTCAATCTTAAGATAAGCAAATGTTATTGTGGCCTGGTTTTGGTTCTACATTTAAGACAGCAATAATCTTTAAAATGTTCTTTCAAAAGCTCTCATTCAAGTCAGAATTTGGAATACCACGAATTATCTTTGTTGTTAAGGGAAAATCCGAAAGCTTTAGGTATGTGTTACTTGCAAAAATCTGAAAGCTTTAGGTGTGTTTTACTAGTAAAAAATCTGAAAGCTTTAGGTGGGTTACTTAGAAAAATCTGACATTTTCGATGTTACATTTGCAAAATTTTGAAGGCTTCAATGCTTTACATCTTACGAAATCTGAAAGTTTCCATGTTTCATTTGGAAAGTCTGGAAAAATTTGATGCTTTACCATTTACAAAAATCTGAATTTTTCAATGTTACATTTGCAAAGTTTTAAAAGCTTCAATGCTTTGTCTTTTACAAAAATCTAAAATTTTCAATGTTACATTTACAAAGTTTGGAGAGCTTCAATGCTTTACCTTTTACAAAAATCTGAAATTTTTGATGTTACATTTGCAAAATTTGGAAAGCTTCGATGCTTAAGGCATGCATATTCGGGAAGTGCATGTACATGAATATAATGTTCTGGGAGCTTTCTTACTCTTTACTTGCTCCCTATGTGTCATGGTTTTGCTGAAATATATGTAGGCATGTCTGGAATTTTACATTGGCAATTTTAAAATGATGCTTTAGGAGCTTTCTTACTCTTTACTTGCTCCCTATGTTTCATGATTTCTGCTGAAATATATGCAGGCATGGCTGAAATTTTACATTGGCAATTTTAAGATAATGTTTTGGGGTTTCATTTGCCCCTTACTTGCCCCTTTACTTTGTTGTTCTTGCCGGAACATCTTTAAGTATGACCAAAGTTCTCTATTGGCATGTTTGGAGTGACTTTTGAAGCTCTCTTTGCTCCTTACTCTTTACTTCATTGAAGTGGAAAATAATGTTTTTGTGGCACATTTGGACTAATATGGATGTTATTCGAAAAGTTTTAAAATGTCTCTCTTTTGGGGTTCGTTTTTCTATCATATGGAGGATTAAATGCCATATTTTCTAGCATTTCTTGATGATTTTATCTATTTTTTTAGCACAGTTTGGACTAATATGGATGTTATTCGGAAAGGTTTAAAATGTCTCTCTTTTGGGGTTCGTTTTCCTATTATTTAGAAGGATTAAATGTCATATTTTCTAGCTTATCTTGATGGTTTTGCCTACTGTTTATTAGCTGATTTGGAGGGTTTTTCTTAACGTTTTTATGGCACATTTTGGACTGATATGGATGTTATTCGGAAAGGTTTAAAATGTCTCTCTTGGGGCTCGTTCGTCTATTGTTTGGAAGGATTAAATGTCATATTTTCTAACTTATATTGAGGGCATTACCTATTGATTTGGAGTCGGTTTGTTAACTGATTTTGGAGGGTTTACACATTGTTTTGGGCTGGGTTTTCCAGCTGATTTTGGGATATTTAAAATTGATGTTTTAGGTTTACATGAGAGCTGTTTGGGAAATTTAAAATTGTTGTTTGGGGCATTTTCAAATGTTGTTTGAAGTGCTTTAAACTGTTTTTTTGTGGGCTGATTTTGGAGCGGTTTTGACAGCATTTTGGCACTGTTTTGACACTATTTTGACACTGCTTTGAGATGCTTTTGTTGATCGATTTGAGGCATTTTATACACAATTTTGTGGTACTTTTGTGGGCTGATTTCGGAGCAGTTTGGGTACTGTTTTGGGTATTTTTGACATTGCTTTAGGTTTTGCCCACTTTTACTTTGATTTTTGGAAGCGATAGTCTTTTTTTCCTCTCCCGTCATTTTGTTTTTTATTTCTTTTTTCTTGCTAAATGGTTAAGTCAAAAATGAGAATTTCTGATTTAATTATTTGGAAGACATTTAGAGACATTCGAGGATTAGTTGGAAAAATACTTAACTGAGGATAGAATACCTTAAATCACTTCAAGCACAAGTCAAAGTGTAGGCTTCCTAGATTTTTAGGAGCACACCCTAGGTGAGAGCCCATCCACCTAATCCTCAGTGTAGGTTTCATAGATTTTAAGAGCACACCTTAGGTGAGAGCCCATCCATCTAATCCTCAGTGTAGGCCTCTTAGATTTTAGGAGCATACCTTAAGTGAGAACCCATTCATCTAATCCTCAGTGTAAGCTTCCAAGATTTTAGGAGCACTCTCTAGGTGAGAGCCCATCTACCTAACCACATTATAGGCTTCCTAGATTTTAAGAGCATATCTTAGATAAGAGCCCATCTACCTAATCCACAGTATATGCTTCCTAGATTTTAGGAACACACCCTAAATGAGAGTCCATCTACCTAATCCACAGTGTAGGCTTCTTAGATTTTAGGGGCACACCCTAGGTGAGACTTCATCCACCTAATTTTCAAATAATGAAGCTCGACACTCGATCATAATTCACAAACGGATTAAAACACTAGACATGAGGATGCACTGAGAAGTTTTGTTAATTAAATCAATTGTGAAATTCTCATCATGACTTAACCTAATTGGGGACATTCTAATGTCACATATAAATCACCTCCCCTTAGTCCTTTATACGTGACATTGCGTTTTGTTTTATTCGTTTGTGTCTTTTTCCTACGATTTTCCCTGATTTTTCGTGGGTCACTTGTGTTTCTCCTCGAGTCTTACATATATGTCAATATGTGCTTACTTTCACCTATTAAACTCCCTATTTTACTTGCTCACTTGTATTTGTCAACGCTAATCCCATTTACAGGAACAGCAATTAAAAAAACAAAAAAAGGTACCCAAAGTTTACAGTACATTTATAGCGCTTTACTATATTTCCTTTGACTGCTGAATTTTACTGTACATTCTTACATCATATCCTGCTTACACATGTCACTGCTCTTCCTTACTGTATACTTTACTGCACTTCTCTTTATGCTCCTTTTTTTAATTTCTCGCACTTTACGTTGTTTTCATTTATTACATTTCCTTATAGCATAGTTAGCTTTTGTATGTTTTAAATTAACTACAAAACTTTTAGGGTATAGCCTGGTTTAGGAGACAAATTTTACAATATTGCACACTCACATATAAAGCACTAAATCTAAAATTACTACTAAATGGAGCATTAAGCAAGTCTTCGTGGGCAGCACGACGAAAAGGCAGCAGACGGATGAGGATAGTTTACACCAACTAAACCTTTCCTTTAGTTTGAATAATAACTTTTAGAACTTTGAGGTAGTTTGCTTAGCGCAGCGTAAATCCTCACCATGTCTTTTAGGCTTTTGCGCAACTCAGTTGTGCAATATAAGTCCTAATACTTTAAGAATTCTGATATTTTCGTGCGATACGGCGTAAATCCTCCTATCTTCTTAGGCTATTTGCATGATCGAATATTATGTGATTGTAAGTCCTAAATTTTAAAATAAATTGCAGTGTTAAACTTTAAATAACATCATTTCAAAGACATAAAGCCAAATAATAGGATAGTTGGGAGATCATCGGGGTTTTCCCTCGGATCTGTGGTTCCCCTACTCTTTCCTTCTTTTGATTCCTGAAAATGATTGTTCCTACTAGAGTCACTCCCATTTGACTTTCCTGTATCAAATCATGAAAACATAAACATTAAAAATCTTGAAGATAGAACCACTGATCTTAATCGAGAGTTTTCTAAGGTGGCTTCGGTCATTTAAGATGTAATTAACTATAGGGGCTTGCCACTATAAGGAACTAAGAACTCGGGTAAAATAAACCCTATCTAGTCCTTATATAGGCCTCACACAAAGATTTTGTAAATCAAATGGATGTCACAAAACTCTTTAGTTTAGGTGGTTAAGCCTACTACTAAGTGGTATGTCTATCCTTCGGAATAGTTTATTACTTGTACATTTCGCTTGACCATCCAAACTATCAAATATTTGCGACCTGTTTGGTCTCATTTATTTCAAAAATTAAAATATTATTTTCAAAATCAAAATCACTTATATATATATTAAAATTATTTTCAAATTTAAATCCATTTTCCAAATAATTTTCCGGCCCACAACCTTAAAGCCATTTGATGTTATAACTTCCTTGGTTCAAATTTGCGTACACCATAAGTTCTTTTTTCAAACTGATATGCTAAAATTAGCTCAACATTTTGCCAATGCTTTGATTCTTGTATTGAAAGCCACCTCTATAGTGAAAATTAAAATTTCACTCCAAAGCCCAAGTTGATCAAGGAACCTATTACCTTCTTCCGCCATAATTTAAGGTCCATTTCAGATAGCTTTCTCACTATATTTTCAGGCCGCTACCATGCTGCTATTTGACTGATGTATTTTTACTACTTTTTAGATATTTTTATGTGAAACTATTTTAAATAACCAAATCTGCTAGTATGTGGTATTTACAAGAAAAGTCGTTATCTACTTTTAGAAGCTTTTAGTAAAAGGAAAAAATTTAAAGTACTCACAACACTCTTAAAAAGTTAATTATTTCATAACAATTTTAGAAGCAATTTTATAAAAAACTAAAACCTTCGAAGCACACATTCATGAAATCAACTATCAAGTGAAAATGTTTGATTTAGATTACAATACTTTGAGTATTGCTAAAATGATATACACATCCATATACACCTATATGTGTGCCCTATGATGCTCTCGTTTTAGGTAAGCCTAGACTTATTTTGAGTAGTCAAATTGATCAGGCCAAAGCCTATGAGCCACACCAACTGCGCTTCATGCTCTAATCACTTTCATGTGTTTTATATAGCATTTAGGCAACATAAACTTTTGTGAATGTTAACAAAACAAATATTATGAAGCCCAACGGATAAAAATAAAAACTATAAGAATAGCATGATGTTTTTTATCTTCAAATGAAAATTTAACTCATAAACATGATCCAAAACATTTAATGCTAGGACTGGTTATAAATCAAGTTTGAGTGTGTTTGCCTTGATCAAGGTTTTTATATTTAGAAGTCAAGTTTAAAATCTAACCTCAACATTGAATCAAGTCAATCATGTTAGCACTATGAGCCAAATTGGATTATCATGTGACTTATCAAGCCTGATGATAACAAAACTACCTTTGTATCACTTAATGAATTGGCAAACAATTTCGCAGATTTACTACTCAAAGATATAACCATGAAAACGTAAACTAAGTACTAAGAAGGTTTAATGCTTTCAACCATACATGTTTCAAATAGAGAATTTAACGAGATGCAATGATGCAAAGGACCAGTCAAACAAAAATTACTTAGTTTAGATGTGCAAGTGTTCATAAAAATTAATTGAAATTGAGTTAGAATGGTTCAACGGTTTAAGTATGCATGAACACATATAATAGAACTAAAAATATTACTTTTTATATTCAATCATATTTTAAATAAGTTATATGAAGCATTTGTAGGGTTGTTTCCGCACATCATAAGGTGAAGCCTATGTCAAAATCAGTGATGCTAGTTTCCACCACCGGAGGGCTAGACATTATGGTACTTTTGGGATCTTTAATATATAGAAACGTGCATTATAGCCCAAATAAAATATAAATTTATATAAAATGTATCTTACAAATAAAATTATTTTTACGAGTAAAATTGCTCATGAAGAAGCAAATGCTATGTAGGAAAAGGTAACAAATACTATTAAAAAGTGGCAAAAAGATATGCTTGGAGAATCAAAAGAAAAAGTTTCTATAAATAAAAATAGTTGGTGGTGGAATAATGATGTGCAAGAAAAGATAAAATATAAGAAGTCGTATTATAAAAGTTGGTTTAAATGTAAAAGTTTAGATAACTGGAAAAAATATCAAAAGGTCCGCAAGGAGTCTAAAAGAACAATCTGTGACCTAAAAATTCTATTTTTAAGGTCCTTATAATAGATTAGAAACTAAGGAGGGTGAAGAATATTTATATAAACTAGCCAAAAAAGAGAAACGATAAGTAAAGATTTAACTCAAGTAAAGTGTACTAAAGATAAAAATCAAAAAGTGCTTTTCTTAGAAAAAGATATTCAACATAGGTGGGTGAGTTATATTAATAAACTTTTAATGAAGTTTCTGAAAATACAATCGACCTTAGTGATTTTAGTATCATTAATAATAATAAAATGTTTTCATTTTTACCGTCGCATAACTAAAAAAGAAGTTGAGGAGGCTTTAAAGAAAACCAAGGGTGGAAAGTCTGTAGGACCTGATGATATCCCAATTGAAGTGTGGAAATATTTAGGAGATTTGGGAGTTTCTTGGCTTACTAAACTCTTTAATATTATTTTAAAAACTAAAAAAGTACCCGAGGAGTTGAAGAAGAGTATTTTGGTCTCCATTTTTAAGAATAAAGGGATGCACATGAGTGCAAATTATAGAGGAATTACATTGATGTGTCATACTTTAAAATTATGGGAGAGGGTAATTGAGCATAGGTTAAGACGTATTACCAAGATTTCTCATAATCAATTTGGATTTATGTCAGGCAAGTCTACTATGGAAACTATACATTTATTGAGAGGTTTGATGGAGAAGTACAGAGACAATAAGGAGGATTTCTATTGATTTAGAAAAAACTTACGATAAGGTTCCAAGAGATATCCTTTGAAGAGTTCTTGAGAAGAGATGTGTTGATATGACTTATATACAAGTCATTAAAGATATGTATACTAGAGCTGTTACTTGTGTTCAAATTGAAGGAGGATTGACCAAATATTTTCCTATTTCTGTTGGATTACATCAGGGATCGGCTTTAAGCCCATATCTTTTTTGCTTTAGTTATGGATGGTCATACTGGACATATACAGGAGGATAGACCTTGGTGTATGACTTTTGTTGATGATATACTTCTCGTGGATAAGACGAGAGAAAATGCCCAAGAAAAACTTGAATTATGGAGGTCTACCTTGGAGTCTAAAGGCCTTCATTAGAGTAGAACTAAAACTGAATATATGGAATGTAATTTTAGTAATAGTAGCTCTAGTGACAAAAGTGTAACTTTGGGTGATCAAATTATTAAAAGGGGTGAATGATTTAAATATCTCGGGTCTATTGTTCAAAGCGATGGTTATATAGATGGGGATGTTAATAGTAGAAATGAAGTTGGTTGGTTGAAGTGCAGGAATGCTTCAGTCCTATTGTGTGATAGAAAAGTACCACTTATACTGAAAGGAAAATTTTATAAGATGGTGGTGAGACCTGCAATGCTCTATGGTGCTAAATGTTGGCCTTTAAAAGAGACATAATACCAAGTTAAGTATTGCCGAGATGAGAATGATTAGGTGTATGAGTGGCTTTACACTTACAGACAAAATGCAAAATGAATATATCCGTGATAGCGTTGGTGTAGCTCCAGTGACGGACAAAATTAGAAAGAGTATCCTTAGATGGTTTGGTCCCATTAAACGTCGACCATCTGATTATCCAGTTAGGAGACTAGATGTTTTAGATTCGACTTATGTTAAGAAAGGCAGAGGTGGACCTAAGAAGACTTGGGCTTATTTTTATAAAAAATGATCTTAATTTATTTGAATTAAATGAAAATATGATACTACCTAAGGCGCAATGGAGGATTCATGTAGCTGATCCCACTTAATGGGATTAAGGCTTTGTTGTTGTTGTTGTAGTATAAAATGTAACGTACAATTTGCCATTGTGTGCATACAAAGATGAAAGTTTTGTGTTTATCATAGAGAGAGAGGAGCCCTGAATGGCAGCATCTATCAAGGGTATGGAAAGTCCAAAGGTAGCTTAAGGAAAAGAACTACATACATGCCATCATGTTTCCCCAGTGGTTCATCTAATTGAATTCCAACCCAAAACCCAGGGGCTACATTCTCCACTTTGCCAACATACTTTACAACTCCTCTTTTCTCTCCAGGCTCAACTTCACATCTGTCTCCGACCTGTTTGAAAAAAGTTACATAATTAAAAAATAAATAAAAAAGAATGTCAGGGAAATAACATCATGCAGGAAATTCTACTAAACTGATAATGTTGTTATTCTTACAAAATTAAACACGTTAAAAAAAAAAGATTACTTTAAAAAAAGTCGAGGTGGAGATTCGATTACTTGTTTCCATTGCTTCGTATTCCCATGAAATGAGTCACAATAAAGATCAGGATTACCTTAAATGCTCGAGTCATATGGATAACTACTCTGAGCTGCTGAGTAAACATAGTGAATTGAGAGTAACTGCATGTGCTGTGACATTTCTATCTCCTACTTAGTCACATGGGGCAACTTCTACTTTACTTGAGCTGTGAATTGGAAGTAACTGCATTATATTCACAATTAACAACGTACACTGATGGAAACTACATGTGTTGTGATAGTCAGAATTGCCATGAGTTGCGGAATAAACATAGTGAATTGGAAGTAACTGCAAGTGGTGAGATATTTTTATTTCCTTAGTGAATACCGACTAATGCAGATGATGATTATATACAACCTTGCTATAGGGTATTAAGCCAAGATAAGGGAAAAAAAAAGATTAAAAATTAAAGTAGCTATTAAAGTTCATCTGTACTATAACATAGGATGTAACACCAAAATGAACCAATTAGTATGCTAAGAACAAAAAATAAAGGTAGGCCATGAGATGCTACTGAAGACTAAAGAAAAAAATAACTCTAGTGTTAACAAATTATCTCAATAGTTACTAGCCAAAATGCATACCATATAAATTTCTTTTAAAGGGATAAATACAGATAATAAAAGAAACAATACTGACCTTAATGTTCTTGCATAGATCTTCCACGTAGTTCTCTGGAAGCTGAAATATGAATCGAAAGTTAGCAAGCTTATTTCTAAATGAAAAAAAAAAAAAGAGTGAAAGAAGGATGCACAGCACCAGATTGAAGATATTTTTTATGACTTACAGTAGAAAAGAAATTAGCACCAAAACTTTCCAAAATAACGAGTATTTCAAATATGGATGTAATTACGTTTATAATTTGCAGGATGAGAACATGGATTACAATGCTAAACAATATTTGATCATTAAGCATGAAACACACGCAACAATAATAGCAGGAAAAAACATAAAGCTTACTTTGTTTACATCAGTTGTTGCATTTTGAGATAACATCTTCTCCTTGAATTTTCTAAAATTTGCTGAAAGCATGGAAAATTTGTAACACACAGTTTAAGTGAGGAATGCCAATTAACATAGATAACAGAATATGGATGATATCAAACCAAGAAAATAGGATATTTATAAGTTCATCTCATTTCAATAAGAAGATCAATAAGAGAGGAAAAAAATCCATCTATAAAAGCGAAAGACATCAGCACTTATTATTTTCTCCTCACTTTTTTCTTCCGCTAACAAAGTCATATAATGAGCCCAATAATATCAAATGGAAAGGACAATAGTTATTTTTAACACATTTGTTAAAATTATATAGGCATATTTTTAACAAATTTGTTAAAATTATATAGGCATAATCAGACATCACATGATGGTCTAGCCTACAAATTATGCTAAGTATGCAATCATGAATATTTCATTATTTGATTTGATGATAACAAATATGTGTACTGGCAAGTTTTACTTTGTTAAGTGTTTGCATTAAAAGTTCACATTTCACAACAATCATCAATATGGTAAAGAGATTTACTAGGCAAAATTTCTACTACATGGAAGAGTGATAAAGAGTTGTAGACATAACGACAACAAGAATGTTGGTATAACTTAGTATAATGTGCTTAGAATTCAATGTAAAATTTGCTTGATTTGATTATCATGCAACTTTAAGCAATGAACAAGTGATAAATTAAACTTCAGCTTATTAAAAGCATGCTTCAATGTAAGGCGATGCAAAACAATGTAGGAAAGCTTTATCTCGTGTTCGGACAATAACTGTGCACAAAGCAGATGCTTCAAGCCATTGAGCATTTGAGTGCTATAGTGAAGCGCGTGAAGCACACAACACATAAAAGCATAGGCATATAGCTAGATTTTGCAGGTTTAGGGTTTATGGTAAGCTCTTCCAATTATTTTTTTTTTAAATAACTGATCTAATATAAGGCTTCAAGGATCTTCGAGCCAGCTTCATTCTTGACTATATAGCAGCCAAGACCTTTAACTTAATTGAGCCCACAAGCTTCAATGTAACAGTTTTGACCTCGACCTCCATCAAAACGTAGCAACCACCACAAGCTCACCACTGCCTAGCTCGATCTCTATCATCTATGAAATCTTATATATTCTTCTACATTAAGTATAATATTTTTTAGCGTTTTATGAGAATATATTATTTGTTAGTTTGAAGCTTAAATTATATTAATAAACTCACTTAAATCTTAAAGAAAGGTGTCTATATTATTTTTTAAATGGATTGCAGAAATTTCTAAATTGACCTATAAAAAATTTAATTGCACTTGAAGAGAAAGAAAAATTAGTTTAACAAAAATTTTGAATGAAAATTATATGAATTACGACTACTAAATTTACTTACATTTGACTTTTTGCATTTAAATTTAGTTTTTGCCATGAATTAAATATATTATATATGCAACCTTGATGTTTTGAATTTTGACATCAAACTACTATATTAGTTTCGAACTTTTATTCGTTTGTTAATTCCTAAACATAGAAAAAAAAATTAGAAATTTGATTTTATAGGTTCAGTTTTAAGGATTTGTTTAAATTAGGTATGTATATTAATATTTTTTCAAATTTACATCAATTTTTAAGTCATTTATTAAATACTTCATCTTTTGCAATCATTACTGAATATATCATTAGATTTATTGCAAACTATTACTTGATGTGATTCATACAAAGGATATATAAGTTATCAAAGTTCTATTTAGTAAAAATATTACCTCATTTTAAGCATTGTGCATTGAGACAAAAGAGAACCCTCAGACATCACATTTCAGTTTGGGCTTTGGAATCAATAATTAAAATTATACAAAACATTTTTTTCAAATATATATAATTATTTTATAATTGTTTAGTATTTAATAAGGTAGATTTTCTATTTGTTTCAAAATTTTCCTCAGTAATTATGGGTAAATTAATTTCAATTTTATCCTATGTTGTGATCATACACTTAATTGGCTAATCATTATGATGATCATCTATATATATATATATATATATATATATATATATATATATATATATTGCATATTTGTGTTTTATATGAAAATTATGTCATTAATCACCAAATAAAAGATTATGTGATTAATTTAAATATCAATAATCTTCTTTAATTAAATGTTTCTCATTTTTAAAAGTTCACATGATTTTGTATCATTCTTACATAGCAATGAATATTCCAATAAGTTAAAATATGCTTAATTTTATCAAAGAAAATAGTAATTTTTTATACAATAAGTTTTTAATAGTTATTTTTGTTTGAAACTTTTATAGCAGCTATCAATCATACATATTCTAACACACAAAACATTTTAGACTTTTGGAGCCTATTTATTATAAATTAAATTTCAATAAAATATGCAATAAGTACTAATAATAAATTATATTATAATGAATGAATTTTAGAAAACTTTACATTGGGTTCATTGACATTTTACAAGTGATTTAAAATACCAAATGAAATATTTTATATTAAAAATAAATTTCTTACGAATATTCTGAAATTAGTGCTTTCAATAGACCTAACTAGTCGTAATATTGCGGTTTGTAGCTTGAGAGCAATACTATATGATGCGAAACATATAATACCATCCTCCAAAGAGCCATTGGTAGACCTTTTGACTTGGGATTTTCTTAGGGTTTGCTCCCACTTGTTGGAAATGCAATTGGGGTTGGAGGCTAATAATTCCTCTAATGCTTACATGTAAAAATTCCGAAGGGAAAATGTCTGAATGAAATAATGTATTGAGATTAAAAGTATTCATAATCCTAAGCTCAATAATCTTCATGGTGTAATTGATCCCAAAGATTTTAAAGTGTTTTTCTTTATACTATTTCTTTCTTGTATTTTATAGATTATATTTTTCATTTGTGAGTTAATTTACATTTGAGTCAGCCCCAAAAGTTCAAGAGAGCTTTGATTTAGAAGGTTTTTTTTCTCCTTTTTTTTTTTTAGAGAAGGATTGTTTAAGCCATTGAGAATTATGTGTTCTGAGTAGCACTCACTCATGAAGAGACTATGA
The DNA here is from genome assembly GCA_022702705.1 of Papilionanthe hookeriana x Papilionanthe teres. Classification (NCBI taxonomy): domain Eukaryota; kingdom Viridiplantae; phylum Streptophyta; class Magnoliopsida; order Asparagales; family Orchidaceae; genus Papilionanthe; species Papilionanthe hookeriana x Papilionanthe teres. Next base: position 106,700,076 of record CM040426.1, read on the forward strand.
GTTGTGGGATTCTTTATACTAAAGTACTGAGATTACAAGTTAAGTTTGGGTGGTAGAGTTCTAGTCCGAATGTTGGCAAATATGATAGTAGGCCATAGATGGTCGAATCACATCAAAAATTGTCTTACATCCATATAGCTTTAAGTTTCTTGCACTTAGATTTAATTTACATATATTGTTAAAGACCCTTATGTCATTGTGGTGAGATGAATAAAAATTGATAATCAAATTATGTAGAGAAAATCATTTTATTTGTAATTAAATTATTATTGCTGTCACTTAGCATAAGATTTTGTATTCACTCAATTTCTTATAAGGACCAAATTATCTTTGGTGTTCATAGATTAAATTTAAATAACATGTCGGTTAACAATTACTATTGTGCTTAACTAGCCAAAAACTCAATCACATTACATGATTATTTAACACCTAAGTTATAATGTGTGATGTGTTTTGGTTTGTATTTTTATTTGTTGAATTTATCTATCTTCCATTAGTATTATAATGTGTTTAAAAAGACTATTTTTTTATAAAATATCAATTCACCCTTTCCCCTTTTGATGTGTAATTTGATTATTAAACTTAATATAATCATTTCTATAAGGTGACCAGCTACCAAGTAAAAATAGACATATAACATAATTCAAAAAAAACCTGTGCATGCTATCTTGAAAACTCCATAATTCTTTTCAAATCACTTCAGTAAAAAATAAACCATATTAACAAATCACCCCTCCCTCTCAATATATGCATCTATCACCTTATTGATAATTTTGTGAATATTTGGTTGGCTTATTACTTGTTAAAAATATCCAAGATCACTAATAACCCCACAGTTAATACAAAGGTTTTTAATTTACTGTTTTTTTCAAGTGAGCGAGTGAACAAGCAGAAGATAGATAAGCATAAGACGGGGATGAGGGATCAAAACTGGCATATGTGCTTTTCTGGTGCCCCAAGCAAAATAAAGTTTTGAAGAATCCTTAAAACAATAATCACAAAAAGGCCTAACTTTACAACAGTGACGGAGAATCTAAGCAAATTACTCATATTATAAATTCAAGGGACTTACAATCAAGTTTATTATAGGCTTCTTCAGATATTGTATACTTCTCAACCAATGAGGTGTCTTCCAACCAGCCACCAGAGCTTACAGATGAAGGATCTAAATCAACAACCTTGATATGGTACCTTAAAAAAAAAAAAAAAAAACATAATGGTGTGAAAATTTTGCAAAAGAAAAGCAAAAGAGGTGTCATTAGGAAGTAATAACAAAGTTCTAAGAGAGCAACTTCTAGATTGACTTGCTTTTTGGACTAGACCAATTGAATATTAAGATGATGAGGTAATATTTAATGGTGAGTTAACTCTTCAAGAGGAACATCAAATGGATTAATCTAGTGCTTGCATTGGAGCATGAGATCATGCCTAATGCTAAATCTATTCCACTACAAGAGTTTAAGGTTTTTGTTGAGCCTAAGACTAAAAAAACCTCAATTATGGTTATCACCACCATTTTTAAGATCGAGATGCATGGTTTAATATAACCTCCAATATTTTTCCTACTAAAACATTTGCTCTGCTTAACTCTATTGTACCGTTTCTATTAATATGAGACCATCATGTGGCCCTCAATCAAAATGCTATCTTTCATGATGACATGATGACTAGCGATGCCTTGATCCAAGAACCAGATCCTTTCAAGGGTAGGTAGCTTCTTATTATAATCAACATATGAGATGTCCAAGATTCAATTTAATGTTTGCTAACACCACAACCAATGTTACATAGACAAAATTTAACCCCAAATATTTCACAATGAACCTTATGTCTCAAGCAGCAAGCTGGAGTGCATCTCTCTAGATGGCCTTCTTGTAATTCACCCACCCCCCAAGATTCTATAAAACACAAATAGAAATACAAGAGAACAAAAAACACCATCCAATTACATGAATAAACACTCTGCGCCCTTAACCACCAAGAACTAAAAGTACACGAAGCTCATAAATAAAAGTTCCCACGTAGTACAGATAAACAAAGACTACTCTTCTATGTAAACACCAATAAGATCTCAAGCCAAACAACAGCAACGTGGTACACACAAGCATAATGACTTTGATAACTCAGCAAATGACAGAATGCACACTGAAACCAACAAGCTCTAAACACTCATGCCATGCAAACCACATGAATCTTCAAACAACACCCATCGGCTGAGATTGCAGCAAAAACGAGAATCTCCTCAAGATTTCCACAAATAGTAAAGAACTTCTATCAAATGCCTGACACTTTTTTTTGTATCTATATCCACATCTCTACCATCGTTTCACTGCTGTCCGTTCTCCTTGCTATTTTATGTAACCTTGGGCATCCCTTTTCTATCTATCATAAAAATTAAACAACTCTTCATAATAAAAGAAATCAACGAACCCGTTTAATGGGGAGTAAAACCCTAATGGCCTCGCACTGTCGCTAAGACTGCAGATCTTGGAGCCGGCGTCGTCGTAGAGCTCGAGAAGCATGGAATCAACCGAGGTTCCGCACTTCTTCCAGAGTTTCTCTTTAACATCCTCCACGGACATCTGAACGTGAATCGGTAATCTGGGATTTTAGGGAAGGGCCAATCGAAGCAGGGACAACTTGGAAAAGGGTAGAGCTTATCTACCTCAAGATCGAAGCGAACTTCGGAAGAGAAACTCTTAATGTTGGAGTGGGTGACCCTGAGGAGGACAGTGTTGTCGCCGCCGAGTTGGAGGCGAGACGCCATCTCTATTGTTCACGTTCTGCAGCCTCTGCTTCGCCCGCAATATATGTTCGAAATAAGAAGATTTACATGAATACCCATTACTTATGGAGAATCTATGTGCACATCATATAATTATTTATCTATTTTTATATCTCGCATTTAAATTTTAATAATTATTTGCATCACACCTAAATCTTTACATTAAATTAACAGTTTCACTTTTAGGTATTTACACACTCAAAATGTTGAATATAACATATTACACATACAAATTTTAACTATAATATTTTGACAACTAAAAATTTTCACACCACTCATCACAAGTGGAAAGAATGATGGTTATAAAAATAATGTAGTAAAAATATTATATTTAATATTTGGGTTGTTAAAATATTATATTTAATAGTTTAAGAAGCTGATTTGTAAAATCTCTAAACTTTAAGAATTAAATTATCTATATAAAAAAAAAATTATGTGGCTCGAATATAAATACCTCTTAATAATATAATACTTTTTTATCCATTAACTATACTTTTTTATTTTTCAAATAGTTAAATCATTTAAATATGAAATATATTATTGTTATCCTTCAAAACTCCACCGGTATTATTACATCAACTACTTCATCATTACGCTTAAGCTTTGGTTTTTCAGCAAGGTCATACGCCTTCATCAACCGAGGTATACGCCTGGAGGCATTTAGCCTCCTGGTGTTTGAGACACGCCTCAATTGTCTTTACATTTATTACCTTACATAAATTACTTTACAAGCCACTCTCATAGACAACCAGTGTTAAATTTTATTTTCAAGCATCATCTTGAGCACAGCATTTGCCTTGTGCGTCTATGAGCTCATTGAGCTCCCTACTTAGAACATCAACCCAAACATTTACGAGTATCCTTGCTTTGAGCGTCGTGCCGAGAGTCGATGCGGGCAGCATCTCGATTTCTCCATAGTTTCATCTTTTAGCATCATTATGAGTGCAACATCTATTGTGAGCAACAACCCGAATATTTTGAGCACCAAACAGATCTTCATTTCTCCACGGCTTCATTATCTAGCATCATCCCGAACAAAATTTATGCTTTTGATTGCCGACCCGAGCGTCGATGATCCCAAAGATCTTGTATTGTCTCTCTTGAGCATCATCAAAGTGGTAAGTATATAAATATTTATTTGTATTTCTTTTTTTTAATTGTATTTGGTTTATTCCCCTATTTAATTTTTATTTCCATATGATGAATCTAGATTTGACCTGTGAATCACACCCAAGGTATAGAGCGTAAGACAGACAAGAGAATCAGGAAAAAAGACAGGGAAAGAGAGCACATAGTAACACATAATTTTTTATTAGAGTAAATTGAGTCATCCTTTATTGTAGAAATAAGCCCCTATTTTTAGATTTCATAGGTATCTACTGTAAAATTATATGTTTGGTATTGTCTTTAAAACGGAAGTTACAAGATATTATTACACATTTCATATTCGTTACCGACTCATCACTCCATCATATTCATAATCCATCTTAGCACTATTTTGTTTTCATGACTTCATGAAGAGCGGATTAAACCTTCCCAGTCTTTCTTTTGTTGGAGAATGTTGCATCAAACGTTTCCTACATATAATATATTGAAACTTAAAGGGTTAAAAATTCTTCCAAGTTGTTTACTTTGCAGGCAATATGAAGAAAGTTTGGAACATATTTGTCCTTTTTATTTCTGATATTTGGAAGTGTTAAAAATTCCTCCAAGGGAGAAAGTATGTTAGTTGGCATGAAGTGGCCCAAAAGTGGGAGCCAACCATAACGAGTAAAATGGGTCAAATAGGTGGCCCAAAAGAAATAGAGGGTGGAGGAGCTAAAGAATGTTGTTGAGTTGTCCGACTCAATGTTGCTCCATCATGAGATGGGCAGTATAAAGGATGTGTGCCACCACTAGTGCAACTATCCTTGCTTCTGCACCGATCCTTAAATGGTTGGCTGAACAATCTATCCAGATGTTCGTAAATAGCCAAGTCTTGTGGTTTGGGCAGACAACTACTTTTCCAACATTTGGTGTGACCAACTAGGCGATCATTCACTCGCTCCTTGGTGAGAGACTTTTTTCTTTGCAATCATTTGAAGTGGATTGGATCCTTGATATTAGGATACTTGGTACTTTTTGAATGATTAAATTTGTTATTATTTTTCCTGACATTTGATTAATCTTGTAGATGAAACCTTTCAAATCATCAACTTATCCATGATGGGAGTCAGCCATTTCTCAGTTCTAAAAGTAGTCAAGGGACCTTCAGCTTTGGCCCATGGTGGAGGTGAATCCAGTAGATTGTATGACCCTCATTAGATGTTTAGAGGAGACTAGTAGTTGGAGAGGATCAACAACATCATTGGCTTGCCGGATGGATGACAAAATAGATTCCTTTGCCTGGGAAGCTAGCTTGCAAAGGGAGGTGGCCCTAAAAAGAGAATTGGCAGCCCATCAGCGAGAATATATTGTTGAGTTGGTGGCCTCCCAGAAAACGTGGAGACTTTTCAGATGTAGCTGATAGACATCCAACCGACCTTTGAACTTTTGGTTTAGGTAGAGGAGAAGAGTGTTGAGAGGTTTATGTTTGGGGGGCGAGCCCTGTAACAGAGTTTGGTTAGTCTTGGATTTGTATCAACCGAGGTGGCCAAGAACTTGGTGTAAAATATTTCTTAACTTAAATAAATAAATAAATAACTTTTTCACAAAATTTTGTAATATTATCTTTCATTTTCTTTTCTAAAAATTGAGTCAGTTCGATGTGAATTTCTAGAGATCAAATTACGGATCTAGAGCATTTCAAAATCCTTAAGTACCTTATATATAAGGGTCAGGAGAAAAAAAGTTATGCTCTTTTAAAATCTTCATTTCCCTTTCCTTTGGTCAGTTTCTGTCTCTTTTCATGAGTCAGCTCTCCTCTAGTGATTCACATGGCTTCCAAGTATTCTTCCCAATCCTTAGTTTGATGCCAGTAAGAAATAGGTCTTCCCTTACATCATTTGATACATAGTTATTGTAGACTAGAACTATATCCTTAGTTTAATGCCAGTAAGAAATAGGTCTTCGCTTACATCATTTGATGCATAGTTATTAGTAAACCAAATCTTTATCAACCCTCCATGCTAGGGCGTGTTATTGTAGACTAGAACGTCTCTTGAAAGACGCTGTGATTTACCACGATCTTCGTGGGATCGATATTCAGGGCTTAATCAGAAAGCTCTATATCACTTGATAATGATACTTATACTTGCATAAAATACCTACTGTTTAAAGACATAATTGAAATATTACTTTTCTTTGGAGTCTAGTTTTTGGCACCGTTGTAAAGGAAGAAATTTAAATGAGAAACTCAAAGGATTAAACTTGTGTATATTGTAATCGGGGATCAAGTTTTTTAGTGCTGTTGCCGGGGATCACAACGGTTGATATTGACTTTTAGGAGGATTTAGTTGAAGTAATTAGGCTTAAACTTGGAAAACAGTAGTGTCTAAAAACTGTTTTTGTGTGAGAAGTGTTTTTTTGTATAAAAAAGTGTTGTGAGAAAACTGTTTGTGTAAAAAACAAGGTGTTTGTAAAAATATTTTACTATGTTGAAAATATTTTTTGTTTAATTGTTAATGTTTTGGATGTTGTGTTATGTATGCAAACTAAAGGATCTGCAAGACTTGTGCCTTATGATCCTGAGTTAGAAAAAAAGAAAACAATTAAAAAACAAAAAGAACTTAAAAAACTAGAAATGGAAAATATTCAAAATAATAAATTGGAAAATCATCATAAATCATTTAGGGATTATGTAAATTTTACGATAGATGAAATTCACTCAAGTATACAAATCCCTGTCGTAGAAGCTAACTTGTTTGAACTAAGTCCAAAGATGATCCAACTAGTGTAGAATAACCAGTTTGGGGGAACTCCTTCGGAGGATCCTTATTTACACTTATCAAGTTTTGTAGAACTTTGTGTTATATTTCATTATAACGGCATGTCAGACGATGTTGTTAGACTAAGGTTTTTTCCTTTCTCACTAAGGGATAAGGCTAAACTTTGGTTATACTCTTTAGCACCTGACTCTATTAAAAATTAGGAGTTAACTCAGAAATTTCTAGCTGAGTATTTTCCACCTTCAAGGACTACTAAACTTAGAAAAAATATTATCTCATTTTGTCAATATGAAGGGGAATTAATATACGAAGCCTGGAAAAGATTTAAGGAGATCCTAAGAAAGTGTCTGCACCATGCTCTACCAGATTAGTTAATCATTCAAACTTTTTACAATGGGTTAGTAGGATCCCTTAGGTCTATAATTGACGCTACTGCTGGTGGATTATTAATATTAAAACCATAGTTGAAGCATATGCGTTAATTGAAGAAATGGCTACAAATAAATTTTAATGGCCCTCTACAAGGATAAATTCTTAAAAGATAGCTAGTGTTCATGATAGAGAGGCGATTACAATTCTTGCATCTCAGGTTGCTGCAATATCAAGAAAGTTGGATCAATTTGGAATGAACCAGCCTTAATTTACTTCAGTAATTGAGGAAAGTTCATTAGGGCATATGATTGATTCTAACTTATCATATGAAACTTTAAATACCACAAACAACCCGTATTCTAACTTTTACAACTGAGGTTGGAAGAACCATCATAATTTTAACTGAAATCATACTACTTGGAGTGGAAACCAATAATGAGAAAATAATCATGCAAATCCTAATGGAAGTTGCAATAATCAGGGGAACACAAACTATAGACCATCATATCCACTGGACTCTAATAAGGATCAACAATTTGAGGATAAGAAGATGTTTATAGAAGAAGTGGTATTAAAAATGGGAAACCAGTTACAAATTCAAAATGCTGCGATTATAAACATAGAGAATCAACTAGAAAAAATTGCTAATTCACTTAGTAATAGATCCCAAGGAACAATTCCTAGCAACACTGAGATCAACCTTAAAGAGAACAATAATGAACAAGTTCAAGCTGTCCAATTAAGAAGTGGAAGAGAGATAGAGAACGTGGTTAGAAATACGAAAAAAGTTGTGAGAGAAACAAAAGAAACTAAAAAACCTAAAGAATATGATTCTATGGATATGGAAAAATTTATATCTTCAACTAAAATCAATTTAGAAAGACCACCACCTCCATTTCCTCAAAGACTTAGGCAGATGAGTTGGCTAAACAAATTTCAAAATTCCTAAAAGTACATAAGAAGTTAACGATAAATATTCCTTTCGCTGAAGCATTGGAACATATGCCAAGTTATGAAAGTTTTTGAAGGAGATATTAAACAAGAAAAGGAAACTTGGGGATTACGAGACAGTTGCACTAAGTGAGGAGTGCAGTGCTATACTTCAGAGAAAGTTTCCTCAGAAACTTAAAGATCCTTGTAGCTTTACAATTCCTTATGCAATTGGAGAAAAATTTTATGGATAAGCTTTATGTGATTTAGGAGAGAGCATTAATGCGATTTCTCTATCTATATTTAAAAGGTTAGGTCTAGCCAATATTTCTCCCACTACTGTAACCCTTTAGTTAGATGATCGATCTAGAATTTATCCAAAAAGGGTTATAGAATATGTGCTTGTTAAAGTGGATAAATTTATCTTTCTTATACACTTTATTGTATTAGAAATAGAGGAAGATAATGAAATTCCAATTATTTTGGGGAGACATTTTCTTGTTACAGGACAAGCTATGATAGATGTGCAAAACAGAGAGTTAACTATGAATATTAATGACCAGGAAGTAATTTTTGATGTATTAAAGTCTATGAAATATCCAACTGAGAGAAAAGAAGATTTTTTTGGATGGATGAAATTTATTATCTAAGTAAAGACCATTTCCAATAATGTTTTGAGAGTAAGTTAATAGAAGCGATCAAAATGGACTTTTACGATGAGTTGAAAACGTTGTTTAAGGAAGACTGTATGTATGTTCAGGAGAGGTGTGAAATTATGAATGTTACCGAAAATAGTAAATTTTTAATTCAATTTTTTGAAAAATCACATGCACTTAAGATGAATGTACCTTATACAATTTTAAAGCCTACCTATTTAGGAATTCATCTAAACAATCAGTCTTTATATCTTCTGATTCGACTCAATCACAAGAAGAATCTAAATTGAATGATGAAATCAGTAAAAAATCTCTTAATAAAGAGTTATTCAAAATCACTGAATGGTATATTCCATGGTATACAACCAAAATTAATGAGATTCTGATGCTTGGGCAACCAGAGTAAACATTGGATACATCAGGTTGTCGATGTTAGATCAAGCGCTTCGTGGGAGTCAACTCATGGTTATTTTTGTTATCTGTTTAGCGTGATTGTTGTTATGTTGGATTGGATAATAGTGAGATGTTGGACTTTAATCCTTGTTTGATTTGCAAGAGTGGTTTGGGTTAATGTTGTGAGGTTTTTCCTTGGTCTTGACTAAATTTGTATATGAGTTCTGGTAGTAGTAGGCCGAGGAGTCTGTTACGACTTAGTTCTCAACCAGAGCTGAGCATTACCTTGAAGCATGTAGAGTTTGGACTTTGACCACTCCATGTTAACTCTATTATTTCCTTTATCTGACTTAGTATTTACTGAGTAAGATTATGAACTTACTTAGTGAACAACATCTGGATGAACTGCACTACTTTTATTTACCAGATTGTGTATACCATAGACTCAGAGTAAATCTGAAATTGGAAACACATGAGTTTTTATAATAGGGGAATTCTGGTCCAAGGGTGATAACCATATAAAAAATTTTTATAATACAACCATGTTATTATTGTAGTTTCTTCCATTAAAAATTGAAAGTATGGAGGGGAAATGTGAGTAGAAGGGAGATGAAATTAACCTCAGTTGTTGTTTGTTTATGAAATCCATGAGTCTATGTATTGGAGTTTGTGTGTCTATGTTTGTGAGTCAAGTTGAATGAGTCATTGGAGACAACAAAACTTTTCTTAATATTTTAAACTTTTTAGCATCAAACAATTCCTTTATAAAGTTTAAAATGTGTTCCTATTTAATCTTCAGTTTGTACTTATTCTATAGATTAAAATTCTTTTATAGTGTTATGCCAAGCATGTTTAGGCTAGATTTACTTTCTTCTGGAATATTCTACCAAGTGCTATTTGTTGATATTTTTTTAGGATGTGTAGTAAATTGTAAAAGTGAACTTTCCCTGCGGCATATTTTTGTACTTCATTGTTACACATGTTTGAGCTTAAGTTTGGGGGGGTGGAAAGAAAATTGTTTCAAATTTACACCTTGTTTTCAAAACTACTACAAATAAATTTGTTTTTTATTTATAATGATTTTTGTTATGTGGAGTCATCTTAAGAATTTTTGAATTTTAAGTTTATAAATATTGTAGAAAAACTTAGTTGATATTTTAGTGAAAAGGGTGAACCTAAAGTTAAGGATATTTAGTGGAGAATATGGGAAAATGAATAACTATTTTAGTAGGAAGAAATGTATTTTTGGAAAATTAAGGATTCTTAGAATTTTTTTTCAAACAATTAAGGCTCTTTTGAAAATTATTTATAAAAATTTTCCATCTCTTCAAGTAAAGGAAAGTAATAAGTTTTAACTTTAGAGGAGAATAGTGTAATTCAAAATTATTTAAGGACTTCTCCAGATATAGTAATCCTCTCTCACACACACACACACAAACACACACACACACACACACACATATAAAGAGCAAAAAAAGGATAAAAAAGATTCTGAAAAAAAATTGTGAGGAGAAGCATGAGGAGAGGTCCTAATCAAAAGTTGGTTTCACTTGAGTCTTTCTAGAGTAAGGAACTTAAAACAATCCTAAGCTTGCTTTTTATACTTATATTAGTTAAATTATTTTTAAGAGATTTCTTAAGTCTAAAAAGTAAAGCTCATAGGAACAGAAGTTTGAAGAATTTGCATATTTTTCTGATTTAGATAGGAAAACAAATTCCCAAGTTTGATGATAAATATTTTAGACCCTGGGTTAGTCGAATTCACTAGAAATTCTTCTAAGTTAAACTATCACATTTTTAGAACAAAATTTTAGCAATTCTAAAGGATGACCCATTAACTCTAATCTACATATATTATTTTAAAAGTGTAGTATTACTTGAGGACAAGTAATATTTATGTTTGGGGGATTTGATCCACCTAAAAATGTACTATTTTTCTTGAAATATTTTATAATAATATTACACTTTAAAGATATGTTTTCTTGTATTTTTGGTTGTAGGTACATCAAATTGAAGAATTTGGAGTTATTGGGGCAAAAAGTATAAAAATGAAGCAAAAAAGTGTAATTTTAAGCCAAAACTAGCAAGGAAGAAAATTCTGATCTGATACCTTTTGATATGTCTTTCTATGCTTAATCTAATTTACATTTATCACATATTTTTGAATGAAATTACACATTAAAAAAAGATTATTTTCATGTTTATCTTATAGGTATATCTGTTAGGAGCAAAACACAACTGAAATGAGGTATAATGGAGCTAACACGGAGCTGAAACGGAGCCAAACGGAGCGAAGCGGTGGAGCTGTACGCAAGGTGGAGCCTAAGGATCCAAACTCGTGCTTAAGCGCCAGTCTACGACGCGTAAGCTCCAAAAAACTGGCACTTAGGTGCCAGAGACGGTTTTTGATGGGTTTTGGACTTTTTTTGGTGGTTCCGGGATGTTCTGGAAGCTTTTGGGTGGTTGTGAACGCCCCAAGATGATATTAAATGAATCTAGACACTTTTAAATGAAGAGATGTGTCTCTTGTAGTGAAAAGATGTGTCTCTTGGGGTGAAAAGGCACTTAAGGAACCCTTTGGAAGGTTCATTGAATGTGGACTCTTTTTGAAGAGTCACTTAAGCATCTCTTGGGAAATTATAATTAGGGCTTAGAAACTCTTGAAGAAGAAGATTTAGAGAAAGAAGAGTAACTATTAGAAGATAAGAAGCTCACTTGGGTGTGAGCCTCAAGAGGGGCAACAAGGTGAAAGAGAAAGAGATAAAGTGAGAGATTTCTTCTTTTCTTTTCACTTTGTTCTTGGAGAGGATTGTAAGGAAATTGCTTTTGCTATACAAGGAGAGTTTGATTTTCATCAAAGATAAGTATTTTCATTGTATTTTGATTTGAATCTAGTACTTTATTTGTGTGGTTTCAAAGTCTTGTTCAATGAAAAGTTCTTGTTGTTTCTCCATGTGTAGTGAGTAGTTTTCTTTACTCTTCCCTCTTACAAGAATTAGTATGCATGTGTAGGATATATAATTGAGTAGAGTGAGAATATATTGTGATGATTTTACTTTATTCTTTATTTACATGTAAACTTGATCAATTTGCATGTTAAAATCTATTGTGAGAACATGTAAGAACCAATGCAGTATTGTCTCAGTCAACTATTTGTAAGAATCACATGAGATTATATGGGTGAGAATGTAGTCCATATAATTGAGTGCAAATAAATTGGGATATACTTTAATGGGTGTAAAAGTAGAGGACTTTAGAGTGAGAAACTAAAGCCCTAAATTTGGTTTGACGTTTTAAGTTTTGATATGAGATGTTAGCCCCCAGGTGGAGGGAGAAGAGAGAACTCTAAAGTGAGAGCTAGTATCTTCCCTGCCTAACCCCTCTTTAATATTACAAAGCATCATGTTAACTTAAGTTCTTTATAGAACCAAGTAAGGGTAAAGAATATAATTGCTCCTATTTATCACAATCTCTCTCGCTACTTGTTTTAATTTTACACATGTCACTAATTTCATTGCATGAGGAAGAGTACTTTTAATATATTAAACCCCACTTTCTGATTTTCACTAAGTATTTTAGTTTAGAAGTAGTATTGTAGTAATAATTATAGGATTTAATGAAAACCAAATGTTTATCGACCCTCTGTGCTACGTCGTGTTATTGTAGACTAGAACTTCTCTTGAAAGCCGCTGTGATTTACTGCGATCTTCGTGGGATTAATATTTGGGGCTTAATCAGAAGCTCTATATTACTTGATTATGATATGTATACTTACGTAAAATCCCTACTGTTTAAAGAAATAATTGAAATCTTACTTTGCTTTGGAGTCAAGTTTTTGGCACCATTGTAAATGAAGAAATTTAAATAAGAAAATTAGAGGATTAAACTTTTGTATATTGTAATCAGGGATTAAGGTTGACCCTTCAAAAATTCAGGTTATTGAGAAATTGCTGCCTCCTACTAGAGTGAGAGGGGTGAGGAGTTTCTTAGGACATGTTGGAATTTACAAGCATTATATTAAAGATTTTTCAAAAATTACTAAACCTTTGTGCCACCTTTTAGAAAAAGATAAGAAATTTGATTTTAATGAAGAATGTTTGAATGTCTTTAAACTACTAAAAGAAAAACTAATCACTGCCCTATAATTGTTTCACCTGATTGGGAGAAACCATTTAAACTTATGTGTGATGCTGATACAACCCTACCTCATGCACTTATTGTAATATATAATTTTTAGAAAATATTTTGCACACTAGGGGTATTACGCAAGTATACGTATCGTATCTAGTAATACAGGGCTCTAGTGGAGTCCTGGTTATCGATCCCACAGGAAAGCTTAATTTAAGAAATTAATAGATTTTCAAATTAAAAGTAATTGTAAATTTTATTTCTTTTAAAAATAAGATTTAAAGTTTTATCCAATTTTTACTAGATGAAAGTAAAATAGCAATAAAGTGAAGACTGATTTTAAGTATAAATAAAACAACTTTCTCCTTTTCATCTAATCCAAGATTTTTCAGAAAACTATCATTTGTGGAGAACTTTAAATTACGATATTCTGCCAAATAGAAGCATTCCTATTCTTTACCTTCGCTCAATAATATAAAGAACATTGGCTAATCTATAGATTGGTTTAGGATGTATTATTAGTAGAATGGGTTAATCTAGGCTCACACTTCTAGATGTCCAAGGGTGGCTATAGTTAGCCCTACTAGTGACCTGTTCCATTTCTATAAACCAAATCATTAGAATTTAGTCTGTCACTCTAAAAACTAATCAATTCTACGCCTAATAAACAATATCTCCCTATTTATTTGCACTTCACCATAAATAACCCGCACTTGGCCTTCAATTACCCAAGGATTCATGTGATATTTACTAGTTAAGAACTCATCTTCATTTAGGTCTCAGAATTCTTCAACAAGTTTTAACAATTTAAATGTCCAGTTTAGAAAGTAAAATAAGGTCAGGTATGAATATCATCACAATTTTTTTAAGAATCTAAGTTAAGTTCTTTAACGAAATTAAATTATCTTATTATCTTTTCATAATTGAAAGGAGAAAGAAAACTAACTACTGAAAACACATTGAATTCACACAACAAAACATATTTATAAAAAACTTGAACCAAGTTACAAATATTTATCTGAAATGTTCCTTCAAGTGATCCTTTGACTCCTACTGACTCTAATCCAAGGTACAAGACTTCAACATCACCAACTCTTACAAACTCTCACTTACTACTCAAGGAATTGAGTAGTAATACTCTAAGTAACTAAAATAAACTCACTAAATAATTAAGAACAATATTAGGTGGCTCTCTAAAACTAATTTCAGGCATGGAGAGCTCTGAGGAGGTGCCCTTTTTCTGCAGAAATGTCTCCTATTTATAGAGTTTCAAAAATGACCAGGGGTTGCTTAAGATACCTCTTCAAAATTCATCCAAATTCAATGAATCTTCTAGAAAGTAACTGCAGCACCTAGGCACTGGGCTCCGTGACCAAGTCTTTGCACCCTTTCACTTTGGATCGGACCTCTTCGTGATTAAAACTGTTTTTCTATGTCCATATGCATTGTATCACATGTCCTATGCATCAGGAATAACTTCCAGTATTCTAGAAGGTCTGATAACTGCTTAACACCGTCAAAATAACTGCCCAAAGTTGTCAAAAATCTTATCTGTTTCTGTATCGAACTGGCTCTTATGCGCCAGACTCTGGCGCCTAGGCGCCAGACCTATAAATTCGGCAAATTTTGCTTTTTAGCTCTATTTTTGCTCCTTTTTTCTCCTTTTTCCTTCTTGAATTCTTTTTTATCACATACATCCAAAAACATAAAAATACCTTTCATTAAAGCATAATATCCTTAAGAATTGAATCATAAATAAGGCATAAAAATAGGTACTTTTTAAGTGGATCAGATGCCAGTGATTTTGCGATTGGAGTTGCTTTAGGGCAAAGGTATGATAAAATGTTCAAGGTTATTTACTATGCTAGTAAAACTCTTAATGAACCTCTGATTAATTATACTACTACCGAAATAGAATTATTAGCTATTGTGTATGCTTTTGAAAAGTTTAGACCTTATCTAATTGGAACTAAATGTATAGTGCATACAAACCATTCAGCTATCAAATATTTAATGCAAAAGAAGGATGCCAAACCAAGATTAATTAGATGGATACTTCTAATGCAAGAATTTGAATTTATGATAGTTGATAGGAAAGGAGCTGATAATCAAATTGCTGACCATTTGTCTGGAGTATTATAAACTATCTGAATTTGAGAAGGAAATTACAGAAACTTTCCTTGATGAACAACTGTATATCATTAAGGAAAGGAATTTGTCTTGGTATGTGATGCTATGCGACTTTAAATATGCTTTAAAATACAAGAATTTGATACCACTTTTTAGAAGATTGAATTCCTGGCAAATGGCTTCAAAAACTTGATGTGCGAGGTTTACTTTTATAATTTTATATTTAGATTTAATTATTGTAAAAGTCACAATTTTAAACACAAGTATACGTATCGTTTAAGTAATACAGGGCTCTAGTAGAGTCCTGGTTATCGATCCCACAGGGATAATTAAAAATAAAAAGTAAAATATATAAGTAATATTTTGAAATTTTCTTATGCAAATTATATATACCTTATATATATATATATATATATATATATATATATATATATATATATATCAAATAACAATTTTACTAAAATAAAGGAGGCAGTAAGCAGTAAATTAAAATAAGCAGTAATTAAAACTCTATGCAAGTGTAAAAATGACTTTCTCCTTCCTTCAACTAATCCAAGAATTATAGATTAATTATCTTTAGTAGGGAATTAAGATTATAGTATTGTGCCAAATAGAAGTATTCCTATTCTTTACCCTTTGGTCCAGGTGCAAAGAATATTGACTAATCTATAGTTAGGCTCAGGATGTTTTATTAGTAGAATTGGTTAATCTAGGCTCACACTACTAGATGTCCAAGGGTGGCTATAGTCGGCCCTCCAGTGAACCGTTACCTTTCTATAAACCAAATTATTAGAATTTAGTCTCTCACTCTAAAAGCTAATTAATTATACGCCCAATAAATATTATCTTCCTATTTATTTTCACTTCACCTTAAACAATCCGCGTATAGCCTGCGATTACCTAAGGATTCATGTGATATCTACTAGTTAAGAATTTATCTCCGGATAGGTCTCAAAATTCTTCAACAGGTTTTAACAAATTAAATGGCCAATTTGAAAAGTAAATTAAGATCAGGTATTAATAGCATCACAATATTTTAAAATATTTTATATTTAATTCTCCTACGAAATTTAATTAATTTATAATCTTTTCATAGTTGAAAGGAGAAAGATAACTAACTACTCAGAACTCATTAAAATAACACAACAAAACATATTTATAAAACTTTGAACCAAAGTACAAATACTTATCCGAAGTGTTCCTTCAAGAGCTCGCCGACTTCTACCGACTCCAAAGCAATGATGAAAGACTCCAACAGCAATTACACACAATAAACACTCAAAATAAACTCACTAGATACAAAATAAAGTGGCACCCTAAGTATGGAAGAGACTAAATTAAACTAGAGATGAGAGAGAATAGGCTAAAATGGGTATGTGTACTAAGAGGGGGCTTTTGGTGCCATTTTCTCTGTAGAATGGGCTCCTATTTATAGAGCTCTGAATTTGACCAGGGGTTGCTTAATGCAACTCTTCAAAATTCATCCAAATTCAATGTATCTTCTAGAAGGTAACCGTTGCGCCTATGCGCCGGGATCTGGCGCCTAGGCGCCGGACTTTGTGACCAAGTCTTTCGCACTTCTTCACTTTGGGTTGCACCTCTTTGCGATCCAGAATATTTCCTTGTCTCCAAATACATTGTATCACATGTCTTATATATTAGGAATAACTTCCAGTCTTCTAGAAGCTCCAATAACCGCTTAACACCGTCAAAATAACTGCCCAAAGTCATTAAAAAAACTTAACAACGTCTGTATCGAACTGGCGCTTAGGCGCCAGGCCAATAATTCCAATAATTGCTTCATAAGCTCCATTTTTGCTCCATTTTGCTCCTTTTTCCTTCTTTTTCTTTCTTGGACTCTTTTTAATCATCTACATCCAAATACATGAAAATACCTTTCATTAAAGCATAATATCCTTAAGAATTGAATAATAAATAAGACATAAAAATGGGTATTTTTTAGGTAGATCAAATTCCCCCAAACTTAAACGTTACTTGTCCTCAAGTAACTCTTTTAATTACATAAAATAGATAACATTTGGAATGAAGTTAAAATATTTAAGATTCCTTATAATTTTTTGTTTTATAAATGTTTTAGCAAATCATTAACTAAATTTCACTAATTAAGTTTAATTTTAAGAATTTAAGAATATTTAACTACCAAATCATAAGACTTCCAATTTTCCATTTATTTCAAGAATAATTGTAGTTTATCATATCTAGGTCACATAGAATATTTACAAGAAGAAAATTTTCATGAAATATTTTTCTAGTAAAAATACATGTACATAGAAATTAAGTTAAAAATGTAATCAGTTTTCTTCTTATAAGATAATTCAAGTGAAGCCAATTTTTGATTAGGCATTTCCTCAAGCTTCTCCTCACTTTTTTCTTTTTCTTCTCTTTTTTTTTCTGGATTGTTTTTCAATCCCTTTTTTTAAAGTGAGGATTACTATTTTTTGGATAGCCTGTTAATGATTTTGAACTTCACTCTCCTTAACTTATTTTCAAAAACTTATACATTCTTACTTAATCAATATGACATTAATAATTTATTATTTTTCAAAAATTATTTCAATCTTTTCTTTTTCAAGCAATAATCTTGATTCTTTAGTATTTCAAAAATACAATTCTCTTTACTACAAATAGAAAAATTTTGATCGTATTATTATTTAAGCTAAATAATTCTATTCTTAAAAGCAATCAAAATTTTTGAAATTTTAGTTAAGTTTACTAAATTATTTATAAATTCAAAAATTTAGGTAATCTGAAATAGATTTTTCATTCCTTATGTTATGTTAATATATTTTTAAAGAAAATATTAGTTCTTTAAGGACAAATAATATTTAAATTTGATAAATGTTTTCCCTTCCCCCGAACTTCAGCTTTAGTATAAATATGATTATGAAATTTTCTATAGTATGAGAGAAAGATAAAGACAAGAATTAATCTAAGTATAACAATGATGTAGTAAGGAAAAATTAACTTCTACTTCTACACATGCTTCAATATGAATATAACAGAAATGATTAAGCATATATAGAAAAGTTTATAGAGCAGGAGTTAATTTCTAAAAATAAATCTTTTCCTATTTTTATTTATTATTTAAAACATGCAAAATTACTAACTATTCATGAACACTAAATAATAGGCTGAAACAGAAATAAAATTTTTATAAAAATTCATTTACATCTCAGTCTTAAACACACATCAGATAAGCTAAGAAATAGTTTTAACATAAAAAGTTCACAACAACTCTAACATCACAATAAACAGTACAAGAAATAAGAAAACACTCTAAAAACAGAATCAATAAACTCTAGAGACACGTCAAGCTACTAATCACTATCTGTAGCTTCATCATCATCATCATCAAAAGATAAGTCCATATCCTTAGGATCAACACAGGGTGAAAATCTGGGACATGTAGGGAACTGAACATCATGCTCTCCCTTCAGAAATCTCACTAAAGACTCTGAATACTCAGCATCAAAATCACTCTTTCTTTGTGTATACTCAGAAAGGTGATCAATCTTCTTGTATATGGTATCTACTATGCAGTGAGTTAAGAATAACTCATGCTGCTGCTCTATGAACTGATCATGCGTGGTTTCCCAAAAAGTAGATGATGGCTCAGCAGAAGTAGATGGTCTTGAAGTAGAAGCTCTACCTGAAGTAGGTAATGAACCAGCAGGTGCAGTAGAACTCTTACCTCGCAGTCGATCATAAATGCTGACGCTCTCTCTTCCTATAGGCTTCGTCGACTTGAGCTTTTCCTCAGAAAGCTCAGCAACTACTCCAACACTTTGACATAGAGAATAGATTAGTGATGGAAAACCAAGTTCAATAGATGTGCTAGAACGAGCAGTAGCCTCCCCAAAATCATAAATAATGCTCCCCACATCAATGGACTTTCTCTCTTGAATGCAGTAGTTTAGAATAGCTCTATCTCTGGTAACTTCACTCAAATGATTGGATGGAAGGAGACAAACAAAAATAAAGTAATGCCATGCCTTGGAAACACCATTGAGCTTAGAAGATGAAAAATTTACCCTTCTCCCGTTCCGAGTCTTCCAGGCTCTAGTACTATCAGTCAGGTAGGTAATGATCATGTCCAAATCTTCCTCAGATGGAGATAAACCTGAGTAATAACACTTATTGTTTGGCAGCAGGCCATAGAAAATGTTGATGCGTTCAGGAGTGAATCCTACTCCAACTACTCGAATGAAAATCTTGTATTCATCCGCATCCACGAAATTAGTATAAAATTCTCTAACCACCCGGATAACGGCAACAACAGTGAAATAGTAGAATCGTTGCGAGTTGAGTGAAACGATTGTCTCCTCAATTATTCCTCCAGGATTATAAAAACTTCACTTTGAGATAAACTTCTGAGTCGTAGCAAAATCATTATATCAGAAATGTGCAGCAGCAGTGACGAACTTGCTATGATCAAAGTTTTCTTGTTCCTTCCCTTGCTTAGATTTGGGTGCCATCTAAACGTTAAAGAAAAACACGAAATAAATTCAACGGATCTAGAAAAATAAACTAATTTAAGCTTTTCAAACTTGAAATAGCTTAAATACCTATGGATTTAACCATAAAAAATCAAAATGTTTTTAAAAGTTTTGGTTTTTCTAGATGAGAGCAAAATCCATGGTGAAAATAAAAAGTAGTGATTTTAGAATGTAGATCTGACCTCGAGATGAAGAAATCGGGTGATTTCAAGCCCAAAAACTTGAAAATCCAGCTCTAAATGGGATCTTTAGGTGGTATTTTAGCAAAAATACTGTGGATAAGGAAGCTTAGGCATAAAAAATGGCGTGGGGGGTTTAAGAAGATGAGTTTTCGGGTTCAGGCCGAACCGGCGCCGAATTCGAGCTCCTAGGAGCCAGACTCACCTTTCCAAAAATTAGATTTAAATTAAATATTTTCCACCAAATCTTATCAAATTTGACTCCTAAATACTCTTATGAGAGTATTTATCCATTTTATAACCTTCAAATATTCTTACAATCAATTTAAAATGAAAGTATAGATCCACATAAATGTATCCAAATTCTTCAATTCAAAATCCTAATATCCATTCTAAATTCAATAATCTTCAGTACAAGACTTGTATCAAGGTTCAACGTTTTATAAATAACACTAACAATCAACGAAGCAAACATTCAAATCCAACAACACACATTGAATAATTTAAACAAATACACACATTAGATATTCAAAACACTAAAACAAGACTGTATCACACCTAAAACACATATTGAATCTATTTAACACCGATCTTCAATTTCCATCTCTTTCGCAATGAAGTTCGCTAGGACCGAAGGGATAAAACACCAACGCCCTTGGAAACTCCAAAGCCGTCTTTTCATCAATCCACTTGTTCTCGCATACATTTCTACTTGAGCGCCATGATAGGCAGCCATGTGATCAGATTGAAGTTTGGTTTGTCATTCCAAGTGTTCGTATTGGTGATACATCTCATGGAGACGATTACCAATACTTTGAAGTTCCGCTTCAATCTTATCCATTCGACTAAACATCTTCTCCAAACTAACAACAATAAAACCATTAAAATAAGGCTGAGGATCTTTAGGAGATTTGTCTCTTACCTCATTTCCATGATTTCCTCTATCCATGGCCTCCAAATCCTTCCTAACTCCTCCAAAATGAATTGCTCTGGTCGAAATTAGTGTGTCTATGGGATTGGGGACGAAAAATAGGCTATAAATAAAAAGATTTCGTGTGAAAAACTAAAGAAATTCAGTTTTTCCACGATCTGTATCCGCGGCGCGTAGGCGCCAGAATCTGGCACCTAGGCGCCATACTATCGATACGCTAGTTATTCTGGCGCTTAGGCGCCAACTTTTGGCGCTTAAGCGCCAGAACCTCGATCAACTCCGATTAGCCTATCGTCAAATTTTGCAAAGTTTCGGTCGTAAAAATAGGTCTAATAAACAAGTATGATCAACACATAAACACAATTACAAAAAATTCAAATCACAAACAATCACAAACGAAGGTTAACTTGATCTCCTTTTTACTCACATTTGATATAGAGTGGTCTAAATCCAATTTCTATATACTTCAAGAAAATGTTTAGCTTAAGCTAGTACAGACTTGTTAGCTTTCTATTTCTAGAAGTTATATACAATTTCAATCAAGACCAGAGCATAACCTTATAGCGATAATTAAACTCAAACTAATAAATTTGGGTTGCCTCCCACAAAGCGCTTGGTTTAACGTCGTCAGCCCGACCTAATTAATTAAATTAATCGGGTAGACTCAGCTCATAAGCCTCTTTGTAATTTAATTTCATTTCTCCCATATAAGGCTTCAGTCTTAATCCGTTAACTTTAAATACTTTTTCAGTTTTGGGATCTTTAATATCCACAGCTCCATAAGGGTATACTTTCTCAATTATAAACGGTCCCATCCATTTTGATTTTAATTTTCCAGGGAAAAACTTTAAACGAGCATTAAATAATAATATTTCTTATCCAGGCTCGAATATTTTCCTTGAAATCATTTCGTCATGTAATTTCTTCATTCTTTCCTTATAAATTCTTGCATTTTCAAAAGTCTCATTTCTATTCTCTTCCATTTCATTCATTTGTAATAATCATTTTTCTCCTGCTGTATTCAAATTATAATTGAACTCCTTTATCGCCCAATAAGCTTTATGCTCCAGTTCAACAGGTAAGTGACAATGTTTACCATAAATTAACTGATAAGGTGACATTCCGATAGGTGTCTTATAAGCTGTTCTATAAGCCCATAATGCAGAATCAAGTCTATCAACCCAGTCAGTCCTTTGAGGATTAACAGTTTTTTCCAATATTCTTTTAATTTCTCTGTTTGATACTTCAGCCATTCCACTTATTTGAGGATGATAAGCAGTTGCAATTCTATGCTTAATTCTGAATTTTTCCAGCAATGATTGAATTCTTATATTTCTGAAATGACTTCCCCCATCTGTAATAATTATCCTAGGCATTCCAGATCTTGTAAAAATCATTTTCTTTAAAAATTTCGAAACACTTTTGGAATCACAGTTCGGTAAAGCTACAACTTCGATCCACTTTGAAACATAATCAGCTGCTAATAAAATATAAATCTTTTCAGATGATGGTACGAAAGGTCCCATAAAGTCTAAACCCCATACATCAAAAATTTCGATTTCTAGTATAAAGTTTAGAGGCATTTCATCTTTTTTGGATATATTTCCTATTCTTTGACATCGATCACAAGTTTTCACATAATGTCCAACATCTTTAAATAAAGTAGGCCAATAAAATCCAAAATTTAAAATTTTAAATACAGTTTTATCCACTCCAAAGTGTCCTCCAAATTCAGAATCGTGACATTTTTGAATAATTACAAAAGTTTCTTCATAAGGTACACATCTTCGAATCACAGAATCTCTTCCTACTTTAAATAAATGAGGATTTTCCCAAATATATGATTTACAATCATTCTTAAATTTCCTAATATATTTACTATTCATCCTATATGGTAAAATATTGCTAACCAAGTAGTTAACTATATCTGCATACCACGTCATTTATAATCCTTGAATGACATATAATTGCTCATCCGGGAATTTCTCATATATATTTTCTTCATAAATCTTCTCATTATTGTTTTTGATTCTTGATAAATGATCAGCAATTTGGTTGTCAGTCCCTCTTCTGTTCACAATTTCAAAATCAAATTCTTGCAAAAGTAAAACCCATCTGATAAATCTAGGCTTAACATCCTTTTTAGATATTAAATACTTAATAGCAGAATGATCAGTATGCACAATACGATTTGTTCCAAGAAGATATGGTCTAAATTTATCCAAGGCATATACTATTGCTAACAGCTCTTTTTCAGTAGTAGTGTAATTTACTTGAGTTTCATTAAGAGTTTTGATAGCATAATATATAACTTTGAAAATCTTCTTATATTTTTGTCCTAATACAGCTTTGATTGCATAATCACTTGCATCACACATTAATTCAAAAGGTTTATTCCAATCAGGTGCAACAATGACAGGTGCAGTGATTAACTTTTCTTTCAGAATATTGAACGCATTCAGACAATCTTCATTAAATTTAAATTTAGCTTCTTTTTCTAATAAATGGCAAAGATGTTTATCAATCTTAGAAAAATCCTTTATATATCTCCTATAAAATCCAGCATGACCCATAAAACTTCTTACATCAGTAACAGTAGTAGGTGGTTGTAGTTCAGCAATAATTTTTACTTTTGCTTATCAACTTCCATCCCTATGTGAAACTTTATGTCCAAGTACAATGCCTTCTGTGACATAAATTGACATTTTTCTCAGTTTTGAACTAAATTTGTTTCTTCACATCTCTTCAAAATTTTCGTTATATTTTCCAAGTAAGATTCAAAAGAAGTTCCAAAAACTGAAAAATCGTCCATAAATGCTTCAATTCCTTTATCAATCAAATCACAAAATATTGACATCATACATCTTTGAAAAATTGCAGGTGCATTGCATAAACCAAAAGGCATTCTTCTAAAGGCAAATGTTCCATAAGGACTAGTAAATGTTATCTTTTCTTGATCCTCAGGAGCAACAGGTAATTGATGATAACCAGAATATCCTTCCAAATAACAATGATAACCAGAATATCCTTCCAAAAAACAAAAATAAGAGTGTCCAGTAAGTTTATCCAACATTTGATCCGAGAAAGGTAAAGGAAAATGATCCTTTCTAGTGGCGTTGTTTAATTTTTGATAGTCAATGCAAATTCGCCATCTAGTAACTTGTCTTGTTGGGATTAATTCATTCTTTTCATTTACAATGACAGTTACTCCTCCTTTCTTCGGAACACAATGAATAGGACTTACCCATTGGGTATCCAAAATAGGATAAATAATTCTAACATCTAAACATTTCAAAATTTCTTTCTTAACAATCTCTTTTATAATTGGATTTAATCTTCTTTGAGGTTCAATAGTGGGCTTACAATTTTCTTCCATTAAAATCCTATGCATACAGATTGAAGGGCTTATTCCTTTTATATCTGCAATAGTCCAACCAAAAGCTTTCTTATAATTCTTCAGAACTCTAATTAATTTTTCTTCTTGATCTTTGCTTAATTCTGAAGATATAATTACAGGTGAAGTTGATGAATCTCCAGGAAATGCATACTTTAAATGTGCAAGTAACATCTTTAATTCCAGTTCAGGGGCTTTTTCAATTGAGGGTAATAATATCTCATTTGTAGTTTTGTCTAACATTTCCCAATTTTCATAAATATAATGAGCATATTCAGAT
Source organism: Papilionanthe hookeriana x Papilionanthe teres (assembly GCA_022702705.1). Classification (NCBI taxonomy): domain Eukaryota; kingdom Viridiplantae; phylum Streptophyta; class Magnoliopsida; order Asparagales; family Orchidaceae; genus Papilionanthe; species Papilionanthe hookeriana x Papilionanthe teres. The sequence continues at coordinate 106,724,637 of CM040426.1, forward strand.
GAATTTTCTTCATTAATGACTCATCATATAACATAGATTCTTTGTCTTTATCATCAAAAATGACCTTACATCTTTCTTGGTAATGCTTTTCAATCATATAATCAAAAATATCCATATGATAGCATTTTTCTTTTTCAGGATACCTCATTGATTTCAGAGCATTGAATGTTATCTCTTGATCATTAACTCTCATCGTTAATTCTCCTTTTTGCAAATCAATCATAGCTCGACCGGTAGCTAGAAAAGGTCTTCCTAAAATGATAGGTATTTCTTTATCTTCTTTCATATCTAGAACAATGAAATCTACAGGGAAGATAAATTTATCTATCTTAACAAGAACATCCTCTATAACTCCTTTAGGATAAGTGATCGATTGATCAGCTAACTGAAGAGTTATAGTGGTAGGAGAAATCTCTCCTAAATCTAACCTTCGAAAGATTGAAAATGGCATGAGATTAATACTATCTCCTAAATCACATAAGACTTTTCCACAAAATTTTTCTCCAATAGCACATGGTATAGTGAAACTTCCAGGATCATTAAGTTTCTGAGGTAATTTCTTCTGAATTATTGCACTACATTCTTCACTTAATGCAACAGTTTCATAAGCTTCAAATTTTCTCTTCTTGCTTAAAATATCCTTCATTAATTTTGCATAGCTTGACATTTGCTCCAAAGCTTCAACAAAAGGAATGTTGATGGTAAGTTTCTTAAAAATTTCAAAGAACTTAGAAAATTGATGGTCAAGCTTCTGCTGTTTAAGTCTTTGAGGAAAAGGTGGTAGTGGTCTTTTAACTCCCACTTCAATAGGAACATCATTATGATCTTTACTTAGAGAAATGGTATCTTTAGGTTTTTCAATCTCTTCAACTTCTTTCTCTTTTTCAATCTCATTCCGTGTTTTCTCTTTTAATTCCTTTCCACTTCTAAGTTGTACAGCTTTTGCTTGTTCATGTTCTTTTCCAGATCCTTTAGGATTAATTTCGACATTGTTAGGCAGTGTTCCTTGAGGTCTATAATTAATGAAATTAGCAATTTGACCCATCTGATTCACAATATTACGAATAACAGTGTTTTGGCTTTGTAGCTGATTGCTAAGTTGTAAGATCAATTCTTCTACAGACAACTTTTTCTGCTAATTGTTATAACCAGGAGGATAAGTTAGTCTATAGTTTGAATTTCCTTGATTGTTCTAATTTGGATTAACTTGATGTCCATTACTACAATTAAAGTTAGGATGATTTTTCCAACCAGGATTATAATAATTAGAATAAGGATTATTAGTTTTACTAGCAATAGCTTGCAAAGTTTCCATTGTTTGAGAATCATCAGAATTTACAGAATTATCATTACTCACATGCGATATATTAATAGCAAAATTATCTAATTTCTTAGATATCGCAGTCACTTGTGAAGTTAAAATAGAAAAGGCTTCATTATCATGAATACTGGCCATTCTTTTAGGATTAACCCTTTCAGAATGCCATTGAAAATTGTTGTTAGCCATTTCTTCAATTAAGGCTTCATCAAATGTCTTAGCCATTAAAGAACCACCAACAACATCATCAATAATTGATCTAAGCGATCCAATAAGTCCATTATAAAATGTTTGAATAATTAACCAATCTGGTAAAGCATGATGAGGACATTTTCTTAATAGTTCTTTAAATCTTTCCCAAGCTTCGTAAATTGTTTCTCCATCAAATTGCGTAAATGAAGTAATATCATTTCTCAATTTAGCAGTTTTAGAAGGAGGAAAATATTTAGCAAGGAATGTTTGAGATATATCTGCCCATGTTTTAATAGAACAAGTTGCTAATGAATTAAGCCACATCTTTGCTTTATCTTTTAAGGAAAAAGGAAAGAGACTAAGCCTAATAGCATCATCAGAAACATTATTATATTTAAAGGTAGCACAAAGTTCTAAAAAATTAGCAAGGTGTAAATTTGGATCCTCATTAGGTGTTCCTCCAAATTGATTGTTTTGAACCGTTTGAATAATAAAAGGTTTAAGCTCAAAAGAATTAGCATCTACAGCTGGAATTTGAATACTAAAATGAAGTTCATCAGCTGTAGGGTTTGCATATTCCCTTAATGGTTTATAAACAGTTTGTTCATTAATTTCGATTGGATTTTGATTGTTATTATGTAAGTTATCCATTTTTTGATGTTTTGAAATTTGTTTTCCTTTTTTAATTCTTTTAATTGTTATTTCTAATTCAGAATCAAAAGGTAGTAATCCTTCAGATCCAGAACTAAGCATAAAAATTTAAAGAAAATATTTTTGTTTTTATGTTGCTTTTTTTATGTTGTTGTTTTTACTTTTACTTTTTATTTTTTCATCTTATCCTCGACAACAGCGCCAAAAACTTGATGCGATGAGACTTTAAATATGCTTTAAAATACAAGAATTTGATACCACTTTTTAGAAGATTGAATTCCTGGCAAATGGCTTCAAAAACTTGTTGTACGAGATTTACTTTTATAATTTTATATTTAGATTTAATTATTGTAAATGTTACAATTTTAAAAGCAAATATATGTATCGTTCAACTAATACATGACACTAGTAGAGTCCTGGTTATCGATCTCACAGGGATAATTAAAAATAAAAAGTAAAATATATAAGTAATATTTTGAAATTTTCTTATGCAAATTATATATACCTTTATATATATATATATATATATATATATATATATATATATATATATATATATATATATATATATTCAAATAACAATTTTACTAAAATAAAGGAAGCAGTAAGTAGTAAATTAAAATAAGCAGTAATTAAAACTCTATGCAAGTGTAAAAACGACTTTCTCCTTCCTTCAACTAATTCAAGAATTATAGATTAATTATCTTTTGTAGGGAATTCAGATTATAGTATTGTGCCAAATAGAAGCATTCATATTCTTTACCCTTTGGTCCAGGTGCAAAGAACATTGACTAATCTATAGTTAGGCTCAGGATGTTTTATTAGTAGAATGGGTTAATCTAGGCTCACACAACTAGATATCCAAGGGTGGCTATGGTCGGCCCTACCAGTGACCCATTACCTTTCTATAAACCAAATTATTAGAATTTAGTCTGTCACTCTAAAAGCTAATTAATTATATGCCCAATAAATATTATCTTCCTATTTATTTGCACTTCATCTTAAACAATCCGCGTATAGCCTGTGATTACCTAAGGATTCATGTGATATCTACTAGCTAAGAATTTATCTCCGGATAGGTTTCAAAATTCTTCAACAGGTTTTAACAAATTAAATGGCCAATTTAAAAAGCAAATTAAGATCAGGTATTAATATCATCACAATATTTTAAAATATTTTATATTTAATTCTCCTACAAAATTTAATTAATTTATAATCTGTTTATAGTTTAAAGGAGAAAGATAACTAACTACTCAGAACTCATTAAAATGACACAATAAAACATATTTAGAAAACTTTGAACCAAAGTACAAATACTTATCTGAAGTGTTCCTTCAAGAGCTTCGCTGACTTCTACTGACTCCAAAGCAATGATGAAAGACTCCAACAACAATTACACACAATAAACACTCAAAATAAACTCACTAGATACAAAATAAAGTGGCACCCAAAGTATGGAAGAGACTAAATTAAACTAGAGATGAGAGAGAATAGGCTAAAATGGGTATGTGTACTAAGAGGGGGGGTTTGGGTGCCCTTTTCTCTGTAGAATGAGCTCCTATTTATAGAGCTCTGAATTTGACCAGGGGTTGCTTAAGGCACCTCTTCAAAATTCATCCAAATTTAATGTTTCTTCTAGAAGGTAACCGTACCGGCGCCTGAATCCGTGACCAAGTCTTTTGCACCTCTTCACTTTGGGTCGCACCTCTTCGAGATCCAGACCATTTCCTTGTGTCCAAATACATTGTATCACATGTCCTATATATTAGGAATAACTTCCAGTCTTCTAGAAGCTCCAATAACCGCTTAACACTGTCAAAATAACTACCCAAAGTCATTAAAAAAACTTAACAACGTCTGTATCGAACTGGCGCTTAGGCGCCGGACTGTGCCTAGGTGCCAGGCCAATAATTCCAAAAATTGCTCCATAAGCTCCATTTTTGCACCTTTTTCCTTATTTTTCTTTATTGGACTCTTTTTAATCATATACATCCAAAAACATGAAAATACCTTTCATTAAAGCATAATATCCTTAAGAATTGAATCATAAATAAGACATAAAAATGGTTATTTTTTAGGTAGATCAATATGCTGAAATTGTGAATTATATAGGAAGTGATATTTTGCCACCTGATTTAAAAAGATAACAACAAAAGAAATTTAGATATGATGCTAAATTTTACTTTTGGGATTATCCCTACCTATATAAACATTGTAAGGATCTTATTATTAGAAGATGTGTGCCATATGAAGAAATTGAACCAATTTTTCGGAGTTGTCATGATTCAGAATTTGGAGGACATTTTGATACTAATAAAATTGCTTATGAGATTTTACAATCTGGATTTTATTGGCCTACTCTTTATAGGGATGTATATAGATATATAAAATCATGTGATCAATGTCAAGGAGTACGTAATATTTCTAGAAGAAATGAAATGCCTCTAAATTTTACTTTAGAAGTTAAGGTCTTTGATGTATGGGGATTGAATTTTATTGGACAATTTACTGCTTTATTTAGAAATTTATATAGATTTGTTGCTGTTAATTATGTCTGAAAATGGATTGAAGCAATTGCTCTACTTAGATGTGATACTCGGAGTGTTTTAAAATTTATAATGAAAAATATATTTACAAGATATGGAATGCCAAGAGTGATCATAACTGATGGTGGATCTCATTTTAGGAATAATCTGATTCATAGATTGGTTGGAAATTATAATATTATTCATAGTATCTCTACTGCCTATCATCCTCAGACTAGTGGTTAGCAAAAGTGTCTAATCAAGAAATTAAAAGAATTTTGGAGAAAACTATGGATCTTCACAAATTAGATTGGTCTGTGAGATTAGATACTACATTATGGGCATATAGAATTGCTTTTAAAACCCCTATCAAAATGTCTCCTTATAGACTAGTATTTGGAAAGACTTGCCACTTACATGTAGAATTAAAGCATAAAGCATATTGGCGATAAAAGTGCTGAATTTTAACTTAAAGAATGCAGGTGAGAAGAGATTTGTGCAATTGAATGAATTGGAAGGAATTAGAAATGAATCTTATCATAATGACCGGATTTATAAGGAGAAAATGAATTTATGACATGATCGGAAGATATTAAGAAAGAAATTTGAACCTGGACAGAAAGTTTTGCTATATAGTACAAGATTGAAATTAGTTTATGGAAACTAAGTCTAGGTGAATAGGAACTCTTACTGTTATAAATGTTTCTTCTTTTAGAGCTGTTGATATTGAGAATTCTAAAATTGGAAAGATATATAAAGTTAATGTGCATAGATTAAAACCATAATTTGAATGGTATCAACTAGATTTTAAAGAGGTTTTAATGTTAAGTCATCCTGAATAACTGAATGTTTGTTGGGCTGACGATGTTAAACTTAATGCTTTGTTGGATGTAACCTATATTTATCTTTGTTATATTTGCTTACTTGTTTTTAGTACTTGTACTTGTAATTAGTCATATTTGAGTCCTACTTACTCATTAATATCATAAAAGATTAGAAATTATTGGATCATATCAAAGAATTAGAATATTTAAGACCAAAATGAAGTTAGGTGCATTTTTGAACATTGGCACCGACGGCGCTAGAATGGGCACCATCGGCATCCTATTCCAGAGAGCAGCACATTATTTTGGGATCTGGGTGCCACCAGAGCGAAGGTCTGGTGACGGTTCTTAGAGTTTCAAACTGCAATTTTTGGATGTTTTAGGCAGAATTTCGTCCCAGTAACTTCCCAAAACGTGTTTTTAACCCCCTAAACTCCAGAAAAATGAAATGATTCCTTCCATATTCGCATCCAATGGATTTCAACTCCATAGAAACCTCGAGATTTAGAGTTTTCAACCAACAAAAATTCATCAGTTTCGAGGCGCAATGTTTTTCAACAAAGTAATGATGAAGAGGAGGATTATCAAAGAAAGTGGTTTTGTGAATCAAGGTATGGATACCCCAAGTACTCGAATATAAGAAATTATTGTGCAGGAGCATTGAGAACTGTTATGCTAGACTACTACCGCTGTAGTCGTTTTTGTTGTGACAGAGTTTTATGCAAATCTTTATAGAATCAACCAAGGATTCATCTATGTGCGAGGCAGGTTTGTACCATTCACTCCTTCGAAGATTAATGATTTGTTTATGATTAAGAATGTTCCTATCTGCAATTATATGAATTTTGATGCAATGAGAAACAACATGAATGAAATTTATTGCTATTTGATGGATGAAGGTGAAGATTGGGAGATAAAAGACAACAGGTTTGTAAAATTTTCTACTGCATTTTTAAATCTGGTGTCGAAGTAATGGCATTACTTCATTTATGCAAAATTACTTCCAACTATTAAAATTAGCAAAGTGACAAAAGAAAGTGCAATTTTAAATTACTGTATTCAAACTGGAAGGCCGATCGATATTGGTACTATAATTGTGAAATCTGTATTGGGATTGATTGTTCATGAATCTAAATATGGGCTTGGACATCCTTCCACCGTATTTCTTCTTTGCTGCCAGTCACAAGTTCCATATGAAAGTTAAGAAAAAGTGCTTTTTCTTTGGAGACCTATTGACCCAAATAATCTTTATGACTGTCAGGCAATAGGAGATCAGAATGATATGAGCTTCATTGCAAATCAACCATCTTAGAGTTCACGACCTATTCAGCCTTACTTTCCTTAAAGTTTCAAGTGATTTTGAAGAAGATCAAGAAGTTGGAGAAGGAGGTACAAAATCTTATGAATGTTATTAATAATATCTCTAATTTATTTGATCACTTGGATTGGAGGATGAAAGAATAATTTGATCACACTGAGCGAATTGAAGATAGTTTGGTAAATGAGAAGAAGAGGAATGCTGTGATTGCTGAGGATTCAACTGATGAATTCCTGTATCGTCCCTTCTACAATTTGTTTATGCATCATCAATCTATGGGAGATATCAAAAGAGAAGATAGTACTGAGACTGACGATGAGTAGTGACTCTGCTTTATATTTAGTATTTGGTATTTTTATTATGCTTTGGTGTGCTCAATGTTGGCTTGATTGACTTTGTAGTATGTGTTTAGACTTTTTATGCTTGGATTATGTGTTTGTGTTTAGTTTTTCAGGGTTAAAGTATTATAGTGTTTTTGCGACGATGAATTTCTATGACTTGATGAACTTTTATGGTGAATGCTTAAGTGTGTATGATTGTAATGTGGATTATACATATTAAAGTGATGTTTTTTGTTGTTTTTGTAAATTTGATGTTAGTTAGTTGCTTAATTGATGAAATAGACCCTTAGAGAGGCTAATTATTTCTGGCGTAACGTTGAAATGATCGAATGCAAAAATTTTATGGGCCCAGAAATTAAACTGTCGTCACCGGTGCCCAAATACAAAGAGATGGGCAAATAAAATTAAATAGAGTGCCGCCGACACCTTATCCAGCGCTACCGGCACCCTATCCAGTGCCGCCGGTGCTCGAATACAGAAAAGGGTTGAAGCCTCTTAGATTTGTAATTTTTGCCCCGGGACCCGCCTATTTCACCATTTTCATTGTCTTCTACCTCCAACCAACGCATATTTGGAATCTACGGCTTGCTAGATCAAGGACTTCAAGAAATTTCTAGGCTTTTAAAGTGCGGAACTTTACTTCTCTTTGTAAGAGCTTCACCTTAAACTAAATTTTTTTTTATTTTCACCATCGAAATTTCTCACATTATTTAGATCTGAGATTTGGAATTTTTTATGAAGTTTTGAGATTTTACATAGTGATTTAAGCTCTTACTTACTTAGAGTCGCTTTAGGAGTCTCATACATTGTGATTTTGGAATTTATTGGATTTCCTTGCAAATTTTTAGACAATTTCACATGGCTCCTAAAACAAGTAGATGCAAGAGAAAGATGGATTTTGATGAAGATAGATTTGTTAATGTGAAAGCACAATATCGTTTCAATTCATTCATGTATAACAAAAAGTGTATTCAAGACCGGGCTTTTGAAAATCCAGGTCGATCTGTAGAGCAGTTAATTTCTGATTGAAATTGGGAAATGTTTTGTTATTTTACTGCTGATGCAATTATGGGTACTGTTAGAGAATTTTATGCAAAGCTTCCTTGGACCGAAACTGATTATGTGCTTGTTCGTGGAAAAATGGTAGAGTTTACCCCTCAGTGTATTAATACTTTTCATTAGTTAAGGGAAACTCCATATTGCGGGTATGAAAACTTCCATACTGCAGAAGCTGAAATGAAAGAAGTTATTGCATTTCTTATTGATGGAAAAGGAGAATGGAAAGTAAAACAAAGACAAACCCTTCTTCCAAATTAAATGTAGCTTCTAAATTTTGGCACTATTTCATCTCTGCTAGATTACTACCTTCTTATCATTACAGTGAAATCACTAGAGTTAGAGCAATTCTCAATTATTGTATTTAGACTATGAAATAGATTGATATTGGATCAATTATCTTCAAGAATATTCAAATTATTGCTAGAGGAGAAACTACTGGTGGGTTAGGAATTCCTGCCCTGATTCATGCATTATGTGCACAGTTTGGAGTTGAGTTTGATAGTACTGAGGAGTTAGTCCATCCACTGAGGCCTATTACCAAGATCATTATTCGTACTTATAAGTCTCATGTAGTAGGGAGAGGAGAAAGTAGGAGTACTGATATTCCTACAACTAGCCAGGACATACCATCTACTTCTGAGGCTCCTACATTGTCTGATGTTATGGAGCAGTTGAGGATTCAAAGTGCCAGTATTGATAGACTCCATAGCAGGATGGATGAATTCGAGGCATGAAGTGATGTTAATGAAGATTATAGGAGAAAGAGAGTTGAGTATGATATTGCTTACCATGATGCTCAAATCAGATATATGAGGGGAGACACTGAAGTGACATTTCGTACCTGCCCCACCTATGTTCATTACTGACCTGATCATGCAAATGAAGTTGAGGATGCTGGTGATGATGACTGGTAGTTTTATGATTTCTATTTTCATTTATGTGTTGTAGTAGTTTTATGTGTTGTTATTTGTTTTTTTTGTAATGTGTGAAGTCTATAAACGTATTTTTGTTAAAAAAATGAAAATGTAATGAACTCTATGGTAGTTTGTTTAGAGATTTGGATTGAGATTGTGATCTGATGTTTGATGTTTAATGTTTAAGTGTTTAATATTTCTTCACCCTGCAAATCTTTAATATTATATATCACTGCTTCTAACTGTTTCATGCTTGCTAGCTTAATTTTTTGATGAATACCAGCATAGCTTTTGAAGATTTCAAAATCCCAGCGCAAGAGGTTAGTTTTCTTTTACTCTCTACCATTTCAAATTATATGTAATGAAAAACTTAAGTTTGGGGGTGGGTAGAATATTAACTCTTTTTTGTTCTCAATTAATATAATTTCAAAAATTATTAGCATGACTTTTAGTAGTTGAACCTAACTTTAGATAACTAAATTTTTTATTTCATTTAAATATTATGGTAGATTTGAATGAAAGTTTTAGTAATAAGGTTAATTTTATAAGGCTAAGATATTTAGTATAAGAGGATTGAACTATTTGACTATATAAAGTAAGAAAAACTGTATTTTTTGAAATGTTAAGAGACTTAAAATACTATGTATGAAGAAAGGATTGTGACTTTATTATGAATTATAAAGGTGGTACATATTTATAAAGTAAGGAGGTGCTTCATGTTTCAACTATAGAAAGAGGAGAGTGAAGTTCAAAACTATTAAAGGCTATCCAAATATAGTAATCCTCACAAGAGAAAGAAAAAAAAGAAAAAGAAAAAGAATAAAAAAAGAGGAAAAAGAAAAAAAAATATATGTGAGGAGAAGCTTGAGGAGATGCCAAATAAAAAATTAGCTTCACTTAAATCAACCTAAATGAATAAATCTATTACATTTCTAAATTTATATTTAAAGTATTAGCCTACTTTCTAATAGAGTTTGCATGAGCTTCTTTTCCATATAGTCTTTCAAGGCACCCTTAATGTGACAAATTATTGTTCATCTTAAAATGAATAGAAAACTAAAACTCTTAGACTTGACTACTGAATGTTCTTATATCTGTAGTTTTAACCTGAGTTACTGAACTTCTTTCTAAAAATCTTACTATTATATTGATTTAAATAAAAAATCATAGTATTCTATAAGTGAAAAGTTCACTACATGCAATTATATTTTTATGTAGTAAAAGGATTAGTTGAGGACAAGTAATAATTAAGTTTGGAGGATTTTGATGCACCAAAAATATGTTAGATTTTTGCTATGTAATTTGTACTCATTTTTTTGTGTTATTGCACTTTAAAGGAATGTATTCTTTATGTTTTTCTGCAGGTATGATGATTTTAGATGATTGGAGGAAAAGGAAGTGAAAAGGAACGAATTTGTAGCAAAAAGAGGCAAAATGAAGAATTCAGCCTACTGGCGCCGCCGGCGTCAGAATGAGCCCCGCCGACACCCAATTCCAGAGACTCCAGATCTTAAATGGCGGCACAGCACCGCCGATGTCCTATCCAGCGCCGCCGGGGTCCAATGTCGGTGGAAGTCAAATTAAATGTATTTGGACGCTTTTTGAATGGTTGCTTGAGGAAACTCTTTGGGAATTCATTTTTAAACTATTTCAAATAGATTTGGACACCAAGAAAGTGAGAGAGGAGAGGGAGATAAGTCTTTTGGTGTGAAGAGAGTGTGTTAGGGTTTGTGGAGAGTGTGTGGTAAGTATGTAGAAGTCTTATTTTTTGAGGGATTATTCTCTAAAGAGTGTAGGAGAAGGAGGAAATTGATAGATTGTTTCTTCCTTACTATTCTAAAGAGAGAATTGAGTGTTGTAGTGAAGAGAGAAAATGATTTAAAGGAACTTCAAGGGATTTGCTTGGGGAAGAAATTGAGATAAGTTGTATTTACTTTTGTGATTTGTATGACTTTGCTTTTATATATATAATCCATATATTGTTGTATCTTCCTCATGAATTCTGAGTAGATTTCTTTGTCTATCTTTTTGTAATGAGATGTTGTGAAGTGTTGATGTAGATTTGATGTGCCATAAAAATGTTAAGAAATTGTGATGGATTTTCACTTTGAACTTCATTTACTTCTCTATCTGGCCAATTGAATTGGTAAACATTGAATGTAATCCTCACTTTTGTTGTAGAAAGCATAGTCCTTTTGGATCGAATGTTTCACAACATATTTTAACAATTTAATTGGCTAGACAAAAAAGTAAATGAAGTATGAAGTGAAAAATCATCACAATTTCATAACATTTATATGACACATCCAGTCTAAACAATCACTTCACCATATACCATTGCAAGGTGAAAGACTAAAAAATCTACTCATAATTCATGAGGAAGATACGATGAACAAGGATTTTATATATAAAAGTAAAGTCATACAAACAATAAAAAGTAAATACAACTTATCTCAATTTCTTCCTGAAGCAATTCCCTTGAAGTTCCTTTGAATCTCATTCTCTCTTTAAAACAACACACAATTCTCTCTAGGAATAGTGGGGAAGAAGCAATCTCTCACTTTCCCTTCCCTCCTACAAATCTTTTGAGAAGAATCCCTCACAAAACAACACTTTACACCAAACCTTAGACTATAAAACACTTTTCAAACACTCACACCACTTCTTCTCTAGAGTCTTCTCTCTAATTTTGGCGTCAAAATCAAGTTAAAATAGTCTAAGGATGATTTCCCCAATAAATTCTTCAAGAATCCCTCGAAAAGTCATCAAAATACATTGAATTTGACCTCCACCGACATTGGGTGTCGTCGGCGCCCTATCACGCTTAAATATTAGGGCTATTTGGAAAATGTGCCGTCGGCGCCAGAACTTCAAAATCTAGTTTTTTTGCTCTTTTCCGCTCCAAATTTGTTCCTTTTTGCTTCTTTTTGTTTCAATTGCCTAAAATATTCATAACTGCAGCAAAAAAATGAAAAACACCTTCCTTTATAGTGCAATATCACCAAAAATGAGTATAAAATATATATGAAAAATCAAATATATTTTTAGTGCCTCTGATGCTAAGGAGTCATTGAAATGATCATTGACATAAGGAGTTCCTCAATTGTCCTTCTTGGGCTTCATCCCTTTGTCTGAAAGTTGAGAGGGTAACTAGCTCTCCCTAAGGTCACTAGTTGAATCAGTGGAACAGGTTAAAATAGGGAAGTTGGAGGAATAATTGTGTTGACCTCATTATTGGTGAGGTCTCCTTTTCTTTCCTCTTAGTGTTTAGGATCTAGCCATAGGACTTCTCCTTGACCATCCTAGAAGACTAGAGATGAAACCCACCATTTAGAAATTCAAATCAAATCTTGATTCTCTTTAGAATCTTACATAGATGGTCATCAACCTCCAAATCACTTGGAAGGTTGGGACCAATGTGTAGGAAGACAAAGATAAAATCCTATAGGATGTTCAAGCCTTAGGATAACCCTGGGTGGCTTGGTCCTACACTCCTACACACATCCTAAACCCTGAACCATCCTTACCCAATCTTGACTCCTGGTTCATTGAAGCACTCATGTGGTTAAGTCCAAACCCCTAGCCCTTGGCTAAGAGGGTTAAGAACAGCCTATGAGATGTTCAAAATGGACATTTCTTGGTCCATGGCTCACTCTAAGCTTTTCCACCCTCTCAACCTCAACCAAACTCCACTTTTGCCAAAATTCTTGGTTTTGACATTGGGTCCTTAAACCTAGCTAAGATTACCTAAATTTCCCCTACAACTACAAAACTCTCCAAAATTTCCTAAAAAATTACCCAAAATTCTAAAAAATCCTAAAAATCATTTTGAAACAATTCCCACCTCTTAAATCCAACAAAATACCCCAATACCCTCCAAATAACTTCCAAATACCCTAAATACCCTTTTGGTCCAAAAATCCAAAAATTCCAAAAATTTCCAGAAAATCCCAAATATTCCCAATTGCATTTCTTTCAACTACACCATAAGTTAATTTTGTCAAAATAACCCACTTTTATCAAAATCCCAAATTTGACCCATTTTTAACCTAAATGGACCCAATGTCAAACCAAACCAACTCATTTGACCTCAATTTTGCCCAATTTCAATTCAAAACTTTAATTAAACATCCCCACTACCAATCTAAACCAAATCCAAGTCCAATTTGGTTCACATTTGAGTTTAATTCATTTGTTACCTAAATCCCCAATTTTGCCCAATTAATCAAAAATTCCCCAATTAACCTAATGTCAATCATTTCTCCCCAAATTTCAATCCTAAACCTTCCATGGCACTCCCATAAAACCCATGAAACCTTCAATTGTCCCAATTTGAGCTCAAACCTAACCTAAATCCATTTGAAATCCAAAATATCCCATTTTAACCTAAATGGAATTCATGCCCTAAATCTACCAAATTGATTGACCTATCCCTAAAATTTCTTCCCAATTGATGTTGGGAACTATTCAATACATTCTCCTAAACCATTTGAAACCCTCAATTGGGTCTAAATCTCACCTTAAACCAACTTGGGCCTAACTTGATCCAACATTGCCCAAATTAACCAAAATCCCAAAACCATCAAATTGACCTTTCAATTGAACTCAAAACCATTCCATGTCTTCATGAAAGTTTTTCATGGCAATCATTCCTAGAATGTTGCTCAAGACACTTGGACCCAAAATCAAACCCAAACTCAAGTTAGCCCAACCTAAACTCAAGTGAGCCAATTTGAACCCATGGCCTAACCTAACTAAATTGAACCAAATGTGGCTAAACCAACTCTTTCACAGCCACCATTTGAACCCTATGAACCACCCTAGATCCACCTAGCCCAAGCTAAGTGAACCATGGACCAAGGGTACCCCATTTTAAGGGATCTCTTCCCTTAAATGGTTAAATCCACTTTTTGCCTCTCCCAAATTCCCCCTTGCCTGGTTTATCACCATTAAACCCTGCCACCTGACTCACCTAATTTGGGGTCATCTCCCCTATCCTTGCCGGCCGGCCTAGTCACCGGGGGGCTCAAAACCAAGAACCACCACCTACCTAAACTCACCCAAATCTCCCAAACTATCCACCTCAGCTAAAATTGAACTTGGAGCTCCACTGCTCTCCACCTAGGCACTTAAATTCACCCTTCAATGGAACCCTGACTCAGCCCCAAGGCCCTGGCCATATAACTCACCTCTCTCGGCCATGAGAGAAGTGTTGAAACTTTTTTCATCAAAAACCCTCCCAATTGCTCCTAGATCTATCCCAGCCAAGAGAAGCTCTCCTCCACTGTTTTCCAGCCTTCATCCCCATTGGCTGAGCTCAATTTTTGAGCTTAATCTTAGGCCAAAAAACAGGACATTCCCTGAAACTCCACCCAACCTCAATTAACTTCTCCCACACCTTCACTAGAGGTAGAGAGGAAGTTCCCCAGTGAAAGCCCCCTCACCAGGCCAGCCATTTGTTCTATCGGCCAGAGCCTGAAATCGGACTTGGACGAAGTCATACCTAGGCGATTCAGCAGGTCCAGAGGCTTCATCCATAGGCTCCTCCAGCTCTAACGAACGTGCCGAGCACATTCAATTGAGTTTCACCTCTTGAACCAAGGAATGGAAACTCCTCTTGCTCTAGAGCTTCTAGCAATTCCTTATTTCTTTTGATTCAATTTCAATGCGCATTAGCTATATGGATGTGTAGCCCTTGCTTAGAAGAGCATGTAGGAAGAAACCGCACTTGATTTGGTTGAGTATCGAGTGAGATCTTAGGGTTAGAAGGTGGATGGCTCTCGGGATGCACCAGTCGTAGGCGATGACCAGCCGCCATTGGATCGAGCGTGTATCAGATGGATGGATAGGATCAAGTCGGATGGAGTAACGGAACATGAACCACGGGCCACACAGCTGCCGAGTTAGTTGCGGCGTCGAATAGGAGCGCGCCGCATGGAGCTTCGACCCATGTTGACCTCATTTTTAGTGAGGTCTGATCTCTCTCCTTAGTACTTAGGATCTAGCCATAGGTTTTCCCTTCGACTATCCTAGAGGAATAGAAATGAGACCCACCACTTAGAAATTCAAAACACTTCTTAACTCCCTTTAACCCCACAAGTTTGATTGTAAACCCCCAGGCCACTTGGAGGGTTAAGATCAAATGTGGAGGTTTAAAGGATGAGGTTCCTATAGAACTCTTTGTCCTTAGGATTACCCTACGTGGTCTGGTCTTGGTGAGGGCAAGCTTGCACACACCAAACTCTCACACACATTCCAAATCTTAAAACCACTTTTACTCAATTTGACTCCCTGACTCATGCAGGTAACTCATATGGATGGACCTTAACTCCTAAGCCCCTGGCTAAGAGGGTTAGGAACAACATGTCGAGAGCCTAAAATGAGTCCTCTCATGACTCTTGTGAGCTTAATATGGCTTCATGGCTCAACCAAAATGGTTTCATTTCACTCATATTTACTCAATCTTCATTTTTCCAAAATTTCAATTTTTGACCCCCGGGACCCTAAACCCACCAAACTTACCAAATGCCTTCGAAATTGCCCAAAATTTGCAAAATTGCCTAAATTACACAAAATGCCTCAAAATCAATTCTAAACATTTCCCACCACTCAAATTTATCATCCATGGCCAAATATACCAAAATTTCCAAAATACCCCCCAATAACCTCCAAATACCCAAAATACCCTTTTAACCCAAAAAATCCAAAAATTCCAAATAATTCCCAGAAAATTCTAAAAAATCCCAAATATTTCCAATTTCATTTTGTTCAACTACACCATAGGACAAATTTTTCAATTTAGCCCACTTTTACTAAAATCCTCAATTTGACCTTTTTTTTTAAACTTAAGTGGACCCAATGTCCAACCAAATCACTTCAATTGACCTCAATTTTGATCCAATTCAATTCTAAACTTCAATTAAATATCCCTAATATCAATTTAAACCAAATCTAAACTCAATTTTAGGAACATGTGGATCCAATTTCAATTTGAAGCATAAAGCCCAATTTTGGCCCATGACCTAAACTTAGCCCAAACCAACCCAACTCAACTCCAGTTAGCCCCAAATCTTTTCTAAAACCATCCCAACATCCCCAAAAACAAAAAACTAACTTGATTTGCCCCAAATTTGAACCCAAACTTCACCCAAGCTTAACTTAAGCCAAAATTCCCTAATTTGGCCTAAGCCAATCATGAACCCAAATAGGCCCAAATCTCAAAACCAAGACCCAAACAAAATTGAAAACTCTTTGTTACAACTCCATAAACATTTTGCAACATTAATTTTACATGAAAACCAACATTATCCCAACCTTAACCCAAGTTAGCCAAATTTGACCCACTTTGACCCTATTATTAAAGAGACCCAAATTAAATCCATTTCAACTCCAAATGACTCCAAATCTTTTCTAAAATTTTCATGACACATCCCTAAACTAAATACAACATTTATTTAAAATAATCTTTTACAAAATTTTTGTCCTAAATTTCATTTTTCAAATCTTAAAGCACACTTCCAAAAGACATTTAAAAGCCCATTTTTACCAAATTTGAAAAAGCCCAAACCTATTCCAAGGCTCATATGACAAACTCCTCTTCATCCATTTAATCAAAACCACCCCTAAGTTTCAAAACCATCATTAAACCATTCCAAATCAAGCTTCATAAAAATTTTCCACCAAAATGCCAAAATTTCTAAAAACCTACTTCCATGAAATGAGCCAACCTTTTCCCAAGCCATGAGCAAGCCATGGAGCTTTGTGTCAAGCCACGTGAAGCCATGTGAACCCTTTCCACCTCACCATGCCATTAATGGCAAAAGGAGGAGGTTCTTTCTTAAACCTTTACTAAACCTTTTTAACCCCATTCATGTTACACTTTAACCAAGCTTTGCCACATCACCTTGGATGGGGACTTCACCACCCTTTCCTAGATGACCCAAGTGACTCTCCCTCAGCCCAAAGTCAAGCCTTGGGGGATGCACCAAGCCCCAAAACATGACTTGACCCATTTGAGCCCAAAAGAGCCACTTCCCCCATTCCATTTGAATCAATACCTTTACACGTGGCATCAACCAATTGAGCTCACAAACATCAAGCCCTGACCTCCCTGACCCTGAGGGTGACCTGACCCTGGCCGGACCACCACCCCAGTCGCCGGAAACCACCAGGCCGAGAGGCCTAATTTGATTCAAAAATTCAAATTGAATTGGCTGAGCTGTCCCAACCCAAATGGTCACTGCAGCTGTTCTTCCCTTGCCCTGGGCAGCTGATCCCAAGCCCTAACTCCCCCTGGGAGGCCCTCCAGCCATGCCTATTTAAACACCATCACCTCACGGCCAAAAGGGGTGCTGAACCAAACCTTACCAAAACTCTGCCAAAATCACTCCACACTCTTCTCTAAACCCAGAGCACTTGATCCCCACTGAAATCCAGCCCTAAAACCCCCTCTGTGAGCTCAATTTTTGAGCTCAATTTTAAGCTAAAAAACAGGAAACTTCACCACAGTGAGCCAATCTTCAAATTGATTGACTCTACACCTTCACCAGACTAAGAGAAGAAGTTTTCCAGTAAAAGCCCCCTCACCAGGCCAGCCATTCTTCCTATCGGCCAAGCTTTGAAATCGACCTTGGTGGAAATCAAGTCTAGGCATTTCACCACATCTCCAGGCTTCATCCCTAGCTTCCTTGGACTCCATCGAACGTACCGAGCCCCTGTGATTGAAGCTTCACTTTTCAGAGCCAAGGTATTAAACTCCTCCTTCCAGAGAGCTTCTTTCGATTCTCAATTTTATTTGAGTTGATTTCAATGCATGTTAGCCGTATAGATGTGTTCGTCTTATCTAGACGAGTCCATAGAATCCAAGAACATGAGATTTGGTGGATAAATGATGGAGATCTTAGGGTTTTGGTGTGGACAGCTCACAGAACACACCAGTCGTAGACGATGACCAGGAACCGTCGGATCGCGCGTGTATCGAATGGAAGACCCAGATTGCGCCGGACCAGGGAACGAGACATGAACCGCGGGCCGTGTTGCGCTGAGTCAGATAGCGGCATCAAATGGCGGAGTGACGTGTATGCTTTCGATCCGTACGAGGATGACGTGGCGCTGACTAGTTTAAATAGACAAATAGGATTTTTCTGATTTATTTTAATACTCAGAACTTTGAAAATTCATATCTTAGCATAGAAAAATCACAAAAATAAAATAAAAATACTCTCTTGCTCAGTGAACAGAGGAGAACAATGTGGAAAAAGAATTAACTTATTTTGATGAGTATTTTATTTTTTATTAATTATCTACTGCTTTAAGTATTTCAATTCTCCATGCATGCATACAATTCACCATGACATGAGACCATAGGGCTTTTGTAGCCTCTGTGCTTGGGAACATTCCCTGAATTTTTCAAGACCAGAGGCCATCTCTATGGCAAGTTATTGATTTTCCAAATTTATGTGTCTGTTTTGGCATTTTAATTTCAATAATTAGCATATTGCTTAGAAAATTCTAGGAAAATTAGGGGAGGTACCTTAGGACCAGAGGACCCTAGGAAAATTATGGTTTGATTTAATTCCATAAAAATAACCTTACTTAGCCTAAGCACTCAAAACTGATCTTTAATTAATTAGGAGTAACCACACATCAAAATCACTTGAAAACATCTCCAATGTCACTTAGGATGTAGAGAACCTCACATAAAAATTTCAAGTCAATTGGAAATAATTTAAGCCATTAAATGAATTATTTAAGTGACATGATCATTCTTAAATTTTAAAAATTCATAAAACCTAAAATACATTTTAAAATTTCACCAAATTGGTTTTGGGGCTTCTCTGGTATCAGAGGAGTCTAAAAAAATAAAAATTTGAATTTTCTAAAAATTTTCATTTTTAACCATATTTTTAATATTTTAATAATTAAAAAATAATAAGAATCACAAAAATATTAAAATTCATAAAAATGTTATATTTTTTCCACTAATCACTCAGGAGCCAACCAAGTATTTTTCCTATGTCTCTAGGTTAAGATATTGAATTTTAAAGGTTTAAGGCAATTTTTAATATTAAAAATGGATTTTCCAACCTTTTCACCATATTAATTCTAATAAATCAAAGAAAATTAGAAAAACGTAAAATTTGTTTCTCTGACTTCCTTGAGGTCAGAGGGACTTAAGAAAATATAAAATCCATTTTTCAACTTCAATTTTATTTTATAATTAATTAATACCCCAAAACTCAAAATAATTATAATAAATCAAATTTAATTCAAAAAATCACTAAAATTGGTCCAAGTGGTCCTCTAGTCAATAGAAACATCCTATAATTTTCTTAAGGACAGAAACTTTATCTTGGTCATGTTGTTGAATTTTCATTGAAAATCCTTATTTTTATCAAAATAATTATATAAATTAAATTAAAAATAGAAAAATCACATTTTCTCCTCTAATGTCTTAATTGACATGTGAGTGAAGTGACATAAAAATTTCAAGTTCATATGAGCTCAATTTGGTGAGTTATGAAGTGATTAGGCTTAAAAGGCATAAAGGTAATTAAGGATTTTAACCCTAAAAAGGGGCAGAAACCCATTAGTCACTTTGAAAATATCAAAATGGAACTTTAATTAATTAAATCATTTAAATGTTGGGGGAATAATTAAAATTTTGGATTATTAGGGATGTGACTTAAGAAGATACCAATTCTTTAATTTAAAGTCCCTAATTAAATTAATTCAATGGTAATCAATCCTTAATTAATTCTAAAATGATGATTGAAATTAATAATTAAAAAGGAAAATAACCCTTAATTAAGTTAAAGCTTAAAACATTAAATGATTTAACAATCAAATTAAAATAAATTTTAAACATTTAAAATTAATTTAAAATCACTTAAGAACAAACTTAAAAGAAATTTGAAACCTTAAGTAACCTTAAAAAAATTCATAATTAAAATATTAAAATCAAACTAATTAAAATCAACCTAAAGTATCATAATTAATCCAAATCAAGTCATCAAATTTAATAAAAATAAATAATTTAAACACCTCTTTCAACCTAAGCAAATTTAAAACATTAAAATTAATCTGAAATATTAAGATCATTTAGAATATAAAGATTTAATTGAATTAAAACAACTTTAACACTATTCCGAACTTAAAATTATTAATTAAAGTTTTATAACTAAACCAAATCACTTTAAATCATCAATTCCAATTTTAAATTAAGAATTGTTAAAATCTTTAACAAACTAATTTGCTCCTAAAGGCTTTCATTATCATAACTCTTAAGTGGAGCATCAAGTGACAAGTCACTTTATTCATTAGATAATCAAATGTCCAAGTTCACTGAGCAAGAAGCAAAATTTAACTAAATTTTGGATGATTAATTCACCTGTGCAATGAAATCCATTTGGACTTGAAATAATCCCAGAAGTACTGAAAAGATGTTTAGGACTCGTCCCAAGCACTTTCTCAATATGATGAGATGTTTTAGAAGAACAATTGAACTTAATTGTTCTTTGGTGAAGAAAATCATCCTTAACAAAATACAAGAGCCTAGACGTCATAGGAATTGACTAGCAACAGGATTAGAATTTTGGTAGACAACCAGAACCTTCCCTTAACTCTACCTAGGTATTATCTTGCAAATATATAAAATGCTCTAACATGTGTTTTAAGTGCAGCTCGGAATGACGAGAAGACCCTCCAGGTACGCTTTTACTTTATTGCAATTTTCTTACATGTACTGCACTTTACTTTTCTTGAATGTTAAACAAAAATGTCATTCTGCATGAAAACTGAAACCTTTAGGATAGCCACAAAACTGAAACCTAAACCTAAATCAAAAGTCACAACAAGATAAAATCCACTGCCACAACATTCAAAATATAAAACAACTCAAAAATTAATCACAAACAGAATAACACAACCACAACTACAACTAAATTAAAACGTCTCATTGGATGATCGGGAATCCCTCGGATGATGTAACACACGTGTTGCTAACGAGATTTCCCATAGTCTAAATGAAAGTGTGGAACTCATTCAGATGAGTTTAGCAAATTCATTTGGACTAAGTGAATCCGATGAAATAGCGGTGCCGGGATGACAGAACCGTGGGATCTTAATCGGTTCTACTTAATCAAGTTTAAGATTTGTTTTAATTAAAATATTAAGCCATCTCAATTTTCAACATTTCTAAACCAAAACACTTCTCTCATCTCCTGATTACCACTTTCTAAAACTAAACCTCTACAACAACAAGGAGCTTGGAGCATAGTGGGTAGCACGGCCATCGTCAGTAAAACTTGAGTCTACTTCAGCTAAACCTTTCCTAGAATTAAATAACAAAGCCATAGGATTTCGAGGTAGTTTTCCTAGTGCAACATAAATCCTCAACTTTTTGTTAGGCATTTGTATAATCATATCGTGCAAATTAAGCCTTAACCGGTCTTAGGACTCCGAGGTAGTCGTTTGGTACGACATAAACCCTCATATCTTCGAGGCTATTTGTGTGATTATATCATACAAGCATAAGTCCTAAAATAACTAAAATTGGCAGGATTACAACATTAAATAAACTCTTAAATTGAAGCCAAACAATAGGATAGTTTGGGAAGTTGCCAAGATTCCTCTTGGATCCTCAACTTCTCCTACCTTTCCTCCTTTGGATTCCTAAAATAAACTGTTCCAAATTTGATCCATTCCCTATCGAAATTTCCAAAAAATACAAGTCCTTTGAAACCTTAAACTTTGAAATTCTTGAAGTAAAACCACTAATCATTATTGAGAGTTTTCTTAAGTGATTCCCGTCATTTAAGATGTAATTAACTATAGGGGCTTGCCCTTATAGGGAACTTTAAGAACCCAGGTAATATAAACCCCGCTTAATTTCTTTATATTAAGCAGGGGAACTTGTCGGCTTATAAAATTGGTTCGCAGACCAAACGTATATCATAAATCTTCTAGTTTATTTAATCGAGCCCCATCATCAAGCAGTGTGTCTATTCTTCGGGATAGATACACGGTTTGTGATGTGGTGCTCGTTTACATAAACTATTTGGGATGTGAAATCGGTTTGATTCCACATCTTAAAATTTTCGAACTTAAAATTATTTTCAAAATCAAAAGCTACTTTCCAAATTATATATATATATATATATATTTAAATTAAATTTAAAAATCTAAAAATTTCGCAGACAACTTCTGTAGGCGACCCCTTTTTTAAAAAATACGACACTCAACCTAAAAATATGCGGACAACCCGTCGCAGGATGTCGTGGCGCCACGTCGGATAAGTAGGAAATTAACTAATTTCTGATTTATTTAAACCCCACAACCTTTAAAAATCCATATCTTTATGTAGAAAAATCACAAAATTAGAAGAAAAACATCCTCTTGCTCAGTGGACAGAGGGGAACAATGTGGAAAAAGAATCAAGCTATTTTGTTGAGTATTTAATTTTTAATTATTTTTATACTGATCTGAGTATTTTAATTCTCCACTCACACACACAATTCACCATGGCATGAGACCATAGGGCTTTTGTAGCCTCTGATCTTGGGAACATTCCCTGAATTTTCCAAGGCCAGAGGCTATGTCTTTATGAAGTTATCTATTTTCCAAGATTTTATGCTTGTTTTGGTATTTTAATTCCAGTAATTAGCATAATGTTTAGAAGATTCTAGAAAAATTAGGATAGGTTCCCTATGACCAGAGGAGCTTAGGAGAATTACCTTATGACTTAAAACATTGTAAATAATCCTAATGGCTCACTTGATCCAAAACCAACTTTAAATTAATTAGAGCAAAATAAAAATTAAAATAACTTGAAATCAATTCTCCACTCATCTTTAGGGTTAAAGGGAGCCCCATAAAAAGTTTGAAATTAATTAAAAATGTTTTAACCCATTAAATGGATTTTCTAAGTAACATAGCCACTTTTAAACTTTAAAAAATCATAAAACTTAAAATACATTTAAAAAATTCACCAAATTGGTTTTAGAGTCTCTTTGGTATCAGAGGAGTCTAAGAAAATTAAAATTGAAATTTTTCTAAAATCTTCATTTTTAACCTAACTTTTGATATTTTAATAATTAAAAAATTATAAAAATTACAAAAATAATAAAATTCACAAAAATGTCATATTTGGCCTCCTAATCACTTAGGACCCAACCAAATATTTTTCTTAAATCTCAAAGCAAAGATATTGAATTTTAAATGCTTAAGGCATTTTTAATATAAAAAAATGGTTTTTTTTTCAACCTTTTCACTAAATTAATTCTAAAATTTCAAAGAAAAATAAAAAAATATAAAGTTTGTTTCTCTGAGTTCCTTGAGGTTAGAGAGATTTAAGAAAAATATAAAACTTAATTTTAAACTTTAATTTTATTTTATAATTAATTAATAACTCAAAATTTAAAATAATTATAGTAAATGAAATAAAATTCAAAAAATCACTAAAATTGGTCCAAATGATCCTCTGGTCAATAGGAACCTCCCATAATTTTCCTAAGGATAGAAAATTCCTTTTGATCACATTGTGAAATTTTCATTGAAAATCCCTATTTTCATTAAAACAATTATATAAATTAAATTAAAAATTGAAAAAATCTCCTTTTCTCCTCTAATGTCTTAATTGACATATGGGTAAGGTGACATAAAAATTTCAGGTTCATTTGAGCTTGATTTGATGAATTATGAGATAAATATGCTTAAGAAGGCATTAAGGTAATTAAAAGGTTTTAACCTTAATTAAAATTTTAGGCTTAACCAGGGGAGGGGTAAAATATTTGATCTTAAATTCTTATTGGATGTTTGAAACATAGGGCATTTAAATGGTAGAAACTCGGTAAAATCACCTTGAGCATTAAAGGAGTTTTAATTAATTAAATCACCTAAAATTTGAAAGATTAATTAAGACTTGAATTATTAAATATTGGGGATGTGATATAAGCAGATTCTAATTCTTTAAATTGAATCCCCAATCAATGATTTAATCAAATGTCATTAAGTTCTTATTAATTAATTAAACTATAAAACAATAATTGAAACTAATGAAAGGCAGACAATCTAAAATTAAATTAAAACCTAAAACATTAAAGCAAATTTAAATTAAAAAAAAATCATATTAAAACAAACTTTGAATATTAAGACTATTCTGAAATTGTTAAAACTTAAATTAAAACAAATTTAAAACATCAAAGATTAACCTGGAACAACTCATGATTAAAATTTCATAAATTGAAAATTAAAACAGTTTTAAAATATTTTAAATTAATCTAAAAAGTTAAGACCATTTGAAATAAGTAAAATTTAACTGAACTAAACAACTTGAACTTTTTTTTTTGAAAAGATTGATCAAAACCTTATAACTAAATTGAATAACTTTAAACTGTTAATTCAAACTTCATTTAAGAATGGTTAAATTCTTTAATGAAGTAGTTTGCCCCTAAAGGCTTTCATTATCATAATTTTCAAATGAAACATCAAATGAAACTGTCACAGTAATCATAGGATAATCAAACATCCTAATTTACTGAGCAAGAGTAACATGGGTGATTGATTCATCACCGCAGTGAAACTATCTGAACTTAAAGTAATCCCTAAAATGTTTAAGAAGATGTTCAGAATTCAGTTCCGAGCACTTGTCTAACTTGATGGGATGTTTTAAAAGAACAGTGAGACTTCATTGTTCTTTCGTGAAGAAAATCATCCTTAATAAAACATAAGAACCTAGACATCATAGAAAATGACTAGCAAAAGGATTAAGATTTTGGTAGACAACCAGAGCCTTCCCTTAGCTTTACCTAGGTATTTACTCTGACATGTGTTTCAAGTGTAGCTGAAAATGATAGGAATGCCCACCAGGTACGCTTTTAAGTTTATTGTGATTTACATTTAGCGATTTATTAAATTTCTTGCTTTCCTGTACTTATAAATGCATGAAAATGATCGAACCCAGCATGTTTAAACAAATCAAAATTTAATCACCAACAAAAATAAAACTGTAATTACAACTAAAATTAAAACGTCTTGTTGGTTGATAGGGAATCCCTTGGATGATGCAACCCACGTGTTGCTAACAAGATTTCCCACAGTCTAAATGAAAGTGTGGAACTCATTTAGTTGAGTTTAGCAAATTCATTTGGACTAAGTGAATCCGATGAAAATAGCGGTGTCGGGATGACAGAACCGTGGGATCTTAATCGGTTCTGCTTAATCAACTTTAAGATTTGTTTTAATTAAAATACTAAGCCATCTCAATTTTCAATCTTTTTAAACCAGAACACTTCTCTCATGTCTTGATTTTCACCTTCTAAAACCAAACCTCTGCAACAACAAGAAGCTTGGAGCACAGTGGGCAGCATGACCATCTTCGTCAGCAAAACTTGTGTCGACTTCAGCAAAACCTTTCTTAGAATTAAACAAAAATTCATAGAAGTTCGAGGTAGTTTGCCTAGTGCAACATAAATCCTCAACTTTTTGTTAGACACTTGTATAATCGTGTTATGAAAATTAAGTCCTAACCGGTCTTAGGACTCCGAGGTAGTCGTTTGGTATGACATAAACCCTCACATCTTCGAGGCTATTTGTGTGATTATGTCATACAAATATAAGTCTTAATTAATTAAAATCATCAAGATTGAAACATCAAATAATATCTCTTTAAATTGAAGCCAGACCATAAGATAGTTGGGAAGTCACCGAAGTTCACTTCGGGTCCGTGACATCCCCTACTTCTCTTCCTTTGGACTCTTAAAAATAAAATGTTCCAAATTTGATCCAATCCCTTTTGAAATTCCAAAATCCAATTTGTTTGAAACCCTAAACTTTGAAATTATTGAAAACAAAATCACTGATCATTATCGAGAGTTTTCTTAAATGATTCCCGTCATTTAAGATGTAATTAACTACAGGGGCTTGCCCTTATAGGCAAATTTAAGAACCCAGGTAATATAAACCCTGCTTAATTCCTTTATATTAAGTAGGGGAACTTGTCGACTTATAAAATTGCTTTGTAGACCAAAAAGATGTCACAAATCTTTTAGTTTATTTAATCGAGCCCCATCATCAAGCAGTGTGTCGATTCTTAGGGATAAATACACGGTTTGTGGTGCAGTGCTCGTTTATATAAACTATTTGGGATGTGAAATCAGTTTGATTTCATATCTTAAAATTTTCAAACTTAAAATTATTTTCAAAAAAATCAAATGCTACTTTCCAACTA
The DNA here is from genome assembly GCA_022702705.1 of Papilionanthe hookeriana x Papilionanthe teres. NCBI lineage: Eukaryota > Viridiplantae > Streptophyta > Magnoliopsida > Asparagales > Orchidaceae > Papilionanthe > Papilionanthe hookeriana x Papilionanthe teres. The sequence goes on from CM040426.1 coordinate 106,751,006, forward strand.
TATATATATTTAAATTAAATTTTAAAATTTGCCGACAACTTCTGTAGGAGACCCCCTTTTCAAAACACATAGCCTATAAATATGCCAACAATTTCTGGAGACTCCGCTGGGGACTTGTTCCTCTCTCCATTTTGACCAGATGGTTTTGCTTTCATAAATCGGTGGCGAGTCTATGTCCCTAGTGGACCAAGCTACCATTCTTCCATTGACATGCCACGTTCATTTTTGTCTTGAACGTGTTGACCTCATTTTTGATGAGGTCTTCTCTTCCCTCTTTAGTGTTTAGGATCTAGCCTTAGGCTTTTCATTTGACTATCTTAGAGGACTAGAATTGGGACCCATCCCTTAGAAATTTAAACCACTTCTTGTCTCCCTGCAAACCCCATAAACTTGATTATAGACCCCTAATCACCTAGAGGGTTGAAATCAAATGTGGAGGTTTAAGGGAAGAGTTCCCTATAGGGCTCTTTGGCCTTAGGACTACCCTGGGTGGCCTGGTCTGGTGAGGGTTGACTTACACACTCACTACACTCACACTCTACACTCTCACACACACAATCCAAATCCTAAAAGCACACCTATACCCAACTTGACTCCTTGACTCATGTAGGTAATTCATATGGATGGACCTTAACCCCTAAGCCCCTGGTTAAGAGGGTTAGGAACAACATAGTGAATGCCTCCAATGAGTCCTCTCATGGCTCATATGGGCTTAATATGGATTCATGGCTCAATCAAAGTGATCCCATTTCACTCACATTTGGTCAACCTTCATTCTTCCAAAATTTTAATTTTTGACCCCGGGGACCCTACACCTACCAAACTTACTAAAAGCCCTTAGAATTACCCAAATCCTTCAAAATTTCCAAATCACCCAAAATTCCCCAAAATTAACCTTGAACATTTCCTCACCAATCAAATTGATCATCCATAGCCAAAAATACCAAAAATTCCAAAAATACTCCCCAATACCCTCCAAATACCCAAAATGACCCTCTTAGCAAAAAAATCCAAAAATTCAGAAAATTCCCAGAAAATTCCAGAAAATCCCAAATATTTCCAATTTCATTTTGTCCAACTACACCATGGGCCAATTTTGTCAATTTACCCCACTTTTACTAAAACCCCCAATTTAGCCCATTCTTAACCCAAGTGAACCCAATGTCAAACCAAACCTACCCAATTGACCCCAATTTTGGTCCAATTCAATTCTAAACTCCAATTCAATATCCACAATATCAATCTAGACCAAATCCAAGTCCAATTTGATTGACATTTGGGTCCAATTTCACTTTTGACCTTAAAGCCCAATTTGGACCCATGACCCAAACTTAGCCCAAACCAAACCAATTCAACTTCAATTGACCCCAAAACTTTTCTAAACCTTCCCTAACATCCCCATAAACAAAAAACTAACATAATTTGCCCAAAATTAGGACCCAAACCCCACTCAAATTCAACCCAAAACCAAAAAGCCCAATTTTGACCTAAACCCAAACCTAACCCAAATAAGCCCAAGTCCCAAAACCAAAACCCAACCAAAGTTAAAACCTCTTTGAAACACTCCCATAAACATTTCCCAACATTAATTTTACATCAATTTCAACCTTAGCCCAACATTGGCCCAAATTAGCCCAATTTGACCTACATTGGCCCATTTACCAAATGAACCCAAATTCAACCCAATTCAATTCCAAACCACCTCAAATTTGCTTCAATTCATTCAAGACACATCCTTAAACTAAATTCAACATTTATTTGGCATGGCCCTTTACAAAATTTTTTATCTAAAAGCCCATTGCTAAACATAAAGGCCACTCCCTTAAACCTTCCTAAAAGCCCACCTTTACCAAATTTTAAAAGCCCAAAGTCCATTTCCAAGCCCACATGAAACCTTTTCTTCATCATTACTTTGATAATCCTATTTGACCAAAGTCTTAAACCATCATGAAATCAACCCATTTGTATCATCATGACAAATCCCATCAATGGAATCCAAAGTTTTCAAAATTCCAAATAACCCTTTTCCATGCAAGTGAGCCAACCTTTTCCCCAAGCCATGAGCAAGCCAAATGAAGTCATGGAGCCATGCATAAGCCATATGCAAGCCATGGGGAGCCCTTTCCACCTCATCATGCCACTTATGGCAAGGAGAGGGGAGCCTTTCTTAAGCCTTCACTAAACCTTTTTTAACCCCATTCATGATACACTTTAACCAAAATTGGCCACCTCACCTTGGATGGGGACTTCACCACACATGTGAGGCTGACCCAAATGATCTCACATCAGCCCAAATCAAGCCTTGGTGAGTGAACCAGGCCAAAACCATGAATTGACCCAAATTGGACAAAAAATGCTCCTTACACCCATGCCATTTAAATCCTTGACTTTACACATGGCATAACCCAATTGATTGCACCAAGATCAAGCTCAATCATGTTAGTTTTTCTCAGCCAAAAAAACCTTGATGAATGAACCAAGCCAACCCTCATGGCCACCCAAGCTCCACCATAACCTTCCTTATTTAAACCCCACCTCCATGACCAAGGAGAGGAGATGCAAAGATTACCTTGGGTAAACTCTGCCAAATTATTCTCAAAGATTCTCCAAGCACTCCTAAGCTCAATCCAATCACTTCCAATTGAGACCTCACCTCTTGGACAAATGTATCAAATTTTTTCTCTTCCAACCAAGCATGTTTTAATTTTCTGTAATTATTCACATGTTTTAAGTATATCATCACCCTATAGATGTGTGCTACTCGATTAGACTATCTTTTTAAAAAACAAATTCATTCAATTTCGTTGAGAATCGAGGGAGATATCAAGGTTTGAAGTTGGACGGTTTTGGGTGAATAGAACTAGGGGAGAGAAGCGACGGCTCGTCCGATCGAGCGTGTATCCAACGGACGGCGCTGATGGAGTTGGACGGTAGCTGCATCCATGAACAGAACCACGCCAGCAAATCAGGGAGCGACACGTGGCGATTGAGCGGGAAAATGAAATATTTTATTTATTTTTTACCCTAAACTTCAAAAATGCATAACTTTGTGTAGAAAAATCATAAAAATAAAATAAAAATACCCACTTGCTCAGTGAACAGAGGAGAATAATGTGGAAAGGAAATCAAGTAATTTCATTGAGTATTTTATTTTTAATGATTTATTTACTCTCTGCATTGTTTTAATTCTCCATGCATATAGGAAATTCACTATGGCATGAGATCATAGGGCTCTTGAAGCTTCTGAACTTGGGAACATTCCCTGAATTTTCCAAGGTCAGAGGCCATCCCTATGAGAAGTTATTGATTTTTCAAGTTCAAGTTACTGTTTTGAGTATTTTAATTCCAATAATTAACATGTTGAGAAATAAATTCTAGGAAAATTTGGTGATGTTTCTTGTGACCAGAGGGACCTAGGAAAAATAAGTTTTGAGTTAATTCACTTTGAATAACTCTAATTGGCCTAAATAACCAAAATTGAACTTTAATTAATTAGGGTTAACCATTCATCAAATTAACTTAAAAATAATTCTCCACTGATCTTTGGGATTAGAGAAACATCTCATAAAAATTTGAAATCAATTGGACTTGATTAACCCCACCAAATGGGTTGATTAAGCCTCTTAAGCAAAATGGGTAAAGTTAAACTTTAAAAATTCATAACTCACAAAACACTTTTCAAAAACTCAAAAAAATGGTTTTGGAGCTTCTCTGATATCAGAGGAACTTAGGAAAATTAAAATTATAATTTTCTAAAAAATTTGATTTTTATCATTATTTTAATATTTTTAATAATTAAAAAATAATAAAAATTATAAAATTATTAAAAATCACCAAAATGTCACATTTTGAATTCTAATATTTTAGGAACAAACAAAATATTTTTCTTAAGTCCCTAGGGTAAGATATTGAATTTTAAAGGCTTAATGTAATTTTTAATATTAAAAAATGTATTTTCCAACCTTTTCACTAAAATAATTCTAATAAATCAAAGAAAAATCAGAAAAATATAAAATTTTTTCTCTGAACTCCTTGAGATTAGAGAGATTTAATAAAAATATAAAATCCATTTTTCAACTTTAATTTTATTTTAAAATTAATTAATACTCCAAAAATCAAAATAATTCTAATAAATAAAATGTAATTCAAAAAATCACCAAAATTAGTATAAATGGTCTTCTGGTCATTAGGAGTGCCCCATAATTTTCTTAAGAATAGAAAAATTCCCTTGGTCATCTTATTGAATTTTCCTTGGAAATCCCTATTTTCTACAAAAAATAATTATATAAATAAATTAAATATAGAAAAATCACATTTTCTCCTCTAATGTCTTAATTGACATGTGAGTGAAGCCACATAAAAATTTCAAATTCATTTAAGTTGAATTTAGTGAGTTATGGAATTATTAAGATTGAAGGGCAAAAAATGGTAATTAAAATTTTAACCCTTAATTAAAACTTTAGGCTTAATAAAATGAGAGAGTAAAATATTTGATCCTAATCTGATTTGGATGATTGAAATTTAAATAATTAAAGGATAGAAACCCATCAATCATTTTTAAGATTAATTAGAGTAAACCTTAACCAATTAATTAATTAAATTTGGAAGATTAATAAAAAATTGAAATTATTAAAATAAGGATATTATTAGGAAGATATTTATTCTTTAATTTAAGAATCCCTAAATTAATCACCTCAATAATATTTAATTCCTAATTAAAATGATAATCCAAACTCAAGATTTAAAATACTAAAAGACTTAATCATTAAATTAAATTAAGATTAAAACATTTAAATTAAATCCTTCCAAAATTTCAATTAAATTAATACTTTAACAATTAAATTAAATCATCTTTAAAACATAAAAAAATAAAATATTAAATTAAAATTAAAATTAGAATAAAATTAAATTAAAATTAATATTAAATTAAATTAAATTAAATTGAATTAAATTAAACTAAATTAAATTAAATTAAATTAAATTAAATATAAAAATAAAATCAAATTAAAATAAAATCAAATTAAAATAAAATCAAATTAAAATAAAATTTAAATTAAATTAAAATTAAAAATAAAATAAAAATAAAATTAATATTAAATTAAATTAAATTAAATTAAATTGAATTAAATATAACATCACCTAAGACATAAAGAATTCAAAAATAAATCTAAAACAACTTGAACACTATTCCAAACTTAAACCCATTAATTAAAATTAAATTAAATCACGAAACCACTTAAACATCAATTTGCCCTCAAAAGCTCTTGTTGTCATAACTCCTAAACAGAGTATTAAGTGAAGTGTTACTTCACTTATAGGATATTCAAATGTCCTAGTTCACTGAACAAAAGAACAAAACTTAACTAAACTCCTGGATGATTAATTCACTTGTATAATTAAATTCCCTTGGACTTAAAACAATCCTAGAGGTATTGAAAAGATGTTTAAGACTCGTCTAAAGCACTTCCTCAATATGATAGGATATTTATAAGAACAATTGAACTTAATTGTTCTTTGATGAAGAAAATCGTCCTTAAAACAAAATTAAAAACCTAGACGTCATAGGAATGACTAGCTCTAGGACTAGGATCTTGGTAGAAAACCAGAAACCTTGCCCTTAGCTTCACCTAGGTAATTGCTATAAATACTTAAATGCTCTAACATGCATTTTAAGTGCAGCTTGGGATGACGGGAAGACCTTCCAGGTACGGTTTTATTTTATTGCTATTTACTTTATAGCAAAATGCACTTTACTTTTCTTGCATGATAAACAACTGTTGCATGAAAACCAAAACCTTTAGGGTAGTCCCTAAAACTGAAACCAAAACTAAATTAAAAATCACTGCAAGGTAAAATTCACCGCCACAACATTTCAAAATATAAAACAACTCAAAATTTAATCACAAACAGAACACAAAACTACAATTGCAACTAAATTAAAATGTCTCGTTGAATGATCGGGAATACCTCGGATGATGTAACCCATGTGTTGCTGACAGGATTTCCCACGGTCTAAATGAAAGTGTGGAACTCATTCAGTTGAGTTTAGCAAATTCATCTGGACTAAGTGAATTCGATGAAAATAACGGTGCTTGGGATGACGGAACCGTGGGATCTTAATCGGTTCGTTTAATCAAACTTTAAGATATGTTTTAATTAAAATATTAAAAATACTTGGATTTTAAGATTCTCTCTAAACCAAAACACTTCTCTCATCTCCGATTTATGACTTCTAAAACTAAACCTCTGCAACAACAAGGAGCTCGGAGCATGGTGGGCGAGCACGGCCATCGTCATCGAGCAAAACTCGAGTCTACTTCGACAAAACTGTCTTAGAATTAAATAACCAAGCCATAGGATTTCGAGGTAGTTTGCCTAGTGCAACATAAATCCTCAACCTTTCGTTAGGCATTTGCATAATCATGTTATGTAAATTAAGCCCTAACCGGTCTTAGGATTCCGAGGTAGTCGTTTGGTACGACATAAACCCTATCATCTTCAAGGCTATTTGCATGACTGTGTCATACGAATATAAGTCCTGATTAACTAAAATTGGCAAGATTGAAATATAAGATAATATTAGGATTTTCTCAAATATAAGCCAAACAATAGGATAGTTGGGAAGTTGCCAAGATTCTTCTTGGATCCTCAGCTTCTCCTACTTCTCTTCCTTTGGATTCTCAAAAATAAATTGTTCCAAAATTTGAGTCATTCCCTTTTGAATCTCCAAAAATCCAATTGTTTGAAAACATTAAACTTTGAAATTCTTGAGAACAAAACCACTGATCATTATCGAGAGTTTTCTTAAGTGATTCCCGTCACTTAGGATGTAATTAACTATAGGGGCTTGCCCTTATAGGGAATTTTAAGAACCCGAGTAATATAAACCCCGCTTAATTCATTTATATTAAGCGAGGGAACTTGTCGGCTTATAAAATTGGTTCGTAGACCAAACGGATGTCACAAATCTTCTAGTTTATTTAACCGAGCCCCATCATCGAGCGAGTGTGTCTACTCTCCGGGATAGATATACGGTTGTGGTGCGGTGCTTGTTTATATAAACTATTTGGGATGTGACATCGGTTGATTTCATATCTTAAAATTTTCAAATTTAAAATTATTTTCAAAATCAAATACTACTTTTCAAATTATTTATTTAAATTAAATTAAAAATTCGCCGACAATTTTTGTAGGCGACCTCTTTTCAAAAATACAACACTCAACCTAAAAATATGCCGACAGAACGGGTATAGTCAACTCTCTTGGATTTTGTAGCCACTGTTTAAACACCCTTAAACAGAGAGGTTCCGGAATCATTCTACCTCTTAGAGGTGGGGTGGACCCCCAATAGGTGTTAGCTTAGGAGCGGTCCCTCGAGTTGAGAAGTCTTGCGAGACTTTCTCTTCCTTTCCAATTTTGGATTGGATCCCTTACCTTTTCTACACCCTTCCTCCCTTAATTATTTAACCATCTAATGAACGAATCTCTTAATAAACGAACCTTTTTAAAACCACAAATACACAGATAAGACAAAATCTGAAATACCGTATAAAGAAGATAAGAAGATAAGTGAAAATGTGTTTGGACTCTTTTTCCGGAGAAATTCTTTTTTCGTCCTGAAAAGTTTTTGTTGTGACGAAAAGAAGCATGATTTAGAACTGACATTTAGAATCTACCCTGCAGAAGATGTCTGCATCGAAGCTAATTGTCTCCTTCACCAACGGACTGGACTTGGCAGTTAGCAAGGATGAGCTGCCTGACGATGCGATCATTCTCTTTGGACAAGAATTTGATAGTTTGGACATTAAGTTCATCGATGTTACTCTCTTCGTGCTAATGGCTAAGGTACCAGAAAACATTGAACCCATAATTGAGTTCAACCTGAAGTCGACCTGAGAGTTTCCTCCCCTACAGAGGGTCCCAATTGAGAGGAATACCGCTGTTCATAGGAGGTTAGTTGCTACCCCTAGGACTGTCATCTCTACCCCCACCGGTCTGGTCATTACTGTACCTACTCCGGCTCCCGCCAAACTGAAAGGAAAAGAAGTCCAAGTCAGTGATGAGCCTGTTACCTTGGAGAGTTTAGACTTTGCTGCAATACCGTCTGTTTCAAGATAGGGTCCAGTTCAAGATTTGCACCCTTAACCGAGACGCAAAGAAGGAATAAGAATAGAAAAATCGCCAGGATCAGAAAGACCAGGGTCCAATTCGAGATTTGCATACTACAGTGATTGTAAGAAGAAGAAGATCAAGACTGCGCTGCTTACCCGATTGCGAGCAGTAGTGGAGAAGTTAGCAAGGAAGGAGGGATGACCCGTGTCAGAGATCCTGAGAAAGATGGGACGAGTACCAGTTAGATCCCACCTCGGACCACGAGTAGACCCCATCACTGCCTTAAAATGGCCAAGGAAGAAAGTACGAGCTAGCGAAAGAAGTTTCCTGGTCGTTGTATCAGGCCACCATATTAGGGAACACACCACCTACCGACGTACAGCCGACAGACCAGCTGGTCCTAGGCCTCATACTGTAAGAAGGATGATGTGGCAACCTATTATTGCTGAACTGATACCGACAGAACACTCTGAGAAGAGAAGTCTCATCAGAAAGCCTTAATATAAAGAAAGTGCTGCAGCTCTAAAGGAAACTTCTGAAGATGAGGTTCAATAGTCGCGCCTGACAACCGCGAAACCGTTTGGAAAAGACCACTTGAGGATGCCATAGGGAAGCTAAGAACTGACATCCAACGGTTGGCAAGAGAAAGAAAAGAAAGACTGAGAAATGAAGTATATTCGTTAGAGTTCATGGATGAAGAATTTGCCGAGATCAATTTAGTTGAGACCTGAGCATCATCAACTTTGCAGGGAGCTCCGTCAACTTCAGAAGGAGATGAAACAGAGGCAATGAGAGTACGTCTTCAAGAAAAGGATGACACGATATACCGAATGGAGAAGAAGATGGAGGAGATGGCGACAGCCTTAGCCACACTCCAGAGTCAGCCTCAATCTCAGAAGGAAACACCTCCAGAGATCATTCACATTGCAGATGGAGGAAAAGAAATTACATCCATCAACGGAGATGAACAGCCAAAGAAAGATTCAGCTCAGAGCATGATTCCTAAAAAGGATATTAAGAATATGGTGGAACTGCAGGTGCGAGAAGCCTTAGCCCAGTCTAAGAGCGGAGCATCTATTAAGACGGATAGACCTTACCCTAAAGAATTTGATGCGGTCCAATGCCCAAAGGGCTTCGTACCACCTCTGTTTAAGACCTTCGATGGTACGGGAAACCCCCGACAGCATGTCGCACATTTTCGTGCTAGTTGCTGCAATGCCGGTGGGAGCGACGCTTTGCTATTTCGTCAGTTCGTCAGCAGCTTGTTAAGGATCGCCTTCGATTGGTACGCAGAATTGCCGAACGGTTCAGTCAAGACCTTTTTAGAATTGGAGAACTTTTTCGTTAAACGGTTCGCTGGGGCCAGGCACCATATCACTATTGGTGATCTAGTGGTGGAACAACAGAAACTGAACGAAACCTTGGTGTATTACATACTTTGATGGAGGAACTTAAGCATGAAGTGTGAACCATAGCTTCAGGAAGAACATGTAGTTGGTATCTTGCTGAAGAGAATTCATGGCCGATAGCAGTTCTCCTTAAAGGATTCACAATTAAGACTTTCGAGAAGTTGCTTAGCAAGGACGGGAGCTTGCAGGAGGAAGCAAAACATCTGAGTTTTGTTGATAGAGCTGATAAACAGAAGCCGATGAAAGAATTTGAGAAGAAATCAAAAGTCTTCGTGGCAGTGGATAAGGGTAAACAGCCAGTCTGAAATACAGCTAGAGCGGCCACATCCAAGTTATCAACCACCGCAACGGACTTACCAACAACCTCAGTAGAGCTATCAACAACCTCGATCGAGCTATCAATCACTGCAGCATGATCAATGACCGTCTTGTTCACCACAGGCCCTGAAGTAGCTTTTAAATAAGGAATACCCATTCAAGACTGAAGCAGTAGCCAAGATGTTTCGCAGTTTGATGAAGACGCCCAATTTTTAGCTACCAGAGCCTAGGAGGCCAGAGGAAGTCGATAAGAAGGATCATTCGAATTACTACCCCTACCACAGGATGCTCGGACATAAGATTGAAGACTGCTTCACCTTTAAGAATTGGCTCAAGGATAATCTCTGGAAAGGGAACATAATGATCCCGAAAGAATACATGAAGGAGCCCCAAAAAGGAGGATCCGTTAATGTTATTTCAACAGATTCTATTGTTCTGATAGACCCGTACACGACCAACGATGGATGGAGTACTGTTTGGAAGAAGTCCTCGAAGAAGATTTTGGATCACATCCAGACCGCTTCGGTGCGCGCTTCAGCTCAGAGTTTGAATCCTGCCAAGCTGGCACTATCGCTTGCGATTGAAGAACTGCCCCAGAAGGAGGAAAAGATCATAGAAGAAAAGAGGGTCGAAGCTCCGAAGAGTAGACTAGGGGCTGCTTTTCCTAGGATGGTTGTTTCCGATTCGGGGGAAAAATCCCACAAACCTTTGACTATGTATGATTATTTGCTCTCCCCGGCGGGATCTTATAATGATAAGAGTTATGGTGTTGGCTACGTTTTGACTGTTTCTAATGATTATGTAACTAACGACAACCATCCTAATCCGGATCTCGATTTCGATACGATTAACGATTCTCAAATCATACGAAACCTCGACGACCACGACGGACTAGAAGACGTTCACAAGGATGGATATGAAAGCTTAGGAAGTGACGAGTCCATTTGTGAATTCCGAGGAGCTCCGATCACGATAGAATTAGAATTGTCAGATTCCGAAGCAACTCCAGAAGAGCCAGTCATTCCGATTCAAGGGGAGACACTGGAAGATTCAGCACTAGATCCAGAAGAAATAACAGAAGTCAATTTGAGAAGTGGAAAAGTTCTACCCCCGTGAGTGGGACCAAAAGATAAAAGAAAGTAGGTGGTTGCTCAAGAAGAGCCAACCTTAGTAGAGGAATTGCCCATTCGGGAAGAAATTGAAGAACCTAGTAATAAAGTGGACTATAACGTGCGAGTCCATCTTAGGAAGCTGCCAGCTAAATTGAGCATCTACGACGCTCTGATCCCGTCAAAGGAGATGAGGGAAACTCTAGTCTAGGCCTTACTTGATCCAGAAATTTGTTTAGCTCAAATGACCGGTAATTCCTTAGACGAGGTTTGCTCTTTCAAAGAACAACGTGATGTTACTTTCACAGACAATGATCTTTTAGTTGGAACAGCCGATCACAATCAACCATTGTACATCTCGGTCACCATTGGAAAGTTCATGCTCTCCAGGGTGTTAGTTGATTCGGGGGCATCGATCAGCATAATGAATCTTCGAACGTTAGCATATTTGGAAATTGATGCCCACGATCTCAAAGTAGACAAAATGTTACTGAGAGGCTTCAATCAGAAAGGAGAAAGAGTTCTTGGATCGATACACTGTCAATGAGAATCAGTGATTTGGTAAGGACAACCGCAAAGTTCCATTTAATTGATTCTGAGAATCGTTCAATGCTCTACTGTGTCAGCCGTGGATCCATGAAAACCGGATGGTACCATCGTCTCTACACCAGTGCATAAAGTATTATGAAGGATTGGAAGAACAGTGTATCAAAGGTGACTTGCAACCGTTCTCCATGCATGAAATTGGAATTCACGAAGATGCAGCTTACTACGCACCTCCAAAGAAAACTATCTTCTATAGAAATGCCATGCTGAACGAAGCAAAAGAAGTTCTAGACGACGAAGAACCTCAAACTCTAGTTCAACAGTTACTCTCCACTCCCTTACGACGAGATGGTGAAGGTTTCTCCAGAACTCGCACCCAAGGTCGAGGTCGGGGATGAGGTTGAGGAAGAAACGGTGGAATAGTTGAACAAAAGAAACCGGTCATCAATGTGGATTGAGAGAATAGCTCCGAAGAAGAAGAAACCAAGAAGGAAGGAATGAAGATAAATCAAAAGAAACCCCAGTTCAAGATCTCTCTCGAAGATGAAAAGAATGAAGAATACAAAGCAATGTACAAGAAGATTAACCACTATGTACATACTATGACCTTGACCCCGATCTATCATAGTAAGGTCGAGGGTATGGTGGTTAGGGAGGTACATGGTGGAGGTGCTAAGCCGATTAAATTCTACCGTGGTGCCTCTTTTTCCAAAACTAAAAATGATGTAAAATTTGAAGACGTTGCTTCCTCTGAATTAATGGAATTGCCTTTTGAGTGGTACTCTCCCTGTGTTCAAAACTTAATTCAACGTGGTATCTTACCTAAGCAGTGGTGAAAAGGTCAATCACAGTGCTTTGAGAAATTATAGAATAATACCGGTCGACCACAAAATTCAAAGCATGGTCTCGGATTTGGCACAGTGGCGCCAATTGATGATTCAGAATTTTGCTTGGTTGTGATTTGCGAGCCTAATGATGACTGCTTGGAAGCTTCAGATAATCTCGAGGATCTACTAATTGGAGACGCTATGCCAGAATTTGAAGAAGAGATTAAATCTACAATAGACGGGTTAATGGAAGTTAACTTAGGTACTAGCGAAGAGCCTAGGCCGGCCTTTGTTAGCTCCTTTCTCAACAAAGAAGACTCCAAAAACATGATTAAACTATTAATGGAATACAAGGACTATTTTTCTTGGAGTTACGATGAAATGCAGGGATTAGCTCCAGAAGTTGCAGTTCACAGGCTCCGAGAAAAACAGTCCTTGTATTCTATTAATAGTTTAATCAGAATCTGCCAAACTTAACCATTCCAGTCAGACAAACCCATTCCAGTCAGACAAGTTCCGAGAAGAAAATGTATTACTTGTCTGATCCACCCCTAGCCAGTGAACTGCAACTTCTGGAGCTAATCCCGGCATTTCATCGTAACTCCAAGAAAAACAGTCCTTGTATTCCATTAACAGATTCTGATTAAACTATTAATGGAATACAAGGACTGGAATGGTTAAGTTTGGGGGATTTTCTTGTGATCAGAAAAATAAGTTTTTTCACAGGCTAGGGGTGGAGTTACTTTTATGTAGTATCAAAATTACTTGAGGACAAGTAATAGTTAAGTTTGGGGGATTTTGACCACAAGAAAATGTATTAAGAAATTCATACCCATTTTATATGAAATTTCACTTTAAAGAAATGTATTTTCTATGTTTTATTGTAGGAATGAAGATTTATAGGTAATGGGAGCAAAAAAATAAAAAAGGAGCGAATCTGGAACAAAAAGGACTAAAATAGATGAAATTTGAACTATCCCGCAGACGGCGAGGAAGAGGCCGCCGACGACGAGATTTTCCCGAGAGTATTTGAAAATATTTCAAAGGAGCCCGCTGACGGCAAGATTAAGCCCGCCGACAGCGAGCATGAGCGGTTATCCATTCTTCCAGAAGCCCGTCGACGACAAGATCGAGCCCGCCGACGGCGAGACAGTTGATTCAAGCCAAATACGTTGGATCTGGATGTTTTTTGAAGAGGTGCTTAAGAAAACTTTGTAAATATGACTCCTTCTATATATAGGAATGATTTTTGTGTCATGGAGTAGTAGTTTAGTGGTCGTTGTGTGTCGTTAAGTGTCATTTAAGTGTAATCTGAATGTCAGTATTGTGTTTAAGAGTGTTTTGGTGAGTATCTGAAGTGTGTTGTACAAAAAAGGAAGAGTCGAAAGGAACTTGAGGAGTACGCAGGAAGAAGGTTCAAAATAAGTATATTTGTTTATTATTTTATAACTTTAAATGAAATCCAAGTTTTGTGTTATTCTTCCTATGCATTCTGAGTAGTTTTCTTTGTCTTTCTCCTTGTTGATGGGATTTCTTGAAATGAAGAATTAAAGTAGTTGTGCCTAACAATATTAAATATAGATTGTGATAATCTTTTTACTTAACTCTTAATTTACTTTCAATTTGGCCAATTGAATTGTTAACATATGTTGAATTATCAACTATAGTAAAGATTACATCCAAGATTTAGGGAAGTCAAAAGCCTTGGAAGGAGGGTGCAAATAAATAGGGAAATATTAATTATCGAGCGTAGAATTGGACATTTTAGTGTGATAGACTAAAATATTTAATTCGGTCCTATTGTTTGGGAGTTGAAGTGTAGATGTTAGCCCTCAGGCGAGGGGAACGTGGGAGCTACGAAGTGGCGGCGGTATCCTCCCGACTAGCCGTGATTCGGTAACCAAACATAGGATTAGTCGATGTTCGTTGCACTGGATCGAAAGGGTAAAGAATAGGAATGCTCTATTTGGCACAATATAATTCTAAACTCATTTAATTCTTCATTCGCTTAATTCTCTTAACAAGGAGAAAGATACTTTTCTAAATTGCAATCTTCTATTTAATCTTTAAGTAATAGTTTTTAGTATAAGTGTTCTTAATTTCCGTATACTAAATTAGTAATTAATATTGCTGAATTTAGTCCTTAAATCTCTAACTTCCTTGTGGGATCGATATCTAGGACTCCATTAGAGCCCTTTAATACTTGAGCGATACGTATACTTGCGTTGATAAATAGGGGGAGGGAGTACAATTACTATTTTATTTGAAAAACATTTATAAAACTTAACAAACATATATACCCTCAAATTTCCGCCCTGCTCTCCCCCGACCTGGTCAAGTTTTTAGCGATATTGCTAGGGAATTATATCTCTTAGAAATCGTCCTGAATACTTATATTTATAACAATTATTACCGTGCGACCAAGTTTTTTGGCGCCGTTGCCGGGGAAGTAAAAGTAATTATTAAGGTAATCACTAAAATAATTATTAAAGATAATTACTAGAGTAACGAACTATTTTTAAATTTTACTTAAAATTGTATGTGTAAATTTGGAACCGAAGGTTCCATCCCTTACGATTCAGAATTAGAGCGCACTATTAAAAGAATTAGAAAACAGAAAAAAGAAATTATAAATTTAACTCAAATGGCAAATAATCCAACAATTAAAAATACAAACCAACCAAGACCTTTAAGAGATTACGCTAACCCTACATTAGATGAAATTCACTTACCTATCCAAAACTCTGATGTAGCGGCTAATTCATTTCGAGCTTAAACTTGCAATTATCCAAATGGTACAGAATAATCAATTTAGTGTTTCACCAAATGAAGATCCTAATTTACATCTTGCTAATTTTTTAGAACTATGTGCTACTTTTAAATATGATAGAGTATCTAATGACGCTGTTAGACTTAGACTTTTTCCTTTTTCTTTAAGGGATAAGGCCTAAATGTGGTTAAATTCATTAGCACCTGGATCTATTAAAACTTTGGGAGAATTATCACAAAAATTTCTATCCAAATATTTTCCTCCTTCAAAAGCTGCAAAACTTAGAAATGACATAACTTCTTTTAGTCAGTTTGACGGAGAATCAATATACGAAGCTTGGGAGAGATTTAAAGATCTTCTTAAGAAATGCTCACACCATGCAATACCAGATTGGTTAATTATACAAACTTTTTATAATGGATTGATAGGATCTCTTAGATCTATTATAGATGCTGCTGGAGGATCATTAATGTCAAAACCATTTGATGAGGCTTATTCATTAATTGAAGAAATGGATACTAATAATTTTCAATGGCCTTCTAAAAGGTTAAATCCTAAAAAAAATAGCCAATATACATGACTCTGACGCAATATCTATGTTAGCTTCTCAATTTGCTGCTATATCCAAAAAATTAGATCATTTTGGAACGAATTATTCTCCTAATACTATAGATGAAAATTCATCTGGACAATTTATAGACGCTCAACCTTCATACGAAACTTTAAATGCTATTAATAATCGATCCAATAATCCTTATGCAAATTATTATAACCCTGGTTGGAAGAACCATCCAAAATTTAATTGGAATAACAACTCTGCTAATCAGCAATGGATGAACAACTCAGTAAACCCAGTAGGAAATCCATCTAACGAAGGTAATTCTAATTATAAACATTCTTATCCACCTGGATTTACTAATAATTCTCAATTTAAGGACAAGAAGTTATCTATGGAGTAATTAATATTAAATATGGGGCAACATTTGCAAAATCAAGGTAATCAATTACAAGTTCAAGGAAATCAATTACAAAATCAAGGAGCTGCAATTAAAAATATTGAAACTCAACTTGGACATATTGCTACTGCACTTAATAATAGAATTCCTTGAACTTTTCCTAGTAATGTAGAAATAAATCCTAAAGATCAAGGAAAAGATCAAATTAAAGCGATACAGTTAAGAAGTGGAAAAGAAGTTGAAACAAAAATGCAAAAAGAAATGAAAAGTCAGAACGAGGAAGTGGAAATTGAAAAAGAGAAGAATCAACAAGATCAAAATGAAGAATATCCACTAATACCTATGAAAATTTCGGTAGAAAAACCACCACCACCATTTCCTCAACGACTAAAGCAACATAAAAAAGACAAGCAATTTTCTAAGTTTCTTGAAATCCTAAAGAAATTAACGATAAATATTCCTTTTGTAGAAGCATTAGAACAAATGCCTAATTATGTGAAATTTATGAAAGATATTTTAAATAAAAAAAGAAAGTTCACAGACAATGAAACTGTTGCACTTAGTGAAGAGTGTAGTGCAATTATTTAAAAAAAGCTTCCGGAGAAATTAAAAGAACCTGGTAGTTTTACTATACCTTGCGCTATTGGAGAAAAATTTTATGGAAAAGCTTTATGTGACTTAGGAGCCAACATAAATCTTATGCCTTTATCAATTTTTAAAAGATTAGGATTGGGAGAAGTTTCACCTACTTCAGTAACCCTTCAGTTAGCTGATCGTTCAGTGACATATCCTAAAGGAGTTATTGAAGATGTGTTAGTAAAAGTGGATAAATTTATCTTCCCAGTGGATTTTATTGTTTTAGATATGGAAGAAGATAAAAAAATACCCATAATTTTAGGAAGACCCTTCTTAGCTACTAGAAAATCTATGATTGATGTTCAGAAAGGAGAATTAACTATGAGACTAAACGATCAAAAAATAACTTTTAACATTGCAAAATCAATGAAATATCATGCTATAAAAAAAGATGATGAATGTTTTCGAATGGACATTCTTGAACATTTGTAATATGAACATTTTAAAGAATACTTTGAAGAAAAACTAGAAATAGAAAATATAGAATTAATTGAAGAAACATATGACGAAAAATTAGGTTATATACAAGAAAGATTTGAAATATTGGACAATACAGACAACACTGAAAAGAATATAGTTCCGTTGATTATTAAACCTCCTGAACTTGAATTAAAAATTTTACCTACTCATTTGAAGTATGCTTATTTAAGTAACTCTTCAACCCTACCGGTTATTATATTGGCAGAACTAAACAAATCGCAAGAGCAAAAACTTCTGGATACATTAAAAAAGTATAAGAAAACATTTGGTTGGACCTTAGCAGAATTAAAGGAATTAGTCCTTCAATCTGTATGCACAGAATTATTTTAGATAATGAACATAAACCAAGAGTTGATCCCCAAAGGAGATTAAATCCAATAATGAAAGAAATAGTCAAGAAAGAAATATTGAAATGGTTAGACAATGGTATTATACATCCTATTTCGGACAGTGCTTGGGTAAACCCAATTCATTGTGTTCCTAAGAAAGGAGGAGTGACTGTTGAAGCTAATGAAAATAATGATTTAATACCTATAAGACAAGTTACTGGTTGGCGTATATGTATTGACTATAGAAAATTATATTCAGCTACCAGGAAAGATCACTTCCCTTTACCATTTCTAGACCAAATGTTAGATTGACTAGCCGGGCATAAATATTTTTGTTTTTTAGATAGATATACCGGTTATCATCAAATTCTGATTGCTCTTGAGGATCAAGAGAGAACAACATTTACTAGTCCTTATGGAACATTTGCTTTTCGAAGAATGCCTTTTGGATTATGTAATGCACCTGCAACATTTCAGAGATGTATGATGTCTATATTTAGTAAATTAATTGATGATGGAATAAAAGTATATATGGATGATTTCTCTGTATTTGGAACATCATTTGACGAATTCTTGAATCATATTGAAAAAGTCTTAGAGATATGCGAAAAAACTAACTTAGTTCTAAATTGGGAGAAATGTCAATTTATGGTTGCAGGAGGAATTGTATTAGGGCATAAAATTTCAGAAAATGGCATAGAAGTAGACCCTGCAAAAATTCAAGCAATAGCTAAATTACCACCTCTTACTACAGTGAGAGGGGTAAGAAGATTTCTTGGACATGCCGATTTTACAGACTCTATATAAAAGATTTTTCAAAAATTACTAAACCTCTATACCAACTTTTAGAAAAGGACAAGAAATTTAAATTTACTGATGAATGTTTAACAGCTTTTGAATTATTAAAAGTTAAATTAATCATAGCACCTATAATAGTTTCACCTGATTGGGATACACCATTTGAACTTATGTGTGATGCTAGTTATTATGCTGTAGGAGTACGTTGTTGGACAAATATATGATAAAATTTTCAAAGTCATATATTATGCTAGTAAAACTCTCAATCATGCCGAAATTAACTATACAGTTACTGAACAAGAATTATTAGCAATTGTATATGCTTTTGATAAATTTAGATCTTATTTAATTGGAACTAAATGTATTGTGCATACTGATCATTCTGCTATTAAACATTTAATGCAAAAGAAGGATACCAAACCACGATTAATCAGATGGATATTGTTAATGCAAGATTTTGATTTTGAAATAAGTAATAGAAAAGGAGCTAATAATCAAATTGCAGATCATTTATCAAGACTAGAATATTGTGAATTATTTGACATTGACAATGAAATTACAGACAGTTTTCTTGACGAACAACTTTATAATATAAATGAGTGGAAAATACCATGGTATGCTGATATAGTAAATTATATTGTAAGTGATATTTTACCACCCATGCTAACTCTGCAACAACAGAAAAATTTCATTCATGATGCTAAAACGTATTTTTGAGATGAACCATATTTATATAAGCAATGTAAGGACCTAATAATTAGAAGATGTGTGCCTTATGAAGAAACTGAACAGATCATTCAAAAATGTCACGATTCTGAATTTGGAGGACATTTTGGGACAGATAAAACTGCTTACAAAATTCTACAAACTGGATTTTATTGGCATACTCTTTTTAGAGTTTTTTATAAATATATCAAAACTTGCGATAAATGCCAACAAGTAAGTAATATATCTAGAAGAAATGAAATGCCTTTGAATTTTATATTAAAAGTTGAAATTTTTGATGTTTGGGGATTAGATTTCATGGAACCATTTACACCTTCATTTGGAAACTCATATATATTAGTTGCAGTTGATTATGTTTCTAAATGGATTGAAGCACAAGCTTTACCTCTTTGTGATGCTAAAAGTGTTTCAAAATTTTTAATGAAAAATATTTTCACAAGATATGGAATGCCGAGAGTGATTATCACTGACGGAGGATCCCATTTTAGGAATAAATATATTAAAAAATTGGCAGAAAAATTTATATTATTCATAAAATATTAACTGCTTGTCATCCACAAACCAGTGGATTAGCTGAAGTTTCTAATCGAGAAATTAAACGTATTTTAGAAAAGACTGTAAACGCTAGTAGGTTAGATTGGTCTATAAGACTAGACACTACATTATGGGCATACAGGACTACTTATAAAACCCCAATTGGAATGACTCCTTACAGGCTTATTTATGGAAAAACTTGTCACTTACCAGTTGAATTAGAACACAAAGCGTAATGGGCAGTTAAAGAATTCAATTATAATTTAAAAGATGATGGTGAGAAGAGATTGTTGCAAATGAATGAATTAGAAGTATTAAGAAATGAATCCTATAATAACGATAGAATTTATAAAGAAAAAATGAAATTACGGCATGATCGAAAGATTAACCAAAAAAATTTTGAACCAGGACAAGAAGTTTTACTTTATAATACAAGATTGAAATTATTTCCTGGGAAACTAAAATCTCGATGGTTAGGACCTTTCACTATAACTCCAATATTCACATACAGAGCTGTAGAAATTGAAGATCAAAAGACTGGACACAGTTTTAAAGTAAATGGACACAGACTAAAACCATATTTTGAAGGAAGAAGACAAAATTTTAAAGAGGTTTTAATGCTCAGTCAACCTGATTAATAACCAGAATAGGTCCGGCTGACGACGTTAAACCAAGCGCTTTATGAGAGGCAACCCATAGTAGACTTTAATTATAATCTATTTACGTGAGTTATTAATAATTATAAAATAGAATAAATTCTACTACTTATATTTACCTTTATAATCATCACAAAATTAAGTTTATAGAGAGAAATCAGAAAATATTCGGACATAAGCGAAACTGGGCAATTTTGCCTTGGCTCGCCGACTGCGAGATCTGCCCGCCTAATTTCAGTTTAAATTATTAACTATCCTGCCGATGGCGAGATCGTTGTCGCCGATGGCGAGATAGTTGAAGAGCGATTTTAGGGAGTTACTTTGGCTGTTTTTGGCAATTCTAAATGTTTTTCTCTTTAAAGGACGCCTAGAACTCGAAATCTTTACATTATACTTCCTAGAAACGAATAGAAACCCCTAAAAAACATAGTATTATGGCATCCAATCCACTTGAAATCACTAAATCCCGAGTGTTCAATCGACAAAAGTTTGTCAGTTATGAGGCGCAGCGGATATTCAACAAAGTTATGATGAAGAAGAGATTAATTAAAGAAAGAGGATTCGTCAATAGAGGAGTGGAGAATTCGACAACAACTATTAAGGAGATGATTGTTCGACGACGTTGGGAGGTATTATGCTATACAACTTCTGCAGTAGTCATCCCAATAGTTAAAGAATTCTACTCCAATCTTCATGGAATTAAAAATGGAAGCGTTTATGTGCGAGGCAGATGGGTAATTTTCACTCTTTCAAGAATTAATGAGTTGTATTCAATTGAGAATACACCTATTTTCACTATTCCAATTTTGTTCCTACAAGATATAATATGAATGAGATCTACCGATATTTGACTGACAAATCTGAAGATTGGGAAATAAGAGAAAACGGGTATGTTAGTTTTTCTACATCACTTCTTAACCCCGTCTCTAAGCACTGACACTTCTTTATTTCTTTAAAATTATTACCCACGATGAGGGTAAATAAAGTTTCTAAGGAGTGTGCAATTTTAAATTACTTTATTTAAACGGGATTACCCATCGATGTTGGATCTATTATTGTGAAGTCTGCCCTAGACCTGATTGTGCATGGATCTATTCATGGACTTGGACATCCTTCAACAATATTTGCATTATGTAGTCAGTACCAAGTTTCCTATGAAGCTGGGAAAAAGTGCTTTTGCCTTGTAAACCATTAGATCCTACTGATATGTTTCCTACTTTGGATAACGATAATGATACAACCATTATTACGGATCAAGCATCTCAAAGCAATCTTTCAATCAGGCCATTTACTGATAAAACTAATCTGATCTTTCAAAAACTCAAAGGATTGGAGAAGGATATACAGAACGTGATGAATTCTATCAATAATATATCTGATTTATTTGATCATATTGACTGGAGAATGAAAGAACACTTTGATCATTCCGGACATCTCGAGGCTAGTTTCATACGGCTTTTGAGAAGGAAAGGTTGGACTGAAGAAGATTCTACAGAAGAATTTCCTTATAGGCCTTTCTATAATCTGTTGTTCACTTGCGTTCTATCGGAGATATCAGAGATGATTTTAGTACCGATCCTGATGAGTAGAAGATATTTATTCGTATTTATCTGTGTGTTATGCTAGTTTGAATTTAGTTTATTATGTTATTTGCACTTTGGATATTTAATCTCCGTATAGATGAGATTATGTGTTATTTGTTCAGTCTCAGCGTTTTGAGTACTATGGTTTGGATTGCAACGCTGAATTGTGTGTATTAAGATTTTAAAAGTACTTTGTTAGGAATGTAGTGTGTGTGAAATTTGTAAACACTTGGATTTCATATATAAAGTTATGATGTTTTGTGTTGTGTGAATTTATGTGTTAATATAATATCTAATCACAATGAAATGTATTTAATAGATTGATCGGACATTATTGAGGCTTAAAATAAATTCAAAACATTAAAATTAAAATTTTCGAAAATCCCACCGACAGCGAGATCGATCCCGCCGACGGTGAGATTTTCCCAAAACTTTTGACCTCTTTAAATTAATTAGCTCGCCGACGGCAAGAATTTTTTTGCGGATAGCGAGATCCCGAAAACACTATATTTTGACCGGTCAACCGTCACTATTCATCGTCCCCTTCCTCAAAACTTCGAAAAACTGACCTAGGGCTTGAAAGATTTTGCATTTAGAGCGATATCAACTCATTTTGACACCGGATTTTATCTTCCCTTGGTAAGAGATTCCCTCCTATGTAAAAATATTTGATTTTCACCATGGATTTCTTCCACATTGAGTAATTTTGAAAAATGTGAAAATGTGGAAAAAAAGACTTGGAAGAAGTTCATGGAACTTGATTTAGATTGTTTTAAGTCACCTTTGGAAGCCATTTTAGTGTTATTTTGGAATTTAGTTAAGATTTTTTTGTAAATTTGATAGATCGAGAAATGGCTCCGCGACAGAAAAGGCGACTGGATTTTGACGAAACACGATTCGTGAATGCGAGAGCACAATCAAGATACAACCTCAATATCAAAGCAAGAAAGTGCATTCAGGATAGAGTCTTTAAAAATCCAGGCGGAGAAGTAGAACGAACTATAAGAGAGAGAAGATGGGAGAATTTATGTTATACAACGAATAAAGCTGTTGTTGAAGTCGTGAAAGAATTTTATGCCAACTCGATCGAGATAGAAGATGCACCAATAAAGGTTAGAGGATTTTTAGTTGATTTTAATGTTGCAAGAATCAATGCTTTCTACGAAGTACAAGATCTACGTACCAGCGAATATGATACTTTTGGAACAATGGAAGGACTGCTGGATGAAGTGATTAACTTTCTCACTGATGGGAAAGGAACTTGGAAGATTAAGCAGCGTGAACGGGTAAACTTCCCTCTCTCTATGTTAAATGCAACATCTAAGGCTTGGCATTATTTTATTTACTCTACTTTGTTACCTACCTATCACCATAGTGAAGTAACAAGAGATAGAGCTGTTCTGAACTTCTGTATTCATAACCAGAAAAGTATTAATGTGGGAAGTATTATTTACAAGAATATATTAGCCACCGCACGAAGTGAAAGTGGAAGAGGACTAGGACATCCTGGTCTAATTTATGCACTCTGTCAATTATCTGGAGTAGAGGCTAGAAATGATGAGGAATTGGTAGAACCTATGAAACTCATTACCCAGGCTAATATAAAAACCTTTGAGTCCCACGAAGGATGGAGATCTGGGACTAGGAGCTATGCACCTTCAACTAGTAGGGATATTCCCTCTACCAGTTATGACCCTCCTACCTATAGTTCTCCTACCCTTTATGATTTGATGAATGAAATGACTCTGCAGAGGAAAAGTTTTGAGAAAATTGAAGAAAAATTGGAACATATAGATCAGAGAATTGGAGGCTTAGAGTGAAGGCACGATTATGACAGCAATTATCTCCAGAGACATTCTGAGTTTGAAATAGCCTACTATGATGCTGAGAATCGTTATCGGAGAGGAGAGCCTGATGTTGTATTTCTTGAGTGCCCTCACTATACTCATTATCAACCTACTCCACCTGCTGATCAAGGAGATGATGATATTGTTTGGGATTTTAGTGTTGATGATTAGATTTTCTGATTAGATATTTATGTTGTGTGATTGTTCGTTTGTTTTCTTAAATTCAGTATTGATGTTTAGTTTGTGAACTTGGATTGTTATGTTGTGTAAGACATTTTAATATGGTTGTATAAGTTAAATGTATGTAGTTTTTAAATTTTTAATGTTTTTAGACTACTATTGTAATCTTGGATTGGATTAGTAAAATGTATGTGGATGTAGTGTGATGTTTTAGTATAAAATGTGGTAGTATTGTGTTAAACTTCTTTACCCAGCAATTTCTTTGATATTATATATGTGTAGAAAGTTATTAACAGTACAGGTTAATTAAGTGATGAAAAGAATCTGCAGAACTTCAAAAGGAGAAATACCTAAAGCATGAAGGTATGATTTAAATTTACAGTTTATTTTCTTTTCACCCTATATAGATAGATAGAAAACTTTAAGTTTGGGGGAGGGAAAAACAAACAAATTTAATTATTAAATTGTTCTAAAATTATATTTTCAAAAATTATTTATAAAAATGATTTTCTGTAGTAAATTTAATTCAGTAAACTAGAATTAATTTATTTAATTATTATAGAAAGTTAAAAGAAATACTTTTAATGATTAACAAATTTTGTAGATTAAGATATTTAGTATAAGAGAATAAGAATATAGTTAACTATTTAAAGTAAGGAAAACTATATTTTAAAATATTAAATTCTTAAGTATTTTATTGAAAAGGAAAAGATTGAAACTCAATGAAGTAAAAACTTTGAAATACATATAAGGTAAGAAAATGTTTCAACTTTCAAATTTAGGAAGAGGAAAATGAAGTTCAAAATTATTAACAGGCTAACCAAAAATAGTGATCCTCACTTGAAAAAGAAAAGAAAAGAAAAGAAAAAAAAAGGATTGAAAATCAATCCAGAAAGAAAAGAGAAAGAAAAAAATATACATAAGTGAGGAGAAGCTTGAGGAAATGCCTTATCAAAAATTGGCTTCATTTGAATAAACCTAAAGAGTAAACTCAGTTATATTTCTGAACTTATATATATGGATTAGTATTTTACTAAATAGTGTTTTCATGAATTTCCTATCATCTGAATATCTTAAGTAATTTAATATTGCAAAATATAGTCATTTTTGAAATAAATAGAATACTAGAAATCTTAAACTTGATGACTAAATAGCCTTATATCTATAGAATTAGTTTAATTGTTTAAAATTATTTCTATTTAACTTTACTATAATATTTATTTAAATTAAATTCATAGTATTTCTGAATTAAATTTTTATTACAAATAATCATTACTTTTATGTAGTATCAAAATTACTTGAGGACAAGGGATTTTGACCACAAGAAAATGTATTAAGAAATTCATACCCATTTTATATGAAATTGCACTTTAAAGAAAGGTGTTTTCTATGTTTTATTGCAGGAATGAAGATTTATAGGTAATGAGAGCAAAAAGATAAAAAAGGAGCGAATCTGGAACAAAAAGGACTAAAATAGATGAAATTTGAACTATCCCGTCGACGGCGAGGAAGAGGCCGCCGACGATGAGATTTTCCCGAGAGCATTTGAAAATATTTCAAAGGAGCCCGCTGACGGAGAGATCGAGCCCGCCGACAGCGAGCATGAGCGGTTATCCATTCTTCTAGAAGCCCGCCGACGGTGAGATCGAGCCCGCCGACGGCGAGATAGTTGATTCAAGCCAAATACGTTGAATCTGGACGCTTTTTGAAGAGGTGCTTAAGCAACCTTTGGAAATATGACTCCTTCTATATATAGGAACAATTTTTGTGTCATGGAGTAGTAGTTAAGTGGTCATTGTGTGTCGTTAAGAGTCATTTAAGTGTAATCTGAAAGTCAGTAGTGTGTTTAAGAGTGTTTTGGTGAGTATCTGAAGTATGTTGTACAAAAAAGGAAGAGTCAAATGAACTTCAAGGAGTCTGCTTGGGAAGAAGGTTCGAGATAAGTATATTTGTTTATTGTTTTATAACTTTAAATGAAATCCAAGTTTTGTGTTATTCTTCCTATGCATTGTGAGTAGTTTTCTTTGTCTTTCTCCTTGTTGATGAGATTTTGTGAAATGAAGAATTAAAGTAGTTGTGCCTAACAATATTAAATATAGATTTTGATAATTTTTTACTTAACTCTTAATTTACTTTCAATTTGTCCAATTGAATTGTTAACATATGTTGAATTATCAAGTATAGTAAAGATTACATCCAAGATTCAGGGAAGTCAAAAGCCTTGGAAGGAGGGTGCAAATAAATAGGGAAATATTAATTATCGGGCCTAAATTCCGACTCTCTTCCGAGGCTGGTACCTAAATTCCAATCCTCATTTCCGAGATCAGTACCTAAATTTTGACTCTCTCATTTCGAGATCAGTACCTAAATTCTGATTCTCATCCTTTTCGAGGTCGGTACCTAAATTCCGACTCTCTTTTGAGGCTGGTACCTAAAATCCAGTCCTCATTTCCGAGTTAGTACCTAAATTCTGACTCTCACCTTTCAAGATCAGTACCTAAATTCTGATTCTCATCCTTTTCGAGGTCGGTACCAAAATTTTGACTCTTTTCCGAGGCTGGTATCTAAATTCCAGTCCTCATTTCCGAGGTCAGTACCTAAATTCTGACTCTCTCCTTTTCGAGATCAGTACCTAAATTCTGATTCTCATCCTTTTCAAGGTCGGTACCTAAATTCCGACTCTCTTTCGAGGCTGGTACCTAACTTCCAGCTCTCTTCTTGAGGCTAGATCCTAAATTCTAGTTCTCTCTCCAAATCCTGAGGCTGGAGCCTAAATTTCAGTTCTCGTTTCGAATCCCGAGGTTGGAACCTAGGCTCCAATTCTCATTTCCAAATTCAGAATTTCCATGGAATCGATCTTGAAATTAATCCTAAATCGAACCTTAATCTAAATCAAAATTTTGATCAAATCGAAATTCAAACTCAAAATTAAAACTTGAAATAAAAATGAAACGAATTTGAAATTCGGTCTCTCCAGATCTTGTGATTTGGAATTCACCTCCTTTCCCCAGTGAGAGTTCTGGAATCTTCAGTCTTGGAGATTTACTTGATAGTCCCCAGTGGAAATTTTCTACACTTTTTTCTATGTGTGTCACTTAGACGTCTGTGTTGGTTTTGTTGATCTCTTTGGTCAACGCCAATACGTGCGGTGTGCCTGGTTAGCACCCTACACCTATTGGTGGTCCATTTGTTGACCTCATTTTTGGTGAGGTATCCTTTTCTTTCCTCTCAGTGTTTAGGATCTAGCCATAGGACTTCTCCTTGACTATCCTAGAAGACTAGAGATGGAACCTACCATTTAGAAAATCAAACCAAATCTTGATTCTCTTTAGAATCTTACATAGATGGTCATCAACCTCCAAATCACTTGGAAGGTTGGGACCAATGTGTAGGAAGACAAAGATGAAATCCTATAGGATGTTCAAGCCTTAGGATAACCCTAGGTGGCCTGGTCATAGTGAGGTATGACTTGCACACACTGCACTCCTACACTCATCTTAAACCCTGAACCATCCTTACCCAATCTTGGCTAAGAGGGTTAAGAACAGCCTATGAGATGTTCAAAATGGACATTTCTTGGTCCATGCCTCACTCTAAGCTTTTCCGCCCTCTCAACCTCAACAAAACTCCACTTTTGCCAAAATTCTTGGTTTTGACATTGGGTCCTTAAACCTACCTAAGATTACCTAAATTGCCCCTACAACCACAAAACTCTCCAAAATTTCCTAAAAAATTACCTAAAATTCCCAAAAATCCTAAAAATCATTTTGAAACAATTCCCACCACTTAAATCCACCAAAATACCCCAATACTCTCCAAATAACCTCCAAATACCCTAAATACCCTTTTGGTTCAAAAATCCAAAAATTCCAAAGATTCTCAGAAAATTTCAAAAATCCCAAATATTCCCAATTTCATTTTGTTCAACTACATTGTAAGCCAATTTTGCCAAAATAACCCACTTTTATCAAAATCCAGAATTTGACCCATTTTTAACCTAAATGGACCCAATGTCAAACCAAACCAACCCATTTGACCTCAATTTTGCCCAGTTTCAATTCCAAAATTTAATTCAACATCTCCAATACCAATCTAAACCAAATCCAAGTCCAATTTGGTTCACATTTGAGTTCAATTCCATTTGGAAGCTAAATCCCCAATTTTGCCCAATTAATCCAAAATTCCCTAATTAACTTAATGTCAACCATTTCTCCCCAAATTTCAATCCTAAACCTGCCATGGCACTCCCATAAAACCCATGCAACCTTCAATTATCCCAATTTGAGCTCAAAACTAACCTAAATCCATTTGAAATCCAAAATATCCCATTTTAAACTAAATGGAATTCATGCCCTAAATCTACCAAATTGATTGATCTAACCCTAAAATTTCCTCCCAATTGATGTTGGGAACTCTTGAATACATTCCCCTAAACCATTTGAAACCCTTAATTTGGTCTAAATATCCCCTTAAACCAACTTGGTTTCAACTTTATCCAACCTTGCCCAAATTAACCAAAATCCCAAAACCCATTAAATTGACCTTTTAATTGAACTCAAAACCATTCCATGTCTTCATGAAAGTTTTTCATGGCAATAATTCATACAATGTTACTCAAGAAACTTGGACCCAAATCAAACTCAAACTCAAGTTAGCCCAACCTAAACCCAAGTGAGCCAATTTGAACCCATGGTATAACCTAACCAAATTGAACCAAATGTGGCTAAACCAAATATTTCACAGCCACCATTTGAACCCTAAGAACCACCCTAGATCCACCTAGCCCAAGCTAAGTGAACCATGGACCAAGGGTCCCCCATTTTAAGGGATCTCTTCTCTTAAATGGTTAAATCCACCTTTTACCTCACCCCAAATCCCCCTTGCCTGGTTTATCACCATTAAACCCTGCCACCTGACTCACCTGACTTGGGGCCAGCTCCCCTGTCCTTGTTGGCCGGCCTAGTCACTGGAGGGGGTCAAAACTGAGAACCACCACCTACCTAAACTCACCCAAATCTCCCCAACTATCCACCTCAGCCAAAATTGAACTTGGAGCTCCACTACCCTCCAACTAAGCACTTGAATTCACCATTCAATTGAACTCTTGTTCAGCCCCATGGCCCTGGCCATATAACTCACGTCTCTCGGCCATGAGAGAAGTGTTGAAACTTTTTTCATAAAAACCCCTCCCAATTGCTCCTAGAGCTCCTGCCAGCCAAGAGAAGCTCAGCTCCACTGTTTTCCAGCCTTCATCCCCACTGGCTGAGCTCAATCTCAGGACAAAAAATAGGACATTCCCTGAAACTCCGCCAAACCTCAATTAACTTCTCCCACACCTTCACCAGAGGTAGAGAGGAAGTTCCCCAAAGAAAGCCCCCTCACCAGGCCAGCCATTTGTTTTATCAGCCAGAGCTTGAAATCAAGCTTGGACGAAGTCATACCTAGGCAATTCACCAGGACCAGAGGCTTCATCCGTAGGCTCCTCCAGCAACAATGAACGTACCGAGCACATTTAATCGAGGCTTCACCTCTTGAAACAAAGTATGGAAACTCCTCTTTCTCCTGAGCTTCCAACAATTCCCTATTTGTTTTGATTCAATTTCAATGCACATTAGTCGTATGGATGTGTAGCCCTTGCTTAGACGAGCGAGTAGGAAGAAACCACACTCAATTTGGTTGAGTATCAAGTGAGATCTTAGGGTTAGAAGGTGAACGACTATCGGGACGCACCAGTCGTAGATGATGTCCAGCCGCCGTTGGATCGAGCGTGTATCGGATGGGCAGACAGGATCAAGCCGGATGGAGCAACGGAACATGAACCGCTTGCCGCGTGGCTGCCGAGTCAGATGGCAGCGTCGAACAGGAGCACGCCGCATGAAGCTTCGACCCATCGTAGGATGCCGTGGCGCCGCGTCGGATAAGTAGGAAATTAGCTAATTTTTGATTTATTTAAACCCCAAAATGTTTAAAAATCCATATCTTTGTGTAGAAAATCACAAAATTAAAAGAAAAATATCCTCTTACTCAGTGAATAGAGGGGAACAATGTGGAGAAAAAATCAAGCTATTTTGTTGAGTATTTAATTTTTAATTATTTTTATACTGATCTAAGTATTTTAACTCTCCACTCACACACACAATTCACCATGGCATGAGACCGTAGGGGTTTTGTAGCCTCTGATCTTGGGAACATTCCCTGAATTTTCCAAGGGCAGAGGTTATGCCTTTATGAAGTTATCTATTTTCTAAGTTTTTATGCTTGTTTTGGAATTTTAATTCCAGTAATTAGCATACTGTTTGAAAATTCTAGAAAAATTAAAATAGGTTCCCTATGACCAGATGAGCTTGGGATAATTACCTTATGGCTTAGAACATTGTAAATAATCCTAATGGCTCACTTGATCCAAAACTAACTTTGAATTAATTAGAGCAAAATAAAAATTAAAATAACTTAAAATCAATTCTCCACTGATCTTTAGGGTCAGAGGGAGCCCCATAAAAAGTTTGAAATTAATTAAAAATAGTTTAACCCATTAAATGGATTTTCTAAGTAACATAGCCACTTTTAAACTTTAAAAATTCATAAAACTTAAAATACATATAAAAAATTTACCAAATTGGTTTTAGAGTATCTCTGGTATCAGAGGAGTATAAAAAAATTAAAATTGAATTTTCTTTTTAAATCTTCATTTTTACCTGAATTTTGATATTTTAATAATTAAAAAATTATAAAAATTACAAAAATATTAAAATTCAAAAAAATATCATATTTGGTCTCCAAATCACTTAGGAACCAACCATATATTTTTCTTAAATCTCAAAGCAAAGATATTGAATTTTAAAGGCTTAAGGCATTTTTAATATTAAAAAATGGTTTTTTTAACCTTTTCACTAAATTAATTCTAAAAATTCAAAGAACAATAAAAAAATACAAAGTTTGTTTCTCTGAGTTCCTTGAGGTTAGAGGGATTTAAGAAAAATATAAAACTTAATTTTAAACTTTAATTTTATTTTATAATTAATTAATACCTCAAAATTTAAAATAATTATAATAAATGAAATAAAATTCAAAAAATCACCAAAATTGGTTCAAGTGATCCTCTGGTCAATAGGAACCTCCCATAATTTTCCTAAGGATAGAAACTTCCTTTTGATCACATTATGAAATTTTCATTGAAAATCCCTATTTTCATTAAAACAATTATATAAATTAAATTAAAAATTGAAAAAATCACATTTTCTCCTCTAATGTCTTAATTGACATATGGGTAAGGTGACATAAAAATTTCAGGTTCATTTGAGCTTGATTTGATGAATTATGAGATAAATATGCTTAAGACGACATTAAGGTAATTAAAAGGTTTTAACCTTAATTAAAATTTTAAGCATAACCAGGGGAGGGGTAAAATATTTGATCTCAAATTCTTATTGGATGTCTGAAACATAGGGCATTTAAATGGGAGAAACTCATTAAAATCACCTTGAGCATTAAAGAAGGAATTTTAATTAATTAAATTACCTAAACTTTGGAAGATTAATTAAGACTTGAATTATTAAAGATTGGGGATGTGATATAAGCAGATTCTAATTCTTTAAATTGAATCCCTAATCAATGATTTAATCAAATGTCATCAAGTTCTTATTAATTAATTAAACTATAAAAAGATAATTGAAACTAATGAAAGGCAGATAATCAAAAATTAAATTAAAACTTAAAACATTAAAACAAATTTAAATTAAAAAAAATTAAATTAAAACAAAATTTGAATATTAAGACTAATCTGAAACTATTAAAACTTAAATTAAAACAAATTTAAAACATCAAAGATTAACCTGGAACAACTCATGATTAAAATATCATAAATTGAAAATTAAAACAGTTTTAAAATATTTAAAATTAATCTAAAAAGTTAAGACCATTTGAAATAAGTAAAATTTAACTGAACTAAACAACTTGAACTTTTTTTTTTGAAAAGATTGATCAAAACCTTATAACTAAATTGAATCACTTTAAACCATTAATTCAAACTTCAATTAAGAATGGTTAAATTCTTCAATGAACTAGTTTGCTCTTAAAGGCTTTCATTATCAAAATTTTCAAATGAAACATCAAATGAAACTGTCACCTTACTCATAGGATAATCAAACATCCTAATTCACAGAGCAAGAGTAACTTGGGTGATTGATTCAACACCACAGTGAAACTAACTGAACTTAAAGTAATCCCTAAAATGTTTAGGAAGATGTTCAGAATTCAGTTCCGAGAACTTCTCTAACTTGATGGGATGTTTTAAAAGAACAGTGAGACTTCATTGTTCTTTGGTGAAGAAAATCATCGTTAATAAAACACAAGAACCTAAACGTCATAGGAAATGACTAGCAATAGGATTTAGGATTTTGGTAGACAACCATAACCTTCTCTTAACTTTATTTAGGTATTTGCTCTGACATGTGTTTCAAGTGCGGGTGAAAATGACAGGACTGCCCACCAGGTACGCTTTTAAGTTTATTACGATTTACATTTAGCAATTTATTAAATGTCTTACTTTCCTGTACTTATAAATGCATGAAAATGATCGAACCCAGTATGTTTAAACAACTCAAAATTTAATCACTAACAAAAATAAAACTGCAATTACAACTAAAATTTAAACGTCTCATTGGATGATCGGGACTCCCTCGGATGATGCAACCCACATGTTGCTAAAGAGATTTCTCACGGTCTAGATGAAAGTGTGGAACTCATTTAGTTGAGTTTAGCAAGTTTATTTGGACTAAGTGAATTTGATGAAAATAGCGATTTCGGGATGACGGAATCGTGGGATCTTAATCAGTTCTGCTTAATCAACTTTAAGATTTGTTTTAATTAAAATACTAAGCCGTCACAATTTTTAATCTTTCTAAACCAAAACACTTCTCTCATCTCTTGATTATCACCTTCTAAAACTAAACCTTTGCAACAATAAGAAACTTGGAGCACAGTGGGCACCACAACCATCATCGTCAGCAAAACTTGTGTCTACTTCAACAAAACCTTTCTTAGAATTAAACAACAATACATAGGATTTCGAGGTAGTTTTCCTAGTGAAACATAAATTCTCAACTTTTCGTTAGGCACTTGCATAATCGTGTTATGCAAATTAAGTCCTAACTGGTCTTAGGACTCCGAGGTTGTTGTTTGGTATGACATAAACCCTCACATCTTCGAGGCTATTTGTGTGATTATGTCACACAAATATAAATCCTAATTAATTAAAATCGGCAAGATTGAAACATCAAATTATATCTCTTTAAATCGAAGCCAAACCATAGGATAGTTGGGAAGTCATCTAAGTTCACTTCGGGTCCGTGACATCCCCTACTTCTCTTCCTTTGGACTCTTAAAAATAAATTATTCCAAATTTGATCCAATCCCTTTTAAAATTCCAAAATCCAATTTGTTTGAAACCCTAAACTTTGAAATTCTTGAAAGCAAAACCACTGATCATTATCGAGAGTTTTCTTAAATGATTCCCGTCATTTAAGATGTAATTAACTATATGGGCTTGCCCTTATAGGCAAATTTAAGAGTCCAGGTAATATAAACCCTGCTTAATTCCTTTATATTAAGTAGGGGAACTTGTCGGCTTATAAAATTGGTTTGCAGACCAAACGGATGTCACAAATCTTTTAGTTTATATACATAGTAGGTGGACACGATGAAAATGCCTAAAAAGATTTTTGACACTCATGTCGTACATTTGATAGTAGGTATTAAGGTGTTCATTAAATAATTCATTAGAGTTAGAATGATCAACCTAAAGTATTCTAATCTAGATAAATCTAAAAATAATCTCCACTCCCTCAACATTGAATAATTTTCATGCTTTAGCCAGTTGTCAATTTTTAATCAGGGTATCTTGAGCTGTAAAGCTGCCTAGTTGAAGTGATTGGTGCTTCTTCTCAAGTGGATTAGCTAGACATTTAATCGGGGTCCCTTTTAGAGGAAACTTAACAGGAGACTTGGAGTCACATGAGTTGATCAAGCCTTCTCGTCTACCGTTACAACTGAGGTCAGGTAGAGTTCTTCATCATTTTATACTTTTGAAAAAAGGTCAGACAAATTAATCTACCGTTATAAATGAGGTCATGTAGGTCTAGGATCTTGGTATGCACTAAAAATATATACTTTTTTAGATATATGTTTTTACCTATTTTTGGTGATATTGCACTTTAAAGGAAGGTATTTTTTATGATTTGTTGCAGGTATGATGAATATATGTGATTGGAGCGAAAAGATGCAAAAAGGAATGAATTTGGAGCAAAATGGAGCAATTTGGAGGAAAACAACCACGGGCGCTGCCGGCGCCCTATTCTCGAACCTCCAGAAATTATTGGCACGATAGGGCGCCGCCGGCGCCCTATGTCGGTTCATTTCAAATTCAAGAGTTTTGGCGGATTTTTGAAGAGGTGCTTGAAGAAACTCTTGGGGAATTCGTTCCTAACATAAAATTAACTGTTCAAGACGAAAATAAAGAGGAGGATTGCTGTAGAGAGTGCAAGGAAAGTGTGAGAGAGTTAGGGTTTGTGATTTTAAGAGAGATTGTTCTCTAAGGAGGGGAGAAGAGGGAGTAAAGTGAGAGATTGCTTCTTCATCTTTGTTCCAAGGAGATAATCAAGTGTTGTAAGGAATAAGAAAAGGAATCAAGGGAACTTTGAAGGAATTTGCTTGGGGAAAAGAAATAGATAAGTTGTATTTACTATTGTGGTTTGTATGACTCTTCTTTCTTATATAAAATCCATGTGTTCTTATATCTTCTCCATGATTTATGAGTAGTTTCCCTTGCCTTTCTTTTTGCATAAAGTAGTGATGATGTGGTGATGTGGAATTGATGTGCCCGTTAAGTGTATAGAAGTTGTGATGTTTCTTTCATTTGGAACTTAATTTACTTTTCAATCCGGCCAATTGAATTGTTAAAACATGTTGAGGAATATTAATTCCAATAAGAATTGAATGTTCTACAAAAAGAATGAAGAACCCATTTAATGTCCATGAATGAATTGCGTAGTTCATGGGGATTAAGTGCAAATAAATAGGGAAATGAGTTTTGATGGACTTTAAGTTAGAGGTTTCATGGTGATAGAATGGGATCCCTAATTTGGTCTTAAGATTGGTAACTAAAGCCTATGGTTAGCCTTCGGGTGAAGGATGAGTGGGAACTCCGTAGTGGGAGTCGGTATCCTCCCAGCCTAGCCTTATATTTAGTGACTAAACTTAAGATATGGCAATGTTCTTTACTTGCTTGGAAGAGGGGGGTACTCTTTTAAGGGTAAAGAAGCAAAAATGCTCCTATTTGGCACAATACAAAAGATTAACATTCTTCATAATCCACACATCATAATCTTTATGTAGGAAGGAAGACACTTTTCATATAGAAGTATCTTATAAATCACATAAGCTAGTGTGTGTTAGTTAAATTAGTTCAGTAAGTAGAAGTAATTGTAGTAGCTTTATTATTACCGTACTTTGCATTAACTAGTTGTAGTACACTTGAGCAATTATTACAATTGGTATTGGAATTTAGTGCTATATTATCTGATTTAATGAACGTTTACCTCTCTGTGGCATCGATAACCAGGACTCCATTAGAGCCCTGTATTACTTGATACGATACATATACTTGCGTTGAATTTGTGACTTTACTAAATCATTATAAAAATATATAAATCTGACTTCATAAATTCTTGCATAATATATAAAGTCGCACCAAGTTTTTGGCGCCGTTGCCGGGGAGGTAGATAAACGGTACTTATTTATAGATATTGTAGTAACTGAAAACCTTTACTTTGTAGTATATTTGCGTGCTTATTTATTTTTTAGTGTGATTTTATATGCTTAGTAGTGGATCTGTAGGTTTGATACCTTACGATTCAGAGTTAGAGCGTACTATTAGAAAAAATTAAAAAACAACAAAAACAAATTGAAAATTACTGCGAAATGGCGAATAATCAAGAGAATCAGAATATTACTGTTGGAAATTTGCCAAGACCTTTAAGAGATTATGCTAACTCAACAGCAGATGAAATTCATATAACTATTCAAAATCCTGATGTTGCAGCTAATTTGTTTGAACTTAAATGTGCTATTATCCAAAAGGTACAAAATAATCAATTCAGAGGAACACCTAATGAAGACCCAAATTTACATCTCGCTAGTTTTTTAGAACTATGTGCTACTTTTAAATATGATGGAGTGTCGAGTGATGCTGTGAGACTTAGACTTTTTCCATTTTCCTTAAGGGATGAAGCTAAGGCATGGTTAAACTCGTTCGCACCTGGATCTATTCGAACTTGGGGAGAAATTTCTCAAATGTTTCTATCAAAATATTTCCCTCCATCAAAAACTGTGAAATTAAGAAATGATATCACATCTTTTGGTCAGTTTGAAGGAGTGTCAATATATGAAGCTTGGGAGAGGTTTAATGATCTTCTTAGGAAGTGTCCACACCATGCTTTGCCAAATTGGTTAATAATTCAAAATTTTTATAACAGATTAGTGGGATCATTGAGATCAATTATTGATGCTGCTGCTGGTGGATCATTAATATCAAAACCTTTCGAAGAAGCATATTCGTTGATTGAAGAGATGGCTACTAATAATTTTCAATGGCCCTCTGAACAGGTAAATCCTAAGAGAGTAGTTAGTGTTCATGATTCTGATATAATGACTATGATAGTTTCTCAAATAGCAGCACTTTCTAAGAAAATAGATCAATATGGAATGAATTATTCTCAACCACCCCCAGTTTTAGAAGAAAATTCATTTAGGCAGATAATTGAATCTCAAATACCTTATGAGACTTTGAACGCGATTAATAGACCTAATAACCCTTATTTGAATTATTATAACTCTGGTTGGAAGAATCACCCAAATTTCAATTGGAATAATAATAATGCTAATGTGAACCCACAATGAGGGCACAATTCTATGAACCCAGTTGGAAATTCAAACAACCAAGGAAATACTAACTTTAGACCATCTTATCCTCCTGGATTCAATAATAACCCGCAGTTTAAGGATAAGAAGTTGTCTACAGAAGAAATGATTTTGAATATGGGTAATCAATTACAAAGTCAAGGTGTTACGATAAAAAATATTGAAAATCAATTGGGACATATTTTCACCACGCTTAATAATAGAACTTCTGGAACGCTTCCTAGTAATGTGGAGATCAATCCAAAAGATCAAAACAAGGAACAAATTAAGGCTATTCAATTAAGGAGTGTAAAAGAATTAGAAACTAGAGTGCAGAAAGAAGTTGAAGAAGAGAAGGAGAAGGTGAATATTGAAAAAGGTTCAAATAACTTATCCAGACCTGGAATATCCTCTTGAACCAATGAAGATTACTGTTGAGAAACCACCTCCTCCATTTCCTCAAAGATTGAAGAAGAAAAATAAGGATAATAGATTTGGAAAATTTTTGGAAATCCTTAAGAAGTTAACAATAAATATACCTTTTGTTGAAGCATAAGAACAGATGCCTGATTATGCGAAATTTATGAAGGATATCCTTAAAAAGAAGAGAAAGTTCACGGATCATGAGACTGTTGCACTTAGCGGAGAGTGTAGTGCAATAATTCAGAAAAAGCTTCCTGAAAAACTTAAAGATCCTGGTAGTTTCACTATCTCGTGTGCTATAGGTGAAAAGTTTTTTGGAAGAGCCTTATGTGATCTGGGAGCTAGTATTAACCTTATTCCTTTATCGACTTTTAAAAAATTTGGAATTGGAGAAATTTCTCCTACATCTGTAACTCTTCAATTAGCTGATCATTCTATTACTTGTCCTAAGGGAGTGGTAGAATATGTGTTAGTAAAAGTGGATAAATTTGTCTTTCTTATGGATTTTATTATGCTTGATATGGAGGAAGATAAAGATATTCCAATTATTTTAGGAAGACCATTCCTAGCTACTGGAAGAGCTTTAATTGACGTTCAAAAAGGGGAATTAACTATGAGAGTTAATGATCAAGAGGTGACCTTTAATATTTTGAAATCTATGAAGTATCCCTCAGTTACAAAAGATGATGAATGTTTTAGGATGGAAGTCTGCGAATATTTGAGAAATGATTATTTTAAAGAGATGTTTGAAAAGAATGTGGAGTATGAAAATATAATTGAAGATGAAATTAGAATTGAAAAAGATTCAGATAATGAGAAGAATAAGGAGTTGGAGTATATTCAGGAGAAATTTGAAGTGTTAGATACCATGGAAGGTGGAGATAAAAGTTTAATTTCATCTATTATTAAACCTCCTGAACTTGAGATGAAAATTCTCCCTAAGCATTTAATTTATATGTTTTTAGGAGAATCATCTACCCTACCAGTTATTGTATCTTCGGAGTTAACTGAATATCAAGAACAAAAATTATTGGACATCTTAAAAAGATACAAAAAGGCTTTTAGATTGACTTTGGCAGACATCAAAGGAATCAGTCCTTCGATCTGTATGCATAAAATTTTATTAAATGAAGAACATAAACCTAAAATTGATCTGCAAAGGAGATTAAATCCTATAATGAAAGAAGTAGTTAAGGAGGAAATTTTAAAATGGCTTGATGCTGAAATTATTTATCCTATTTTGGATAGTGCTTGGGTAAGTCCAATTCATTGTGTACCGAAGAAAGGTGGAGTGACTGTGGAAGTGGATGAGAGAAATGAAATTTTGTCCACTAGATTGATTATAGAAAACTAAATGCTGCCACCTGAAAAGATCACTTTCCTCTTCCTTTTCTCGATCAAATGTTGGATAGACTTGCTGGACACAAGTACTATTGCTTTTTGGATGGATATACTGGTTATCATCAAATACCCATTGCTCCCGAGGATCAAGAAAAGACAACATTTACTAGCCCCTATGGAACATTTGCTTTTCAAAGAATGCCTTTTGGATTGTGTAATGCACCTGCAACTTTTCAAAGATGTATGATGTCTATCTTTAGTAGTATGATAGATAATGTAATAGAAGTTTTCATGGATGATTTTTCTGTGTTTGGAACTTCATTTGATATTTGTTTGGAAAACTTGGCAAAAGTTTTGAAACTCTGTGAGGAAACAAATTTAGTTCTGAACTGGGAAAAATGTTAATTTATGGTTGCAGGAGGAATAGTGCTTTGGCATAAAATTTTTGAATTTGGTATGGAGGTCGATCCTGCTAAAATTTGAGTGATAGAGAGATTACCACCACCCACTACTGTGAGAGAGGAGCGGAGTTTCTTAGGACATGCTGAATTTTACAAGCGTTATATTAAAGATTTTTCTAAAATTACTAAACCTTTGTGCCAACTCTTGTCGGCGATGTGGGCGGAAAGAGATTGGGTTTGGGTGTCAATGTCAAGGAGTCGCCATCTAATATTAGCCTAGTTTTATTCCTATAAATCCTATGAAGGATTTAGAGAATTTTTAGGACTAATAGTAGAAAAAGGATGTTTATGATAATTATTATATGAGGATATTCTAGAATTTTCATATTAAGAAGATCATGGTAAACCATAGATTTTTGTTTCGGGTTCTTTTAGATCTCCTATAGAAGCAAGCTTCTATAGTTAATTACATCTTAAATAATTTTCAATTGTTTAAGAAAACTTCTGATTAATGTTAATCATTTGTTTTCTAAAAAAAATTTATTTTTAAGGAGAGATGTACCCACTATCACTCCCGAATGTTGTTATATCATGTTATTGAATACTTTAGGTATTATGTCTAACCTAAAGGTTCTGGTTTTGTTTTTGTTGTCGATGTCGTTGTTTTGTTGAAAAGTTTCAGGTTATATGTCTAACCTAAAAGTTTTGGTTTTGTTTTTGTTGTCAATGTCGTTGTTTTTGTTGAAAAGTTTCAGGTTATATGTCTAACCCAAAAGTTTTGGTTTTGTTTTTGTTGTCAATGTCGTTGTTTTTGTTGAAAAGTTTCAGGTTATATGTCTAACCTAAAAGTTTTGGTTTTGTTTTTGTTCGCCTAGAATGTCTTCCTGCAAAACAGAGTTAGTACACCCTATAACATGTAAAGAAAATCTAAGCGAAATTTCTTGTTTTCACTCTACAAAGAAAACATTGTCAAAAATAATGTCACAGAATATTTGGATATATCTTGGATGTCAATTTATGTCAAATTATTTTGAAATGTCAATTTTATGTTGGTTATGTTGTTTTATTTTTGAAATGTCAAATTTTGGTTGATTATGTCAGTTTTGGTTTAAAATGTTAAATTTATATCTTGATTTTAAGTTTAAACTTAAATTCTGAATTAACTTGAGTTCATGTCTGTCTGAACTTTAAGTTAAAAAGGTTTGAAATTAGATTCAATATTGATTGAATTAACTTGGGTTCATGTCCGGTTGAACCTAAGTTAGATTCAATGTTGATTGAATCTATTTAACTTGAGTTCATGTACGTCCGAACTTTACGTTAAAAAGGTTTGAAATCAGATTCAATATTGATTGAATTAACTTGGGTTCATGTCTGGTTGAACCTAAGTTAGATTCAATGTTGATTGAATCTATTTAACTTGAGTTCATGTTTGTCTGAACTTAAGTTAAAAGGTTTGAAATTAGATTCAATATTAATTGAATTAACTTGGGTTCATGTCTGATTGAACCTATGTTAGATTCAATGTTTATTGAATCTATTTAACATGAGTTCATGTCTGTCTGAACTTAAGTTAAAAGGTTTGAAATTAGATTCAATATTGATTGAATTATCTTGGGTTCATGTCTGATTGAACGTATGTTAGATTCAATGTTGATTGAATCTATTTAACTTGAGTTCATGTACATGCTCGAACTTAAGTTAAAAGGTTTGGTTCAGAATAGATTTAATT
This sequence comes from Papilionanthe hookeriana x Papilionanthe teres, assembly GCA_022702705.1. NCBI lineage: Eukaryota > Viridiplantae > Streptophyta > Magnoliopsida > Asparagales > Orchidaceae > Papilionanthe > Papilionanthe hookeriana x Papilionanthe teres. The sequence goes on from CM040426.1 coordinate 106,791,673, forward strand.
AAGTTTTTAGTCTTGTTTAAATAGGACTTAAAGGTTAATCAAGTCTAATTAGACTTAATTAGATTTGCAGACCATATAAGTCCCTTTTAGATAACACTTAAGTTTTAATTAAGTCTATTTAAAGTTAGATCTAGACTTAGGATTAAGTTTAATATAGGTTGAACGTAAGTTTAGGTTTCATTTAAGTCTAATATAGGTTAGACTTAAGCTTCTTTTTTTTTGGTTTGGGTTGAACTTAAGTTCATGTCAAGTTGAAATTTAGTTTGACTTAAGTCTAGTGTGGGTTAGACTTAAGTTAGGTCTAGTTTTGACTTAGATTCATATTTAAGTTGAACCTAAATTTGGTTTTACTTAAGTCTACTATAGGTTAGACTTAAGTTAAGCCTGGGTTTGACTTAGGTTTATGTTGAATTGAACCTAGGTCTGGTTTCACTTAAGTCTAATGTAGATTAGACTTAAATTTGGTTTGAATTGAATTTAGGTTCAATGTGGGTTGGACCTAAGGTTTAGGTTAACTTGAGTTTAAATTGGATTGGACTCAAGTTATGTTTGAGTTTAGATTAGGTTCAATATGGGTTGAACCTAAGGTTTAGGTTAATTTGAGTTTAAATTGGATTGGACTCAAGTTATGTTATGTTTGAGTTTAGGTTAGGTTCAATGTGGGTTGAACCTAAGGTTTACGTTATCTTGAGTTGAAGTTGGACTGGACTCAAGTTATGTTTAAGTTTAGGTTAGGTTTAACGTGGGTTGAACCTAAGGTTTAGGTTAACTTGAGTTCAAGTTGGATTGGACTCAAGTTATGTTTAAGTTTAGGTTAGGTTCAATGTGGGTTGAACCTAAGGTTTAGGTTAACTTAAGTTCAAGTTGGACTGGACTCAAGTTAGGTTATGTTTGAGTTTAGGTTAGGTTCAATGTGGGTTGAACCTAAGGTTTAGGTTAACTTGAGTTCAAGTTGGACTGGACTCAAGTTATGTTTAAGTTTAGGTTAGGTTCAATGTGGGTTGAACCTAAGGTTTAGGTTAACTTGAGTTCATGTTGGATTGGACTCAAGTTAGGTTATGTTTGATGTTTATGTTATGTTGGATTTGGACTAAAGGTTGGATTTGGGTTTAATTAAACCTTAGTTGATTAAGGTTTAATAATTAATTAAGTCTAATGTGGTAGACTTAATTAGAATTTGTGTTTGATTAAGTCTTACTTAGTTAAGACTTAATAGTTTAATTAGGTCTATTGAGTTAGACTTAATTAAGGTTTATGTTTGATTAAGTCTAATTTAGTTAAGACTTAATGATCTAATTAGGTCTAAGGGTTAGATCTAATTAGGGTTTAAGTTTGATTAAACCTTAGTTAGTTAAGGTTTAATGGTTTAATTAGGTCTAATGGGTTAGACCTAATTAGGGTTTATGTTTGATTAAACCTTAGTTAGTTAAGGTCTAATGGGTTAGACCTAATTAGAGTTTAGGTCTAATTAAGTCTAATTTAGTTAAGACTTAATGGTTTAATTAGGTCTAAGGGTTAGACCTAATTAGAGTTTATGTTTGATTAAACCTTAGTTAGTTAAGGTTTAATGGTTTAATTAGGTCTAATGGGTTAAACCTAATTAGGGTTTATGTTTGATTAAACCTTAGTTAGTTAAGGTCTAATGGTTTAATTAGGTCTAATGGGTTAGACCTAATTAGAGTTTAGGTCTGATTAAGTCTAATTTAGTTAAGACTTAATGGTTTAATTAGGTCTAAGGGTTAGACCTAATTAAAGTTTATGTTTGATTAAACCTTAGTTAGTTAAGGTTTAATGATTTAATTAGGTCTAATGGGTTAGACCTAATTAGAGTTTAGGTCTGATTAAGTCTTATTTAGTTAAGACTTAATGGTTTAATTAGGTCTAGTGGTTAGACCTAATTAGAGTTTATGTTTGATTAAACCTTAGTTCGTTAAGGTTTAATGGTTTAATTAGGTCTAATGGGTTAGACCTAATTAGGGTTTAGGTTTGTCTTAAACCTAATGTGTAAGGAGGTTAATTAAGTTTAATATGTCTTTAAACTTAATTAAAGGTTTGGTTTTGATTATTAAGTCTAATATGTCCTGAAACTTAATTAAAAGGGTTTGATTTTGATTAGTTAAGTTTAATATGTCCTTAAACTTAATTAAATGTGTTGATTTTTGTATTAAACCTAATTTAGGTAAGGTTTAATGGGTTAATTAAGTTTAATATGTCCTTAAACTTTATTAAAGATTTGATTTTGGTTAATTAAGTTTAATATGTCCTTAAACTTAATTAAAAATTTAATTTTTGTATCAAACCTAATTTAGGTAAGGTTTAATGGGTTAATTAAGTTTAATATGTCCTTAAACTTAATTAAAGATTTGATTTTGGTTAATTAAGTTTAATATGTCCTTAAACTTAATTAAAAATTTAATTTTTGTATTAAACCTAATTTATGTAAGGTTTAATGGGTTAATTAAGTTTAATATGTCCTTAAACTTAATTAAAGAGTTTTGATTTTGGTTTAATATATCCTTAAACCTAATTAAGAGAGTTTAGTTTTGGTTAATTAAGTTTAATATGTCTTTAAACTTAATTAAAGAGTTTTGATTTTGGTTGATTAAGTTTAATATGTCTTTAAACTTAATTAAGAGAGTTTAATTTTGGTTAATTAAGTTTAATATGTCCTTAAACTTAATTAAAATTTAATTTTTGTATTTAAACCTAATTTAAGTAATGTTTAATAAGTTAATTAAGCTTAATTTGTCTTTAAACTTAATTAAAAGGTTTGATTTTGGTTAATTAAGTTTAATATGTCTTTAAACTTAATTAAAATTTAATTTTTATATTAAACCTAATTTAACGAAGGTTTAATGGGTTTAAATGTTATTTTAAATCTAGTTAAGTCTAATTTGGTTATTTTAGACTTAAGTGAAGTTTATCATTAGTCTATCATAGACTAGAACCATTTTCAAACTTAGATTGTTGATGAAAATAGGTTAAATTTATAAAGGGTTATTTTTAGGATTAAAGTTATTTAATTAGTAAAGAATTTCAACACTAAATTTCAAAATACCATTCAAAATAATTTCTATGACTTAGAAATAGTTTTCTTAGGGTTATTGTCCGTTGCCCTATCATTTCTAGTCGATTGCATTTTATCTTTCTCAATTTTCAATTTTTTATAATTATTATTTGCAATAATTACAAAGAAACTTGAAAATTAAAGAAAAGTGTCTTAAACATGTTTTCTCGTCCTTGGAAAAATTATGCAAGATCCCTATGAACAAAAGGATAAATGCATCAAAGTTTCATAATTTTTTGATTTATAAATAATTTTTAATAATTAAAATACTCCAGAGAGTATTTAATTAATTAAAAATTAAATACTGATAACAAAATTATGATTTTGGTCTCATAATTTTCTCCTTTTCAAGAGCTTTCCAGAGGTATTTTTATTTTATTTTTATGACATCTGGATCAAAAGATATAGATTTTTGAAGTTTTTAAGGTTTTAATGTATTTTTTATTAAATCCCGCCGCCAAACTCACCGCCGTTCTACGCGTGTCCTCGTACGCGTCGAATGAGCGGGAGGATCCGCTGCGGGCAGCCGAACAGCGGATACCGTGGGGGGAAGATTAGCGCCGTCCATTCCTAAAACGCGGGATCGAACGGCTGAGAAAAATCGGCCGAAAATTCGAAAATTTTCGAACCATTAAACTTCAAACATCAATATCTCACTCATTTCTTGATGAAATTGAGTGATTTTTGTTTAAAGTGATCATCTGGATGAGAAGTATCCATCCATACGGTGATGATACACTTCTGGGCTAGTATAACACATGATATATCAAAAATACGAATTATTTTGTAAAGAAAAATTCCATACCTTTGCCACAAGCAAATCGAGCTAGATCAGACCTTATGGTTGCCTTCTAGGACCCCAATGGAAGGTTATTACTGCAGCAATTTGATCCAAAAGTCGGGCTTAGGGGAGAATTTTGAAGAAGTACCAAATTTGGGCTATTTTTGAAATTTGATCAAATTGGCTCAAATAGGCTCAATCTATGGCTTGGATTTGATCCTAATGGATTGCTAAGACACTTAGGAAGAGTTCTTATGTTGGGGGCCAGAGGATTTGGGCAGCCTATGGGTCTCCCTAATTTTTTTCTCTCTTCTTGCTAGGCTCGGGTTGGGCTCCTTTTTTAGCCAAGGGGAGGCCATGGTTTAGCTTAGGTTGTTCTAGGGAGTAGTTATCTCCCTATCAGGTCCATTGGATGAAGAAATCGGCCGAGGATATGCATGGCTCCTTCACCCTAAGCTTTCCATGATGATTTCCTTTGCTTTGTCTCTCCCCCATTGGCTTATGTAAGAGGTGCATGGTGAGCTGCCTCTATCCTTCTTAGGGAGCCTACACATCATCTCTTAAGCTTGGCAAATGGTGACACACAAGCTTATCCCTCATCATTCCTTCTAACCATGGTGGGGGGGTTTCATGCATGGTTTTCCTTCCATTGGGTAGCTTGGGAGGTGGGAGATGAGGCCTCATGTTGGCCGGCCACCTCATGGCTAAATGAAGCTTAGGGTGAAGGAGGAAGAGACACCTCACCCCATGCAACATGATGGGTGTTAACCCATGGCTAAGTTGATTTAAAGTGGGCTTAATTATGTGTTAATTATGCCTTAAGATGGGTTTAGCCTAACTAATAATGAGAAGGCTATGTGTCATTTCTTTTCTTTCTTAATTCCCATTTTAATTAATTATTTTATTAATTAAAATTATTGGAAAATGTTTTATTAATCAATTTATTAATTGAAAATAATTGATTAATTTTATCATTTTTGTCATTTTATGATTTTAATTTAATTTTCATTTTAATTAATTATGTCATTTAATTTAAATATTAAAAATTAAATCATTAATCATTTTAATTAATCAAAATAATTTTGAAATTAATTATTTGATTAATTTTGTTATTTTTATTTCATTTTTATCTATTTTAATCAAAATAGATAGGTTTTGACCAATTTTGACCTGGGTTAATCCAAGTCAGCGCAAATTGATCATTTTAATTTTAAAATGTCTAGTATTTGTAATTTTGTCATTGTGGGGTTTTAAATGTGTCATTGGGTAAAAGGGTTGACTTATGGGTCAATAGGGTTGGTCATTGGGTTTGGTTTGACCATTTTGACCAATGTTGAGTTTTTAGGTCATAAGGTTGACCTATGGGGTCAACAGGGTTGGTTAGTGGGTCTGGTTTGACCATTTTGACCAAAGTTGACTTTTTAGGTCATAAGGTTGACCTATGGGGTCAACAGGGTTGGTCACTAGGTCTGGTTTAACCATTTTGACTAATGTTGACTTTTTAGGTCATAAGGTTGACCTATGGGGTCAACAGGTCACTGGGTCTGGTTTGACCATTTTGACCAATGTTGACTTTTTAAGTCATAAGGTTGACCTATGGGGTCAACAGGGCTAGTCACTGGGTCTGGTTTGACCATTTTAACTAATGTTGACTTTTTAGGTCTAAAGGTTGACCTATGAGGTCAACAGGGCTTGTCATTAAGTCTGGTTTGACCATTTTGACCAAAGTTGACTTTTTAGGTCATAAGGTTGACCTATGGGGTCAACGTAGTCGAGTCATCTGGGTATGGTTTGACCATTTTGACCAATGTTGACTTTTTAGGTCTTAAGGTTGACCTATGGGGTCAACAGGGTTGGTCAGTGGGTCTGGTTTGACCATTTTGACCAAAGTTGACTTTTTAGGTCATAAGATTGACCTATGAGGTCAACAGGGCTGGTCACTGCGTCCGGTTTGACCATTTTGACCAATGTTGACTTTTTAGGTCATAAGATTGACCTATGGGGTCAACAGGGCTGGTCACTGGGTCTGGTTTGACCATTTTGACCAATGTTGACTTTTTATGTCATAAGGTTGACTTATGGGGTCAACAGTGCTGGTATCTGGGTCTGGTTTGACCATTTTGACCAATGTTGACTTTTTAGGTCTTAAGGTTGACCTATGGGGTCAACAGGGTTGGTCACTGGGTCTGGTTTGACCATTTTGACCAATGTTGACTTTTTAGGTCATAAGGTTGACCTATGGGGTCAACAGGGCTGGTATCTGGGTCTGGTTTGACCATTTTGACCAATGTTGACTTTTTAGGTCATAAGGTTGACCTATGGGGTCAACAGGCTGGTCATTAAGTCTGGTTTGACCATTTTGACCAAAGTTGACTTTTTTGGTCATAAGGTTGACCTATGGGGTCAACAGGGCTGCTCACTAGGTCTGGTTTGACCATTTTGACCAATGTTGACTTTTTAGGTCATAAGGTTGACCTATGGGGCCAACAAGGCTGGTCATTAAGTCTGGTTTGTCCATTTTGACCAAAGTTGACTTTTTAGGTCATAAGGTTGACCTATGGGGTCAACAGGGCTGGTCACTGGGTCTGGTTTGACCATTTTGACCAATGTTGACTTTTTAGGTCATAAGGTTGACTATGGGGTCAACTGGGGTTGGTCATTGGGTGTAGTTTGACCATTTTGACCAATGTTGACTTTTTAGGTCAAAAGGGCATTCACTCATTGTAAAATGAGGTCAACAAAAGGGCCCCCAATATGTGTAGAATACTATATAAGTATTTTGCACATATTGGCGTTGACCGAAGTGGTCTAAGAGATGTCTCATAATGGTCAGGAAAGGAGGGGATGTCATATCGCTCCCAGAGGATGTCAGATGTCTTTTATGTCGATTATAAGAAGAGATTTTCTTCTTGTATTTGAAAAGAGATTTATTGGGAGGGAAAATGGATGTCATATTTCATTTCTCAAAATGTCGATGTCGATATTTTGCTAAAGGAATGCCGTGATTTCCGTGTCAGGAAAGGACGTATATCCTATAACAGAAGGGAGAAAATGGATGTCATTTTCCATTTCTCAAAATGTCAATGTTGATATTTGGTTAGAAGAAAGTTATGACTTCCGTGTCAGTAAGGGACTTATATCCAATAACCGGAGAGAGAAAATAGATGTCATTTTCTTTTTTCCAGCATGTCAGTGTTAAGATTTGGTTAAAGGAAAGCCGTGATTTCCACATCAGGAAAGGACTTATATCCAATAACCGAAGAGAGAAAATAGATGTCATTTTCTATTTTCCTCAAAATATCGATGTCAAGATTTGGTTAAAGGAAAGTTGTAATTTCCGTGTCAGGAAAGAACTTATATCCAATAACCAAAGAGAGAAAATAGATGTCATTTTCTATTTTCCAGAATGTCGACGTCAAAATTTGGTTAAGGGAAAGCCGTGATTTCCACATCAGGAAAGGACTTATATCCAATAACCGAAGAGAGAAAATAGATGTCATTTTCTATTTCTCAGAATGTCGATGACAAAATTTGGTTAGAGGAAAGCCGTGATTTCCACATCAGGAAAGGACTTATATCCAATAACCGAAGAGAGAAAATAGATGTCATTTTCTATTTTCCTCAAAATGTCGATGTCAAGATTTGGTTAAAGGAAATTCGTAATTTCCGTGTCAGGAAAGAACTTATATCCAATAACCGAAGAGAGAAAATAGATGTCATTTTCTATTTTCCTCAAAATGTCCATGTCAAGATTTGGTTAAAGGAAAGTCGTAATTTCCGTGTCAGGAAAGAACTTACATCCAATAACCGAAGAGAGAAAATAGATGTCATTTTCTATTTTCCAGAATGCCAGTGTTAAGATTTGGTTAAAGGAAAGCCGTGATTTCCACATCAGGAAATGACTTATATCCAATAACCGAAGAAAGAAAATAGATGTCATTTTCTATTTTCCTCAAAATGTCGATGTCAAGATTTGGTTAAAGGAAAGTCGTAATTTTCATGTCAGGAAAGAACTTATATCCAATAACCGAAGAGAGAAAATAGATGTCATTTTCTATTTTCCTCAAAATGTCGATGTCAAGATTCGGTTAAAGGAAAGTCGTAATTTCCGTGTCAGGAAAGAACTTACATCCAATAACCGAAGAGAGAAAATAGATGTCATTTTCTATATTCCAGAATGTCGATGTCAAAATTTGGTTAGAGGAAAGCAGTGATTTCCACATCAGGAAAGGACTTATATCCAATAGCCGAAGAGGGAAAATAGATGTCATTTTCTATTTCTCAGAATGTCGATGTCAAGATTTGGTTAAAGGAAAGTCGTAATTTCCGTGTCAGGAAAGAACTTATATCCAATAACCGAAGAGAGAAAATATATGTCATTTTCTATTTTCCTCAAAATGTCGATGTCAAGATTTGGTTAAAGGAAAGTCGTAATTTCCGTGTCAGGAAAGAACTTACGTCCAATAACCAAAGAGAGAAAATAGATGTCATTTTCTATTTTCCAGAATGTCGATGTCAAAATTTGGTTAGAGGAAAGTCGTGATTTCCACATCAGGAAAGGACTTATATCCAATAACCGAAGAGAGAAAATAGATGTCATTTTTTATTTTCCAGAATGTCAGTGTTAAGATTTGGTTAAAGGAAAGCCGTGATTTCCACATGGAAAGGACTTATATCCAATAACCGAAGAGAGAAAATAGATGTCATTTTCTATTTTCCTCAAAATGTCGATGTCAAGATTTGGTTAAAGGAAAGTTGTAATTTCCGTGTCAGGAAAGAACTTATATCCAATAACCGAAGAGAGAAAATAGATGTCATTTTCTATTTTCCTTAAAATGTCGATGTCAAGATTTGGTTAAAGGAAAGTCGTAATTTCCGTGTCAGGAAAGAACTTACATCCAATAACCGAAGAGAGAAAATAGATGTCATTTTCTATTTTCCAGAATGTTGATGTCAAAATTTGGTTAAAGGAAAGTCGTAATTTCCGTGTCAGGAAAGAACTTACATCCAATAACCGAGAGAGAAAATAGATGTCATTTTCTATTTTCCAGAATATCAATGTCAAAATTTGGTTAGAGGAAAGCTGTGATTTCCACATCAGGAAAGGACTTATATCCAATAACTGAAGAGAGAAAATAGATGTCATTTTCTATTTTCCTCAAAATGTTGATGTCAATATTTGGTTAAAGGAAAGTCGTAATTTCCGTGTCATGAAAGAACTTATATCCAATAATCAAAGAGAGAAAATAGATGTCATTTTCTATTTTCCTCAAAATGTCGATGTCAAGATTTTGTTAAAGGAAAGTCGTAATTTCCGTGTCAGGAAAGAACTTACATCCAATAACTGAAGAGAGAAAATAGATGTCATTTTCTATTTTCCAGAATGTCGATGTAAAAATTTGGTTAGAGGAAAGCCGTGATTTCCACATCAGGAAAGGACTTATATCCAATAACTGAAGAGAGTGGCGAACTCACTAATATTTTCAGTGGGAATATCCGCTGGGGTTTTGACCTATATAGGTCGAAAGATAATTCTCATGTTTGATCATCATAAATTATTCATTTTTTCATTTATTGATTTCAGGACCTGTCGACATATCACAGACAATGGGGATATATTTTTCTTCAACACTTCGTTTTATTTCCAAAAAAAAAAGAGTCACCAGTACATATTTATTGCAAACAAAAGCTTATAGTTCATACATATGTACATATCATATAGCATGCTGCAACAAACTACTGATATTTTACATTTCAACAGCTACCGATATGTCACACATCGACAACTATAGATATATCACATGTCAAAAGTTCTTATATGTCTTAACATAGCTCGGATATTAACGAGATCGTCCATAAACGCCCTACACTCCAAAACATTATTTATCAAACACGTTTCGAGTGTTTAGACATTTATGGGGTTATGGTAATTCCAAAGGTTGTAGATTCTCCGGTTACAGTATAGCCTTATATCCGACGAGTCGTTTGTCGGGCTTCATCCGTCGCAAGGTAATTGAGATGCGTGGCTTGTTGACACCGGGTATGCGGTGTTTTACGAAATCCGCACCGTTCCCTTGAAACAGGAGAACTGATCCTCGAGTTAAAAGAATACGGCACGTACCTTCAAACTCTCCAGGTCCTAAGATTTGTATCTCCCTTCCAAACACAGCAGAACAGTGTTCAGGAGTGACACGGTGCAAAATGGTCTCTCAAAATCATGGTCATCAATGTGAGGAGGGATACGGTCTTCTTTATCATATATATTGATAATGCAAGCGTCGGGAATACGATACCGTAGGTAAAATCCCCCAAGTGACAAGTCGTTTGATAACTTGGATTATCACAGTGGGTAAATGATTGACTTGTTCGTGTCGCAAAATTCCAGAAAGATTTCCTTCTCTGTCTCTTGCATAATTGTAGCAGCATCCATATTGTAGGGTTTGTCTACCCTTGCCACGAATCCATTTATTAGGTTCAGAATAGGTTCTTCTTTGAAGGAGTCCAGCCCTACCCTGATTTTGGGCTTTTATAATATGATCAATGATAGCAGTTTGTTCAGCTTTATCAAGTATTCTGGTAAACAGTTTAAGACCATCTAGAATATTTATTGTCATTTTATTCATGTGTTTTTATTGTTCAAAAGTTCTCCACTCGATAGCGCGAATTCGTCGCACCTCTTCCCTTGAGTGACTTTTTTCATCAACCTTTTTATCTGACACCTTCAGACTCTGAGCAGGTGAGGTGATAACTACTTTTCCAATTTCATCTTTCTTTACGGGGTCGAGATCTGTCGTTTTTGAGGCAGAGTTTATTTCCTCAAATGGAGTGTTAACAGTTCGTGATTTCGATTGACTAATATCCTCCATGTTTTGTTTTTCCTGTAATTGTTTTTTTCGTTTCAGTCGTTTATTAAGATTTCGTCTTTGTGATCTAGTAAGTCCTGTCGCTATATTTTTTGTACCCGATGTGGATGCTCCTTGTACTGAAGTAGTCATGAATTCTCCCTCATCCGAGCTATCACTGATTGTGAAGTCATATTCTTCGGGTTGTCGGAGTTTGAATTCTATCAAAGGTGTTTGCAGATTAACTTCACTATGATTCACCAGATAAAGTAACGATCCATGATATATGGATTCAACCTGCAACAGTCAAAGTTGAAATGAATTGGTTCCCTCGTCCATGTGTCGACGGTCCAGGCGAAAGTCATATTATTTTGAAACGAGAAAAATAGTCTGTCTTCAGACATTTTTCCTGAAAATAATAAGACAAAATGATATTTTAGCCTTTTAAACATTTGTTTAGCGAATGAAACAGATGTCATAAAGAAAAAGCAAACATGATTTTGGAAAGAATAATTTATTGTCCCAGTTTATAAATAAGTCATCATTCATTTTTATTTTTATGTTGCATAATATTTCTTTAGAAAACGTCCATTGATTGGAGGCAGGATTCTTTCTCCTTGACAATCCACCAATTGGTAGGATCCTCCGAAATATGTCTTTTCAATTACATATGGACCTTCCCATATCGGTTCAAATTTGCCACCTTTCTTTCGATGAGCTAGTATAGGTCTTCAAAGAACTAAAACTAATTCACCGATTCTAAAGGTTCTAGGGCGAACTAGTTTGTCATGAGCTCGTATCATTTTTTCTTGATACAATTCAAGATTTTGTTGGGCTTGCAGAAGTTTGCCCTCTAAATTTTCAAGTTCTTCAAGTCGCAACTTGACATTTTCTTCTTCAGTTATTTTATCAGTTATTGCGATTCTGAGAGAAGGAATTTGGACTTCCAGAGGCAAAATGGCTTCAGAACCATATACCAAAGCAAATGGTGTAGACCGTGTTGGAGTTCGATATGTAGTTCTATAAGCCTATAAAGCTTATTAGTCGTTCATGCCACTGTCTCGGGATATTACTTAATGTCTTTTTCAAGATTTGAACCAACGTTTTATTGAAAGCTTCAGCTAATCCATTGGCCTTAGGGTAATAGATTGTGGAATATCTCCAGTCAATCCCATGTATCTGGATAAACTGATTCATTTTTGTGTTTTTGAAGGCCAATCCATTATCTGATATGACTCTTCGAGGAATCCCAAATCTATAAACGATATGTGTTTTAAAGAAATGGAGAACTTGTTCTGCCTTGACTTCTCGAAGGGGTATTGCATCGCACTATTTAGAAAAATAGTCGATAGTCGCCAAAATAAATTTATGGCCCTTGGAAGATGGAGGATCTATAGGGCCCACTATTTCAGTGCCCCAACATTCAAATGGCCATGATGCAATGGTCGGATGTAGGACATTTTGAGGTTGATGTAAAACTACTCCATGTATTTGACATTGATGACATTTCTTTGCAATGTCAAGACAATCGGTCATCATTGTTGGCCAATAATAACCCATTCTTTTTATTTTCATTTTCATTTTGGGCCCGGATTGATGTGCACCACATAAACTCGAATGAACTTCTTTAACAATCTCTCGAGATTCAATTTGGTTTAAACATCTTAACCACATTTGATCAAAAGATCGTTTGTAAAGGACGTCATTTATTAGAGCATATGATAATGCTCTTTGTTTAATTTGGTTGGCAATAGAAGTATTTTCAGGCGATTTTACAGTTTGTAAATATTGGATGATTGGTAGTCGCCAATCATCCTTCTCGTCACTTATTGTCATTGTCATATTTTCACTGATTTTATGCAAATTATCCATATCAATTTGAGAAAGAACTTGTCGTCCTTTTATAGAAATCAGTATATCATCTTCTTATGGACATGCAAATTCCTTTGCAAGTTTTACCAGAGCATCCGCTAAAGAGTTATCTCGTCTCGGAATTAAGAAAAATGTTACATCAGGAATTTGTTGAAGTAATTTCAAAGTGTAACGAGAATACTGTTCAAGTCGTGGTTTCGAATTTTGTATTTGCCGACAATTTGATTGATAATTAATCGGGAATCTCCGTAGATATCAATATTCTTAATTTCCATTAATATTGTCAATTCTAGACCGGTTATGAGCGCTTCATATTCGGCTTCATTATTCGTGCATGGTTCTGTCAAATGATAGGAAAAGGGCATCATCATTTTGTCTGGAGTAATGAAAATTAATCCTACTCCGGCTTTGCCTGGTATGATTGTTTGTTTATCTTTGTCTTTCCACGCAGATGATGCTCCGTCAAAGTAGAGTTCCCACCTTTTGCATGTTAGAATTTTTTATTTCTGATATTTGTTCATCAGGTAGATCATCGTTAAGGGGTGATCCTGTTGGAATTGGGTGTGCCGCTAAGAAATCTGCTAAGATTTGTCCTTTGATAGCATGTAACAGTATAAATGTTATGTCAAATTGTAACAAGATCATTGCCCATCTTGCTAATCTCCCAGAAAGTGTCGGTCGTGTTATTAAATATTGTAACGGGTTAACTCTTGAAATAAGAGTTACCTTATGAGAAAGCATATAATGTCTTAGCTTTTGAACTGCGAAGATCAAGGCTAAACAATGCTTTTCAATTGTCGGATATTTTATTTCCGTTGAAACTAAACAACGACTCAAATAGTATAACGCATTCTCTTTTCCTTCATCATTTACTTGTGCTAGTAAAGCTCCAAGTGAATTGTCCAATGCCACAGTGTAAAGGATTAAAGATCTTCCTAATACGAGGTGCATAGGACGAGAGGGGTTGTCAGATATTGTTTAATGTCTTCGAAGGCATGCTGGCATTTTTCATCCCATACAAATTTGGCATCCTTTCTAGTAAGGGCAGTAAGGGGTTGACATCTACCCGATAGATTGGAAATGAAACGTCGTATATATGCTAATTTTCCTTGAAAGGATCTCAATTGAGTTAGATTTTTAGGAGGAGGCATATTTATGATAGCTTCAATTTTGAGAGGATCAATTTCTATCCCACGATGTAGAACTACAAATCCTAAAAATTTTCCTGAAGTGACACCAAAGGCGCACTTTAAAGGGTTCATTTTAAGATTATATCGTCGTAGTCGTTCAAGGACAATTCTCAAATCGTATATATGATCGTCTTTTTGTTTACTATTGACAACCAGATCATCGACATAACATTCGACTTGATTATGTATTAGTTCATCAAAAATCCGTGTCATGGCTCTTTGATAGGTTGCACCAGCATTTTTTAGTCCAAATGGCATAACCTTATAACAATATATGCCCATGGGTGTTCGGAAAGCTCGTACTTACTTCATCCTCCGAAAACATTTTTATTTGGTTATATCCTGATGATCCATCCATGAAAGAAAATATTGCATGTTTTGATGCAATATCAACCATTAATTCAGGAATTGGTAAAGGAAATTCATCTTTTGGACATGCTTTGTTCAAGTCCTTGTAGTCTATGTAGACTCTTATTTGTCCATTTTTCTTTTTAACTGGCACCACATTGGCTAGCCATGTTGGATAATTTTCTTCTCGTATGAAGTCAGCCTCTATCAATTTTTTGACTTCCGCAATGACTTGTTGATCTATTTCAACACGCATCCTTCTTGGAGCTTGTTTAACTGGGTTTATGATTTGGTCTATCCCGAGTTTATGGATCGCGACTTCGGAGATAAACCAGGCATTTCGTCATAAGTCCAAGCAAAACAGTCTTTATATTCCATCAACAATTGAGTTATGTTTTTTACTTCCTCATCATTAAGGAATGAACTAATAAAAGTCGGTTTTGGATTTTCATTAGTTCCTAAATTTATTTCTTTTAGTTCATCAATTGTCAATTTAATTTCTTCTTCCAATTTCGGGGGAGCATTTTCAATTGGAAGATCAGGCAATGATTCAGAATCACATTCTTTTGTAACAGTCAAACAAAATTCTGTATCATCTAATGGTCCCAAAGTTCCAAATCCAACACCTTCTTTAGAGTTAGAATTTCATTTATTATCATTCCACATTTGTTCAATGAAATGTGGTTGTTTTAAAGACCACTGTTTGAGCATTAAACTGTTTTGAATGAATTTTCGTGCCCAAGGAGAATACAACTCAAAAGGAATTTTCATTGATTGCGGAAGATTTTCATCTTCTATTTTTACATCATCTTTAGTACAAGAAGAAGTAGAGCCAAGTCTAAACTTAATTGGCTTTTTGTCATCATTATATACTTCTTTGACTATTAGATTCTCAATCTTAGCAGTGGAGATTGGAGTTAGAGTCATAGAATGTATATAATGATTGATTTTGTCATACATAGATTTAAATTGTTTCTCTTTATCTTCTTCATCTAGAGATATTTTGAATTGAGATTCTTTTGCAACCACAGATGTCGTTTCTTCTTCAGAGTCCAAGTGGATTTTGAACTTAAGTGGTTTCTTCATTATGACAATTGGATCTTCTCTCCCTCGTCCTCATCCTCGGCCTCGACCTCGAGTGCGAGTCTGACGGAAATTAGTTCCTCTTGTCTTTATTGAAGAAAAATCCTTTTCATTTATTTTCTTTTCTTTGTTCTTTTCTTCCATATTTACTGTTGTCTCTTTGGAAGATATTGTTTTATTTATAGGAGCATAATATGCTGCATCTTCATGTATACCGATTTCATGGATTGAAAAGGTTGCAGATCTCCTATAATACGAAATTCTTGTCCTTTTCGTAAATATTTGATACATTGATGTAATGAAGAGGGTACCATTTTATATTCATGGAGCCATGGTCTGCCAAGTAAGGCATTAAAAGAGGTGTCTGAATCAATAATATGAAATTTTGCTATTGTTGCCAAGTTGGCTATTTTTAAGAGCAATGTTATTGATCCAAGGGCCCGTTCTCCTTGTTGATTGAACCCTCTTAACATCATCGTTTCCCTTGATAGTTGAGAGGCATCAATGTCTAAGTATGCAAGAGTTCTCAGGTTCATAATGTTGATTGAAGCACCTGGGTCAATAAGAACTCTCGAAAGTATCGTGTCATTGATGTTTACTGTAATATATAGTGGACAATTGTGTTCAGTTGTTCCGAGCAACAAGTCATTGTCAGAGAAGGTAATCTTTGTTGATTCCTCAAATGAGTAAGCTTCGTTTTGGGTAGTACTAGCAAGTTGAGTTAAGCAAATGTCAAGGTCCTAAAGGGCCTTTATTAATGATTCTCTCATTTCTTTGGAAAGTATGAGAGCGTCATAGATGCTTAATTTTGCAGGCAATTTTTTCAAATGGGCCAGTACATTATAATCCACCTTGTTGTGAAGATCATCCTTATTTCCTTCAGAAGTTTGGGGATATATTGGAGGAATGATCTTATCTGGTGTAATTATTTGCTTTTCTTTTTCTTGTGGAGTTATCCTAGGAGGTAAGATTTTTCCACTTCTCAAGTTAATTTCAACTATTTCTTCAAGTTGATTATCTGATTCATTCGTTTATGAATCCGAGGACTCCAATCCTATAGAAATCGGAATTCCTTGTAATTGAAGCGTAGCAATGTCATTTTCATTTTTTGTCGTTGTCAGATTTCTCATTTTCATTTTCATTGTTCTGGTTGTCTTTAGATTGATCATATACGATTTGAGTATTGTCTATAGGGGTAGAATTCAAATGGTCACTCTCAGAAGCATCATCCAGAATAGACAAAATGTATGCAAAACTAGGATTGTTATTATTCATGGTAAAAAGGAAGTCATACAAAGTTATCGGCTTGAGGATTTTTCGTCCTTCGGCCGATATAACTATCCTAGTACAAGAGTGAAATGAACTAGAAGGTACAAAAGGAGTTGCAACCCTTATATCTGGAAGACCTCTAATCTTTTTCATTTTCTTGATTTTCTTTCTCTTTTCTTTCTTGGGAGATTTTGTAATTTGGTATTTAGCGAAGATCTCTTCAGAAATGCTATCCTTGTTTTTAGGATTAAGTTCCTCTATCGAAATCATATTAAGCGATCCCTTTTCGAGTTCTTTCAAGTATCCTTTCGGGATGACTATATTTCCATCTTTGAAATTACGCTCTAACCAGTCTTTGAAGACAAAACATTATTTAATTTTATGCCCGAGCATCCTGTGATAAGGGCAATAATTAGGATTGTCCTTCATGTCAATTTCTGTTGGCCTTTTAGCTTCTGGTAGCTTAAATTCAGGTATTTTAAGCAAGCTACGAAATATTTTGCTAACGGCTTCTATTTTAAATAAATATACTTTATTCATTCTCTCAGCCATTGTTTTCTTTTCAGTTGATACTGGGATTGGTTGTTGAAGTTGTAATTGAGGTGACGTCTGTGATGTCGAAGGATTTTGTCGTTGCTTCTTTTGTTCCGGTTCGATTTGCATCACCTGTTTGCCTTTTTCTGCAATATTCTCAGGTTTCTTTTCAAAAGTTTTGATAGTTTTTGTCTTTTCAGTTTTCTCCATTACACTCATCTGCTTAACCTCTTCCTGAAGATTGGCAGCTTTACTGAGTAATTTTTCAAAAGTTTTTATCGTAAATCCTTTAAGCATAAATGCTATAGGACCATGGATATTTTTTGAGCGGTATTCCAACGAGCATGTTGTTCTTATAATCGTGGCTCACATTTCATGTCGAGATTTCTCCGGCGTAAAATATAATCTACCAAGGTTTCTCCTGGTTTTTGTTTCTCTACCACCAAATCACCAACAGTGGCATGATGTCGTGCTCCTGCAAAACGTTGAATAAAAAGGCTTTCAAGCTCTACAAAGGTTTTGACAGATCCATTGGGAAGTTCTGCATACCAGTCGAAGGCAACTCCCACGAGACTGTTAACAAATTTTCGAAATAGGAGAGCATCATTTCCTCCAGCATTACAGCAGCTTGCTCTAAAATGTGCCAGATGTTGTCGGGGATTTCCCGTCCCATCAAACATTTTAAAGACAGGAGGAACGAAAACTTTAGGATATTGAACAGAATCAAATTCCTCTGGGTATGGCCTACCCTTTGGAGATAATGCTCTAGATTTTGCCTGAGCCATTGTTTCTTTAATCTTCTGTTCCACTATTTTTGTAATATCCTTTTCTGGAGTTTCGTTATGAGGAGAATTCTTTCTCTTTCGAGTGCTTTCCTCGACATCCATTGGTTCTTCTCTGCTTTCAAGGATGTGAATAGCCTCCGGTCTAATGATTTCAATAGCTGGAGAAGGGTTCGTTGGTGGTTTTTGCAAAGTTGCTACCTGTTCTTCAATTTATTGTTCAAGACGACTTATTTGTTCATCTCGTTGTCGTATCACCTCGCGCAATTCATTTGTTGCATCTTCTTCAATCGATTCACGTGCTAAGGAAGTAGATCAAAATTCTACCATATTAACACTGACAACATTCTCATTGGAACTGTCAGAAGTATTTTTCCTTTCTTGTCTTGAAAGTTGTTTAATATCTTCTTTTAATTTCTTTAATCTCTCTTGAAATGATTTTGTAGAATGTTTTCTGCAAATCTCTTCTTGTGAACTATTTGCAGGAGTGTTGGTGGTATCAGAATTTCTTTCAGATGATTTTCGCCTCCATACATTATTTTTAAGTATAGGGCGAGAACTCTCAGGTGGTGTATCATATCCGGTATGAGGACAATTTGCTTTTTTTAGCATCTGGACCAAGTCCGTCATTTTAGCAGTTGTATCTTCTGCCATGATATTAATTTGTCATATCGAGTTTTGTCATTGGTGACCACTACATCTTTTATTCTAGGGCCCAATCGAAATTTTACTGGCACTCGAGCACAATGTTTATCAGTTGGGAATTGATAATCAGTTTCTTGATAATCAGAATTTTCCATTGCTAAAATTCTCCTTTTCATGGTGTTGGAGACTACACAACCCATTTTATCTAATAACTTAGATAGTGAACATCTTTCTTTTCGTGCTAATCTCTTAAACACCGAATGTACGACACGAAATAGAGGAGATCTTTTAGGTTGAAAGGAATTGTCGGTGTATTCAACGAGAATTGGAATATATTGATTTTCCTCTAAAAAGGAAGGATTTCCAAAAATATTCTCGTTGAAATTCGAGTGCTTCAAAATTGTCATTTTCATTCCATCTTTTCTTTCTTTTAAATGAAGGAGTTTTATGAACGTTCCTCGAAGAAGATCCGATTTCATACATAGATGATGGTGGAACATCATCTTCCTTGTAAACTTATTTTCCTTTCTTATCACTCTGTCTTTTCATTTCTTCAAGGATATAAGGTTCTTCAGGTGTATATTCAGGTAAATTGTCTGTAAAATTCAGAAAGTCTTCATAAGGTTGCAAATCAAATTCTTGGAAAGATTGAGAATCAGTTTAATATGGATTATCTAATATGAATTCCGTTTCACTAAGTATTCCATAATCATTGTGATAAAAGGGAGGATTTTCCTCTATTGGTATGTCAAAGTCTTGAAAGTAAGAAAAGATTGAATTCGGAGAATCCATTGCGATTTTTCTGAAATTTCAAGAAAAACAAATATTATCGACTTATTTATAAACTGGGAACTTTTATTTTCAAAAATTTGAAATGAAAACAAATGATAACGAAAGATGAGAATAATGATTTTCCCCAGCGGAGTCGCCACAAAATCTCTTGTCGGCGATGTGGGCGGAAAGAGATTGGGTTTGGGTGTCAATGTCAAGGAGTCGCCATCTAATATTAGCCTAGTTTTATTCCTATAAATCCTATGAAGGATTTAGAGAATTTTTAGGACTAATAGTAGAAAAAGGATGTTTATGATAATTATTATATGAGGATATTCTAGAATAACATATTCTAGAATTTTCACATTAAGAAGATCATGGTAAACCAGAGATTTCTGTTTCGGGTTCTTTTAGATCTCCTATAGAAGCAAGCTTCTATAGTTAATTACATCTTAAACAATTTTCAATTGTTTAAGAAAACTTCTGATTGATGTTAATCATTTGTTTTCTAAAAAAATTTTATTTTTAAGGAGAGATGTACCCACTATCACTCCCGAATGTTGTTATATCATGTTATTGAATACTTTAGGTATTATGTCTAACCTAAAGGTTCTGGTTTTGTTTTTGTTGTCGATGTCATTGTTTTGTTGAAAAGTTTCAGGTTATATGTCTAACCTAAAAGTTTTGGTTTTGTTTTTGTTGTCAATGTCGTTGTTTTTGTTGAAAAGTTTCAGGTTATATGTCTAACCTAAAAGTTTTGGTTTTGTTTTTGTTGTCAATGTCGTTGTTTTTGTTAAAAAGTTTCAGGTTATATGTCTAACCTAAAAGTTTTGGTTTTGTTTTTGTTCGCCTAGAATGTCGTCCTGCAAAACAGAGTTAGTACCCTATAACATGTAAAGAAAATCTAAGCGAAATTTCTTGTTTTCACCCTGCAAAGAAAACATTGTCATAAATAATGTCACAGAATATTTGGATATATCATGGATGTCAATTTATGTCAAATTATTTTGAAATGTCAATTTTATGTTGGTTATGTTGTTTTATTTTTGAAATGTCAAATTTTTGTTGATTATGTCAGTTTTGGTTTAAAATGTTGAATTTATATCTTGATTTTAAGTTTAAACTTAAATACTGAATTAACTTGAGTTCATGTCTGTCTGAACTTTAAGTTAAAAAGGTTTGAAATTAGATTCAATATTGATTGAATTAACATGGGTTCATGTCTGGTTGAACCTAAGTTAGATTCAATGTTGATTGAATCTATTTAACTTGAGTTCATGTCTGTCTGAACTTTATGTTAAAAAGGTTTGAAATTAGTTTCAATATTGATTGATTTAACTTGGGTTCATGTCTAGTTAAACCTAAGTTAGATTCAATGTTGATTGAATCTATTTAACTTGAGTTCATGTCTGTCTGAACTTAAGTTAAAAGGTTTGAATTAGATTCAATATTGATTGAATTAACTTGGGTTCATGTCTGATTGAACCTTTGTTAGATTCAATGTTGATTGAATCTATTTAACTTGAGTTCATATCTGTCTGAACTTAAGTTAAAAGGTTTGAAATTAGATTAAATATTGATTGAATTAACTTGGGTTCATGTCTGATTGAACCTATGTTAGATTTAATGTTGATTGAATCTATTTAACTTGAGTTCATCTCTGTCTGAACTTAAGTTAAAAGGTTTGGTTCAGAATAGATTTAATTAAGTTTTAAGTCTTGTTTAAATAGGACTTAAAGGTTAATCAAGTCTAATAAATTAGACTTAATTAGATTTGTAGACCATTTAAGTCCCTTTTAGATAAGACTTAAGTTTTAATTAAGTCTATTTAAAGTTAGATCTAGACTTAGGATTAAGTTTAATATAGGTTGAACTTAAGTTTAGGTTTCATATAAGTCTAATATAGGTTAGACTTAAGCTTCTTTTTTTGGTTTGGGTTGAACTTAAGTTCATGTCAAGTTGAACTTTAGTTTGACTTAAGTCTAGTGTGGGTTAGACTTAAGTTAGGTCTAGTTTTGACTTAGATTCATATTTAAGTTGAACCTAAATTTGGTTTTACTTAAGTCTACTATAGGTTAGACTTAAGTTAAGCCTGGGTTTGACTTAGGTTTATGTTGAATTGAACCTAGGTCTGGTTTCACTTAAGTCTAATGTAGATTAGACTTAAATTTGGTTTGAATTGAATTTAGGTTCAATGTGGGTTGGACCTAAGGTTTAGGTTAACTTGAGTTTAAATTGGATTGGACTCAAGTTATGTTTGAGTTTAGATTAGGTTCAATATGGGTTGAACCTAAGGTTTAGGTTAATTTGAGTTTAAATTGGATTGGACTCAAGTTAGGTTATGTTTGAGTTTAGGTTAGGTTCAATGTGGGTTGAACCTAAGGTTTAGGTTAACTTGAGTTCAAGTTGGACTGGACTCAAGTTATGTTTAAGTTTAGGTTAGGTTCAATGTGGGTTGAACCTAAGGTTTAGGTTAACTTGAGTTCAAGTTGGATTGGACTCAAGTTATGTTTAAGTTTAGGTTAGGTTCAATGTGGGTTGAACATAAGGTTTAGGTTAACTTGAGTTCAAGTTGGACTGGACTCAAGTTAGGTTATGTTTGAGTTTAGGTTAGGTTCAATGTGGGTTGAACCTAAGGTTTAGGTTAATTTGAGTTCAAGTTGGACTGGACTCAAGTTATGTTTAAGTTTAGGTTAGGTTCAATGTGGGTTGAACCTAAGGTTTAGGTTAACTTGAGTTCAAGTTAGATTGGACTCAAGTTAGGTTATGTTTGATGTTTATGTTATGTTGGATTTGGACTAAAGGTTGGATTTGGGTTTAATTAAACCTTAGTTGATAAAGGTTTAATAATTAATTAAGTCTAATGTGGTAGACTTAATTAGAATTTGTGTTTGATTAAGTCTTACTTAGTTAAGACTTAATAGTTTAATTAGGTCTAATGAGTTAGACTTAATTAAGGTTTATGTTTGATTAAGTCTAATTTAGTTAAGACTTAATGGTCTAATTCGGTCCAAGGTTTAGATCTAATTAGGGTTTAAGTTTGATTAAACCTTAGTTAGTTAAGGTTTAATGGTTTAATTAGGTCTAATGGGTTAGACCTAATTAGGGTTTATGTTTGATTAAACCTTAGTTAGTTAAGGTCTAATGGTTTAATTAGGTCTAATGGGTTAGACCTAATTAGAGTTTAGGTCTGATTAAGTCTTATTTAGTTAAGACTTAATGGTTTAATTAGGTCTAAGGGTTAGACCTAATTAGAGTTTATGTTTGATTAAACCTTAGTTAGTTAAGGTTTAATGGTTTAATTAGGTCTAATGAGTTAGACCTAATTAGGGTTTATGTTTGATTAAACCTTAGTTAGTTAAGGTCTAATGGTTTAATTAGGTCTAATGGGTTAGACCTAATTAGAGTTTAGGTCTGATTAAGTCTAATTTAGTTAAGACTTAATGGTTTAATTAGGTCTAAGGGTTAGACCTAATTAGAGTTTATGTTTGATTAAACCTTAGTTAGTTAAGGTTTAATGGTTTAATTAGGTCTAATGGGTTAGACCTAATTAGAGTTTAGGTCTGATTAAGTCTAATTTAGTTAAGACTTAATGGTTGAATTAGGTCTAGGGGTTAGACCTAGTTAGAGTTTATGTTTGATTAAACCTTAGTTAGTTAAGGTTTAATGGTTTAATTAGGTCTAATGGGTTAGACCTAATTAGGGTTTAGGTTTGTCTTAAATCAAATGTGTAAGGAGGTTAATTAAGTTTAATATGTCTTTAAACTTAATTAAAGGTTTGGTTTTGATTAATTAAGTTTAATATGTCCTTAAACTTAATTAAAAGGGTTTGGTTTTGATTAGTTAAGTTTAATATGTCCTTAAACTTAATTAAAAGTGTTGATTTTTGTATTAAACCTGATTTAGGTAAGGTTTAATGGGTTAATTAAGTTTAATATGTCTTTAAACTTTATTAAAGATTTGATTTTGGTTAATTAAGTTTAATATGTCCTTAAACTTAATTAAAAATTTAATTTTTGTATCAAACCTAATTTAGGTAAGGTTTAATGGGTTAATTAAGTTTAATATGTCCTTAAACTTAATTAAAGATTTGATTTTGGTTAATTAAGTTTAATATGTCCTTAAACTTAATTAAAAATTTAATTTTTGTATTAAACCTAATTTAGGTAAGGTTTAATGGGTTAATTAAGTTTAATATGTCCTTAAACTTAATTAAAGAGTTTTGATTTTGGTTTAATATATCCTTAAACCTAATTAAGAGAGTTTAGTTTTGGTTAATTAAGTTTAATATGTCCTTAAACTTAATTAAAGAGTTTTGATTTTGGTTGATTAAATTTAATATGTCTTTAAACTTAATTAAGAGAGTTTAATTTTGGTTAATTAAGTTTAATATGTCCTTAAACTTAATTAAAATTTAATTTTTGTATTTAAACCTAATTTAAGTAATGTTTAATAAGTCTGGTTTGACCATTTTGACCAAAGTTGACTTTTTAGGTCATAAGGTTGACCTATGGGGTCAACAGGGCTGGTCACTGGGTCTGGTTTGACCATTTTGACCAATGTTGACTTTTTAGGTCATAAGGTTGACCTATGGGGTCAACTGGGTTGGTCAGTGGGTCTGGTTTGACCATTTTTGACCAAAGTTAACTTTTTAGGTCATAAGGTTGACCTATGGGGTCAACAGGGCTGGTCACTGGGTCCTGTTTGACCATTTTGACCAATGTTGACTTTTTAGGTCATAAGGTTGACCTATGGGGTCAACAGGGCTGGTCATTAAGTCTGGTTTGACCATTTTGACCAAAGTTGACTTTTTAGGTCATAAGGTTGACCTATGGAGTCAATAGGGCTGGTCACTGGGTCTGGTTTGACCATTTTGACCAATGTTGACTTTTTAGGTCATAAGGTTGACCTATGGGGTCAACAGGGTTGGTCACTGGGTCTGGTTTGACCATTTTGACCAATGTTGACTTTTTTTGGTCAAAAGGGCATTAACTCATTGTAAAATGTGGTCAACACCAACTTCTAGAAAATGATAGGAAGTTTGATTTTAATGATGAATGTTTGCGTGCTTTTAAATTACTTAAAGAGAAACTAATTACTGCTCCTATAATTGTTTCACCTGATTGGGAGAAACCCTTTGAATTGATGTGTGGTGCTAGTGATTATGCTATTGGAGTTGTGTTGGGGCAAAGGTATGATAAAACTTTCAAAGTCATTTACTATGCTAGTAAAACTCTTTATGATGCTCAAATTAATTATACCACTACTGAAAGGGACTTATTAGCTATAGTGTTTGCTTTTGATAAGTTTAGATCTTATTTAATTGGGACTAAAAGTGTAGTGCATACTGATCATTCAGCTATCAAGTATTTGATTATGCAAAAGAATGATGCTAAACCTAGATTGATTAGATGGATACTCCTTTTGCAAGAATTTGATTTTGAGGTAGTTGATAAGAAAGGATCTGATAATCAAATTGCTCATCATTTTTCAAGAGTAGAATATGATAAATTATCTGAATTTGAAAAGGAAGTTACAAAAACTTTTCCAAATGAACAATTGTATATTCTTATGGAAAAGAATTTGTCTTGGTATGCTGATATTGTGAATTATATTGAGAGTGATATTATACCATTGGAATTAACAAGGCAATAACAAAAAAAAATTAAATATGATGCTAAATTTTATTTTTGGGATGAGCCCTATTTTTATAAACAGTGTAAGGATTTGATTATTAGAAGATGTGTGCCACATGTGGAAATTAATCCAATCATTCAGAGATGTCATGATTCTGAATTTGGAGGTCATTTTGGTGTTGATAAAACAGTTATAAGATTTTACAATCTGGATTTTATTGGCCAACTCTTTTTCGTGATGTTTATAAATATATTAAATTTGTGATCGATTTCAAAGAGTAGGTAATATTTCTAGGAGAAATGAAATGCCTTTGAATTATAATTTGGAAGTTGAAATCTTTGATGTATGGGGATAAGATTTCATGGGACCATTTACACCTTCATTTGGAAATTTATATATATTGGTCGCTATTGATTATGTTTCGAAATGGATTGAAGCTGTTGCTTTACCAAGATGTGATGCTCGGAGTGTTTCTAAATTTTTAAAGAAAAATATATTTACAAGATATGGAATGCCGAGAGTGATTATAACCGATGGTGGATCCCATTTCAAAAACAATCAAATTAAGAGATTGATTGAAAAATATAACTTTATTCATAGGATCTGTACTGCTTATCATCCCAAGACTAGTGGTTTAGCGGAAGTATCGAATCGGGAAATTAAAAGAATTTTGGAGAAAACAGTGGATATTCATAAATTAGATTGGTCTGCTAGATTAGATACCGCATTATGGGCTTATAGGACTGCTTTTAAGACCCCTATTGGAATGTCTCCTTATAGATTAGTATTTGGCAAAACTTGCCATTTGCCGGTTGAATTCGAGCATAAAGCATATTAGGCGATCAAGGAGTTGAATTTTAATTTGAAAAATGCGGGAGAAAAAAGATTTATGCAATTAAATGAGTTGGAAGAAATTAGAAATTAATCATTTCATAATGATACAATTTATAAAGAGAAAATGAAATTGTGGCATGATCAAAAGATATTGAAAAAACGATTTGAACTGGGACAAAAAGTTTTATTATATAATACGAGATTGAAATTATTTCCTGGAAAACTTAAGTCCTGATGGATGGGAGCTTTTACTGTAGTGAAAGTTCATTCTTTCGGAGCTGTCGATATTGAGGATCCTAAGACTGGAAATATTTTCAAGGTTAATGGGCATCGTTTAAAACCTTACTTTGGACGGTCTTTACCAGAATTCGAAGAGGCATTATTGCTGAGTCATCCTGGTTAACTGAATGGTTTGTCGGGCTGACGACATTAAACCAAGCGCTTTATGGGAGGCAACCCATGTGTACTTGTGTGTTGTGTTTGCTTGCTTTTTGTTGTTTGTGCTTTTAGTTTGTTATTTAAGAATCCTAATTACCCCTAAATAAGTTAAAAAATTAAAAATATATTGGATTGTATTGTGAAAATGAAGTATTTCGAGCCAAACGAAGTTCGGTGAAAATTTTTACCGCTGGCGCCGCTGACGCTAGATTGGGCGCCGCCGACGCCTGATTGGGAGCCGCCGGCGCCCTATTCTTTTATACCAGTCGAATTTCTAGTTTGAGCGCCGCCGGCGCCCAAATTCTGGGTGACGGTTTTTAAGTTTTAAAATGCAGTTTTTGGCGGTTTTGAGCGGGATTTTCTTCCTTAAAACACCCCAAAACTCCATTTTGAACCCATAACCACCAGAGAACGAAAACTTCCTTTCCTAGTTCACATCCCATAGATTCCTACTCCATTGGACTCCCTAGATCACGCATTTACAATCGACGGAAGTTCATTAGTTTTGAGGCGCAGTGTCTATTCCATAAAGTGATGATGAAAAGAAGAATTATCAAGGAAAAAGGCTTTGTGAATCGAGGTTTGGAAAGTCTGACTACAAGAGTTGAAGAGATAGTGAAGCAAAGGCGTTGGTAAGTGTTATGCTACACTACAGCTGCAGTGGTTGTTCCGGTCGTGAAAGAATTTTTTGCAAATCTGCATGGGATCAACCAAGGATGTGTTTTTGTGCGAGGTAGGTATGTACCATTCACTCCTGCGAGGATTAATGATCTCTTCATGATCGAGAATGTACCTATTTGTCATTATGCAAATTTCAATGCGATGAGCAATGATATGAATGAAATCTATCATTATTTGATGGATGAGAATGAAGAATGGGAAGTAAGGGATAATGGATATATCTGTTTCTCATCTTCATCCATGAATCCGGTATCAAAGCAGTGGCATTACTTTATTTCGGTAAAATTAATTCCTACTATGAAGATAAGTAAGGTAACGAAGGAAAGTGCTATTCTGAATTTTTGTATAAAAACAGGAAGGTCAGTGGATATTGGATCAATCATTACTAAATCTGTATTGGGATTGATTGTGCATGTATCTAAATATGGGCTTGGACACCCGTCCACCATAGTTCTGTTATGTAGTCAATCACAGGTACCATATGAAAGTTGGGAAAAAGTTCTTCTACCCTGGAGACTATAGAACAGTAGGAGATGAAGGAGATATGGATTTGTTTGCTGATCAGCCCACTGAGAGTTCACAACCTATTCAACCTTACTATTCTGAAAGTTCGTGGGTGATATTGAAGAAGATAAAGAAATTGGAAAATGAGGTACGAAATGTTCTGAATGCTATTAACAATATTTCTGATTTATTTGATCACATTGATTGGAGGATGAAAGAGTAATTTGATCATACTAGTCAGATTGAGTCGGGTTTGATTAATCTGTTGAAGAAGAATGCTGTAGTCGCTGAAGATTCATCTGATGAATTCCCTTATCGTCCATTCTACAATCTGTTTGTTCATCATCAATCAATGGGAGACATTAGAGAGGATGAAACTTCTGAGACTGATGAGGAGTAATTAGTGGATTCTGCATGCTGGTTTGTTATGTTTAAGTGTTTGCTTTGATTATTATGTTATTTACTTTGCTTTGTTTTAGTAGGTTATGCTTGGACTATGTTTTGATTTCTTGTGTGTATTTAGGACTTAGTGTTTACTTATCGTAGTGTACTTGCAACACTAAGGATCTAAGGAGTGTTGTTCTTATTTTATAAACATATGTGTGTAATTTTTGTGTCATGGATTTTATATATGAAAGTGATGTGATGTGCTGTTTGTGTAAAGTGATGTTGTTTAATGTTTGTGAGATGAAATGGATGCTTGTTGATGTGTTAGATAGGACTGCGGAGGTTGAAACAATCGAATTTGCGACGAAAATTTTTGAACCCAATAGAATTTTGGACTGGCGCCGCCAGCACCAGATTGGGTGCCGCCGGTGCCCAAATACAGAGAGCCTGGCTATTAATTTGAATAGAGCGCTGCCGGGGCCCTATCGGGCGCCACCGGCACCCAAATACTGAAAATAGCCTGAGACCCTTAAAAATTCGTAAAAATTGCCTGGGACCCAATTTTCCGCCATTTCTTTCGTCTCCCACCTCCATGTTTGCGATTTTGAAGCTTTAGGGCTTGTTAGATCTTGGAATAGAGAGGATTTCAAGGATTTCTGAGGCCGGATCTGCACTTCTCTTGGTAAGAGCTTTACTTTAAGTTAAAATTTTTGGATTTTTGCCATGTGAAACTCTCACATTATTTGGATGACATTTTAGAGAGATTTTTTAGAAAAAGTGAGGTTTCCTATGGTGGAACTTGTTCTTACTTGTTTAGATTAATGCTTGGAGTTAGTACATTGTGGATTTGGGATTTATTGGTAAATTTTTGCAATTTTTAGAAATTAACATGGCTCCTAGATTGAGTAAGGGGAAGCCAAAATTTGATTGGGACGATGAAAGATTTGTTAATATTAAGGCTCAGTATTGCTTCAACTCTCAGTTGCAAAATAAGAAGTGTATTCAAGATTGAGCGTTTGAGAATCCTGGTGGTTCTATGGAACAGTTAATTTCTGAGCGGAATTGGGAGAGTTTCTGTTACTTTTCTGCTAATACTGTTTTGGGAATAGTCCAAGAATTTTATGCTAACGTGTTCTGGTCTGAGACGGAATATGTGCTAGTCCGAGGGAAACTTGTTGAATTCAGCCCACGATGTATCAACACATTTTATCAAATTCAAGAACCTTTTGTTTGTGAATTTGAGAATTTTGAAACTAGTGAAGGGAATTTAATAAGTGTAATCACATATCTGACCGATGGAAGTGGGGAGTGGAAGATGAATCAGAGACAAATGATTAACTTCCCTGCTTCTACTTTAAATGTTGCTTCTAAAGTGTGGCATTATTTCGTTTCTGCGAGACTGTTACCTTCTTATCATCACAGCGAAGTTACTAGGGATCGAGCTATTTTGAATTATTGCATCCAGAATATGAAAAAAATCAATATTGGAACTATTTTTTTCAAGAGCATTCACTCTATTGCCAAAGGAGAAACCACTGGTGGATTAGGACATCCTGCCCTAATTCATGCCCTTTGTGTTCAGTCTAGAGTTGAGTATAATAGTTCCGAGGAAGTGGCGATACCTTTGAGACCAATTACGAAGACCATTATTCATACTTATGAGGCTCATGTGGGTGCAAGAGAGGAGAGTAGAGTGCCGATATTCCTACCACAAGCTATGATGTTCCATCTACTTCTGAGCCCCCGACACTCTCTGATGTCATGAAGCAGTTGAGATTGCAAAGTGATAGTATTGATAGGATACATAGTTGGATGGATGTATTCGAGGCCAGGAGTGATGTGAATGAAGACTATTTGCAGAGAAGAGTTGAGTTCGATATTGCTTATTATGATGCTCAGGCCAGATTTATGAGGGGGGAGTCCGATGTGACATTTCCTACTTGTCCTAGTTATACACCGTACAGGCCTGGACCTTCTGACCCTGCTGACGATGCTGGAGATGATGTGTGGTAGTTTTATATTTCTATGTTGTACTTTTGTGTTGTTTTTAGTTTGTTGTGTTGTACTGTTGTGATGTAGTGGATATTTACTTTTCATGTGATGTGTAACCCTGTGTTGTACTGTGTAATGTAGATTTATTTACTTTTTATGTTGAATTGTTAGTTGTACTATTAGTAGTGTGATAGTTTGTTTCATGTTATAGTGTTCTGTTGTATGTTTAGATCTTTAATGTTAATTTCTCTTTACCCCTGCAAATACTTAAAATTGTTATATCACTGCTACTAATTGTTTCATGCCTGCTAGTTGTGAATTTTGATTAATACTAGATAAATGTTGAAGATTTCAAAAATCCCAGCACATAAATGTTAGTTTTCTTTTACTCTCAACTATTTCAAATTTATTGAAAAATTTAAGTTTGGGTGAGGGTAGAGAAATGCTAAACTTTTATTTGTTCTCAATTATTATATTTTCAAAAATTATTAGCATAACTTCTGGCATTTGAACCTCATTGTAAGATAACTAAAACTTTTCATTTCAATTGAATATTATGGAAGGATAAGATGAAAATTTTTAGTAATAGAAGTTGATTTTATAGAAATAAGATATTTGGTATGAAAGGATTTGATTATAGTTAACTGTTTAAAGTAAAGAAAACTGTATTTTTGAAATGTTAAGGGACTTAAAGTATTGTGTATTAAGGAGAGATTGTTACTTTATGAAAAATAATAAAGCTTGTGCCTAACTATAAAGTAAGGTGGTGTTTCAAGTTTGAACTTTAGAAAGAGGAGAGTGAAGTTCAAAATCATTAAAGGCTATCCAGATATAGTAATCCTCAATAAAAGAAAAGAAAAGAAAAGAAAAGAAGGATTTAAAAAAAACAATCCTAAAAAAAAAAGAAAAGAAAGAAAAATGTTTATGAGGAGAAGCTTGAGGAGACGCCTAATAAAAAATTGGCTTCACTTGAATCACCCTAAATTAAAACTTGATTTCATTTTTGAATTTATGTTTAAAGTACTAGCCTACATTTTAGTAAAGTTTGCATGAATTCCTTTTTCACATTTTTTTTAAGACACTCTTAATGTGACAAATTATGGTTCATCTTGAAATAAAAGAAGACTAGAAAACTTAGACTTGATTACTGAATATTTTTATACCTGTAATGTTGACCTGAGTTACTAAACTTTTTCTGAAAATCTAACCACTATATTCTTTTGAATGAAAATTTTAGTGTCTTCAGTTGAAAAGTACATTGCCTAGAGTTATATTTTATGTAGTAAAATGATTTCTTGAGGACAAGTAATAGTTTTAGTTTGGGGGATTTTGATGCACCAAAAATATATACTCTTTTAGCTATATGTTTTTACTTATTTTTGGTGATATTGCACTTTAAAGGAAGGTATTGTTCATGAATTATTGCAGGTATGATGAATATAGGTGATTGGAGTGAAAAGATGCAAAAAAGAACGAATTTGGAGCAAAATGGAGCAATTTGGAGGAAAACAGCCACTGGCGCCGCCGGCGCCAGAATGGGCGCCGTCGGCGCCCTATTCTCGAACCTCCAGAAATTATTGGCACGATAAGGCCCTATGTCGGTTCAAGAGTTTTGGCAGATTTTCGAAGAGGTGTTTGAAGAAACTCTTGGGGAATTCGTTCCTAACATAAAATTAAGTATTCAAGATGAAAATAGAGAGGAGGATTGCTGTAGAGAGTGTAAGGAAAGTGTGAGAGAGAGTTAGAGTTTGTGATTTTAAGAGAGATTCTTCTCTAAGGAGGGGAGAAGAGGGATTAAAGTGAGAGATTGCTTCTTCATCTTTGTTCCAAGGAGATAATCAAGTGTTTTAAGGAATATGAAGAGGAATCAAGGGAACTTTGAAGGAATTTTCTTGGGGAAGAGAAAGAGATAAGTTGTTTTTAATATTGTAGTTAGTACGACTCTTCTTTCTTATATAAAATCCATGTGTTCTTATATCTTCTCCATGATTTGTGAGTAGTTTCCCTTGCCTTTCTTCTTGCATAAAGTAGTGATGATGTGGTGATGTGGAATTGATGTGCCCTTTAAGTTTATAGAAGTTGTCATTCTTTCATTTGGAACTTAATTTACTTTTCAATCCGGCCATTTGAATTGTTAAAACATGTTGAGGAATATTAATTCCAAAAAGAATTGAATGTTCTACAACAAGAATGAAGAACCCATTTAATGTCCATGCATGAATTGCGTAGTTCATGGGGATTAAGTGCAAATAAATAGGGAAATGAGTTTTGATGGACTTCAAGTTGGAGGTTTCATGGTGACAGAATGGGATCCCCAATTTGGTCTTAAGATTGGTAACTAAAGCCTATGGTTAGCCTTCGGGTGAAGGGTGAGTGGGAGCTCCGTAGTGAGAGTCGGTATCTTCCCAGCCTAGCCTTAGATTTAGTGACTAAACTTAAGATATGACAATGTTCTTTACTTGCTTGGAAGAGGGGGTACTCTTTTAAGGGTAAAGAAGCAAAAATGCTCCTATTTGGCACAATAAAAAAGATTAACATTCTTCATCATCCACACATCATAATCTTTATGTAGGGAGGAAGACACTATTCATATAGAAGTATCTTATAAATCACATAAGCTAGTGTGTGTTAGTTAAACTAGTTCAGTAAGTAGAAGTAATTGTAGTAGCTTTATTATTACCGTACTTTGCATTAACTAGTTGTAGTACACTTGAGCAATTATTACAATTGGTATTGGAATTTAGTGCTTATATTATCCGATTTAAAGAACGTTCACCTCCACTGTGGGATCGATAACCGAGGACTCTATTAGAGCCCTGTATTACTTGATACGATACGTATACTTGCGTTGAATTTGTGACTTTACTAAATCATTATAAAAATATATAAATCTGACTTCATAAATTCTTGCATAATATATAAAGTCGCACCAGTGGTGTTTTTTATGCTTGGATATTGTTCTTTGATAGTTTGGTTGCCCTAGCCAGGCATTTTTCATATTGTATACTCTATTGTGCTTGCATGCTTGATATGCATGATATTGTACAAGAGCAGTATTCTGCAGGGAGCCGTGCCCATATATATGCACAAACATAGACACTATAAAAAGCGGGAAAATGTAATGATTTATATTGATCCTTTTCTTGCAGGTGCTATTTAGCTCCCCCACCAGGCATGGTTCACTATATGCTGCATGGCATTCTCTGCTAACCTTATTTTCATGTTGTTCAAGTTTTTTTCTTTTTCTTATGTAATTTTAGAGTCTTAAGAGATTTATGTAGCAAAAATAAGATAAGGGCATGGGTTCTGAGCTATTTGCTGTAGGAACCACATGGCGAAGGATGGAGCAAATGCTTGTGTACTATATCATAATTCTGCATTTGATATTGATGTATAGAATTAAGACTAATCATTTATGCAGATTTCGACCACCCTTTTTCTTTTCTAAGATATGTTGTCAATCAAGCGGTGATCCCTCGCACGAATACTAGATTATTTATACTTGTGGTAACAATTTTATAATTATATTTATGATATAAAATTTCCTTCTTTACAATGGTGCCAAAAACATGATTCCGATATAAATAAGAATTCAAGTGTTATATTTAAATTTAGGGATTCCATGCAAGTATACGTATCGTTATCAAGTAATATAGGACTTTCAGATTAAGCCCCGAAATATCGATCCCACGGGGAAAAGTTTTGGATAATTAAAAGATAAAAAAGTTTTAAATCATAAAATCTATTTTGGGAAAGATACTTTCTTGAACAGTTTTTGATAATAGAAAACTTGTAAATGTGATTCTTTTTGGTATTTTCTTAAATTATGAATAAAGTAAACAATTAACTAACTATAACGAGATTTTTATAAGATTAAAGAAGTATAGATGAAAATATCTTTTTTCCTTATCATAAATAAGTAATAAGTATAGGAGTTCTACTGTGGAATTACACAAAATGTGTTGTGCCAAATAGGAGCAATAATATTCTTTACCCTTACTAGAGATGCTATAAAGAACATTAACTAGTTTAAAGTTTGAATAATTTTGAAGACGAGTTATGTAAAGAAGATACTTGCTATCACTCTAGATTTCCCTCCTTTTCCTCCACCTGAGGGCTAACATCTCGCATTAAAACCTAAAACAATAAACTAATTTAGGGGCTTTAGTCTGTCAGCCTAAAGTCCTCTAATTCTACATCATCAAAGTATATTTCCCTTTTTATTTGCACAAAATTAAGTGAATTATTTTCTCATCCATAAAATCTCTTTTGATTTTTACCTATTGTTGATTCAGACAATACCTACTAGGATCTTATATGTTCTCATAACAAATGATAACATCTTAATTAGCCAAATTATGAAGTAAATGAAGTGCAAGGATTAAAACAACACAACTTCTTCTAACATTAAAGATCAATACTTCCACAAATTCCATCCAACACTTAAATAATTTTCATTTTAAGGATAAAGATAAAGAAAACTAATCAGAATCCATGGAGAAAATATAAAAACAAGTAATTTTAAAAGTAGAAATAATGTAGAAAATACAAGAAGTCTCACTTAAAACCAAATGAAGTACAAATCTAAAAACTTATCTCAAGTTCCTCTCCACCAAACTCTTGAAGTTCTTTTGAATCTCTTCCTTTCTCTTACAAGACTCCCTAGGACTAGTCACCCAACCCAATAGGGTAGCAATAGTTTTTTACTTAGAAATCTCTACTTAACCTCCCTTTTACTAGGAATGAGATAAGTGTGAAGAAACCCTAAGTAAGAATCCTACAACTTCTTTCTAAAAATACTCTGTCTAATTAGTCTAATTCTACTTTCGAACAGCCTCCCTTTCTCTCTTTTAATTCTTCTCTTTTATACTTTCTCAAAAGGTGCCTTGGTATCTCTTTAAAATGTGTTCATATTCAGTGAATCTACCCAAGAGATGTTTCCATTCAAGTGAAATTTGAATGTCTTTTGGCGCCCTAGATAAGTTACCCAAGTTTGTCCAAAAGGATGCCTCAAACAACTCTTCAAAATTTGCCAAAAGTTGCTTAAAATTGTAAAGTAACTACCTGATGCTTAAGCATGGGGCCTCTAGCGCTTAGGCGTGGCCTTCTTTATCTTCTGGTGTATAGGCACCAGATCTGGGCTCCTAGGTGCCTCAGTTCATTTTAACACCTTCATTTTTGCTCCAAATTTGATCCTTTTTCACTCCTTTTGACATATTTAGTCCATTTAAGCGTACGTGAAAGAAAAACTCACAAATACCTTCCATTAAAGTGCAATATCATCAAAAATAGGTATAAAAATATGTATAAAAATATTATATATTTTAGGTATATCAAATTCCCCCAAACATAAAATGTTACTTGTCCTTAAGTGACACTAGAATCTTTCAAACCAACATAATCAAATTATGTGAATGAGTTTCTTTAAAAAATTCTAAAATTTTGCTCTAGAAATGTAGTATTCCAATTTAGAAAAAACTTTAGGGAACAAGATAAATTTAAATTTTAGAAAATTTCTAAAGTGAAAAAGTATGGAAAGATGAGCTCATATCTAATTAAGAAATACTTGTAGATTTTCCAAATAAAAATTTTATGCATTTTATCTCCATTACTTAATAATTTTCATTAAAAAATATTATACTCACTATATTATATCCTTAAGCTGAGGAGTTTCTCAAATCTTATGCATTAAAAAGATCAGATATGGATCAAATTTTTTATTAGGCACTAATCCTCAAGCTTCTCCTCTCTTATTTTTTGGTATGGATTACTATATCTGGATATGCCTTTAATGATTTTGAATTTCACTCTTCCTTTTCTAAAGGAAAGGTCTGATATATATCCTTTACTTAAAAATATTATAATAGTTTTGAAAACTATTTTTAATAAAAGAAATTCAAGCATTAAAAATAAAAGTCTAATCCTTCTATATTTTTTAAAAATATAATATTTTTTACTAAAGATAGTTACACCATATTTAACATCTCTTCTTTAAGAAACTTTTTAACTTAAAATTTTTCTTCATCACTATAAAGTTTTAACCAAATTCTTTTACTCATTTCTATATTCAAAATTTTATTACCCTAATATAACTTCATACACATAATCATTTTTCAAATCAAAATCAAATTTATTTGTAGTATATTTGAGAACAAATAAATTTTAAGTTTTGAAAATTGATTTTTCATCCCCCCTCTCCCGCAACTTAAATTTTTACAAAGATTAAACATTTTAGCATATCATATATAAGGAAAAGAATCAAAAATAAAACTTATGCTTAAAGGAATTTTCATATCCTAAGTATACAAGTACAAAAAAATTTAAAAATAGGAGTAAAAATAATCAAATTTCATTTACATTTAGCATTTCTGAGATTCAAAAGTCTTCTTTGTAGTGGAGGATAACATAAAACTAAATCACACAAACTAATATAATATCACAACCACAACAGAAAGAAAATACATGGTAGTAAATTGAAACTTAAACATAAAATTTTAAATGAAGGTTAGCTCCATTCTAAACTTCCTAAAGTAGTAGGAACAGGTTTGACACAAACCAACACAGTACATTTAAAATAATAAAGTTCATATACTTACTACCACATCAAAATCACATAAATACACATAACATTGAACCATAACAACAATATCTATCTTAACCACAAATAACAAAACACACAATAATTCATACAACAATACAAATAAAAGTTCAAATAAAACACAACATAACCCAATGTTTGCTATTCCTTGTCATCATTATCATCTTCTTCATCTTCATCATCATCCCAAAAACTAGCATAATCAAATAAGGGTACTGTGGATATGGAGGAAATACCAAACTCTGATCGCCTATAATGAGTTTCTCCATAGATGTGTTATATTTCTCCTCATAATCACTACGTTTCCATAAGTAAGAATCAATATGATCTACATAGTTTTCAAGATTCGATACCTTATTAATAGCATAATCAATTTTTTCCATCATCATTTGTAACATTTGAGATTGAGAATCAGGACTGGATCTGCCATGGGATATAGATACACGAGATGTAGAAGCACGCGACGTAGAAGCACCAAAACTTCTAGAAAATCCCCCTCTCCAGCCAAAAATTGAATGCTCAGAATAGGTGTTTACCTTCACACTAGTAATGGGCTTTAGAGGTTGAAGAATCTCCTCTCAGCTTGTTCACATAAAAAAAGGATTAAGAAAGAGAATCCTAAATCTCCAGTAGTGGCAGCTTTAGTAGAACTGGTGATAACTTGATAAATGAGAGATCCAATATTAATTGACTTATACTGCTGAATGCAGTAGTTCAGTGTAGCCCTCTCTCTAGTCACTTCACTAACATGATTTGTAGGGAGTAGACAAGTAGAAATAAAATAATGTCATGCTTTCACTGTGGCATCCATCTTCAACGTAGGAAAGTTTACTCTTCTACCACTGGTAATCTTCCATAGACCTCTTCCAGAAGTTAACGAAGAAATAATCTCATCTAACTCCTCCTCAGTAGGATTGCAATTAAAATAAAAACATATCATATTCATAGGCAGTTGGTAAAACAAATTGATTACCTCTTGCGAAAACGCTACCAACTTTCCTCTGACCATCACCAGATCGTCCTCTGATTTAAGGAGATTAACATAAAACTCTCTAACCACAGAAATCACTGCAACAGTAGAGAAACAATAGAATCAATCCCATTATCAGCAGACAATTAAGTCTTCTACTTCTCCACCCAGATTCTTAAAACAACACTCATGAATCAATTTACTTGATTGCAGTGCATCGGTATATCTATCCTGAGCCTTCAAACTAATGAACTTGCTATAATCGAATGTCGCCTTCCCCTTGTTCCTTTTCATCCTTGGAACCATTTCTATAAATTATAAAAAAATCACAATAAATTTAAGCTTAAACTCACTTTTTCATGTGAAATCCATAAATTTTCATCAAATTTTCACCATGAATGGTAAATTTTGGATTTTCGATAATGCACTCCAAATCCATGGTGAAAATAAAAAATTTTTACATAAAAGAGAAGCTCTAACCATGAGAAAAATAAATCCAACAAATTTGGCTCAAATATACTAAGTATTCTTCACATATAGGGATGCCTTAAGTTTTAAACCGCGTGCTTGAGGAAGAAGAAGATGAAATGGAGAAAAAAATGGTGGTTCTCAGCACTTAAAACTGTCATGAACTGGTTTTAATGAACAACGCTTTAGCGAGACAGGTTCGGCGCTATGGCACCTAGCTCTCGGGTTTTCCAGCGCTTAAACGCGGGGTATTGGCGCTTACGTGCCAGTACATAATTTTTTATAATTCTGAATTTTGATTCAAATGCACATATTCCTAAGTCAACCACCCTCACGTAGACTTAATAAATCATAATAACAATTTTCTTCCCCTTTTTCTGTCTTCTTTCTAAAAAATTCTCAACTTTTAACAACTTAGATTTGTTCACAATAACATGAAAATGTCACACAAACAAAACAATTTCATTAACATATTTAACAAATACTAACACACATCACATATGTAATCTCCACTCCAAAAAGTTTTGGATGAGATAAAAACAAAATTCAACGCATTACAAGACAAACTTGCATTAAACACATAAAATAAATAAACACAAACATACAAGCAAAAAACATAGACTCTGATTTTAATTCAATTTTCCATTAGGTGGAACATAATCATAGCCTTTATTTGTATCTTCTGAACCATTAGACACATAGCTTTGATAAAATGGACAATTATGAAGAAATCTGATAGAATTCTCTTCAATCCACTTGTTTTTTAGATGCATTGCCTTGTCTGCTTCTTCAATATAACTTGAATGACTGAATTGCATCTTGAGTTGCCAACCAATATGCGCTAAATGTGTGTTAGTTTCTTTTACCTTTTCCTTAATTGAAGCCACATTAGCCTTAAGTTTTGTAATCTTCTCCGCTATTCCTTCAATACTAACGACTAGGTATTCATTATATAATCCTTGCGCACTTTGACTTACAAACTTTATCTTGATGCATTCATCCTTCTTCTTCATTTAATTCTCCCAAGAAGACATCTTTGCTAACTTAACACCTCTTACAAATCAAATCATTCTTCACTCAGACTTCAGATTGAAAAATTTGAAAAGGGGCAAATAATCTCTTCATTTCCATTCTATTTATAGACTTTACTAGAGCCTATACCCACTTCCCACATCTAAAAACCACCAAATAATGTTCAAGGCCACTTTTCTACGTTTACTTCTTCTAGAACATCATTTAGGCACGTTTTTATAGGAGTTCTGTATGCAGTCCTATATGCTCACAAAGCATAATCAAGTTTCACTGAACAATCCATTTTTGTTAGATTTATAGATTTTTCTAAATTCTTTTGATTTCTCGATTAGAAACTTCAGCCAAACTGTTTGTCTGAGGATGACAAGCAGTAGAAATTCGATGATTGATAGAATATTTCTTCAATAATTATTCTATTATAGCATTTTTGAAATGACTTCCCCAATCATTTATTATTACTCTCGACATTCCAAATCTACAAAATATATTCATTTTTAAGAACTTTACAGCACTTTGAGCAGCACATCGAGGTAAAGCAACAACTTCTATTCATTTAGACACATAGTCTACTGCTAACTGTATATATTGATTTTTGAAAAATGGTTTAAATGGTCCTATGAAATCTAATCCCCAAACGTCAAATATTTCAACTTCTAAAATACAATTGAGGGGCATCTCATTTCTTATAAAAAAATTGCCTACACATTGACGTAAATCACAATTTTTAATGTAAGCATTAACATTATTAAAGATAGTAGGACAATAAAATCTAGATTGCATGATTTTGTATGTTGTTTTATCAACACCAAAATTTCCTCCAAAATCAAAATCATGACATTTTTAGATAATTTCAAAGTCTCTTCTAAAGGCACAAATCTTTGAATAATCAGATCCTTCCCCTGTTTATATAGAAATGGGTAATAAAAAAAATAAGTCTTAGCTTTAGATAAAAATTTCCTCTTTTATCAGTGTGTCGGACCATAAGGTGAATTGTTACTAAAAAATAAAGTTCACAATATCTGCATACCATGGAACACGTCATTCATTAATACTGAACAATTTTTCATCTAGAAAATGTTCATTAATTTCTTCTTCAGAACAAAGTGATTTCTTAGAGTCAAGCTTGGATAGATGATCAGCAATGTTATTATCAGCTCCCTTTCTATCTACTATTTCAAAGTCAAATTCTTGCAAGATAAAAAACCATCTTATCAGTCTTCATTTTGCATCAATCGTTCTCGTTAAATATTTAATAGCAGAATGAACAGTATGCACCACACATTTAGTTCTAATTAAATATGATCTGAATTTATCAAAGACAAATATGATTGCTAATAATTTCTCACTTGTAGTCTAATTAATTTGAGCTTCATTAAAAGTTTTACTAGCATAGTGAATTACTTTAAAAATTTTATTATATTTCTATCCCAAAACAGCTCTAATAGCATACACGCTTGCATCACACATTAATTTAAATGGTTTTCCCAATCTGGTGAAACAACAACTGGTGCAGTGATTAATTATTCTTTTAAATGTTCAAAAGCTTTTTGATAATCCTTATCAAAATTAAAAATTACATCTTTCTCGAGCAAATGGTATAGTGGCTTAGCAATTTTTGAAAAATCTTTAATATAGCGCTAGTAGAATCCAACATGTCTTAAAAAACTCCTAATTTTCCTCACATTGGTTGGGTAAGGTAAATTAGCAGTCACTTAAATTTTAGCAACATCTACCTCCATACCATTCTCTGAATTGTGATGTCCCAAAATAATTCCTCCGTTACCATAAACTGATATTTTCTCAATTAAGGACTAAAGTTGTTTCTTCACAACATTTAAGAACTCGTGATAAATGTTCTAAACAAGATTCAAATAAAGTTCCAAACATCGAAAAATCATCCATAAAAACTTTAATTCCATTTTCAATTAAATCACAAAAAATAGCCATCATACATCTTTGAAATGTTGTAGTGGCATTACATAAGTGAAAGAGCATTCTTCTAAAAGCAAATGTACCATAAGGATTGGTGTCATTTTCTTTTGATCCTCTGGAGTAATTTATATTTGGTAATAACTAGTATATCCATCCAGAAAACAAAAGAATTTATGCCCAGCAATTCTATCTAGCATTTGATCCATAAAGGGTAATGGAAAATGATCTTTTCTCATTGAAAGGTTTAATTTTCTATAATCAATGCATATTCAACATCCTGTAACTTGTCTTGTCGATATTAATTCCTTCTATTTAATAACAGTTGCAGTTACTTCTCTTTTCTTAGGAACACAATGTATTGGACTAACCCATGCACTATCAGAAATAGAATAGATAATCCCAGCATCTAACCACTTTAAAATTTCTTTCTTAACAACTTCTTTCATAATGGGATTTAACCTCCTTTTAGGATCATCCCTAGGTTTACAGTTTTCTTTTATAAGAATTCTATACATACAAATTGAAGGAAAGATTCCTTTAATATCAGTATTTGTCCATCCAAAGGCTTTCTTGTATTTCTTCAAAATTTTCAATAAACACACTTATTCTTCTGAAGTTAAGTTCGAGGAAATTATAACCTGCAAAGTTGAGCAATCACCTAAACAGACATACTTTAAGTGTTTTGGAAGTAACTTGAGTTCAATTTCAGGAGGTTTCTCAATTGACGGACAAAAAGATTTGTCTTTTTCCTTCTTGTCCAAAACTTCAAAACTTTCTTGAACAAAATTTGAATCTTTTTCAATAAAATCATTAAAATGTTCTAATTCCTCTTCTTTCTCATGCTCCAATTCTTTCATTTTTGAATTCTCTTCATAGTTTTTTTGAAATGGCATTCATTAAGATATCTCATTACTTTCATCCTGAAATGTTTGTCATCTTTACCTTTTGTAGGGTATTTCATTGATTTTGAAATCTTTAAAGTAATCGTTTGATCATTAACACGGATAGTTAATTCCCCTTTTTGCACATCTATCATTACTCTTCCTATAGCTAAGAAAGGTCTCCCCAAAATGATAGGTATCTCTTTATCTTCCTCCATATCTAACACAATGAAATCAACAGGAAAGATAAATCGATCCACCTTCACCAACACATCTTCAACAACTCCCTTAGGATACGTTAGAGAACGATCTAATAATTACAAGGTTATATTTTTAGGAGATTTTTCTCCTATTCCTAGTCTTTTAAATATAATAATGACATAAGGTTAATGCTTGCACCCAAATTACATAAAAATTTTCCAGAAAATCTGTCTCCAATCGTACATGAAATTGTGAAGCTTACAGGATCTTTAAGCTTTTCAATAAGTTTTTTCTGAATTATATCATTGCACACCTTACTTAGTGCAACTGTCTCATTATTTTCAAACTTCATTTTTCTGTTAAGAATATCCTTCATAAACTTCACATAGCTTGGCATTTGTTCTAAAGCTTTTGCAAAAGGAATATTAATTGTAAGCTTTTTAAGGATTTCTAGAAATTTTAAAAATTGTTTATCCAACTTTTATTGATGAAGTCTCTGAGGAAATGGAGGTGGTGGTGGTTTCTTTAAGTCAATATTATGTGGAGAAATAGATCTATCAAAATCTTTTGGAGCGTCCTCTTTAGGTTTTCCAATTTCTTATTTCTCTACTTCAATCTCTTTTTGAACTCTACCTTCCAACTCTCTTCCACTTCAAAGTTGAACAGCCTTTACTTGCTCTTTATTCTGGTCTTTTGGATTTACTTCTATATTACTAGAAAGTTTTCTTGGGTTCTATTACTTAATGAATTTACAATTTGTCCCACCTGATTCACAATATTTCTTATTGCAACTCCTTGACTTTGTAACTGATTTCTCATTTGTAATACCACTTCTTCTATAGACAGCTTCTTATCCTTAAATTGTGGATTTTTATTAAAACCTGGAGGATAAGTAGGTCTATAATTACAATTACTTTGGTTGTTCCAGTTCCCCAATGAGTTTGCTTGGTTGCTTCCCCATTGTTAATTAGTACCACCAGAATTGTTATTCCAGTTAAAGTTTGGATGGTTTTTTCAACCTAGGTTATAGTAGTTTGAATATGGGTTATTTGACTTGTTATTTATAGCATTTAAAGTCTCAATTGATGTTTGAGAATCTACTATTTGGCCAATTGAATTCTCTTCAATCATTGGAATTGGTTGAGAAAAATTCATTCCAAATTGGTCTATCTTCCTTGAAATTGCAGCAACTATTTGCTAACATTGCAAAAGCTTCAGATTCATGAATATTGTCTACCATTTTGGGATATACCTTTTCAGAAGGCCATTGAAAATTATTAGTAGCCATTTCTTCAATTAAAGAATAAGCTTCATGAAATGGTTTCGACAACAATCAACCATCAGCAATGACATCGATAATAGATCTAAGAGATCCAACTAATCAATTATAAAAAGCTTGAATAATTAACCAATCTGGCACAGCATGGTGTGGACACTTTCTTAAGAGTTCTTTAAATCATTCCTAAGTTTCATAAATAGATTCCCCTTCAAAATGAAAAAAAGATGTAATATTATTTCGAAGCTTCACAATTTTTGATGGTAGAAAATATTTAGCAAGGAATTTCTGTGCTAATCACCCCAGGTTCTGATAGATCTGGGTGCTTAAGTGCCCAAGTTCATTTTAAAACCTTTTTCATTTTTGCTCCAAATTTGATCATTTTTCACTCCTTTTGACATATTTAGTCCATTTAAGTGTACCTGAAAGAAAAACATACAAATACTTTCCATTAAAGTGCAATATCATCAAAACTGGTATTAAAATATGTATAGAAATATTATATATTTTAGGTATATCAAG
The DNA here is from genome assembly GCA_022702705.1 of Papilionanthe hookeriana x Papilionanthe teres. Taxonomy (NCBI): domain Eukaryota; kingdom Viridiplantae; phylum Streptophyta; class Magnoliopsida; order Asparagales; family Orchidaceae; genus Papilionanthe; species Papilionanthe hookeriana x Papilionanthe teres. The sequence goes on from CM040426.1 coordinate 106,835,210, forward strand.
CGGGACCGACTATTAATATAATTTTTCTGTGACTTGCCTTATTACGTGCTTTAATGCTTGGAATATTTTCCTTGTTTATTTCTGTGGTTTTTCTGGGAATCATGAAAATAATTTATGTTCTTAAGGAATTAAAATCCTAAATTTTTCTACAAAATCCTAATAAAATATTCAAGATAATGAATATTTTAGGATTAAAATATTTAGAACTTTAAAATCTATACTTTTATTTTTATGCATGGCCTTCGAGCTGGATTTTAAAGTGGCTGTATTGTATAGGCATAAACCAAGTCATATAATAGGGCCTACACATATTTAAGGAAAGCTCTAGAAGATTGCATTCATATTTGCTTGTCCTGAGGAGAAGCCCCAATGCTTTTACAACATGACTGACCCAACAAATCATTCTACATAAGAGGTTGTCTAGTGTGCATTGGGTGTGAAGGCTCCCCTACCAAAATGAGGTGTAAGTCCATTTTTTGGGATTCTTTCCAGCTTTGTAGTTGAACCTCCCTTTTATCTACTTTATTAAGGTATCCTCGCCACTTTTGTAGGTGTGAGACCGAACTATTGAGCTCTAAACTGGTAGGTCATAGGACTGTTGACCTCAATTTTGGCGAGGTCTTTTCTCTTCTCTCTCCTTAGTACTTAGGATCTAGCCTTAGGCTTTTCCTTTGACTAATCTTAGAGGACTAGAAATGGAACCCACCATTTAGAAATTCAAACTACTTCTTAACTCCCTGCAAATCCCACAAATTTGATTGTAGACCCCTAATCACCTAGAGGGTTGAAATCAAATGTGGAGGTTTAAAGGATGAGTTCCCTATAGGACTTTTTGGCCTTAGGAATACCCTGGATGGCCTGGTCTGGTGAGGGTTGACTTGCACATACACCACACTCTGACACACATCCCAAGTCTTAAAGTCACACTCTCACCCAACTTGACTTCCTGACTCATGTAGGTGATTCATATGGATGGTCCTTAACCCCTAAGCCCCTAGCTAAGAGGGTTAGGAACAACATAGTGAATGCCTCAAATGAGTCCTCTCATAGCTCATATGGGCTTAATATGGCTTCATGGCTCAACCAAAATGATTCCATTTCACTCAAACTTGATCGATCTTCATTTTTCCAAAATTTCAGTTTTTGACCCCCGGAGCCCCGGACCCAGTAAACCTACCAAATACCCTTGAAATGACCCAAAATTTGTAAAATCACCTAAATTACCCAAGATCCCTCAAGATCAATCCTAAAAATTTGCCCCCACTCAAATTGACTATCTTTGGCCAAAAATACAAAAAATTCCAAAAATACCCCTAAAACCCCCCAAAATTACCAAAATACCCTTTTACCCAAAAAATCCAAAAAAATTCTAAAAATTCCCAGAAAATTCCAGAAAATCCCAATTATTCCTAATTTCATTTTGTGAAACTACACCATGGGCCAATTTTGCCAATTTACCCCACTTTTACTAAAACCCCCAATTGGACCCATTTTAAACCCAAGTGAACCCAATGTCAAACCAAACCACCCCAATTGACCTCAATTTTGGTCCAATTCAATTCTAAACTTCAATTAAATATCCCCAATATCAATTTATACAAAATCCAAGTCCAATTTGATTGACATTTGGGTCCAATTTCAATTTGAAGCCTAAGGCCCAATTTTGACCCATGACCCAAACCTAGCCCAATTCAACCCCAATTGGTCCCAAATCTTTTCTAAAGCCTTCCTAACATCCCCATAAACAAAAAACTAACTTGATTTGCCCAAAAGTTGAACCTAAACTCCACCCAAACCTAACCCAAAACCAAAATCCCTCAAATTGACCTAAGCCCAAACCTAGTCCAAATGGGCCCAAATCCCAAAATTAGAGCCCAACCAAAATTGAAAGCTCTTTGTAACACTCCCATAAACATTTCCCAACATTAATTTTACATCAAATCCAACATTAGCCCAACCTTAACCCAAGTTAGCCCAATTTGGCCCACCTTGGCCCCTTTACCAAAAAAACCCAAACTCAACCCAATTCAATTCAAAATCACTTTAAACTTGTTCCAAACCACTCATGACACATGCCTAAACCAATTGCAACATTTATTTGGCAAAATCCTTTACAAAGTTTTCATCCTAAGTTTATTTTAAATCCAAAAGCTCACTTCCTTAAACCACTTTAAAAGCCCAAAATCAATCCAAAGCCCACATGACAAATTCTTCTCATCATACCTTTAATTGAAATCATACCTAAGTCCTAAATCAATAATCAAGCCATTCCAAATCAAGCCACATGCCAAATTACCCCTAAATGCCAAAAATTTCTAAAACCCTTTTTCATGAAACAAGCTAACCTTTTCCAAGCCAAATGCAAGCCAAATGTGAGCCATTTACAAGCCATATGAAGCCATGAGAGTCTTGACACCTCACCATGTCATTTATGGCAAATGGAGGGGGCCCTTTCTTAAGCCTTCCTTAAGCCTTTTTAACCTCATCCATGATACACACTAAACCATGCTTAGCCACCTCACCAAAGATGGAGACTTCTCCACTCCAATTCATCTAAGCCATATGATTCCCTTCAGCCCAAATCAGGCCTTGGTGGGTGCACCAAACCCAAATCCATGCCTTTGACCAAACCAAGCCCAAAATGATCCCTTCCCCCTTCCACTTTGATTCAACTCCTTTACACATGTCCAAAGCCAATTGTTGGCACCAAACTCAAGCACTGACCTCCCTGACCCTGAGGGTGACCCATGATTGGCCGACCAGCCACCATAGCCGCCGGAAACCACCAGGCCGAGAGGCTTGATTTGAATCAAAAATTCAATTTGAACTTGCTGAGCTGTCCCATGACCAATGGCCATTGCAACTGTTCTTCCCTTGGCCAAGAACCCACTTACCTCTCGGCCAAACAAGGAGATGAACCATACCTTAAGGAAACTCTGCCAAAATTGCTCCAGGACCTTCTCCTAACCCAGAGCAAATGATCCCCAGTGTTCCTTTGCCCTAAACCCCATTAACAAAGCTCAATTTCTGTGTTAAAAATCCACCTAAAAACATGACACTTCACCATAGTGAGCCAATCTTCAAATTGATTGACTCTTCACCTTCACCAGACCAAGAGGAGAAGTTCTTCAGCAAAAACTCCCTCACCAGGCCAGCCATTGCTTCCAGCCTCCAAGCTTTATGATCGGCTGTGGACACTTTCATACTTAGACAATTCCCTAGAGCCAGAGACTTCATCTGGAGCTTGCTTGGACTCAATCGAAGGTGACACAACCCTCAGATCGAAGCTTCACTTCTCTGAGCAAAGGTATGAACTCATTCTTCCTACTGAGCTTCCAGCAATTCCCTATTTTGTTTGAGTTAATTAATTTCATAGTTTATAAACCGTATGGATGTGTTCGTCTCTTCAAGACAAATCCATAGAGCATAAGAACTCAAAAATCCATTGAGAATCGAGAGAGATATTAGGGTTTGAGTGCGGACGGTCACGGGTGCACACCAGTCGTAGACGATGATCAGCAGCCATTGGATCGCACGTGTATCGAGCAGACGGTCGAGATCAAGCCGGACAGCGGAATGTTACGTGAACTGCGGGCCCCTGGAGCGCTGAGTCAGATGGCGGCGCCGAATCATAGAGCGACGCGTGGGCTTTCGATCCGCCGTAGGATGACGCGGCGCCGAGTCGGATAAGTAGGAAATTAGGGTATTTTTGAATTATTTAAATACCAGAACTTCAAAAATTCATATCTTTGCATAGAAAAATCATAAAAATAAAATAAAAATACCCCCTTGCTCAGTGAACAGAGGAGAATAATGTAGAAAAGAAATCAAGTTAATTGGATAATTATTTTACTTTTAATAATTTATTTACTATTTTTAATGTTTTGATTCTCCATTTTCATAGACAATTCACCATGGCATGAGACCATAGGGCTTTTGAAGCCTCTGATCTTGGGAACATTCCTTGAATTTTTCAAGATCATAGGCCATCTCTGTGAAGAGTTATTGATTTTTCAAGTTCATGTCACTGTTTTAGGAATTTTAATTCTAGTAATTAGCATGTTGTAAAATAAATTCTAGGAAAATTAGGTGATGTTTCTTAGGACCAGGGGACCCTATGAAAAATATATTTTGAGTTAATTCATTCATAATAACCTTAATTGGCCTAAACCCCTAAAATTAAATTTGAATTAATTAGGGTTAACCACACATCAAATTGACTTGAAAACAATTCTCCATTGTTCTTTAGGGTCAGAGGAACCTTACATAAAATTTTGAAATCAATTGGACTTCATTAACCTCACCAAATGGATTGATTAAGCCTCATAAGCAAAGTTGAACTTTAAAAATTCATAACTCCAAAAATACTTTTCAAAAATTCAAAAAAATGGTTTTGGAGCTTCTCTGATATAAGGGAAGTTCAGGAAAATTAAAATTGGAATTTTCTAAAAAAGTTGATTTTACACAATATTTTAATATTTTAATAATTAAAAAAAAATAATAAAATAACAAAAATATAAAAAATCATAAAAATGTCACATTTTGACTCCTAATCATTTAGGAACAAACCAAATATTTATCCTAAGTCCCTAGGATAAGATATTGAATTTTAAAGACTTAATGTAATTTTTAATATTAAAAAATGAATTTTTAACCTTTTTCACTAAAATAATTCTAATAAATTAAGGAAAAATTAGAAAATTAGAAAATTTGTTTCTCTGGACTTCTTAAGGTCAGAGAAATTTAAGAAAAATGTAAAATCTATTTTTCAATTTTTATTTTATTTTAAAATTAATTAATACTCTAAAAATTAAAATAATTATAATAAATAAAATATAATTCAAAAAATCACAAAAATTGGTCCAAGTGGTCCTCTGGCCATTAGGAACATCCCATAATTTTCTTAAGAACAGAAACTTTACCATGGTAATGTTGTTGAATTTTCTTTGAAAGCCCCTATTTTCTACTAAAAATAATTATATAAATAAATTAAATTCAGAAAAATCACATTTTCTCCTCAAATGTCTTAATTGACATATGAGTGAGGTGACATAAAAATATGAAATTCATTTGAGCTCAATTTTGTGAGTTATGAAATAAATAAGCCTAAAAGGGCATAAAGGTAATAAAAAATTTTAACCCTTAATTAAAACTTTAGGTTTAATCAAAATGGAGGGTAAAATATTTGATTTTGATTTTCTCTTGGATGATTGAAACTTAGGGAAATTAAAAGGGTAGAAACCCATTAAACACTTTAAAAATATCAAAATGAAACTCTAATTAATTAAATAATTTAAATTTTGGAAAGAATTATATATTTAAATTTGGATTATTAAAAAAAGGATATTATTAAGAGGATATTTATTCTTTAATTTAAAAATCCCTAAATAAGTCACTTTAACAATATTTAGTTCTTAACTAAAAATTAAAATAATAATTAAATTTAAATTTAAAATCTTGGAATTAAATTAAATTAAATTAAATTAAGTCAAGTCAAGGTTTAAATTAAATTAAATTAACACCTTAACAATTAAATTAAATTTAATTTAAAATATTGAAATTAAAATTAAAATTAAAATTAAATTAAATCAAATTTAAAATATTGAAACTAAAATTAAATTAAAATTAAAATTAAAATTAAAATAAATTAAAATTAAATTAAAATTAAATTAAATTAAATTAAATTAAAATCACTTAACAACAAACCTAAATGAAATCATTAAGAGTTAAATCAAAACATATCAATAATTCTAACACCTCTTTCTATCTAAGTAAATTTAAAACATAAACATCAATATGAAATACTAAGATAATTGAAAGTGTAAAGATTTAAATTAAATCTAAAATAATTTGAACACTATTCCAAACTTAAATCTCATAATTAAATCACTTTAAATCATTAACTCAAATTTTAAAATAAAAATGATTAAAATTTTCAACAACCCGACTTGCCCTTAAAGGCTTTAATTATTATAACTTAAATAGAGTATTAAGTGAAATGTCACTTCACACATAAGATATTTAAATGTCCTAAGTTCACTGAGCAAGAAACAAAACAAAATAAAATTCCTTGGATAATTGATTCATCAATACAATAAAATTCATTTGAACTCAAAATAATCCCAAAAGTATTAAAAAGATGTTTAAGATTCGTCTTAAACACTTCCTCGATACGATGGGGTGTTTTAGAAGAACAATTGAATTTAATTGTTCTTTGATGAAGAAATTCATCCTTAAACAAAACACAACAACCTAGACGTCATAGGAGATGACTAGCAATAGGATTACGAATTTGGTAGACAACCAAAACCTGTCCCTTAGATTTACCTAGGTACTTGTTGAAATATTTAAATGCCTTAACATGTGTTTTAAATGCAACTTGGGATGACGGGAAGACCCTCCAGGTACGCTTTTATTTTATTGCAATTTACTTTATCACAATTTACTTACATGCACTGTACTTTACTTTTCCTTGCATGTTAAACATGACTGTTGCATGAAAACCAAAACCATTAGTATAGTCCCTGAACTGAAACCAAAAATAAATTAAAAGTCACCACATGATAAAATTCACCGCCACAACATTCCAAAATATAAAACAACTCAAAATTTAATCACAAACTAAACAACAAAACTACAATTGCAACTAAATTAAAACGTCTCGTTGAATGATCGGGAATACCTCGGATGATGTAACCCACATGTTGCTAACGGGATTTCCCATGGTCTAAATGAAAGTGTGGAACTCATTCAGTTGAGTTTAACAAATTCATCTGGACTAAGTGAATTCGATGAAAAAAACGGTGCCGGGAAAACGAAACCGTGGGATCTTAATCGGTTCTGTTTAAACAACTTTAAGATTTATTTTAATTAAAATATTTAAAACACTTGGATTTTAAGATTTTCTCTAAACCAAAACTCTTCTCTTATCTCCTGATTTATGACTTCTAAAACTAAACCTCTGCAACAACAAGGAGCTCGGAGCATGGTGGTCAGCATGGCCATCTTCATCAGCAAAACTCGAGTCTACTTCAGCAAAACCATTCTTAGAATTAAATAACCAAGCCATAGGATTTCGAGGTAGTTTGCCTAGTGCAACATAAATCCTCAACTTCTCGTTAGGCATTTGCATGATCATGTCATGTAAATTAAGCCCTAACCGGTCTTAGGACTCCGAGGTAGTCGTTTGGTACGACATAAAACCTCACATCTTCGAGGCTATATGTATGATCATGTCATGCAAATATAAGTCCTAATTAATTAAAAATTGGAAGGATGGAAACATTGAATAATTCTCTCAAATTGAAGCCAAACAATAGGATAGTTTGGGAAGTTGCCAAGATTCTTCTTGGATCGTCAGCTTCTCCTATTTCTCTTCCTTTGGACTCCTAAAATAAACTGTTCCAAATTTGATCCATTTCCTTTTGAAATTCCAAAATTCAATTCCTTGGAAACCTAAACTTTGAAATTCTTAAGAGAAAAACCACTGATCATTATCGAGAGTTTTCTTAAATGATTCCCGTCATTTAAGATGTAATTAACTATAGGGGCTTTCCCTTATAGGGAACTTTAAGAACCCAGGTAATATAAACCCTGCTTAATTTCTTTATGTTAAACAGGGGAACTTATCGGCTTATAAAATTGGTTCGCAAACCAAACGGATGTCACAAATCTTCTAGTTTATTTAATCGAGCCCCATCGTCAAACAGTGTGTCTATTCTTCGGATAGATACACGGTTTGTGATGCGGTGCTCGTTTATATAAACTATTTGGGATGTGAGATCAGTTTGATTTCATATCTTAAAATTTTCAAACTTAAAATTATTTTCAAAATCAAATACTATTTTCTAAATTACATATATATTTAAATTAAATTTAAAATCTAAAATTCGCCGACAATTTCTGTTAGGCGACCCCTTTTTCTAAAAGTACAACACAACCTAAAAATATGCCGACAACTTCTGGCGACTCCGCTGGGGAGAAGTTCCTCTCTCCATTTTGATTAGATGGTTTTGCTTTCATAAATCTATAGTGAGTCCATATCCCTAGTAGACCAATACTATCATTCTTCCGTTGGCATACCACGTTCATTTCTGTCTTGAACGAGTATAGCCAACTCCCCTCGGATTTAGGAGCCACTGTTTAGACACCCCTAAACAGAGAGGGTCCGAGATCCTTTTACCTCTTTTCTGAGGTGGGGTGGACCCCCCAATAGGTGTTAGCTTAGGAGCGGTCCTTTGGATTGAGAAGTCTTATGAGACTTTCTCTTCCCTTCCAACTCTGAATCGGGTCCTTTACCTTTTCTATAAACCTTTTCCTTTAATCGTTTTGTTTCTAACAAACAAATCTCACTAATAAAAAACCTTCTAATAAACAAATCACAAATACACTAAGATAAACGAAAATGTGTTCGGACTCTTTCTTTTTCGTCCTAAGTTTTGTGACAAAAGGAAGCGTAATTCGGGACTGAAATTCAGAATTTGCCTTGCAAAAAATGACTGCCCCGAAGTTAATATTTTTCTTCACCTATGGAATGGACTTCGCCGTTTACAAGGATGAGCTGCCTGACAATGGGATCATCCGTTTTGGACAAGGATTCGACAACACAGATATCAAGTTCACTGGCATCACTCTCTTCGCACTAATGGACAAAGTGCCAGAAACTGAAGAGCCCGTGATTGAGTTCAACTTGAAGTCGGCTCAGGAATTCCCTCCTCTACAAAGGGTTCCATCTGAAAGGAGTACTACTGCTCGTAGGAGGACTGTTGTCTCTACCCCCACCGGTCTAGTCATCTCTGCACCTACCCCAACTTCTGCCAAACTAAAGGGGAAGGCTATCCAAGTCTGTGATGAGCCTGTCACCGTGGAGGGTACAGATTTTGCTACAATACGTCTGTTTTTTAAATTGGGTCCAGTTCAAGAGTTGCACCCCTAACTCAGACTCAAAGAAGAAATAGAAGCAGAAAGATCGCTAAGATCAAGAAAGCCAAAGCTGCTGAAGTTGCTTTTCTAGAAGAAATTCCTGAGGAAAGAGAAGAACTGCCTAAGTATATACCTCTATTGGAAGGAAGCAGGTTTCACCCTCTCTCTGCCGCATCAGATGAAGAGGATGTCCTAGGATCGCCGCTGCATTACCCCGACATGCGTACTACAGCAATCACAAAAAGAAAAGGAATAGGACTACACCATTTGCTCGACTGCAAGCTGTGATAGAAAGATTGGCAAAGAAAGAAAGATGCCCTGTGTCAGAAATATTAAGAAGGATAGGACGGGTGCTAGCTAAATCCCGCCTCGGACCGCAATAGAGCCTGTTGCTACCACAAAGAAACCAAAGAAGAAGATAAAAGCCAATTCACCCGTTGTTGTATCGGGTCGACAAATTAGGGAGGATACCACCTTCCAGCATATAGCCGACAGACCATCCGGTCCTAAGCTTCCGGCTGCAAGATGGATGGTATGGCGACCTACTACTGGCGAGCTAAGACCAAAACAATGTCCTGAGAAGAAAAGTCTCGTCAGGAGACTTGAATCAGAAGAAAGTGCTACTGCAATAAAGGAGACTCCCAAAAAGGAAGTTCAACAACCATCATATGACAACTGCGAGACCGTGCGGAAAAGGCCATTAGAGGATGCCATGGACAAGTTAAGGACCGAAATCCGACGGTTAGTAAGAGAAAGAGAAGAAAAACTAGAAGATGAAGTTGATTCATCAGAATTCATGGATGACGAGTATGCTGAAATCCACATGGTTGAGACACGAGCGTCGTCAGCTTCGCAAGGTGCTCCGGCAGCTGCAGAAAGAGATGAACCGGAAGTGATGAGGGCACAACTTCAGGAAAGAGATGACACAATTTCCCAGATGGCAAAGAGGATGGAAGAGATGGCTGCTACCTTCGCCACTCTCCAGAGTCAGGTACAACCTCAGAAAGAGACACCCCCAGAAAGTATCCATATTGCAGATGGAGGAAAAGAGATCACATCCTTCAACGGAGACGAATAACCAAAGAAAGATCCTGCACAAAGCATGATTCCAGAAAAGGACCTTAAGAGAATGGTAGAACAGCAGGTGCGAGAAGCCCTAGCACAATCTAAGAGTGGAGCATCTATTCAAACGGGTAGACCTTACCCCGAAGAATTTGATGCGGTCCAGTACCCAAAAGGCTTCGTACCACCTCTGTTCAAGACTTTTGATGGTACCGGAAACCCTCGGCAGCACGTTGCACATTTTCGTGCTAGTTGCTGCAATGTCGGTGGGAGTGACGCTCTACTCTTCCGTCGGTTCGTCGACGGTTATCGGAGATTACCTTCGACCGGTACGCGAGACTGCCGAATGGTTCAGTAAAGACCTTTTCAGAACTAGAGAATCTCTTCGTTAAGCGGTTTGTCGGGGCTCAGCACCACATCACTATCGGTGATCTAGTGGTGGAGCAACAAAAGCCGAGCGAGACTTTAGTGGATTACATACTTCGATGGAGAAACTTAAGCATGAAGTGTGAACCACAGCTTCAAGAACAACATGCAGTCGACATCTTGCTCAAGAGTATCCATGGCCTGATAGCACTTCTCCTTAAAGGATTTACAATTAAGACTTTTGAGAAGTTGCTTAGCAAGGCTGGGAGCTTGCAAGAGGAGGCAAAGCAGTTAAGTTTCGTGGACAAGAACGTTAAGCAGAATACTGTGAAGACATTTGAAAAGAAATTCAGAATTGTCGCGGCAGTAGATAAGGGCAAGCAGCCGATGCAGATACCGCTAGAACGACCACAGCCCAGTTATCAACCACCACAATAGACTTACCAATCACCTCAGCAAGGCTATCAACAACCTCGACCAAGCTATCAGTCACTTCAGCATTATGAACAACCACCTCGTTCATCGCGTACCTTAAGAGAACTTCTAAATATAGAATATCCATTCAAAACTGAAGCAGTAGCGAAGATGTTCCATAGCTTAATGAAGACACCGGATTTTCAGCTGCCAGAGCCCAAGAAGCCGGAGGAAGTCAATAAGAAAGATCATCCAAACTATTGCCCTTACCACCGGATGCTCGGACACAAGCTGGAGGATTGCATCACTTTCAAGAGTTGGCTTGATGACAATCTCCGAAAAGGGAACATAACGATCCCAAAGGAATACGTGAAGAAACCCCAGAAAGGAGGTTTCGTCAATGTTATTTCAACAGATCCCATTGTTCCGATAGACCCTTACACGACCGATGATGGATGGAGTACCGTCTGGACAAAGTCTTCAAAGAAAATTTTGGATCACATCCAGGCCGCTTCGATACGCGCTTCAACTCAGAGTTTGAAACTTGTCGAGCCGGCACTATCACTTGCGATTGAAGAACCGCCCCAGAAGGAGGAGAAGATTGTGTAAGAAAAGAAGACCGAGGCTCCGAAGGGTAGACTAGGGGCTGCTTATCCTAGGATGGTTGTTTCCGATTTGGGGAGAAATCCCTCGAACTCCTGACTCTGTATGATTATCTACTCGCCCTGGCGGGATCTTATAATGATAAGGGTTTTGGCGTTGGCTATGTTTTGAATATTTCTAACGATTACGTAACTAGCGACAACCAGCTTAATCCGGATCTCGATTCCAATACAAATAACGATTCTCAAATCATACATAACCTCGATGACCACGACGAAGAAGATGTTCACAAAGGAGGCTACGAAAGCTTAACAAGCAACGAGTCCATTTGTGAATTCCGAGGAGCTCCGATCACGATAGAATTAGAACCATCAGACACCGAAGCAACTTCAGAAGAGCCAATTGTTCCGATTCAAGAGGAGACACCGGTAATTTTAGAAGAGATAACAGAGGTCAATCTAAGAAGCGGAAAAGTTCTACCCCGAGAATGGGTCCAAAGGATAAAGGAAAGCAGGTGATTGCTCAGGAGGAGCCAACCCCAGCAGAGGAACTTCCCATTCCGGAAGAAACCGAGGAACATGGTAGTAAAGTGGACTACAACGTGCTAGCCCATCTTAGGCAGTTACTAGCCAAACTAAGCATATATGACGCTCTGATCCTGTCAAAGGAGATGAGGGAGGCTCTGATCAAGGCTTTACTTGATCCAGAGATTTGTTTAGCTCAAATGGCTGGTGATTCCTTCGACGAGGTTTGCTCGTTAAGAGAACAGCGAGGTGTTACCTTCACGGACAATGATCTATTACTAGGAACAGCTGATCACAACCGACCGTTATACATTTCAGTCACTATTGGAAAGTTTACGCTCTCCAGAGTGTTGGTTGATCCGGGAGCATCAATCAACATAATGAATCTTCGGACGCTAGCATATTTGGAAATTGATGCTCGCGAGCTTGAAGCAGACAAGATGTTATTAAGAGGCTTCAATCAAAAATGAGAAAGAGCTCTTGGATCGATAACATTACTGATGAAGACCAGTGATTTAGCAAAGACAACCGTAAAATTTCACATAATTGATTCTGAGACATCGTTCAACGCTCTACTGGGTCGGCCATGGATCCATGAAAACCGGATGGTACCATCATCTCTACACCAGTGCATAAAGTATTACGATGGAGGAGAACAATGTATCAAAGGTGACTTGGAACCGTTCTCCGTGCACGAAATTGGAATTCATGAATATGCGGCCTACTACGCGCCTCAGAAGAAAACAATCTTTTCCAGAAATACCATACCAAATGAAGCAAAAGAAATTTGAGACGATGAGGAACCTGAAGTTCTAGTCCAACGAGTTACTCACCACTCCCTTACGGCGAGATGGTGAAGATTTCTCCAGAACTCGCACCCGAGGTCGAGGCCGGGGACGAGGATGTGGAAGAAACGTTGGAACAGTTGGACAGAAGAAACCGGTCATCAATGTTGATTGGAAGAACAGTTCCGAAGAAGAAGAAGAAATTGAGAAAGAAGCAGTGACAATAAGTCAAAAGAAACCACAATTCAAGATCTATCTTGAAGATGAAAGGAATGAAGAATACAAATCAATGTACGAGAAGATTAACCATTATGTACATACTATGACCCTGACCCTGATCCATTCTAATAAGATCGAGGGTATGGTGGTCAAGGAAGTGCATGGTGGTGGTGCTTAGAGCCGATCAAGTTTTACGAGTGGTGCTTCTTCTTCCAATACCGAAAAAGATGTACAATTTGAAGATGTTACTTCTTCCGAATTAATGGAACTGCCTTTTGATTGGTACTCTCCCTGTGTTCAAAATTTAATTCAACGTGGAGTCCTACCCCGACAATGGACAAAAGGTCAATCACAATATTTTGAAAAATTATGGAATAACGCCAGTCGGCCTCCCAATTCAAAACATGGTCTCAGATTTGGCACGGCAGGGTCTGTTGACGATACATGATTCTGCTTAGTTGTCACTTGTGAACCTAATAAAGAGTGCTTGGAAGCTTCAGAAGATCTCGAGGATCTACCAACCGGAGATGCTCCACCAGAATTCGAAGAAGAAATCAAATTTACAATAGTCGAGTTAATGGAAGTTAACTTAGGTACTAGCAAAGAGCCTAGGCCGACCATTGTTAGCTCCTTACTCAATAAAGAAGACTCCGAAGAGATAATCAAGCTATTAATCGAGTTCAAGGACTGTTTTGCTTGGAGTTATGATGAAATGCCAGGATTAGCTCTAGAAGTCGCAGTTCACAAACTAGGAGTGGATCTCACTGCTGTTCCAATTAGACAAGCTCCGAGAAGAATGCGTCTAGAAATTGAGTAACAAGTAATAGCCGAAGTTAAGAAGCTGATAGACGCTAAATTTGTCCGTGAAGAACAATACCCAACTTGGTTAGCCAAAGTGGTACCAGTCAGAAAGAAGAATGGTCAGATCAGAATCTGCGTGGATTTCAGAGATTTGAATAAAGCATGTCCAAAGGATGAATTTCCACTACCAATCCCAGAATTGATGATCGACATCGCTTCAACACATGAAATCTTCTCATTTATGGATGGATCGTCGGGATACAACCAGATAAAGATGGCACCAGAAGATGAAAAGCTCACGACATTCAGAACGCCGATCGGAGTGTATTGCTACACAGTAATTCCATTCAGACTAAAGAACGCATGAGCAATATACCAAAGAGCGATGACGAAGATTTTTGATGATCTCATTCACAACCAAGTCGAGTGCTACGTGGATGATGTGGTCATCAAAAGCAAACTGAAAGAAGATCATTTGTACGATTTGAGAAATGTTTTCGAGCGATTAAGACAATTTAGTCTCAAGATGAATCCCTTAAAATGTGCCTTCGGCGTCACCTCCGAGAAATTCTTAGGATTTGTTGTCCAACATCGCGGGATTGAAATCGATCCGGAGAAGATTAAAGCTATTTTAGAAATGCCTCCTCCCAAAACTTTGAAACAACTACGATCCTTTCAAGGGAAGTTGGCATATCTTCGACGCTTTATCTCGAACTTGTCAGGTAGGTGTCAGCCTTTCTCGGCATTGGTTAAAAAGGACGCCAAATTCGTTTGGGATGAGAAATGCCAGCGGGCTTTCAAGGACGTTAAGCAATATTTAATGACACCTCCTGTCTTAGCAGCCCCAGTCTCAGGTAGACCGTTGATACTTTATACCGCGGCCTTAGACGACTCTCTCGGAGCCCTGCTAGCCCAGGTCAATGACGAGGGAAAGAAAACGCTCTCTACTACCTAAGCCGTCGTCTAATCCCGACGGAAGTAAAGTATCCTCCAATTGAGAAGCATTGTTTGGCCCTGATCTTCGCCGCTCAAAAGCTCAGGCATTACATGCTTTCTCATAAGGTCAACCTTATTTCAAGAGTTAATCCGTTGTAATACTTGATGACCCGACCGACGCTTTCTGGCAGACTTGCCAGGTGGTCGATGATACTATTGCAATTTGACATAACTTTCGTTCCTCTTCACGCCGTAAAGGGACAAGTCCTAGCAGACTTCCTCGCAGCACACCCTTTGCCGGCGGATTCGCCTCTCGACGACGATTTGCCAGACGAGTAGATAATGAGCCTAGAAGACCCTGATGATCGACGTTGGGAACTATATTTTGCCGGTGCATCCTCGGCACAGAAGAACAAAGAATTGCAAACGATAGTGCCCGGTAAGGCAGGAATCGGACTAATCTTTATAACACCGGAGCGGGGAATGTTAAGATACTCCTACCACTTGACAGAACCGTGTACAAACAACGAGGTAGAATATGAAGCCCTTATAACTAGATTGGAATTAACCATTCAGATGGGAATAACAGACATCAACATCTACGGAGATTCTCAGTTTATCATTCAACAGGTCACCAGACAGTACAGAATTTTAAAACCAAGGCTCGAGCAGTACTTTCAGTATGTCATGAAACTGTTGTAACAGATTCCAAACATAACAATTTACAAGATTCCCAGAAAAGGAAATGCTCTCGCCGATGCGTTAGCCCGCCATACAAAGGAATTTGCCTGCTTGCAGGATGAGTCAGTTGAAGTGTCAGTTCAAGGACGACAGGTCCTATCACAGCTCAACATGGATACAATACATAAATAAAAAAGAAAAGCAGAAGAAACAATTGCAACAGTAACGGAAAATACAGAAGATTGGCGGCAGCCACTAATAGACTACTTGCAGAAAGGAAACCCGCTCGACGATAAGTCGTTAGCCCATCAAATCAAGAAAAGAACTCCGTCTTACGCATTAATAAACAATACGTTATACAGAAGGTCTTTTGATCAGATGTGGCTAAGATGTCTGAGCAAGTCCGAGGCTCGTGAAATCGTTAAAGAAGTACATTCAGGACTTTGTGGCGCTCATCAATCAGGTCCGAAAATGAAAATGAAGATTAAAAGACTAGGGTACTACTGGCCCTCAATGATGACCGACTGCATGAAAGTTGCCAAAAACTGTCACCAGTGCCAAGTGCACGGAGTGGTTCTACACCAACCTCCAAATGTGCTACATCCGACAATCGCGTCGTGGCCATTTGAGTGTTGGGGCACAGATATAGTGGGTCCAATAGAACCGCCTTCTTCAAGAGGACATCGCTTCATTCTTGCAGCTACATACTACTTTTCTAAATGGGCAGAAGCTATACCACTCAGAGAAGTGAAGGCATACCACATTCTACAGCTTTTCAAGAAACAAGTCGTCTACCGTTTTGGGGTACCGCGATGGATCATTTCAGATAATGGGTCTGCATTCAAAAGTACAAAGATCAACAATTTTGTCAGAAGGCACGGGATCGATTGGCGATACTCGACGATCTACTACCCAAGAGCGAACGGCTTGGCAGAGGCTTTTAATAAAACTCTCGTCCAAATCCTAAAGAAAACTTTGGACGACAATAAGAGAAATTGGCACGAGAAGTTGTTAGAAGCCTTATGGGCCTACAGGACGACTTTCAGAACTCCTACCCATTCTACACCTTACGCTTTAGTGTACGGGACCGAGGCCGTTCTACCCTTAGAGGTTCAGCTTCCTTCTCTCAGAGTTGCAGTTGCAAACAAGATCACTGCAGAAGAAAATGCCAGACTACGACTAGAAGAATTGGAAAGCTTGGAAGGGAAAAGACTTTCAGCACAGCAAAATTTGGAGCTGTATCAAGCCAAGATGATCCAGGCCCATGATAAACTGGTCCGCCCAAGAACATTCAAAGTCGGTGACTTGGTTTTAGTTCTCAGAAGACCTATTCTTGCACATCGCAAGATAGGAGGTAAGTTTGAACCAACATGGGAAGGGCCATTCGTGGTCGAGACAGTCTACTCAGGAGGTTCCTACCAACTGGTGAATTGTCGTGGAGAACAACCTATGCTTCCAATCAATGGACGGTATTTAAAGAAGTATTAAGCAACCTGATGTTTCGAAGGGTGGCCTCTAAAGTAGAATCTTATCCCTAGAAACGTGGGTGAAGTAATCACTTTGTGACTGGGCCCGAACCCAAAACAAAAAAAAATGGATGATAAAAAAAAAAATCTCATCAACGAAAATGTTAAAAAGAAAACATGGAAAATCACAATAATAAAATGTCAATCTTTCCTTTTAAATACATTCATTCCTGATATTTTCTCATCTTTTCCTACTCCCTTTAAATTTAAAAGAAGTGACTAAGAATTTTTATGTGTTTTTTCTTATTGTTCTTGTTCTTATTACAGCCCCTGATCCTTTCCTTGTTTTTTTCACAAGGAAATGTCGAACGGGCGGTTGGTTCTAAACTTTAGAAATGGTGTGAGTCTAGCACTTGATGAAAAGAGGGTCAGGGATGGAGCAGTGATAGAGATTGACTTAGAATTCACACCAGCCAGCTTACAATACGAAGAAAATGATTGGATCCCAGTTGATCGATAAGAACTTCACAGCCAAACAGTGATGAAAATGGGTGGCCCGAGCCACCAATCCAGCAGCAAGAAAAGACAAGCAAACGCCGCGCATGCAACCGAAGAAGATAAGAAAGTTAAGTCCATGGTTGCCATAGTAGAGGGTAGGTTTATCAGCGCCGCGCCCGCAGAAATTCAAGGGGTAAGGAGAGCTACTCTCACTGCTACCCAGCGAAGAAATAAGAATCGTCGCATTCGCAAAATGTTGACCAAGTTAGCAGAAGATCAACATAGACAGACAGTAGATACCTTTAGTGTAAATGCTCCAAGGAGACCGGTTCATCAGGAACCAGAAAGAAGAAGTCAACTCCAAGAAGGTCGGAACAGATAAAAGAAATACCAAGAAAAGCAGAAATAGAGTCGGTACCTCGACGCCGAGCAGATGTACCGGATCCGAAGAGTCTTGTTGCGAAAGCAACCCCGGAGGATGTCCCTATGAAGACTATCCCCGAGGAGCCGAGACATGCAGAAGAACGTGCTGGGGTTGAGCCATACATCACACAATATGTTACTAGACACCGAGGACTTCAAATAATCCTGGAATATGAGCTAGAGAAAATGCAACTAGTTGAGAAGAAAACCTTTGAATACTTTGAAAGAATTGGAAACAAGAGGGTCAACATCTTAGAAGGCCTTGAGCTGCATACAGATGTTTTCTCAGATTACGAGCAACAACAAATTGTAGATTGCATCGTTGAATTGCAAAAAATGGGCCGAGCTGGCCGCCTGAGAGAAAAGACATATTCAGAACCCCGAAGATGGATGCCAGGAAAAGGAAGAGTTACAATCCAATGCGGATGTTGCTACAATTTTGCCATAGACAGAAAAGGAAATCCACCAGGGATACTCCGTCGCAGTGAGGTGGATCCAATGCCAAGAATCATTAAGAGAATGATGAAAAGGATGATAACATGGACAGTATTGCCTGCAGATTGCATACCCAACAGCTACATTATTAACATCTACAAAGAAGGCGACTGCATACCTCCGCATATAGACCATCATGATTTTGTTAGACCCTTCTGCACAGTGTCATTCATCAACCAGTGCAACATCATGTTCGGATCTAACCTCCGGATTGCAGGCCCCGGTGAGTTCCGAGGGCCGGTGGAGATACCACTACCGGTAGGTTCCGTCCTGGTGTTAAAAGGAAACGGAGCAGACGTTGCAAAGCATTGCATTCCAGGAGTGCCTGTGGAGCGGATCTCAGTTACTTTTAGAAGAATGGACGACAGCAAAATGCCTTACCACTTTCAGCCAGATCCAGAATTGGAGAATCTTCGGCCCTACGAGCTGTGAGTTACATGGAAAATAGCACACCTCCAATACACATCCATACGACATTCCTGCCAAGGGTGGCTTGGAAGGTGATGTTATTGCCCATGTTTCTTACTATTCAGACATGGATTTTTGACAGACGCTTTTGGATGGATCAACAAGAAGTTTACACAGTCCGTTTTGGATTTACATGGACTGTATGAGAAATTAAATTTCTGAAGAAAATGTCATCAATGTATTTTCAGCAAGTTGGAATGAAAACGACTACGTCATATTTTGCCTTCACCTCTTTTTATGCAAATTGACTGGGAAACGCCATTAGAGTTAAATGAACTTTGAACGAAGAACAGAAGAGAAAAGAAAATAAATGAGAACTTTTTCACATGAACACTAAATAAACAACAAAAAAATAAAAATGGGATCGTTAAAGGACAAACAAAACGAATCTAAACTCCGAATTGGATTCCGATCTGAAACCTCTGATTCGAACCTTTCAGTTCTTTCCTCCATCAAAATCTGTTGGAAACTATTTTGAAATTTGAATATTCTTTTCGACTGGTCGCCAAGTCAAGTCTTTTCAGCTTGGTACGCTTACCGGTTCCTTTCAGTTCTCTTTCCTCTGTGTTTTAGAGGATCGACTAGTTCTATTGATACGGAGCCACAAACTTTGTTCGATTTGGTTCTGATGGCATGAGACTGGGTCCCTCTTCATACAGATAAATCTTCGAGATTGGAACCAGTTTCCATTTCTCACTAAATTCTGAGACTTGTACCTAAATTCCAGTTCTCATTTCGAGGTCGGTACCTAAATTCCGACCCTCATGCTAGATCGATACCTAAATTTCGATTCTCTTTCGAATTGATACCTAAATTTCAATTCTAAACTTCCGAGACTGGTACCTAAATTTCAGTTCTCATTTCGAGGTCGGTACCTAAATTTGGACTCTCTTTTCGAGATCGATACCTAAATTTTGATTCTCTTTCGAATTGATACCTAAATTTCAAGTCTAAACTTCCGAGACTGGAACCTAAATTCCAGTTCTCATTTCGAGGTCGGTACCTAAATTTCAACTCTCTTTTCGAGATTAACACCTAAATTTTGATTCTCTTTCGATTTGATACCTAAATTTCAATTCTAAACTTCCGAGACTGGTACCTAAATTCCACTTCTCATTTCGAGGTCGGTACCTAAATTTCGACTCTCTTTTCGAGATCGATACCTAAATTTCAATTCTTTCGAATTGATACCTAAATTTCAATTCTAAACTTCCGAGACTGGTACCTAAATTCCAGTTCTCATTTTGAGGTCGGTACCTAAATTCCGACTCTCTTTTCGAGATCGATACCTAAATTTTGATTCTCTTTCGAATTAATACCTAAATTTCAATTCTAAACTTCCGAGACTGGTACCTAACATCCAGTTCTCATTTCTAGGTCGGTACCTAAATTCCGACCCTCATGCGAGATAGATACCTAAATTTTGATTCTCTTTCGAATTGATACCTAAATTTCAATTCTAAACATCCGAGACTGGTACCTAAATTCCAGTTCTCATTTCGAGGTAGGTACCTAAATTCCGACTCTCTTTTCAAGATCGATACCAAAATTTTGATTCTCTTTCGAATTGATACCTAAATTTCAATTCTAAACTTCCGAGACTGGTACCTAAATTCCAGTTCTCATTTTGAGGTCGGTACCTAAATTCCGACTCTCTTTTCGAGATCGATACCAAAATTTCGATTCTCTTTCGAATTGATACATAAAATTCAATTCTAAACTTCTGAGACTGGTACCTAAATTCCAATTCTCATTTCGAGGTCGGTACCTAAATTCCGACTCTCTTTTCGAGATCGATACCTAAATTTTGATTCTCTTTAGAATTAATACCTAAATTTCAATTCTAAACTTTCGAGACTAGTACCTAAATTCTAGTTCTCATTCCGAGATCAGTAACTAAATTCTGATTCTCATCCTTTTTGAGGTCGATACCAAAATTTTGATTCTCTTTCAGGTTTGATACTTAAATTTCAAATCTCACTCTCTCGAGATCAGAACCTAAATTCTGATTCTCATCCTTTTTGTGTCAATACTTAAACTCTGATTCTCACTCCGAGGCTGGTACCTAAATTCCAGTTCTCTTCGCAATCCCGAGGTTGAAACCCAGGTTTCAATTCTCATTTCAAATCCAAATTTTGAATTCAAAATTTCCTTAAATTGATTTTAAATTAAACTTCAATCGAAATTGAAACTCGTAACAAATCGAAATCTAAACTCACACATTGAAACTTGAAATTTAAAAGTAAAATGAAATCTAAATCGAATTCCCCAGATCTTGTGATTTGGAGTTCACCTCCTTTTCCATTCCACAGTGAGAGTTCAGGAATCTCCAGTCTTGGAAATATGCCTGATACTCCCTGTCGGCACTATTTTTAGGTTGTGTGTTTTATTTTGAAAAGGGAGTCGCCTACAAAAATTGTCGGCGAATTATAATTTAATTTAAATAAATAATTTGAAAAGTAGTATTTGATTTTGAAAATAATTTTGAATTTGAAAATTTTAAGATATGAAATCAAACTGATCTCACATCCCGAATAGTTTATATAAACGAGCGCCGCACCACAAACCGTGTATCTATCCCGAAGAATAGACACACTGCTTGATAATGGGGCTCGATTAAATAAACGGAAAGGTTTGTGACATCCGTTTGGTCCGCGAACCAATTTTATAAGCCGACAAATTCCCCGTTTAATATGAAACTATTAAACGGGGTTTATATTACTCGGGTTCTTAAAGTTCCCTATAAGGGCAAGCCCCTATAGTTAATTACATCTTAAGTGACGGGAATCACCTAAGAAAACTCTCGATAATAATCAATAATTCCGCTCTCAAGAATTTCAAAGTTTAAGTTTTCAAGGGGTTGAATTTTGGAATTTCAATAGGGAATGGATCAAATTTGGAACATTTTTATTTTGGGAATTCAAAGGAAGAAAAGTAGGAGAGATCACGGATTCGAAGCGGACTTCGGTAATCTCCCGATTATCCTATTGTTTGGCTTGAATTTAGGAAAGTCCTAATGTTTATTTAATGTTTTAATCTTGCCAATTTAGTTAATTAGGGCTTATATTTATATGATAGAATCATACAAATTGCACTAGAAGATATAAGGGTTTATGTCGTATCGGACGACTACCTCGGAATCCTAAGACCGGTTAGGGCTTAATTTGCAATGCAAATGCCTAACGCGAGATTGAGGATTTATGTTGCACTAGGCAAACTACCTCGAAGTCCTATGGCTTTGTTATTTAATTCTAAGAAAGTTTTGCTGATGTAGGTTTCGGTTTTGCTGACGACGATGGCCGTGCTTGCCCACCATGCTCCGAGCTCCTTGTTGTTGCAGAGGTTTAGTTTTAGAAATCATAAATCGGGAGGTGAGAGAAGTGTTCGGTTTAGAGAAGTCTTAATTTCCAAGTGTTTTTTATGTTTTAATTAAAACAGATCTTAAAGTTGATTAAACGAACCGATTAAGATCCCACGGTTCCGTCATCCCGGCACCGTTATTTTCATCGAATTCACTTAGTCCGGATGAATTTGCTAAACTCAACTAAATGAGTTCCGCACTTTCATTTAGACCGTGGGAAATCCCGTTAGCAACACGTGGGTTACATCATCCGAGGTATTCCCGATCATTCAATGAGACGTTTTAATTTAGTTGTAGTTGTAGTTTTGTGTTACGTTTGTGATTAAATTTTGAGT
This sequence comes from Papilionanthe hookeriana x Papilionanthe teres, assembly GCA_022702705.1. Classification (NCBI taxonomy): domain Eukaryota; kingdom Viridiplantae; phylum Streptophyta; class Magnoliopsida; order Asparagales; family Orchidaceae; genus Papilionanthe; species Papilionanthe hookeriana x Papilionanthe teres. The sequence goes on from CM040426.1 coordinate 106,857,569, forward strand.
TGTCTTATATTTTGAAATGTTGTGGAGGTGAATTTTATCTTGTAGTGTCTTTTATTTTAATTTTGGGTTTCGGTTTTGGTTTCGTCCTAAAGGTGTCGGTTTTCATGCAACCGTTGTTTATCATGCAAGAAAAGTAAAGTACGGTGCATGTAAGTAAATTGCAATAAAGTAAATTGCAATAAAGTAAAAGCGTACTCGGAGAGTCTTCCCGTCATTCCAAGCTGCACTTTAAAATACAGTTAGAATATTTAAGCAAGTTCCTAGGTAAAGCTAAGGGAAAGGGTTTATGGTTTTCTACCAAGTTCCTAATCCTATAGCTAGTCGTTTCCTATGACGTCTAGGTTCTTTGTGTTTTTGGTTTGAAGACGATTTTCTTCATCAAAGAACAATTAAGTTCAATTGTTCTTGTAAATATCCTATCATATTGAGGAAGTGCTTAAGAAGAATCTTAAACATCTTTTCAATATTTCTAGGATTGTTTTAAGTCCAAATGAATTTAATTGTGTAAATGAATCAACCGTCCGAGGTTTTCAAGTTTTGTTAACTTGCTCAGTGAACTAGAACATTTGAATGTCCTATAAGTGAAGTAACATTTCATTTTAATGTTCTATTTAGGAGTTATGATAACTAAGGCTCCTAAGGGCAAAATGATATTTAATGATTTGTGATTCAAATTTAAGTTCAAATTAATGATTTAAGTTTGGAATAGTGTTCAAGTTATTTTAGATTTATTTCTTCATGTCTTAAGTGATGTTATTTAATTTAACTTAATTTAATTTAATTTAATTTATTTTAATTTAATTTATTTAATTTAATTTGATTTGATTTAATTTAATTTCTTAATTTAATTTAATTTAATTTTAATTTAATTTAATTTAATTTAATTTAATTTAATTTAATTTAATTTAATTTAATTTAATTTAATTTAATTTATTTATTTAATTTAATGTATTTAATTCATTTAATTTAATTTAATTTGTTTATTTAATTTAACTTAATTTTAATTTAATTTAATGCAACTTTTAATCTTAATTTAATTTAATTTAATTGAGATTTTTTTGAAAGAGTTTAATGATTTAATTTAATTTAATGATTAAGTCTTTTAATATTTTAAATTTGAGTTATCACTTTAATTAAGAGTTGAGTATTAATGAGATGATTAATTTAGGGATTTTTAAATTAAAGAATAAATCTCTTCCTAATAATATCCCTATTTTAATAATTCCAAATTTATTATTCTTCCAAATTCAATTAATTATTTAATTAAAGTTTAATTATTTTAAATTGCTTAATGGATTTCTATCCTTTAATTATTTAAATTTCAATCATCCAAATCAGATTAGGATCAAAATATTTTACTTGTTAATTTTTATGAGACCTAAAGTTTTAATTAAGAGTTAAAATTTTAATTACCATTTTGCCCTTTAAGCCTAATAATTTCATAACTCACTAAGTTGAACTCAAATGAACTTGAAATTTTTATATGACTTCACTCATATGTCAATAAAGACATGAGAGGAGAAAATGTGATTTTTCTGCATTTAATTTATTTATATAATTATTTTTAGTAGAAAATAGAGATTTTCAAGGAAAATTCAATGACATGATCAAGGGAAAGTTTCTGTCCTTAAGAAAATTAGGGGACATTCCTAATGACCAGAGGATCACTTGGACCAAATTTTGTAATTTTTTGAATTATATTTTATTTATTAGAATTATTTTAAGTTCTGGAGTATTAATTAATTTAAAAATAAAATAAATGTTGAAAAATAAATTTTATAATTTTTAAAATTCTCTCTGATGTCAAGGATTCCAGAGAACCAAACTTTGCAATTTTCTGATTTTTCTTTGATTTATTATAATTATTTTGGTGAAAATGCTAGAAAATACATTTTTTTTAATTTTAAAATTACCCTAGAGCTTTAAAAATTAATATCTCACTAAATAGACCTAGGAAAAATATGGGACTTGTTCCTAAGTGATTAAAATTCAAAATATGACATTTTGGTGAATTTTATTATTTTTGTGATTTTTATTATTTTTTAATTATTAAAAATATTAAAATAATATTAAAAATCAACTTTTTTAGAAAATTGAAATTTTAATTTTCCTGAACTCCCCTGATATCAGAGAGACTCCAAAACCAATTTGGTGAATTTTTGAAAGATATTTTGAAAGTTATGAATTTTTAAAGTTTAAAATGGCTAAGTGGCTTAATCAACCCAATTAGTGGGGCTAACCAAGTCCAATTGACCTCAAATTTTTATGGTGGGTTCCTCTGATCCTAAAGGTCAGTGGAGAATTGATTTCAAGTCAATTTGATCTATGGTTAACTCTAATTAATTAGAAGCCTATTTTAGGTATTTAAGCCAATTAGGGTTAATCTAAGTGAATTAACTCAAATCCTATTTTTCCTAGGGTCCTCTGGTCATATGGAACATCACCAAATTTTCCTAGAATTTATTTCACAACATGCTAATTTTTGAAATTAAAATACTTAAAACAGCAACATGCATTTGAAAAATCAATAACTTTTCACAGAGATGGCCTCTGACCTTGGAAAATTCAGGAAATGTTCCCAAGTTCAGAGGCTTCAAAAGCCCTATGGTCTCATGCCATGGTGAATTGTATACATGTATGAAGAATTAAAACAATGCAGGGAGTAAATAATTAATTAAAAATAAAATACTTGATGAAATTAAATGATTTCTCTTCCACATTATTCTCCTCCGTTCACCGAGCAAGAGGGTATTTTTATTTTATTTTTATGATTTTCCTACACAAAGATATGAATTTTCAAAGTTACGGGAATTAAATAAATAGAAAATACCCTATTTTTCTATTTATCCACGCGGCGCCGCGTCAACCTCGGCAGCTCCGAAATGCCGCGTGGCGCGCTCCCATTCGACGCCGCCATCTGAGTCAGCAGCCCGGGCCCCGCGGTTCTCGTACCGTCTCCTAGTCCGACGCCATCTGAGCCGTCCGTCCGCGCGTGTATTAAATGGACGGCATCCGTTCATCGTCCCCAAGTGTCCTCACCCGAGAGCCGTCCACACTAAATCCTTAAGATCTCACTCGATACTCAACAGATTTTTATGTTCTTATGCTCTATGGATTCGTCTTGGAGAGACGAACACATCTATACGGTTATCATGCATTGAAATTAAGGCATTTGAAATGGAGAATCTCCGAAGCTCGGGATGAAGAATTAATTCATACCTTAGCTCGAGAGGTGAAGCCTCGATCGGAGATGCTTGGCACGTTCGTTGGAGCCGCAGGAGGCTAGGGATGAAGCCTGGGGATGTGGTGAATTGCCTAGGTGTGATTTCCACCAAAGCTGATCACAACCTTTGGAGTCTGGAACAACTGGGTGACCTGGAGATGGGGCTTTTGCTGGTAGACACCTTCCCTTGACCTGGTGCAGGTGTAGGACCAATCAATTTGGGGATTGGTTCACTGTGGGAAGTGTCCCGGTTTTGGGCTTGGATTTCAACTCCGAAATCGAGCTCGCGAGAGGAAATGGCAGGGGGATCTCACTCTGGGGATCAAGTGCTCGTGTATGAGGAGGGGTCCGGAACAATTTTGGCGTAGTTTTGGCGAGGTTTGTGCAACTCTCTTCTCATGGCCGAGAGGGGGTGGTGTTTAAATAGGCGATGTCGGAGGGCCTCCTGCGGGGAGTTAGGGGTCGGGATCAGCTGCTCATGGCAAGTGAAGAACAGCTGCAATGGCCACTGGGCATGGGGCGGCTTCGACAGGTGAGAATTCCAAGCTTGGATTGACTTGGACCTCTCGGCCATGGAGTTTTCCGGCGATCGGGGTGGCTGGCCGGCGAGCAAGGGTCACCCTCGGGGTCGAGTGGGTCGGGGCTGGGTGTTTGTGCAAGCAATTGGCAAATGCCAAGTGTAAAGAGCTTGGATTGAAATGGAATGGGGGAAGACCATTTTGGATCTAAATGGGTCAACTCACCCATTTGGGCTTGGTGCACCCCTCAAGGTGGCTTTGGGTGCTCGTGGGGGATCAAAGGGATCGACTGGTTTGTGCATGGAGAAGTCTCCATCCAAATATATTTGGATTAAATTTAGGTTTAGGTGAATCATGATTAAGGCTAATGAGCTTTAGGGATTAAGGAAAGGGGCCCTCCTTCCTACCCAATATGGTATGGTGACATGTAAAGAGGCTCTCATGGCTTCCATGTGGCTCATGCATGGCTTCATGGCTCACCTTTGGCTTGTGGGAAAGCTTGGTCAATTTCATGAAAATGGGTTTTAAGAATTTTTGGTAATTTGGTGTAAAATTTGGATGGTTTGTCATATGGCTTTGTTTAGAAAGATTTGATTGCTGATTTAAGACTTAGGAATGATTTTAATTAAGTGAGGATGAGATGAGATTGTAATGTGGGCTTTAGGATGGGCTTTTAAAATGGTTTAGGAAAGTGGGCTTTTGAATTTTAAAATGGATTTTGGGATGAAATTTTGGTAAAGGCTTGGGCCAAATAAATGTTGGGTTTAGTTTAGAGATGTGTCATGAGTGGTTTGAAACAAATTTGAAGTGATTTGGGTTTGAATTGGTTTGAATTTGGGTTTAATTGGTAAGTGGGCTAAAGTGGACCAAAATGGGCTACCATGGGCCAAAGTTGGGCTAGAATTGAAGTTGATGTGAAATTAATGTTGGGAAATGTTTATGGGAGTGTTTCAAAGAGGTTTTGGCTTTGGTTGGGTTTTGATTTTGGGGTTTGGGCTCATTTGGGCTAGGTTTGGGTTTAGGTCAAAATGGGCCTTTTTGATTTTGGGTTGAATTTGAGTGGGGTTTGGGTCTAAATTTTGGGCAAATCATGCTAGTGTTTTGTTTATGGGGATGTAAAGGAAGGTTTAGAAAAGATTTGGGGTTAATTGGAGTTGAATTGGGTGAGTTTGGGTTAGGTTTGGGTCATGGGTCCAAATTGGGCTTTAAGGCCAAAAGTGAAATTGGACCCAAATTTCAATCAAATTAAGCTTGGCTTTGGTCTAGATTGGTGTTTGGGATGTTGAATTGCAGTTTAGAATCGAATTGGATCAGAATTTGGGTCAATTGGGTAGGTTAGGTTTGACATTGGGTTTACTTTGGGTTAAAATGGGTCAAATTGGGGTTTTGATAAAAGTGGGGTAAATTAACAAAATTGGCCCATGGTGTAGTTGAACAAAATGAAATTGGGAATATTTGGGATTTTCTGGAATTTTATGGGAATTTTCTGAATTTTTGGATTTTTGGGTCAAAAGGGGTATTTTGGGTATTTGGAAGGTATTGGGAGGGTATTCTTGGAATTTTTGGTATTTTTGGCTAGGAATGGTCAATTTGAGTAATGTGGAAATGTTTAGGAATGGTTTTGAGGAATTTTGGGTAATTTGGAAATTTTTGAGAAATTTGGGTAGTTTCAAGGGCATTTGGTAGGGTTGAGCGGGTGTAGGGTCCCGGGGGTCAAAAATTGAAAATTTGGAAAATTGAAGATTGGGTGGATGTAAGTGAAATGAAATCATTTTTGTTGAGCCATGAAGCCATATCAAGCCCATATGAGCCATGAAGGGACTCATTTGAGGCATTCACCATGTTGTTCCTAACCCTCTTAGCCAAGGGCTTAGGGGTTGAGGACCATCCATGTGAATCACCTACATGAGTCGAGAGGTCAAGTCAGGTATAGGTGTGTTTTTGGGAGGTGTATGAAAGTGTAGTGCATAGGTGTAGTGTATGTGTAAGTCAGCCCTTCACTGGACCGAGCCACCTGTAGGCGGTCCTAAGGCCAAAGAGTCCTATAGGAACTCATCCTTTAAACTTCCACATTTGATTTCAACCCTCTAGGTGATTAGGGGTCTATAGTCAAGTTTGTGGAGTTTGCGAGGAGTTAAGAAGTGGTTTGAATTTCTAAAAGGTGGGTCCCAATTCTAGTCCTCTAAGATAGTCAAAGGAAAAGCCTAAGGCTAGATCCTAAGTACTAAAGAGAAGAAGAGAAGACCTCATCAAAAATGAGGTCAACAAATGGACCCCCAATAGGTGTGGTGAGCTGACGGAACACACCGCACGTATTGGTGTTGACCGGAGCGATCAACAAAACCAACACATATGTCCAAGTAACAAACTTAGGACGAAGTAGAAGGAGTTTCACTGGGGAGTGTCAAGTATATCTCCGGAACCTGGAGATTCTCGAACTCTCGCCTGGGGAAAGGAAAAGGAGGTGAATCCCAAATCACATGATCTGGGAGAATTTCGATTTAGATTTTATTTTGTTTCATGTTCAAGTTATGATGTGTGAGTTTAAATTTCAATTTGGAGTTTCAATTTAGATTGAAGTTTGTCAAGATTAATTTGAAGGGATTTGATTTGTAATGAAATTTGGAATTTTGAAGTTTTAGATGTAACATCTTCAACCCCAAAAGAAGATCGAATCGATTGGATTGAGTCATTGCAATGAGGAAAGACCTCAGAATAATGCGGTATTGGATGTAAAATCCGTAACCTCAAGAGTTTGATTTGATGTATTTCAGTGCAATAGGAAAAGAATCCTAAAGCAGTGCAGTCTTGGACGTAAAATCCTCGACCCAAAAGTTTGAATTTGATGTATTTCAGTGCAGTAGGAAAAGAATCCTAAAGCAGTGCAGTCTTGGATATAAAATCCTCGACCCAAAAGGTTTGAATTTGATGTATTTCAGTGCAGTAGGAAGAGAATCCTAAAGCAGTGCAGTCTTGGATGTAAAATCCTCGACCCAAAAGTTTGAATTTTGATGTATTTCAAAGTGCAGTAGGAAGAGAATCCTAAAGCGAAGTGCAGTCTTGGATGTAAAATCCTCGACCCAAAGGTTTGAATTTGATGTATTTCAATGCAAGTAGGAAGAGAATCCTAAAGCAGTGCGGTCTCGGATGTAAAATCCTCGACCCAAAGGTTCGAATTGATGTATTTCAATGCAGTAGGAAGAGAATCCTAAAGCAATGCGGCCTCGGATGTAAAATCCTCGACCCAAGAGTTTGAATTTGATGTATTTCAGTGGCAGTAGGAAGAGAATCCTAGCAAAGGCAGTCTTGGATGTAAAATCCTCGACCCAAAAGTTTGATTTTGATGTATTTCGAGTGCAGTAGGAAGAGAATCCTAAAGCAAGTGCGTCTTGGATGTAAAATCCTCGACCCAAAAGTTTGATTTGATGTATTTCAGTGCAGTAGGAAAAGAATCCTAAAGCAGTGCAGTCTTGGATATAAAATCCTCGACCCAAAGGTTTGATTTTGATGTATTTCAGTGCAGAGAGAAGAGAATCCTAAAGCGAAGGCAATCTTGGATGTAAAATCCTCGACCCAAAAGTTCGATTTGATGTATTTCGAGTGCAAGTAGGAAGAGAATCCTAAAGCAAGGCAGGTCTTGGATGTAAAATCCTCGACCCAAAAATTTGATTTGATGTGAGGTTTGATGTGAGATCTGGAAAGATCGAATTTGAGATTTGAAATTTGACATGATTTTTTTTTTTTTTTTTTGAAATTTGGAAAGATTGAATTTGAGTTTTGATAGAGATTTGGAATCTGGAAAGATTGAATTTGAGTTTTGATAGAGATTTGGAATCTGGAAAGATTGAATTTGAGTTTTGAAATTTGACTTGATGAGTTTGAACTCGGTTGAAATTTGATTTAAGATTTGATTTGAAATTTGGAAGATCACATTTGAAATTTGATTGAGAATTTGATTTAACATTCTTGTTGATTTTGTTTTTCTTTTAATGATTCAAATTTTATTTTGTTGTTTATTTAACGTTCATGTGAATTTGGTATTTGTCATTTTTTTTTTTTTAGATTTTTTTTTTAGAAAGTTTTCTTTTATCTTTTTTTTTTCTGTTCTTTGTTCGAAGTTCATTTAACTTTAATGGCGTTTCCCAATCAATTTGCACAAAAGAGGTGAAGGCCAAAAATGTGACATGGTCACTTTCATTCCAATCATGTAGAAGATACATCATACATCTTGATCCGGAATATATTTCATACAATCCATGTAGACTCAAAACGGATCGTGTATGATCTTTGTTGATCCATCTAAAGAAGCATCTCGTCAAAAGTCCATGTCCGAATAAGTAAGATACATGGTCAATAACATCACCTTCCAAGCCATCCTTGGCAAGGATGCCGTATGGATGTACATCGGAGGTGTGATATTTTCCATGTAACTCACAGGCTCGTAAGGCCGGAGGCTCTCTAGCTCCGGGTCCGGTCGGAAATGGTAAGGTATCTTTCTCGTCGTCCATCCTCCCGAATGTAACCGAGATCCTCTTTACCGGTACTCCCGGTATGCAATGCTCGGCGATATCTCGCTCCGTTACCCTTCGCATCATGACGGAACCTACCGAGTAGTGGTATCTTCACCGGCCCTCGGAACTCACCCGGGCCCGCTATCCGGAGGTCGATCCGAACATGATGTTGCACTCGCTCGTGAAAGAGACTCGTGCGTAAAGGCCCGACAAAATCATGGTGATCAATGTGTGGGGGTATACAATACCCCGTTTATAGATATTGATGATGCAGCTATTGGGTATGCAGTCTGGCGCGTACCCTCCATGTTATCAATCTCTTTACCATTCTCTTGATGACTAATGGCATCGGGTCCACTTGCCCATGACGGAGTATTCCCGGCGGGTTTCCCTTCCCGTCCTCGCAAAGTTGTAACAGCATCCACATTGTATTGTGATTCTTCCTTTCCCTGGCATCCATCTCCGGGGTTCTGAGTATGTGTTTTCCCTTAGGCGGCCTGCTCGACCCAGTCTTTTCAAATCCCGGATGCAATCCACGATTTGCTGCTGCTCATACTCTGAGAATACGTCTGTATGTAATTCGAGGCCCTCCAGTATATTGATTCTTCTCGCCTCTAATCCTTTCAAAGTATTCAAAGGTTTTCTTTTCAACATTTTGCATTCTCTCCAGCTCGTATTCGGAATGATCTGCGGATGGCGAGGCCTCGGTGACGTATTGTGGGATATAAGGTTCGATCCCTTCACGTTCTCCCCGCATACCTCGGCTCCTCGTGGATGATGTCCGTCTGGGACATCCCCGGGGTTGCTTCGCAACAAGGTCATGCATCACCGGTGGTTCTATCCGGTGGCGTGGTAGCCTTCTTTCTTCCGGTTTTCGAAGATTTCCCCGGTTCTTTCGTCATCCTAGGAGCCGGCCTCCTTTCTTCCGGTTCCCGGTGAACCGGTGTCCTCGAAGTGTATGCACCGACATTAGCAATCGCCTCGTCGTGCCGATCCGCGGCTAGTTTTGTTAACATCTTGCGGATACGGCGATTCTTATTTCTTCGTTGCGTTGCTCGTGAGAGTAGCTCTCCGAACTTCTTGAATCTCCGTGGGCGCGGCGCTAACAAGCTCGCCCTCTCGCCGTAGCGACTACGTACTTCATTTTCTTATCTTCTTCAATATTTGTCTTTCTTCTCTTCGTCGTCGGATTGGTGGCTTGGGCCACCCACTTTCATCACTCGTATGTCCGGCAGTTCTTCTCGGTCAACCGGGACCCGGGTCACTTTCTTCGTATCGTAGGCCCGTCGGTGCGAAATCCGAGTCAATCTCGATTATCGCTCCATCTTTCACCCTCTTTTCATCAAGTGCAAGGCTTACGCCATTCTTAAAGTTCAAGACCAACCGCCCGCTCGACATTTCCCCGCGAAAAGACAAGGAAAAGGATCGGGGGTCGTACTAAGAACAAGAACATCAAGAAAATGTTTATTAAAGACATCTTGTTTTATTATTATTTTTATATTTTCAAACTTAACAGGAATGAAGTGGGATAAGATCAGGTAAGAGATTTTGATTTGGAAAAGAAAACAAGGAAAATTTTATTATCAGGATTTTATTTATTTTAGCACATTTTTGTTATTTTTCTGGGTTCGGACCCAATCATAAGTAATCACTTCACCCGTGCTTCTAGGGATGGAAAGTTCATTCCTTCGAAACATCAGGTAGCGTAATACTTTTTCAAGTATCGTCCATTGATCGGAAGCATATGTCGTTCTCCTTGGCAATTCACTAGCCGGTAGGAACCTCCCGAGTATACCGCTTCAACCACAAACGGTCCTTCCCAAGTGGGTTCAAATTTTCCTCCTATCTTGCGGTGTGCAAGGATAGGTCTTTTGAGAACGAGAACTAAATCACCAACTTTCAAGGTTCTCGTGCGGACTCGCTTTATCATGGGCTCGAACCATCTTAGCTTGGTATAATTCTAAATTCCGTTGCGCCGCAAGTCTTTTCCCTTCCAGTGCTTTCTAATTCTTCGAGTCGTAATTTGGCGTTCTCTTCGTTGTGATTTTATTTGCAACCGCAATTCCGAGTGAAGGGAGCCGAACCTCTAAAGGTAACACTCGCCTCGGACCCATACACCGGAGCGTAAGGTGTAGCTTGCGTAGGAGTTCGAAGGTTGTCCGGTAGGCCCATAAGGCTTCTAACAACTTCTCGTGCCAATTTCTCTTATTGTCGTCTAAAGTCTTCTTTAAAATTTGAACGAGAGTTTTATTAAAAGCCTCGCCGAGGCCGTTTGCTCTTGGGTAGTAAATTGTTGAGTATCGCCAGTCGATTCCGTGTCTCCTGACAAAATTATTGATTTGTGTGCTTCTGAATGCTGACCCATTATCTGAGATGATCCTGCGCGGCACCCCGAAACGGTAGACAACTTGGTTCTTGAAAAATTGTAGTACGTGATGTGCTTTCACTTCTCTTAGTGGGACTGCCTCGCCCACTCGGAAAAGTAATCCGTAGCTGCAAGAATGAAGCGATGTCCTTTTGACGATGGTGGTTCTATTGGACCAACTATATCCGTGCCCCAACATTCAAATGGCCACGATGCAATTGTCGGATGTAGCACATTTGGAGGTTGGTGTAAAACCACTCCGTGCACTTGGCACTGGTGACAGCTCTTGGCGATTTTCATGCAGTCGGTCATCATCGAGGGCCGTAGTACCCTAGTCTTTTAATTTTCATTTTCATCTTTGGACCCGATCGGTGAGCGCCACGCAGTCCCGAATGCACTTCTTTAACAATTTCACGGGCTTCGGACCCGCTTAGGCACCTTAGCCACATTTGATCAAAAGACCTTCGTATAATGTGTTGTTTACTAATGCGTAAGACAGAGTTCTTTTCTTGATCTGATGGGCTAACGACCTATCATCTGGTAGTTTCCCTGTTTGCAAGTAATCTATCAATGGCTGTCGCCAATCTTCCGTGTTTTCTGTCACTGTCGCAACTGATCCTTTTTCCTTATCTGATTTGCGTATCATGTCAATGTCAAGCTGTGATAGGACCTGGCGTCCGTGAACCGACACTTCCACCGATTCATCTTGCAAACGAGCAAATTCTTTTGCGAGACGAGCTAGCGCATCCGCTAGAGCGTTTTCTTTCGGGAATTTCGTAGATTGTCACATTCGGAATCCGTTCCAACAACTCGTATGGCATACCGGAAGTATTGCTCGAGTCTTGGTTTTAAAATTCCGTATTGTCCGACGATCCGTTGAATGATTAACTCGTGAATCTCCGTAGATGTTGATGTCTGTTATCCCCATTTGAATGGTTAATTCCAGTCCTGTTATGAGGGCTTCGTATTCCGCTTCGTTGTTTGTACATGGTTCTGTCAAGTGGTAGGAGTATCTTAACATCCCCCGCTCCGGTGTTATAAAGATTAGCCCGATTCTCGCCTTACCGGCACTATCACTTGCGATTCTTCGTCTTTGTGCGCCGAAGATGTTCCGTCGAAATATAATTCCCAACGTCGATCATCAAGATCTTCTAGGTTCATTATTTGTTCATCCGGCGATCGTCATCGAGAGGCGATTCCGCCGCAAAGGGTGTGCTCGCGAGAAAGTCTCGCTAGGGCTTGTCCCTTTACTGCACGAAGAGGCACGAAAGTTATATCAAATTGCAATAATATCATCGACCATCCGGCAAGTCCGCCGGAAAGCGTTGGACGGGTCATCAAGTATCGCAATGGATTAAACTTCGAGATCAAGTTGACCTTATGAGAAAGCATGTAATGCCCGAGCTTTGAGCGGCGAAGATCGGGGCCAAACAATGCTTTTCAATTGCGGGATACCTTATTTCCGTCGGCAGAAACGACGGCTTAAGTAGTAAAGAGCATTTTCTTTACCCTCATCATCGACTCGGCTAACAGGGCTCCGAGAGAGTCGTCTAAAGCCGCGGTATAAAGTATCAGCGGTCTACTCGAGATCGGGGTCGCTAGGACAGGAGGTGTCATTAGATATTGTTTAATGTCCTCGAAGGCCCTCTCGGCATTTCTCTTCCCAAATAAATTTGGCGTCCTTTTTAACTAGTGCCGAGAAAGGCCGACACCTACTCGACAGGTTCGAGATAAAGCGTCGAAGATATGCCGACTTCCCTTGAAAAGATCGTAGTTGTTTTAAGGTTTTGGGAGGCGGCATTTCTAAGATGGCTTTAATCTTCTCCGGTCGATTTCAATTCCACGATGTCGGACAACGAATCCTAAGAATTTCCCGGAGGTGACGCCGAAGGCGCATTTTAAGGGATTCATCTTAAGGTTAAATTGCCTTAATCGTTCGAAAACAATTCTCAAATCATACAAGTGGTTGTCCTTTATTTTGCTTTTGATGACCACATCGTCCACGTAGCATTCGACTTGATTGTGGATGAGATCATCAAAAATTCTTGTCATTGCTCTCGGTAGGTTGCTCCTGCGTTCTTCGATCCGAATGGCATCACCGTGTAGCAATATACTCCGATCGGCGTTCGAATGCCGTAAGCTTTTCATCTTCTCGGAGCCATTTTTATTTGGTTGTATCCCGAAGATCCATCCATGAATGAGAATATTTCGTGTGTTGAAGCAATGTCGATCATTAATTCCGGGATCGGTAGAGGAAATTCATCTTTTGGACATGCTTTGTTTAAATCCCCGAAGTCCACACAAATTCCGATCCGACCATTCTTCTTCCCGACCGGTACCACGTTGGCTAACCAAGTCGGGTATTGTTCTTCACGGACAAATTTAGCGTCTATTAACTTTTTAACTTCGCCTATGACTTGTTGTTCGATTTCTAGACGCATTCTTCTCGGGACCTCGTCCGACCGAACGTGCAGTGGTCCACTCCTAGCTTATGGATCTGCGACCTCCGGAGCTAAACCCGGCATCTCATCGTAGCTCCAAGCAAAACGAGTCTTTAAATTCCATTAATAACTTGATTATTTCTTCCGAGTCTTCTTTATCGAGTAAGGAGCTAACAAAGGTAGGTCTAGGCTCTTCGCTAGTACCTAAGTTAACTTCTATTAACTCATCTATCGAGATTCGATTTCTTCTTCGAATTCCGTGGAGCGTCTCCAATTTGTAAATCTTCGAGTTCTTCCGTAGTTTCCATGCAGCTTTCATTAGATTCGCAGTGACAACTAAGCAAAATTCAGCATCATCAACCGATCCTACCGTGCCGAATCCGAGACCATGTTTTCGAGTCGGGTGGACGACCGGAGTTATTCCATAAATTTTCAAAACGTTGTGATCGACCTTTTGTCCACCGTCGAGGTAAGAAACCACGCTGAATTAAATTTTGAACACAGGGAGAGTACCACTCAAAAGGCAATTCCATTAATTTCGATGAAGTAGCATCTTCAAATTGTACATTATTTTCGCTTTTGGAGGAAGAAGCACCACGGTAGAATTTGATTGGTTTTCGCACCACCGCTACGTATCTCTTTGACCTCCATACCCTCGATCTTATTAGAATGGATCGGGGTCGTGGTCATAGTATGTACGTAGTGGTTAATCTTCTCGTACATCGATTTATATTCTTCGTTTCTTTCATCTTCGAGAGGGATTTTGAATTGCGGCTTCTTTCGACTTATTGTCGTCGCTTCTTGTTTGATTTCTCTTTCTTCTTCGAACTATCTTCCCAATCGACATTGATGGTTGGTTTCCTCTCGTCCAATCGTCCTAACGTCTCTACCACGACCTCGTCCCCGGCCTCGACCTCGGATGCGAGTTGTGGAGAAATCTTCACCATCTCGCCGTAAGGAGCGGTGAGTGACCGTTGGACTAGAACTTCAGGTTCTTCGTTGTCCCAAACTTTCTTTGCTTCATTTGTTATGGTATCTCTCGGAGAAGATCGTTTTCTTCGGTGGTGCATAATAAGCCGCATCCTCGTGGATTCCAATTTCATGTACGGAGAATGGTTGTAAGTCACCTTTGATGCACTCGTTCCCCTCCATCGTAGTACTTCGATGCACCGATGTAGAGATGATGGTACCATCCCGTTTTCATGTATCCATGGTCGGCCCAAGAGAGCGTTGAACGATGTTTCGAATCAATTATGTGAAATTTCGCGGTTGTCTTTGCTAAGTCACCGGTCTTCATCAGATAGCGTTATCGAGCCGAGGGCTCTTTCTCCTTTCCGGTCGAATCCTCTTAATAACATTTTGTCCGCTTCGAGCTCGCGGGCATCAATTTCCAAGTATGCTAGCGTTCGAAGATTCATTATATTGATCGATGCTCCCGGATCCACCAATACTCGGAGAGTGTAAATCTTCCGATTGTAACCGAAATGTACAACGGTCGGTTGTGATCTCGTCGTTCCAAGTAGTAGGTCGTCGTCCGTGAAGGTAACACCTCGTCGTTCTTTTAACGAGCAAACCTCATCTAAGGACTCTCCGGCCATTTGAGCTAAGCAAATTTCCGGATCAAGTAAGGCCTCGATCGCAGCTTCTCTCATCTCCTTTGATAAGATGAGAGCGTCGTAGATGCTCGCTTGGTCGGTAGTTTCCTAAGATGGGCTAGCACGTTGTAGTCCACTTTGTTTTCATGTGTCTCTCGCTTCTTCTCGAATGGGTATTTCTTCCGCCGGGTTGGTTCTTCCCGAACAACCACCCGCTTCCTTTGTCTTTTGGACCCATTCTCGGAGGTAGAACTTTCCCACTTCTTAAGTTGACTTCTGTAATTTCCTCTGAATCTATCGTTGAGCTTGCCGGTGTCTCTTCTTGAATCGGAATGACAGGCTCTTCTAGATTAGCTTCAGAGTCTGAAGGCTCTAACTCTATCGTGACTGGAGCTCCTCGAAACTCGCAGATAGATTCGTTGCTTGTTGAACTCTCGTAGCCTCCTTGATGGATGTCTTCTTCGTTATTTTGCTTGTCGAGATCGTGTATGATTTGAGAATTGTCGTTGGTATCGAAATCGATATCCGGATCATCGTTAGTTACGTAATTGTTAGAAACAGTCAAAACGTAGCCAACGCCATCACCCTTATCATTATATGATCCCACCGAAGTGAGTAGATAATCATACAGAGTCAGGGGTTCGAGGGATTTCTCCCCCGAATCGGAAACAACTATCCTAGGATAAGCGCTCTGAGTCTAGCCTTAGGTGCCTCGCCTTCTCTTCTTCGTCAATTTTCTTCTTTTCTTCAATCGTCTCCTCGTCGAGGTGATTCTTCTATCGCAAGTGATAAGTACCGGCTTAACGAGTTTCAAACTCCGAATCGAAGCTCGCACCGAAGCGGTCCGGATGTCGTCTAAAATCTTTTTCGAAGACCTCGTCCAAGCGGTAGTCCATCCATCGTCAGTCGTATAGGGATCTATCGGAATGATGGGATCGGCCGAGATAACATCGACGGAACCTCCTTCTCGGGGTTCCTTCATGTACTCCTTCGGGATCGTTATATTCCCTTTCCGCAGTTGTCATTGAGCCAACTTTTCGAAGGTAATGCAATCTTCTATTTTGTGTCCAAGCATCCGGTGGTAAGGGCAAAAGTCGGGATCACCCTTCTTGTTGACCTCTTCTGGTCTTTTAGGCTCTGGCAGCTGGAAATCCGGAGTCTTCATCGAGCTACGGAACATTTTTGGCATCGCTTCATTCTTGAACGGATATTCTCCGTTCAAAAGCTCTCTTAATGTACGTTGCGGACGAGGTGGTTGTTCATATCGCGGAGATGACCGATAGCCGGGCCGGGGTTGCTGGTAATTCCGTTGTGGTTGCTCGCGGCCGTTCGGTGGTATTTGCATCGGCTGCTTGCCTTTATCAACTCGCCGCAACGATCCCGGATTTCTTTTCAAAAGTCTTTACTGTGCTTCGTTTGTCCGTCTTGTCGGTGAAACTTAATTGCTTCGCCTCTTCTTGCAAGCTTCCGGCCTTGCTTAACAACTTCTCGAAAGTCTTAATAGTGAATCCCTTGAGGAGAAGTGCTATCGGGCCATGGATGCTTTTTAGCAAAATGCCGACCGCATGCTCGTTCTTGCAGCTTGTGGTTCACACTTCATGCTTAAGTTCCTCCATCGGAGTATGTAATCCACCAAAGTTTCATTCGGCTTTTGTTTCTCTACCACTAAATCACCTATAGTGATGTGGTGCCGAGCTCCGGCGAATCGCTCGATGAAGAGGTTCTCTAGCTCGAGAATGTCTTAACCGAACCATTTGGTAATTCCGCATACCGGCCGAAGCCGATTCCCGATGCACCGCCGACGAACCGTCGGAAGAGTAATGCATCGCTCCCGCCGCATTGCAACAACCGGCACGAAAGTGTGCTACATGCCGTCGAGGGTTCCCGGTTCCATCGAAGGTCTTAAACAGAGGTGGTACGAAGCCTTTCGGCATTGGATAGCGTCGAATTCTTCGGGGTAAGGTCTACCCGTCCGAATGGATGTCCCGCTCTTCGATTGTGCTAAGGCTTCTCGCACTCGCCGTTCCACCAAGTTCTTGATATCCTTTTCGGAATCATACTTCGTGTTGTATCCTTTTTCAACTCGATCATCCCCATTGACGGACGTAATCTCCTTTCCTCCGTCTACAATGTGAATGACTTCCGGGGGTGTTTCCCTTTGTGGTTGTACTTGACTCTGGAGAGTGGCCAGAGCTACGGCCATCTCTTCCATCCTTTTTGCCATTTGGGCAATCGTGTCGTCTTTCTCCTGAAGCTGCCTTCTCATTACTTCCGGCTCTTCTCTTTCTGCGGCTGCAGGAGCACCTTGTGAAGCTGATGAAGCTCGTGTTTCTACCATGTTGATTTCTGCGTATTCGTCGTCCATAAATTCTGATGAATCAATCTCGTCTCCGAACTTTTCTTCTCTTTCTTTTGCCAAGCGTCTGGATATCGGTTCTCAACTTTTCCATGGCATCTTCTAACGGGGCTTTCTGTGTGTCTTCATGGTTGTCGTGCGATAGCTGCCGGGTCCCTTTCTCACGAGTCCCCTTCATCGCGGTAGCACTTTCTTCAGATTCAAGTCTCCTGGCAAGACTTTCTCTCTCGGCCGCTCGTTTCAATCTCAATCGCCCAAGATGGGACGCCATACCATCCTTCCGGCAGCAGAAGGTCTAGGACCGTATGGTCCGCTCTGGCCAAATGCCGGAAGGTGGTATCCTCCCTAATCCGTAATCCCGAGATGACAACGAGCGGACTAGCCTTCATCCTTTTCTTGGCTTTTCCGTCATGATGGCGGGTTCTACTCGGGGCCCAAGACGGGATTTGACTGGCACCCGCCCTATCCTCCGTAGAATTTCTGATACGGGGCAGTTTTCCTTCTTCGCTAGCTTTTCTACCAAAGTTTGCAGTCGAGCAAACGGCGTAGTTCTAGTTCTTTTCTTGCGGCTATCGTTATAATATGCGGGCTGTGGTAATTTGGCGAACAATTTTGCGAATATTTTCTTCATCTTCTCGCGGCGAGAGGGGATGAAACCCGCTTCCTCCCAAGAGTGGTATGTATTCGAGCAGCGGTGTATATTCAGCGCTTCGGAATTTCCTCTAGGAAAGCAATTTCAGCAGCCTCGGCTTCTTTAGCGATCCTTCTATTTCGTTTCTTCTCCGGGTCTTCGTTAGTGACGGAATTCTCGAACCGGACCCGATCTCGAAAACGAAGGTCTTACAGAAGATCTCGTACCCTCCACGCGTAATGTGTCCATCATAATCTTGGATTTCTTTCCCCTTTGATTCGGCAAAAGTCGGGCAAGAGTGCGAAACAACTGGACCAGTGGGGGTAGAAAGAACGGTCCTCCCGTGGGCATAGCAGTGTTCCTCTTAGTCGGGATCCTTTGCAGAGGAGGGAATTCTTGGGTCGACCTAAGGTTGAACTCAAGCAGTGGCTCTTCGCTTCGTATACCTTGCTCATTAGTGCGAAAGGGAGACGTCGGTGACCTCGACGTTCGTGTTTTCAAATCCTTGTCCAAATCGGATGATTCCATTGTCGGGCAACTCATCCTTATGGACAGCCGAGGTCCAGCTCCATCGGTGAAGGAGAAAATCGGCTTCGGGGCTTCCATTTCGCGAGGTAGATTCGGTTGTCGGTCCCAAGCTATGCTTCTTTCTTTAGGACGAAAAGAAAGGAAATGAAAAGAGTCCGAACTCATTCATGTTCATGTATTTATAAAAAGGAATCACTTATTAAAGGGTTTGTTTATTTAGAACGGAGTGTTCAAAGGTGTAGAGAAGGTAAGGAATCTGAATCGGAGTTGGAAAGGAAAAGAGAGTCTTAAGCAAGACTTCGACCCGAAGGATCACTCCTAAACTAACACCTATCGGGGTCCACCCCACCTCGTAAATGAGGTAAAAGGATCTCGGAACCTCTCCGTCTAGTGGGTGTCTAAACAATGGCTCCTAAATCCGAGAGAATGTTGGTTATACTTGTTCAAGGTAGAAATGAACACAGTATTCCAACGGAAAGAAGGGTAGTTCGATCCACAAGGGACATGGATACACTACCGATTTTTGAAAGCAGAACTATTTGATTAGAATGGAGAGAGGAACTTGTCCCCAGCGGAGTCGCCAGAAGTAGTCGGCACTATTTTTAGGTTGTGTGTTTTATTTTGAAATGGGAGTCGCCTACAAAAATTGTCGGCGAATTATAATTTAATTTAAATAAATAATTTGAAAAGTAGTATTTGATTTTGAAAATAATTTTAAATTTGAAAATTTTAAGATATGAAATCAAACCGATCTCACATCCCGAATAGTTTATATAAACGAGCGCCGCACCACAAACCGTGTATCTATCCCGAAGAATAGACACACCGCTTGATAATGGGGCTCGATTAAATAAACTGGAAAGGTTTGTGACATCCGTTTGGTCCGCGAACCAATTTTATAAGCCGACAAATTCCCCGTTTAATATGAAACTATTAAACAGGGTTTATATTACTCGGGTTCTTAAAGTTCCCTATAAGGGCAAGCCCCTATAGCTTAATTACATCTTAAGTGACGGGAATCACCTAAGAAAACTCTCGATAATAATCAATAATTCCGCTCTCAAGAATTTCAAAGTTTAAGTTTTCAAGGGGTTGAATTTTGGAATTTCAATAGGGAATGGATCAAATTTGGAACATTTTTATTTTGGGAATTCAAAGGAAGAAAAGTAGGAGAGATCACGGATTCGAAGCGGACTTCGGTAATCTCCCGATTATCCTATTGTTTGGCTTGAATTTAGGAAAGTCCTAATGTTTATTTAATGTTTTAATCTTGCCAATTTAGTTAATTAGGGCTTATATTTATATGATAGAATCATACAAATTGCCTAGAAGATATAAGGGTTTATGTCGTATCGGACGACTACCTCGGAATCCTAAGACCGGTTAGGGCTTAATTTGCAATGCAAATGCCTAACGCAGGATCGAGGATTTATGTTGCACTAGTGCAAACTACCTCGAAGTCCTATGGCTTTGTTATTTAATTCTAAGAAAGTTTTGCCGATGTAGGTTTCGGCTTTTGCGACGACGATGGCCGTGCCGCCCACCATGCTCCGAGCTCCTTGTTGTTGCAGAGGTTTAGTTTTAGAAATCATAAATCGAGAGGTGAGAGAAGTGTTCCGGTTTAGAGAAGTCTTAATTTCCAAGTGTTTTTTATGTTTTAATTAAAACAGATCTTAAAGTTGATTAAACGAACCGATTAAGATCCCACGGTTCCGTCATCCCGCACCGTTATTTTCATCGAATTCACTTAGATCCGCATGAATTTGCTAAACTCAACTAAATGAGTTCCGCACTTTCATTTAGACCGTGGAAATCCCGTTAGCAACACGTGGGTTACATCATCCGAGGTATTCCCGATCATTCAATGAGACGTTTTAATTTAGTTGTAGTTGTAGTTTTGTGTTCTGTTTGTGATTAAATTTTGAGTTGTCTTATATTTTGAAATGTTGTGGAGGTGAATTTTATCTTGTAGTGTCTTTTATTTTAATTTTGGGTTTCAGTTTTGGTTTCTGTCCTAAAGGTGTCGGTTTTCATGCAACTGTTGTTTATCATGCAAGAAAAGTAAAGTACAGTGCATGTAAGTAAATTGCAATAAAGTAAATTGCAATAAAGTAAAAGCGTACCTGGAGAGTCTTCCCGTCATTCCAAGCTGCACTTTAAAATACAGTTAGAATATTTAAGCAAGTTCCTAGGTAAAGCTAAGGGAAAGGGTTTATGGTTTTCTACCAAGTTCCTAATCCTATAGCTAGTCGTTTCCTATGACGTCTAGGTTCTTTGTGTTTTTGTTTGAAGACGATTTTCTTCATCAAAGAACAATTAAGTTCAATTGTTCTTGTAGAATATCCTATCATATCGAGGAAGTGCTTAAGAAGAATCTTAAACATCTTTTCAATATTTCTAGGATTGTTTTAAGTCCAAATGAATTTAATTGTGTAAATGAATCAATCGTCCGGGGTTTTCAAGTTTTGTTTACTTGCTCAGATGAACTAGAACATTCGAATGTCCTATAAGTGAAGTAACATTTCATTTTAATGTTCTATTTAGGAGTTATGATAACTAAGGCTCCTAAGGGCAAAATGATATTTAATGATTTGTGATTCAAATTTAAGTTCAAATTAATGATTTAAGTTTGGAATAGTTGTTCAAGTTATTTTAGATTTATTTCTTCATGTCTTAAGTGATGTTATTTAATTTAACTTAATTTAATTTAATTTAATTTATTTTAATTTAATTTATTTAATTTAATTTGATTTGATTTAATTTAATTTCTTAATTTAATTTAATTTAATTTTAATTTAATTTAATTTAATTTAATTTAATTTAATTTAATTTAATTTAATTTAATTTAATTTAATTTTATTTATTTATTTAATTTAATGTATTTAATTCATTTAATTTAATTTAATTTGTTTATTTAATTTAACTTAATTTTAATTTAATTTAATGCAACTTTTAATCTTAATTTAATTTAATTTAATTGAGATTTTTTTGAAAGAGTTTAATGATTTAATTTAATTTAATGATTAAGTCTTTTAATATTTTAAATTTGAGTTATCACTTTAATTAAGAGTTGAGTATTAATGAGATGATTAATTTAGGGATTTTTAAATTAAAGAATAAATCTCTTCCTAATAATATCCCTATTTTAATAATTCCAAATTTATTATTCTTCCAAATTCAATTAATTATTTAATTAAAGTTTAATTATTTTAAATTGCTTAATGGATTTCTATCCTTTAATTATTTAAATTTCAATCATCCAAATCAGATTAGGATCAAAATATTTTACTTGTTAATTTTTATGAGACCTAAAGTTTTAATTAAGAGTTAAAATTTTAATTACCATTTTGCCCTTTAAGCCTAATAATTTCATAACTCACTAAGTTGAACTCAAATGAACTTGAAATTTTTATATGACTTCACTCATATGTCAATAAAGACATGAGAGGAGAAAATGTGATTTTTCTGCATTTAATTTATTTATATAATTATTTTTAGTAGAAAATAGAGATTTTCAAGGAAAATTCAATGACATGATCAAGGGAAAGTTTCTGTCCTTAAGAAAATTAGGGGACATTCCTAATGACCAGAGGATCACTTGGACCAAATTTTGTAATTTTTTGAATTATATTTTATTTATTAGAATTATTTTAAGTTCTGGAGTATTAATTAATTTAAAAATAAAATAAATGTTGAAAAATAAATTTTATAATTTTTAAAATTCTCTCTGATGTCAAGGATTCCAGAGAACTAAACTTTGCAATTTTCTGATTTTTCTTTGATTTATTATAATTATTTTGGTGAAAATGCTAGAAAATACATTTTTTTTAATTTTAAAATTACCCTAGAGCTTTAAAAATTAATATCTCACTAAATAGACCTAGGAAAAATATGGGACTTGTTCCTAAGTGATTAAAATTCAAAATATGACATTTTGGTGAATTTTATTATTTTTGTGATTTTTATTATTTTTTAATTATTAAAAATATTAAAATAATATTAAAAATCAACTTTTTTAGAAAATTGAAATTTTAATTTTCCTGAACTCCCCTGATATCAGAGAGACTCCAAAACCAATTTGGTGAATTTTTGAAAGATATTTTGAAAGTTATGAATTTTTAAAGTTTAAAATGGCTAAGTGGCTTAATCAACCCAATTAGTGGGGCTAACCAAGTCCAATTGACCTCAAATTTTTATGGTGGGTTCCTCTGATCCTAAAGGTCAGTGGAGAATTGATTTCAAGTCAATTTGATCTATGGTTAACTCTAATTAATTAGAAGCCTATTTTAGGTATTTAAGCCAATTAGGGTTAATCTAAGTGAATTAACTCAAATCCTATTTTTCCTAGGGTCCTCTGGTCATATGGAACATCACCAAATTTTCCTAGAATTTATTTCACAACATGCTAATTTTTGAAATTAAAATACTTAAAACAGCAACATGCATTTGAAAAATCAATAACTTTTCACGAGATGGCCTCCGACCTTGGAAAATTCAGGGAATGTTCCCAAGTTCGGAGGCTTCAAAAGCTCCTATGGTCTCATGCCATGGTGAATTGTATACATGCATGAAGAATTAAAACAATGCAGGGAGTAAATAATTAATTAAAAATAAAATACTTGATGAAATTAAATGATTTCTCTTCCACATTATTCTCCTCTCGTTCACCGAGCAAGAGGGTATTTTTATTTTATTTTTATGATTTTCCTACACAAAGATATGAATTTTCAAAGTTCGGGAATTAAATAAATAGAAAATACCCTATTTTTCTATTTATCCACGCGGCGCCGCGTCAACCTCGGCAGCCTCCGAAATGCCGCGTGGCGCGCTCCCATTCGACGCCGCCATCTGAGTCAGCAGCCCGGGCCCCGCGGTTCTCGTACCGTCTCCTAGTCCGACGCCATCTGAGCCGTCCGTCCGCGCGTGTATTAAATGGACGGCATCCGTTCATCGTCCCCAAGTGTCCTCACCCGAGAGCCGTCCACACTAAATCCTTAAGATCTCACTCGATACTCAACAGATTTTTATGTTCTTATGCTCTATGGATTCGTCTTGGAGAGACGAACACATCTATACGGTTATCATGCATTGAAATTAAGGCATTTGAAATGGAGAATCTCCAGAAGCTCGGGATGAAGAATTAATTCATACCTTAGCTCTGAGAGGTGAAGCCTCGATCAGAGATGCTTGGGCACGTTCGTTGGAGCCGCAGGAGGCTAGGGATGAAGCCCGGGGATGTGGTGAATCGCCTAGGTGTGATTTCCACCAAAGCCGATCACAACCTTTGGAGTCCGGAACAACCGGGTGACCCGGAGATGGGGCTTTTGCCGGTAGACACCTTCCCTCGACTCCGGTGCGGTGTAGGACCAATCAATTTGGGGATTGGTTCACCGCGGGGAAGTGTCCTGGTTTTGGGCTTGGATTTCAACTCCGAAATCGAGCTCGCGAGAGGAAATGGCAGGGGGATCTCACCTGGGATCAAGTGCTCTGTGTATGAGGAGGGGTCTGGAACAATTTTGGCAGAGTTTTGGCAAGGTTTGTGCAACTCTCTTCTCATGGCCGAGAGGGGGTGGTGTTTAAATAGGCGATGTTGGAGGGCCTCCCAGGGGGAGTTAGGGGCTGGGATCGACTGCTCATGGCAAGTGAAGAACGACTCGCAATGGCCACTGGGCATGGGGCGGCTACGACAGGTGAGAATTCCAAGCTTGGATTGACTTGGACCTCTCGGCCATGGAGTTTTCCGGCGACCGGGTGGCCGGCCGGCAGGCAAGGGTCACCCTCGGGGTCAGGTGGGTCGTGGCTGGGTGTTTAGTGTAAGCAATCGGCAAATGCCAAGTGTAAAGAGCTTGGATTGAAATGGAATGGGGGAAGACCATTTTGGATCTAAATGGGTCAACTCACCCATTTGGGCTTGGTGCACCCCTCAAGGTGGCTTTGGGTGCCGTGGGGGATCAAAGGATCACTTGGTTTGGCATGGAGAAGTCTCCATCCAAATATATTTGGATTAAATTTAGGTTTAGGTGAATCATGATTAAGGCTAATGAGCTTTAGGGATTAAGGAAAGGGGCCCTCCTTCCTACCCAATATGGTATGGTGACATGTAAAGAGGCTCTCATGGCTTCCATGTGGCTCATGCATGGCTTCATGGCTCACCTTTGGCTTGGGGAAAGCTTGGTCAATTTCATGAAAATGGGTTTTAAGAATTTTTGGTAATTTGGTGTAAAATTTGGATGGTTTGTCATATGGCTTTGTTTAGAAAGATTTGATTGCTGATTTAAGACTTAGGAATGATTTTAATTAAGTGAGGATGAGATGAGATTGTAATGTGGGCTTTAGGATCGGCTTTTAAAATGGTTTAGGAAAGTGGGCTTTTGAATTTTAAAATGGATTTTGGGATGAAATTTTGGTAAAGGCTTGGGCCAAATAAATGTTGGGTTTAGTTTAGAGATGTGTCATGAGTGGTTTGAAACAAATTTGAAGTGATTTGGGTTTGAATTGGTTTGAATTTGGGTTTAATTGGTAAGTGGGCTAAAGTGGACCAAAATGGGCTACCATGGGCCAAAGTTGGGCTAGAATTGAAGTTGATGTGAAATTAATGTTGGGAAATGTTTATGGGAGTGTTTCAAAGAGGTTTTGGCTTTGGTTGGGTTTTGATTTTGGGGTTTGGGCTCATTTGGGCTAGGTTTCGGGTTTAGGTCAAAATGGGCCTTTTTGATTTTGGGTTGAATTTGAGTGGGGTTTGGGTCTAAATTTTGGGCAAATCATGCTAGTGTTTTGTTTATGGGGATGTAAAGGAAGGTTTAGAAAAGATTTGGGGTTAATTGGAGTTGAATTGGGTGAGTTTGGGTTAGGTTCTGGGTCATGGGTCCAAATCGGGCTTTAAGGCCAAAAGTGAAATTGGACCCAAATTTCAATCAAATTAAGCTTGGCTTTGGTCTAGATTGGTGTTTGGGATGTTGAATTGCAGTTTAGAATCGAATTGGATCAGAATTTGGGTCAATTGGGTAGGTTAGGTTTGACATCGGGTTTACTTTGGGTTAAAATGGGTCAAATTGGGGGTTTTGATAAAAGTGGGGTAAATTAACAAAATTGGCCCATGGTGTAGTTGAACAAAATGAAATTGGGAATATTTGGGATTTTCTGGAATTTTATGGGAATTTTCTGAATTTTTGGATTTTTGGGTCAAAAGGGGTATTTTGGGTATTTGGAAGGTATTGGGAGGGTATTCTTGGAATTTTTGGTATTTTTGGCTAGGAATGGTCAATTTGAGTAATGTGGAAATGTTTAGGAATGGTTTTGAGGAATTTTGGGTAATTTGGAAATTTTTGAGAAATTTGGGTAGTTTCGAGGCATTTGGTAGGGTTGAGCGTGTGTGGTCCCTGGGGTCAAAAATTGAAAATTTGGAAAATTGAAGATTGGGTGGATGTAAGTGAAATGAAATCATTTTTGTTGAGCTATGAAGCCATATCAAGCCCATATGAGCCATGAAGGGACTCATTTGAGGCATTCACCATGTTGTTCCTAACCTTCTTAGCCAAGGGCTTAGGGGTCAAGGACCATCCATGTGAATCACCTACATGAGTCAGGAGGTCAAGTCAGGTATAGGTGTGTTTTTGGGAGGTGTATGAAAGTGTAGTGCATAGGTGTAGTGTATGTGTAAGTCAGCCCTTCACTGCACTGAGCCACCTGCAGGCGGTCCTAAGGCCAAAGAGTCCTATAGGAACTCATCCTTTAAACTTCCACATTCGATTTCAACCCTCTAGGTGATTAGGGGTCTATAGTCAAGTTTGTGGAGTTTGCGAGGAGTTAAGAAGTGGTTTGAATTTCTAAAAGGTGGGTCCCAATTCTAGTCCTCTAAGATAGTCAAAGGAAAAGCCTAAGGCTAGATCCTAAGTACTAAAGAGAAGAAGAGAAGACCTCATCAAAAATGAGGTCAACAAATGGACCCCCAATAGGTGTGGTGAGCTGACGGAGCACACCGCACGTATTGGTGTTGACCGAAGCGATCAACAAAACCAACACAGATGTCCAAGTAACAAACTTAGGACGAAGTAGAAGGGTTTCCGCTGGGGAGTGTCAAGTATATCTCTGGAACTGGAGATTCTTGAACTCTCGCTGGGGAAAGGAAAAGGAGGTGAATCCCAAATCACATGATCTGGGAGAATTTCGATTTAGATTTTATTTTGTTTCATGTTCAAATTATGATGTGTGAGTTTAAATTTCAATTTGGAGTTTCAATTTAGATTGAAGTTTGTCAAGATTAATTTGAAGGGATTTGATTTGTAATGAAATTTGGAATTTTGAAGTTTTAGATGTAACATCTTCAACCCCAAAAGAAGATCGAATCGATTGGATTGAGTCATTGCAATGAGGAAAGACCTCGGAATAATGCGGTATTGATGTAAAATCCGTAACCTCAAGAGTTTGATTTGATGTATTTCAAGTGCAACAGGAAAAGAATCCTAAGCAAGTGCAGTCTTGACGTAAAATCCTCGACCCAAAAGTTTGAATTTGATGTATTTCAGTGCAGTAGGAAAAGAATCCTAAAGCAGTGCAGTCTTGGATATAAAATCCTCGACCCAAAAGGTTTGAATTTGATGTATTTCAGTGCAGTAGGAAGAGAATCCTAAAGCAAGGCAGTCTTCGATGTAAAATCCTCGACCCAAAAGTTTGAATTTTGATGTATTTCAAGTGCAAGAGGAAGAGAATCCTAAAGCAAGTGCAGTCTTGGATGTAAAATCCTCGACCCAAAGGTTTGAATTTGATGTATTTCAGTGCAGTAGGAAGAGAATCCTAAAGCAGTGCAGTCTCGGATGTAAAATCCTCGACCCAAAGGTTTGAATTGATGTATTTCAGTGCAGTAGGAAGAGAATCCTAAAGCAGTGCAGTCTCGGATGTAAAATCCTCGACCCAAGAGTTTGAATTTGATGTATTTCAGTGCAGTAGGAAGAGAATCCTAAAGCAGTGCAGTCTTGGATGTAAAATCCTCGACCCAAAAGTTTGATTTTGATGTATTTCAGTGCAGTAGGAAGAGAATCCTAAAGCAGTGCAGTCTTGGATGTAAAATCCTCGACCCAAAAGTTTGATTTGATGTATTTCAGTGCAGTAGGAAAAGAATCCTAAAGCAGTGCAGTCTTGGATATAAAATCCTCGACCCAAAGGTTTGATTTTGATGTATTTCAGTGCAGTAGGAAGAGAATCCTAAAGCAGTGCAGTCTTGGATGTAAAATCCTCGACCCAAAAGTTTGATTTGATGTATTTCAGTGCAGTAGGAAGAGAATCCTAAAGCAGTGCAGTCTTGGATGTAAAATCCTCGACCCAAAAATTTGAATTGATGTGAGGTTTGATGTGAGATCTGGAAAGATCGAATTTGAGATTTGAAATTTGACATGATTTTTTTTTTTTTTTTGAAATTTGGAAAGATTGAATTTGAGTTTTGATAGAGATTTGGAATCTGGAAAGATTGAATTTGAGTTTTGATAGAGATTTGGAATCTGGAAAGATTGAATTTGAGTTTTGAAATTTGACTTGATGAGTTTGAACTCGGTTGAAATTTGATTTAAGATTTGATTTGAAATTTGGAAGATCACATTTGAAATTTGATTGAGAATTTGATTTAACATTCTTGTTGATTTTGTTTTTCTTTTAATGATTCAAATTTTATTTTGTTGTTTATTTAACGTTCATGTGAATTTGGTATTTGTCATTTTTTTTTTTTAGATTTTTTTTTTAGAAAGTTTTCTTTTATCTTTTTTTTTTCTTTTTCGTTCTTTGTTCGAAGTTCATTTAACTTTAATGGCGTTTCCCAATCAATTTGCACAAAAGAGGTGAAGGCCAAAAATGTGACATGGTCACTTTCATTCCAATCATGTAGAAGATACATCATACATCTTGATCTCGGAATATATTTCATACAATCCATGTAGACTCAAAACGGATCGTGTATGATCTTTGTTGATCCATCTAAAGAAGCATCTCGTCAAAAGTCCATGTCCGAATAGTAAGATACATGGTCAATAACATCACCTTCCAAGCCATCCTTGGCAAGGATGCCGTATGGATGTACATTGGAGGTGTGATATTTTCCATGTAACTCACAACTGTAAGGCCGGAGGCTCTCTAGCTCCGGGTCCGCCGGAAATGGTAAGGTATCTTTCCGTCGTCCATCCTCCCGAATGTAACCGAGATCCTCTTTACCGGTACTCCCGGTATGCAATGCTTGGCGATATCCGCTCCGTTACCCTTCGACATCATGACGGAACCTACCGGTAGTGGTATCTTCACTGGCCCTCGGAACTCACCTGGGCCCGCTATCCGGAGGTCAGATCCGAACATGATGTTGCACTCGCTCAGGAAAGAGACTGTGCAGAAAGGCCTGACAAAATCATGGTGATCAATGTGTGGGGGTATACAGTCACCCTGTTTATAGATATTGATGATGCAGCTATTGGGTATGCGATCCGTCGCGTACCCTCCATGTTATCAATCTCTTTACCATTCTCTTCGATGACTAATGGCATCGGTCCACTCGCCCATGACGGAGTATTCCCGGCGGGTTTCCCTTCCCTGTCCTCGGCAAAGTTGTAACAAGCATCCACATTGTATTGTGATTCTTCCTTTCCCCGGCATCCATCTCCGGGGTTCCGAGTATGTGTTTTCCCTTAGGCGGCTCGCTCGACTCAGTCTTTTCAAATCCCGGATGCAATCCACGATTTGCCGTTGCTCATACTCTGAGAATACGTCTGTATGTAATTCGAGGCCCTCCAGTATATTGATTCTTCTGCCTCTAATCCTTTCAAAGTATTCAAAGGTTTTCTTTTCAACATTTTGCATTCTCTCCAGCTCGTATTCCGGAATGATCTGCAGATGGCGAGGCCTGGTGACGTATTGTGGGATATAAGGTTCGATCCCTTCACGTTCTCCTGCATACCTCGGCTCCTCAGGGATGATGTCTGTCGGGACATCCCCCGGGGTTGCTTCGCAACAAGGTCATGCATCACTCGGTGGTTCTATCCGGTGGCGTGGTAGCCTTCTTCTTCTTCCGGTCTTTCGAAGATTTCCCCGGTTCTTTCTCGTCATCCTAGAGCCGGCCTCCTTTCTTCCGGGTTCCTCGGTGAACCGGTGTCCTCGAAGTGTATGCACCGACATTAGCAACTCGCCTCGTCGTGCCGATCCGCAGCCTAGTTTTGTTAACATCTTGCGGATACGGCGATTCTTATTTCTTCGTTGCGTTGCCGTGAGAGTAGCTCTCCGAACTTCTTGAATCTCCGCGGGCGCGGCGCTAACAAGCTCGCCCTCTCGCCGTAGCGACTACAGACTTCATTTTCTTATCTTCTTCAATATTTGTCTTTCTTCTCTTGTTGCTGGATTGGTGGCTTGGGCCACCCACTTTCATCACTGTATGTCCGGGCAGTTCTTCTCGGTCAACCGGGACCCAGTCACTTTCTTCGTATCGTAGGCCCGTCGGTGCGAAATCCGAGTCAATCTCGATTATCGCTCCATCTTTCACCCTCTTTTCATCAAGTGCAAGGCTTACGCCATTCTTAAAGTTCAAGACCAACCGCCCGCTCGACATTTCCCGCGAAAAGACAAGGAAAAGGATCGGGGCCGTACTAAGAACAAGAACATCAAGAAAATGTTTATTAAAGACATCTTGTTTTATTATTATTTTTATATTTTCAAACTTAACGAGAATGAAGTGGGATAAGATCGGGTAAGAGATTTTGATTTGGAAAAGAAAACAAGGAAAATTTTATTATCGGATTTTATTTATTTTAGCACATTTTTGTTATTTTTCCGGGTTCGGACCCAATCATAAGTAATCACTTCACCCGTGCTTCTAGGGATGTAAAGTTCATTCCTTCGAAACATCGAGTAGCGTAATACTTTTTCAAGTATCGTCCATTGATCGGAAGCATATGTCGTTCTCCTCGGCAATTCACTAGCCGGTAGGAACCTCCCGAGTATACCGCTTCAACCACAAACGGTCCTTCCCAAGTGGGTTCAAATTTTCCTCCTATCTTGCGGTGTGCAAGGATAGGTCTTTTCGAGAACGAGAACTAAATCACCAACTTCAAGGTTCTCTGCGGACCAGCTTTATCATGGGCTTCGAACCATCTTAGCTTGGTATAATTCTAAATTCTGTTGCGCCGCAAGTCTTTTCCCTTCCAGTGCTTTCTAATTCTTCGAGTCGTAATTTGGCGTTCTCTTCTCGTTGTGATTTTATTTGCAACCGCAATTCGAGTGAAGGAGCCGAACCTCTAAAGGTAACACTCGCCTCGGACCCATACACCGGAGCGTAAGGTGTAGCTTGCGTAGGAGTTCGAAGGTTGTCCGAGAGGCCCATAAGGCTTCTAACAACTTCTCGTGCCAATTTCTCTTATTTTCGTCTAAAGTCTTCTTTAAAATTTGAACGAGAGTTTTATTAAAAGCCTCGACGAGGCCGTTTGCTCTTGGGTAGTAAATTGTTGAGTATCGCCGACGATTCCGTGTCTCCCGACAAAATTATTGATTTGTGTGCTTCCGAATGCCGACCCATTATCCGAGATGATCTCGCGCGGCACCCCGAAACGGTAAACAACTTGGTTCTCGAAAAATTGTAGTACGTGATGTGCTTTCACTTCTCTTAGTGGGACCGCCTCGCCCACTCGGAAAAGTAATCCGTAGCCGCAAGAATGAAGCGATGTCCTTTCGACGATGGTGGTTCTATTGGACCAACTATATCCGTGCCCCAACATTCAAATGGCCACGATGCAACTGTCTGATGTAGCACATTCGGAGGTTGGTGTAAAACCACTCCGTGCACTTGCACCGGTGATGCAGCTCTCGGCGATTTTCATGCGATCGGTCATCATCGAGGCCGTAGTATCCCTAGTCTTTTAATTTTCATTTTCATCTTTGGACCCGACCGGTGAGCGCCACGAGTCCCGAATGCACTTCTTTAACAATTTCACGGGCTTCGGACCCGCTTAGGCACCTTAGCCACATTCGATCAAAAGACCTTCTCGTATAATGTGTTGTTTACTAATGCGTAAGACAGAAGTTCTTTTCTGATCTGATGGGCTAACGACCTATCATCTGGTAGTTTCCCTGTTTGCAAGTAATCTATCAATGGCTGTCGCCAATCTTCCGTGTTTTCTGTCACTGTCGCAACTGATCCTTTTTCCTTATCTGATTTGCGTATCATGTCAATGTCAAGCTGTGATAGGACCTGGCGTCCGTGAACTGACACTTCCACTGATTCATCTTGCAAACAGGCAAATT
Source organism: Papilionanthe hookeriana x Papilionanthe teres (assembly GCA_022702705.1). Classification (NCBI taxonomy): domain Eukaryota; kingdom Viridiplantae; phylum Streptophyta; class Magnoliopsida; order Asparagales; family Orchidaceae; genus Papilionanthe; species Papilionanthe hookeriana x Papilionanthe teres. Next base: position 106,889,000 of record CM040426.1, read on the forward strand.
CTTTTGCGAGACGAGCTAGCGCATCCGCTAGAGCGTTTTCTCTCGGGAATTTTGTAGATTGTCACATTCGGAATCCGTTCCAACAATCGTATGGCATACCGGAAGTATTGCTCGAGTCTTGGTTTTAAAATTCCGTATTGTCCAGCGATCCGTTGAATGATTAACCGTGAATCTCCGTAGATGTTGATGTCTCGTTATCCCCATTCGAATGGTTAATTCCGATCCCGTTATGAGGGCTTCGTATTCTCGCTCGTTGTTTGTACATGGTTCCGTCAAGTGGTAGGAGTATCTTAACATCCCCCGCTCCGGTGTTATAAAGATTAGCCCGATTCCCGCCTTACGGCACTATCACTTGCGATTCTTCGTCTTTGTGCGCCGAAGATGTTCCGTCGAAATATAATTCCCAACGTCGATCATCAAGATCTTCTAGGTTCATTATTTGTTCATCCGGCGCATCGTCATCGAGAGGCGATTCCGCCGCAAAGGGTGTGCCGCGAGAAAGTCCGCTAGGGCTTGTCCCTTTACGGCACGAAGAGGCACGAAAGTTATATCAAATTGCAATAATATCATCGACCATCCGGCAAGTCCGCCGAAAGCGTTGGACGGGTCATCAAGTATTGCAATGGATTAAACTTCGAGATCAGTCGACCTTATGAGAAAGCATGTAATGCCCGAGCTTTGAGCGGCGAAGATCGTGGCCAAACAATGCTTTTCAATTGCGGGATACCTTATTTCCGTCGGCGAAGAACGACGGCTTAAGTAAGTAAAGAGCATTTTCTTTACCCTCATCATCGACTCGGCCAACAGGGCTCCGAGAGAGTCGTCTAAAGCCGCGGTATAAAGTATCGGCGGTCTACTCGAGACTCGGGGCTCGCTAGGACATGAGGTGTCATTAGATATTGTTTAATGTCCTCGAAGGCCCTCTCGGCATTTCTCTTCCCAAATAAATTTTGCGTCCTTTTTAACTAGTGCCGAGAAAGGCCGACACCTACTCCGACAGTTCGAGATAAAGCGTCGAAGATATGCCGCCTTCCCTTGAAAAGATCGTAGTTGTTTTAAGGTTTTGGGAGGCGGCATTTCTAAGATGGCTTTAATCTTCTCCGGTCGATTTCAATTCCACGATGTCGGACAACGAATCCTAAGAATTTCCCGGAGGTGACGCCGAAGGCGCATTTTAAGGGATTCATCTTAAGGTTAAATTGCCTTAATCGTTCGAAAACAATTCTCAAATCATACAAGTGGTTGTCCTTTATTTTGCTTTCGATGACCACATCGTCCACGTAGCATTCGACTTGATTGTGGATGAGATCATCAAAAATTCTTGTCATTGCTCTTCGGTAGGTTGCTCCCCGCGTTCTTCGAGTCCGAATGGCATCACCGTGTAGCAATATACTCCGATCGGCGTTCGAATGCCGTAAGCTTTTCATCTTCTCGGAGCCATTTTTATTTGGTTGTATCCCGAAGATCCATCCATGAATGAGAATATTTCGTGTGTCGAAGCAATGTCGATCATTAATTCCGGGATCGGTAGAGGAAATTCATCTTTTGGACATGCTTTGTTTAAATCCCCGAAGTCCACACAAATTCCGATCCGACCATTCTTCTTCCCGACCGGTACCACGTTGGCTAACCAAGTCGGGTATTGTTCTTCACGGACAAATTTAGCGTCTATTAACTTTTTAACTTCGACTTATGACTTGTTGTTCGATTTCTAGACGCATTCTTCTCGGGACCTCGTCCGACCGGAACGTAGTAGGGTCCACTCCTAGCTTATGGATCGCGACCTCCGGAGCTAAACCCGGCATCTCATCGTAGCTCCAAGCAAAACGATCTTTAAATTCCATTAATAACTTGATTATTTCTTCCGAGTCTTCTTTATCGAGTAAGGAGCTAACAAAGGTAGGTCTAGGCTCTTCGCTAGTACCTAAGTTAACTTCTATTAACTCATCTATCGTAGATTCGATTTCTTCTTCGAATTCCGTGGAGCGTCTCCAATTTGTAAATCTTCGAGTTCTTCCGTAGTTTCCATGCAGCTTTCATTAGATTCGCAGTGACAACCAAGCAAAATTCAGCATCATCAACCGATCCTACCGTGCCGAATCCGAGACCATGTTTTGAGTTGGGTGGACGACCGGAGTTATTCCATAAATTTTCAAAACGTTGTGATTGACCTTTGTCCACCGTCGAGGTAAGAAACCACGCTGAATTAAATTTTGAACACAGGGAGAGTACCACTCAAAAGGCAATTCCATTAATTCCGATGAAGTAGCATCTTCAAATTGTACATTATTTTCGCTTTGGAGGAAGAAGCACCACGGTAGAATTTGATTGGTTTTGCACCACCGCTACGTATCTCTTCGACCTCCATACCCTCGATCTTATTAGAATGGATCGGGGTCGTGGTCATAGTATGTACGTAGTGGTTAATCTTCTCGTACATCGATTTATATTCTTCGTTTCTTTCATCTTCGAGAGGGATTTTGAATTGCGGCTTCTTTCGACTTATTGTCGTCGCTTCTTGTTCGATTTCTCTTTCTTCTTCGAACTATCTTCCCAATCGACATTGATGGTTGGTTTCCTCCGTCCAATCGTCCTAACGTCTCTACCACGACCTCGTCCCCGCCTCGACCTCGGATGCGAGTCGTGGAGAAATCTTCACCATCTCGCCGTAAGGGAGCGGTGAGTGATCGTTGGACTAGAACTTCAGTGTTCTTCGTTGTCCCAAACTTTCTTTGCTTCATTTGTTATGGTATCTCCGGAGAAGATCGTTTTCTTCGGTGGTGCATAATAAGCCGCATCCTCGTGGATTCCAATTTCATGTACGTGAGAATGGTTGTAAGTCACCTTTGATGCACTCGTTCCCCTCCATCGTAGTACTTCGATGCACCGATGTAGAGATGATGGTACCATCCCGTTTTCATGTATCCATGGTCGGCCCAAGAGAGCGTTGAACGATGTTTCGAATCAATTATGTGAAATTTCGCGGTTGTCTTTGCTAAGTCACCGGTCTTCATCGAATAGCGTTATCGAGCCGAGGGCTCTTTCTCCTTTCCGGTCGAATCCTCTTAATAACATTTTGTCCGCTTCGAGCTCGCGGGCATCAATTTCCAAGTATGCTAGCGTTCGAAGATTCATTATATCGATCGATGCTCCCGGATCCACCAATACTCGGAGAGTGTAAATCTTCCGATTGTAATCGAAATGTACAACGGTCGGTTGTGATCTCGCCGTTCCAAGCAAGTAGGTCGTCGTCTCGTGAAGGTAACACTCGTCGTTCTTTTAACGAGCAAACCTCATCTAAGGACTCTCCGGCCATTCGAGCTAAGCAAATTTCCGGATCAAGTAAGGCCTCGATCGAGCTTCTCTCATCTCCTTTCGATAAGATGAGAGCGTCGTAGATGCTCTGGCCGGTGGTAGTTTCCTAAGATGGGCTAAGCACGTTGTAGTCCACTTTGTTTTCATGTGTCTCTCGCTTCTTCTCGAATGGGTATTTCTTCCGCCGGGTTGGTTCTTCCCGAACAACCACCGCTTTCCTTTGTCTTTCGGACCCATTCTCGGAGGTAGAACTTTCCCACTTCTTAAGTTGACTTCGTAATTTCCTCCGAATCTATCGTCGAGCTTGCCGGTGTCTCTTCTGAATCGGAATGACAAGCTCTTCTAGATTAGCTTCGGAGTCCGAAGGCTCTAACTCTATCGTGACCGGAGCTCCTCGAAACTCGCAGATAGATTCGTTGCTTCGTTGAACTCTCGTAGCCTCCTTGATGGATGTCTTCTTCGTTATTTTGCTCGTCGAGATCGTGTATGATTTCGAGAATTGTCGTTGGTATCGAAATCGATATCCGGATCATCGTTAGTTACGTAATTGTTAGAAACAGTCAAAACGTAGCCAACGCCATCACCCTTATCATTATATGATCCCACCGAAGTGAGTAGATAATCATACAGAGTCAGGGGTTCGAGGGATTTCTCCCCCGAATCGAAACAACTATCCTAGGATAAGCAGCCCCTAGCCTAGCCTTAGGTGCCTCGCCTTCTCTTCTTCGTCAATTTTCTTCTTTTCTTCAATCGTCTCCTCGTTGAGGTGATTCTTCTATCGCAAGTGATAAGTACCAGCTTAACAGGTTTCAAACTCTGAATTGAAGCGCGCACCAAAGCGGTCTGGATGTCGTCTAAAATCTTTTCGAAGACCTCGTCCAAGCGGTAGTCCATCCATCGTCGGCCGTATAGGGATCTATCTGAATGATGGGATCGGCCGAGATAACATCGACTCGAACCTCCTTTCGGGGTTCCTTCATGTACTCCTTCGGGATCGTTATATTCCCTTTCCGCAGGTCGTCATTGAGCCAACTTTCAAGGTAATGCAATCTTCTATTTTGTGTCCAAGCATCTGGTGGTAAGGGCAAAAGTCGGGATCACCCTTCTTGTTGACCTCTTCGGTCTTTTAGGCTCTGGCAGCTCGGAAATCCGGAGTCTTCATCAGTGCTACGGAACATTTTTGGCATCGCTTCATTCTTGAACGGATATTCTCTCGTTCAAAAGCTCTCTTAATGTACGTTGCGGACGAGGTGGTTGTTCATATCGCGGAGATGACCGATAGCCGGGCCGGGTTGCCGGTAATTCCGTTGTGGTTGCTGCGGCCGTTCGTGGTATTTGCATCGGTTGCTTGCCTTTGTCAACCGCCGCAACGATCCCGGATTTCTTTTCAAAAGTCTTTACAGTGCTTCGTTTGTCCGTCTTGCTCGGTGAAACTTAATTGCTTCGCCTCTTCTTGCAAGCTTCCGGCCTTGCTTAACAACTTCTCGAAAGTCTTAATAAGTGAATCCCTTGAGGAGAAGTGCTATCGGGCCATGGATGCTTTTTAGCAAAATGCCGACCGCATGCTCGTTCTTGCAGCTGTGGTTCACACTTCATGCTTAAGTTCCTCCATCGGAGTATGTAATCCACCAAAGTTTCATTCGGCTTTTGTTTCTCTACCACTAAATCACCTATAGTGATGTGGTGCCGAGCTCCGGCGAATCGCTCGATGAAGAGGTTCTCTAGCTCGAGAATGTCTTAACCGAACCATTTGCAATTCTCGCATACCGCCGAAGGCGATTCCCGACGATCGCCGACGAACTCGTCGGAAGAGTAATGCATCGCTCCCGCCGCATTGCAACAACCGGCACGAAAGTGTGCTACATGCCGTCGAGGGTTCCTGGCTCCATCGAAGGTCTTAAACGCAGGTGGTACGAAGCCTTTCGGTATCGGACAACGTCGAATTCTTCTGGGTAAGGTCTACCCGTCCGAATGGATGTCCCGCTCTTTCGATTGTGCTAAGGCTTCTCGCACTCGCCGTTCCACCAAGTTCTTGATATCCTTTTCAGAATCATACTTTGTGTTGTATCCTTTTTCAACTCGATCATCCCCATCGACGGACGTAATCTCCTTTCCTCCGTCTACAATGTGAATGACTTCCGGGGTGTTTCCCTTTGTGGTTGTACTTCGACTCCGGAGAGTGGCCGCAGCTACGGCCATCTCTTCCATCCTTTTTGCCATTCGGGCAATCGTGTCGTCTTTCTCCCGAAGCCGCCTTCTCATTACTCGCCCTTCTCTTCTTCGCGGCCGCAGAGCACCTTGTGAAGCCGATGAAGCTCGTGTTTCTACCATGTTGATTTCTCGCGTATTCGTCGTCCATAAATTCCCGATGAATCAATCTCGTCTCCGAACTTTTCTTCTCTTTCTTTGCCAAGCGTCGGATATCGGTTCTCAACTTTTCCATGGCATCTTCTAACGGGGCTTTCGTGTGTCTTCATGGTTGTCGTGCGATAGCCGCCGGGTCCCTTTCTCACGAGTCCCCTTCATCGCGGTAGCACTTTCTTCGCATTCAAGTCTCCCCGGCAAGACTTTCTCTCTCGGCCGCTCGTTTCAATCTCAACCGCCCAGCAGTGGGACGCCATACCATCCTTCCGGCGCAGCAGGTCTAGGACCGCATGGTCCGTCGGCCAAATGCCGGAAGGTGGTATCCTCCCTAATCTGTAATCCCGAGATGACAACAGGCGGACTAGCCTTCATCCTTTTCTCTGGCTTTTCCGTCATGATGGCGGGTTCTACTCGGGGCCCAAGACGGGATTCGATCGGCACCCGCCCTATCCTCCGTAGAATTTCTGATACGGGGCAGTTTTCCTTCTTCGCTAGCTTTTCTACCAAAGTTTGCAGTCGAGCAAACGGCGTAGTTCTAGTTCTTTTCTTGCGGCTATCGTTATAATATGCGGGCTGTGGTAATTTGGCAGCAATTTTGCGAATATTTTCTTCATCTTCTGCGGCGGAGAGGGGATGAAACCTGCTTCCTCCCAAGAGTGGTATGTATTCAGCAAATGTGTATATTCTGCAGCTTCCGGAATTTCCTCTAGAAAGCAATTTCAGCAGCCTCCGGCTTCTTTAGCGATCCTTCTATTTCCGTTTCTTCTCCGGGTCTTCGTTAGTGACGGAATTCTCGAACCGGACCCGATCTCGAAAACGAAGGTCTTACAGAAGATCCGTACCCTCCACGCGTAACGTGTCCATCATAATCTTGGATTTCTTTCCCCTTTGATTTGGCAAAAGTCGGGCAAGGTGCGTAAACAACTAGACCAAGTGGGGGTAGAAAGAACAGATCCTCCCGTGGCGCAGATGTTCCTCTTAGTCGGGATCCTTTGCAGAGGAGGGAATTCTTGGGTCGACCTAAGGTCGAACTCAGCAGCGGCTCTTCGCCGTATACCTTGCTCATTAGTGCGAAAAGGGAGACGTCGGTGACCTCGACGTTCGTGTTTTCAAATCCTTGTCCAAATCGGATGATTCCATTGTCGGGCAACTCATCCTTATAGACAGCCGAGGTCCAGTCCATTGGTGAAGGAGAAAATCCGCTTCGGGGCTTCCATTTCGCAGGTAGATTCTGGTTGTCGTCCCAAGCTATGCTTCTTTTCTTTAGGACGAAAAGAAAGGAAATGAAAAGAGTCCGAACTCATTCATGTTCATGTATTTATAAAAAGGAATCACTTATTAAAGGGTTTGTTTATTTAGAACGGAGTGTTCAAAGGTGTAGAGAAGGTAAGGAATCCGAATCGGAGTTGGAAAGGAAAAGAGAGTCTTAAGCAAGACTTCTCGACCCGAAGGATCACTCCTAAACTAACACCTATCGGGGTCCACCCCACCTCGAAATGAGGTAAAAGGATCTCGGAACCTCTCCGTCTAGGGGTGTCTAAACAAAGGGCTCCTAAATCCGAGAGAATGTTGGTTATACTTGTTCAAGGTAGAAATGAACACAAGCATTCCAACGGAAAGAAGGGTAGTTTGATCCACAAGGGATATGGATACACTACCGATTTTTGAAAGCAGTAACTATTCGATTAAAATGGAGAGAGGAACTTGTCCTCAGCTGGAGTCGCTGTAAGTTGTCGGCACTATTTTTAGAGTTGTGTGTTTTATTTTGAAAGGGAGTCGCCTACAAAAATTGTCGGCGAATTATAATTTAATTTAAATAAATAATTTGAAAAGTAGTATTTGATTTTGAAAATAATTTTGAATTTGAAAATTTTAAGATATGAAATCAAACCGATCTCACATCCCGAATAGTTTATATAAACGAGCGCCGCACCACAAACCGTGTATCTATCCCGAAGAATAGTACACACCGCTTGATAATGGGGCTCGATTAAATAAACTGGAAAGGTTTGTGACATCCGTTTGGTCTCGCGAACCAATTTTATAAGCCGATAAATTCCCCCGTTTAATATGAAACTATTAAACAGTGTTTATATTACCCGGGTTCTTAAAGTTCCCTATAAGGGCAAGCCCCTATAGTTAATTACATCTTAAGTGACGGAATCACCTAAGAAAACTCTCGATAATAATCAATAATCTCGCTCTCAAGAATTTCAAAGTTTAAGTTTTCAAGGGGTTGAATTTTGGAATTTCAATAGGGAATGGATCAAATTTGGAACATTTTTATTTCTGGGAATTCAAAGGAAGAAAAGTAGGAGAGATCACGGATTCGAAGCTGACTTCGTAATCTCCCGATTATCCTATTGTTTGGCTTGAATTTAGGAAAGTCCTAATGTTTATTTAATGTTTTAATCTCGCCAATTTAGTTAATTAGGGCTTATATTTATATGATAGAATCATACAAATTGCCTAGAAGATATAAGGGTTTATGTCGTATCTGACGACTACCTCGGAATCCTAAGACCGGTTAGAGGCTTAATTTGCAATGCAAATGCCTAACGCAGATCGAGGATTTATGTTGCACTAAGCAAACTACCTCGAAGTCCTATGGCTTTGTTATTTAATTCTAAGAAAGTTTTGCCGATGTAGGTTTCGGCTTTGCCGACGACGATGGCCGTGCCGCCCACCATGCTCCGAGCTCCTTGTTGTTGCAGAGGTTTAGTTTTAGAAATCATAAATCGGAGGTGAGAGAAGTGTTCTGGTTTAGAGAAGTCTTAATTTCCAAGTGTTTTTTATGTTTTAATTAAAACAGATCTTAAAGTTGATTAAACGAACCGATTAAGATCCCACGGTTCCGTCATCCCGACACCGTTATTTTCATCGAATTCACTTAGTCCGTATGAATTTGCTAAACTCAACTAAATGAGTTCCGCACTTTCATTTAGACCGCGGGAAATCCCGTTAGCAACACGTGGGTTACATCATCCGAGGTATTCCCGATCATTCAATGAGACGTTTTAATTTAGTCGTAGTTGTAGTTTTGTGTTCTGTTTGTGATTAAATTTCGAGTTGTCTTATATTTTGAAATGTCATGGAGGTGAATTTTATCTTGTAGTGTCTTTTATTTTAATTTTGGGTTTCGGCTTTGGTTTCGTCCTAAAGGTGTCGGTTTTCATGCAACCGTTGTTTATCATGCAAGAAAAGTAAAGTACATAGCATGATAAGTAAATTGCAATAAAGTAAATCGCAATAAAGTAAAAGCGTACCCGGAGAGTCTTCCCGTCATTCCAAGCCGCACTTTAAAATACAATTAGAATATTTAAGCAAGTTCCTAGGTAAAGCTAAGGGAAAGGGTTTATGGTTTTCTACCAAGTTCCTAATCCTATAGCTAGTCGTTTCCTATGACGTCTAGGTTCTTCGTGTTTTTGGTTCAAGACGATTTTCTTCATCAAAGAACAATTAAGTTCAATTGTTCTTGTAGAATATCCTATCATATCGAGGAAGTGCTTAAGAAGAATCTTAAACATCTTTTCAATATTTCTAGGATTGTTTTAAGTCCAAATGAATTTAATTGTGTAAATGAATCAATCGTCCGGGTTTTCAAGTTTTGTTTACTTGTCAGCTGAACTAGTAACATTCGAATGTCCTATAAGTGAAGTAACATTTCATTTTAATGTTCTATTTAGGAGTTATGATAACTAAGGCTCCTAAGGGCAAAATGATATTTAATGATTTCGTGATTCAAATTTAAGTTCAAATTAATGATTTAAGTTTGAATAGTTGTTCAAGTTATTTTAGATTTATTTCTTCATGTCTTAAGTGATGTTATTTAATTTAACTTAATTTAATTTAATTTAATTTATTTTAATTTAATTTATTTAATTTAATTTGATTTGATTTAATTTAATTTCTTAATTTAATTTAATTTAATTTTAATTTAATTTAATTTAATTTAATTTAATTTAATTTAATTTAATTTAATTTAATTTAATTTAATTTTATTTATTTATTTAATTTAATGTATTTAATTCATTTAATTTAATTTAATTTGTTTATTTAATTTAACTTAATTTTAATTTAATTTAATGCAACTTTTAATCTTAATTTAATTTAATTTAATCGAGATTTTTTTGAAAGAGTTTAATGATTTAATTTAATTTAATGATTAAGTCTTTTAATATTTTAAATTTGAGTTATCACTTTAATTAAGAGTTGAGTATTAATGAGATGATTAATTTAGGGATTTTTAAATTAAAGAATAAATCTCTTCCTAATAATATCCCTATTTTAATAATTCCAAATTTATTATTCTTCCAAATTCAATTAATTATTTAATTAAAGTTTAATTATTTTAAATTGCTTAATGGATTTCTATCCTTTAATTATTTAAATTTCAATCATCCAAATCAGATTAGGATCAAAATATTTTACTTGTTAATTTTTATGAGACCTAAAGTTTTAATTAAGAGTTAAAATTTTAATTACCATTTTGCCCTTTAAGCCTAATAATTTCATAACTCACTAAGTTGAACTCAAATGAACTTGAAATTTTTATATGACTTCACTCATATGTCAATAAAGACATGAGAGGAGAAAATGTGATTTTTCTGCATTTAATTTATTTATATAATTATTTTTAGTAGAAAATAGAGATTTTCAAGGAAAATTCAATGACATGATCAAGGGAAAGTTTCTATCCTTAAGAAAATTAGGGGACATTCCTAATGACCAGAGGATCACTTGGACCAAATTTTGTAATTTTTTGAATTATATTTTATTTATTAGAATTATTTTAAGTTCTGGAGTATTAATTAATTTAAAAATAAAATAAATGTTGAAAAATAAATTTTATAATTTTTAAAATTCTCTCTGATGTCAAGGATTCCAGAGAACCAAACTTTGCAATTTTCTGATTTTTCTTTGATTTATTATAATTATTTTGGTGAAAATGCTAGAAAATACATTTTTTTTAATTTTAAAATTACCCTAGAGCTTTAAAAATTAATATCTCACTAAATAGACCTAGGAAAAATATGGGACTTGTTCCTAAGTGATTAAAATTCAAAATATGACATTTTGGTGAATTTTATTATTTTTGTGATTTTTATTATTTTTTAATTATTAAAAATATTAAAATAATATTAAAAATCAACTTTTTTAGAAAATTGAAATTTTAATTTTCCTGAACTCCCCTGATATCAGAGAGACTCCAAAACCAATTTGGTGAATTTTTGAAAGATATTTTGAAAGTTATGAATTTTTAAAGTTTAAAATGGCTAAGCTGGCTTAATCAACCCAATTAGTGGGGCTAACCAAGTCCAATTGACCTCAAATTTTTATGGTGGGTTCCTCTGATCCTAAAGGTCAGTGGAGAATTGATTTCAAGTCAATTTGATCTATGGTTAACTCTAATTAATTAGAAGCCTATTTTAGGTATTTAAGCCAATTAGGGTTAATCTAAGTGAATTAACTCAAATCCTATTTTTCCTAGTGGTCCTCTCGGTCATATGGAACATCACCAAATTTTCCTAGAATTTATTTCACAACATGCTAATTTTTGAAATTAAAATACTTAAAACAAGCAACATGCATTTGAAAAATCAATAACTTTTCACAGAGATGGCCTCTCAACCTTGGAAAATTCAGGGAATGTTCCCAAGTTCGGAGGCTTCAAAAGCCCTATGGTCTCATGCCATGGTGAATTGTATACATGCATGAAGAATTAAAACAATGCAGGGAGTAAATAATTAATTAAAAATAAAATACTTGATGAAATTAAATGATTTCTCTTCCACATTATTCTCCTCTCGTTCACCGAGCAAGAGGGTATTTTTATTTTATTTTTATGATTTTCCTACACAAAGATATGAATTTTCAAAGTTCTGGGAATTAAATAAATAGAAAATACCCTATTTTTCTATTTATCCACGCGGCGCCGCGTCAACCTCGGCAGCCTCGAAATGCCGCGCGGCGCGCTCCCATTCGACGCCGCCATCCGAGTCGCGCAGCCCGGCCCCGCGGTTCTCGTACCGTCTCCTAGTCCGACGCCATCCGAGCCGTCCGTCCGCGCGTGTATTAAATGGACGCGCATCCGTTCATCGTCCCCAAGTGTCCTCACCCGAGAGCCGTCCACACTAAATCCTTAAGATCTCACTCGATACTCAACAGATTTTTATGTTCTTATGCTCTATGGATTCGTCTTGGAGAGACGAACACATCTATACTAAGTATCATGCATCGAAATTAAGGCATTTGAAATGGAGAATCTCCGAAGCTCGGGATGAAGAATTAATTCATACCTTAGCTCGAGAGGTGAAGCCTCGATCGAGATGCTTCGGCACGTTCGTTGGAGCCGCAGGAGGCTGGGGATGAAGCCCGGGGATGTGGTGAATCGCCTAGGTGTGATTTCCACCAAAGCTCGATCACAACCTTTCGGAGTCCGGAACAACCGGGTGACCCGGAGATGGGGCTTTTGCTGGTAGACACCTTCCTCGACTCCGGTGTAGGTGTAGGACCAATCAATTTGGGGATTGGTTCACCGCGGGGAAGTGTCCCGGTTTTGGGCTTGGATTTCAACTCCGAAATCGAGCTCGCAGAGAGGAAATGGCAGGGGGATCTCACCTGGGATCAAGTGCTCCGTGTATGAGGAGGGGTCCGGAACAATTTTGCGCAGTTTTGGCAAGGTTTAGTGCAACTCTCTCTCATGGCCGAGAGGGGGTGGTGTTTAAATAAGCGATGTCGGAGGGCCTCCCGTGGGGAGTTAGTGGGTCGGGATCAGCCGCTCATGGCAAGTGAAGAATGGCTGCAATGGCCACCGGGCATGGGGCAGCTCAGCAGGTGAGAATTCCAAGCTCGGATTGACTCGGACCTCTCGGCCATGGAGTTTTCCGGCGATCGGGGTGGCCGGCCGGCAGTGCAAGGGTCACCCTCGTGGTCGTGGGTCGTGGTCAGTGTTTGTGTAAGCAATCGGCAAATGCCAAGTGTAAAGAGCTTCGGATTGAAATGGAATGGGGAAGACCATTTTGGATCTAAATGGGTCAACTCACCCATTTGGGCTTGGTGCACCCTCAAGGTGGCTTTGGGTGCTGTGGGGGATCAAAGGGATCACTTGGCTTGGCATGGAGAAGTCTCCATCCAAATATATTTGGATTAAATTTAGGTTTAGGTGAATCATGATTAAGGCTAATGAGCTTTAGGATTAAGGAAAGGGGCCCTCCTTCCTACCCAATATGGTATGGTGACATGTAAAGAGGCTCTCATGGCTTCCATGTGGCTCATGCATGGCTTCATGGCTCACCTTTGGCTCTGGGGAAAGCTTCGTCAATTTCATGAAAATGGGTTTTAAGAATTTTTGGTAATTTGGTGTAAAATTTGGATGGTTTGTCATATGGCTTTGTTTAGAAAGATTTGATTGCTGATTTAAGACTTAGGAATGATTTTAATTAAGTGAGGATGAGATGAGATTGTAATGTGGGCTTTAGGATGGCTTTTAAAATGGTTTAGGAAAGTGGGCTTTTGAATTTTAAAATGGATTTTGGGATGAAATTTTGGTAAAGGCTTGGGCCAAATAAATGTTGGGTTTAGTTTAGAGATGTGTCATGAGTGGTTTGAAACAAATTTGAAGTGATTTGGGTTTGAATTGGTTTGAATTTGGGTTTAATTGGTAAGTGGGCTAAAGTGGACCAAAATGGGCTACCATGGGCCAAAGTTGGGCTAGAATTGAAGTTGATGTGAAATTAATGTTGGGAAATGTTTATGGGAGTGTTTCAAAGAGGTTTTGGCTTTGGTTGGGTTTTGATTTTGGGGTTTGGGCTCATTCTGGGCTAGGTTTGGGTTTAGGTCAAAATGGGCCTTTTGATTTTGGGTTGAATTTGAGTGGGGTTTGGGTCTAAATTTTGGGCAAATCATGCTAGTGTTTTGTTTATGGGGATGTAAAGGAAGGTTTAGAAAAGATTTGGGGTTAATTGGAGTTGAATTGGGTGAGTTTGGGTTAGGCTTGGGTCATGGGTCCAAATCGGGCTTTAAGGCCAAAAGTGAAATTGGACCCAAATTTCAATCAAATTAAGCTTGGCTTTGGTCTAGATTGGTGTTTGGGATGTTGAATTGCAGTTTAGAATCGAATTGGATCAGAATTTGGGTCAATTGGGTAGGTTAGGTTCGACATTGGGTTTACTTTGGGTTAAAATGGGTCAAATCGGGGGTTTTGATAAAAGTGGGGTAAATTAACAAAATTGGCCCATGGTGTAGTTGAACAAAATGAAATTGGGAATATTTGGGATTTTCTGGAATTTTATGGGAATTTTCTGAATTTTTGGATTTTTGGGTCAAAAGGGTATTTTGGGTATTTGGAAGGTATCGAGGGTATTCTTGGAATTTTTGGTATTTTTGGCTAGGAATGGTCAATTTGAGTAATGTGGAAATGTTTAGGAATGGTTTTGAGGAATTTTGGGTAATTTGGAAATTTTTGAGAAATTTGGGTAGTTTCAAGCATTTGGTAGGTTGAGCTGAGTGTAGGGTCCCTGGGGTCAAAAATCGAAAATTTGGAAAATTGAAGATCGGGTGGATGTAAGTGAAATGAAATCATTTTTGTTGAGCCATGAAGCCATATCAAGCCCATATGAGCCATGAAGGGACTCATTCGAGGCATTCACCATGTTGTTCCTAACCCTCTTAGCCAAGGGCTTAGTGGGTCAAGGACCATCCATGTGAATCACCTACATGAGTCGGAGGTCAAGTCGGTATAGGTGTGTTTTTGGGAGGTGTATGAAAGTGTAGTGCATAGGTGTAGTGTATGTGTAAGTCAGCCCTTCACTGCACTGCAGCCACCTAGTAGCAGTCCTAAGGCCAAAGAGTCCTATAAGAACTCATCCTTTAAACTTCCACATTCGATTTCAACCCTCTAGGTGATTAGGGGTCTATAGTCAAGTTTGTGGAGTTTGCAGGGAGTTAAGAAGTGGTTTGAATTTCTAAAAGGTGGGTCCCAATTCTAGTCCTCTAAGATAGTCAAAGGAAAAGCCTAAGGCTAGATCCTAAGTACTAAAGAGAAGAAGAGAAGACCTCATCAAAAATGAGGTCAACAAATGGACCCCCAATAGGTGTGGTGAGCCGACGGAGCACACCGCACGTATTGGTGTTGACCGAAGCGATCAACAAACCAACACAGATGTCCAAGTAACAAACTTAGGACGAAGTAGAAGGAGTTTCCGCTGGGGAGTGTCAAGTATATCTCTCGGAACTCGGAGATTCTCGAACTCTCGCTGGGGAAAGGAAAAGGAGGTGAATCCCAAATCACATGATCTGGGAGAATTTCGATTTAGATTTTATTTTGTTTCATGTTCAAATTATGATGTGTGAGTTTAAATTTCAATTTGGAGTTTCAATTTAGATTGAAGTTTGTCAAGATTAATTTGAAGGATTTGATTTGTAATGAAATTTGGAATTTTCGAAGTTTTAGATGTAACATCTTCAACCCCAAAAGAAGATCGAATCGATTGGATTGAGTCATTGCAATGAGGAAAGATCTCGAATAATGCGGTATTGGATGTAAAATCCGTAACCTCAAGAGTTCGATTTGATGTATTTCGGTGCAACAGAAAAGAATCCTAAAGCAATGCAGTCTTGGACGTAAAATCCTCGACCCAAAAGTTTGAATTTGATGTATTTCAAGTGCAGTAGGAAAAGAATCCTAAAGTAATGCAGTCTTGGATATAAAATCCTCGACCCAAAAGGTTTCGAATTTGATGTATTTCGAGTGCAGAGAGAAGAGAATCCTAAGCAAGGTGCAGTCTTCGATGTAAAATCCTCGACCCAAAAGTTTGAATTTTGATGTATTTCAGAAGGCAAGTAGGAAGAGAATCCTAAAGCAAGTGCGATACTTGGATGTAAAATCCTCGACCCAAAGGTTTGAATTTGATGTATTTCAATGCAGTAGGAAGAGAATCCTAGAAGACAGGCAGTCTCGGATGTAAAATCCTCGACCCAAAGGTTCGAATTGATGTATTTCGGTGCAGTAGGAAGAGAATCCTAAAGCATAGGTGTCTCGGATGTAAAATCCTCGACCTAAGAGTTTGAATTTGATGTATTTCGATGCAGTAGGAAGAGAATCCTAGACAAGTGCATCTGATGTAAAATCCTCGACCCAAAAGTTTGATTTTGATGTATTTCAGTGGCGATAGGAAGAGAATCCTAAAGCAAGTGCAGTCTTGGATGTAAAATCCTCGACCCAAAAGTTTGATTTGATGTATTTCAAATGCAAGTAGGAAAAGAATCCTAAAGCAAGGCAGTCTTGGATATAAAATCCTCGACCCAAAGGTTTGATTTTGATGTATTTCAAGCTAGCGTAGGAAGAGAATCCTAGCAAGCGGGCATCTTGGATGTAAAATCCTCGACCCAAAAGTTTGATTTGATGTATTTCAAAGGCAAGTAGGAAGAGAATCCTAGCAAGTGCAGGCCTTGGATGTAAAATCCTCGACCCAAAAATTTGAATTGATGTGAGGTTCGATGTGAGATCCGGAAAGATCGAATTTGAGATTCGAAATTTGACATGATTTTTTTTTTTTTTTGAAATTTGGAAAGATTGAATTTGAAGTTTTGATAGAGATTTGGAATCTGGAAAGATTGAATTTGAGTTTTGATAGAGATTCTGGAATCCGGAAAGATTGAATTTGAGTTTTGAAATTCGACTCGATGAGTTCGAACTCGGTTGAAATTTGATTTAAGATTTGATTTGAAATTTGGAAGATCACATTTGAAATTTGATTGAGAATTTGATTTAACATTCTTGTTGATTTTGTTTTTCTTTTAATGATTCAAATTTTATTTTGTTGTTTATTTAACGTTCATGTGAATTTGGTATTTGTCATTTTTTTTTTTAGATTTTTTTTTAGAAAGTTTTCTTTTATCTTTTTTTTTTCTTTTCTGTTCTTTGTTCGAAGTTCATTTAACTTTAATGGCGTTTCCCAATCAATTTGCACAAAAGAGGTGAAGGCCAAAAATGTGACATGGTCACTTTCATTCCAATCATGTAGAAGATACATCATACATCTCTGATCCGGAATATATTTCATACAATCCATGTAGACTCAAAACGGATCGTGTATGATCTTTGTTGATCCATCTAAAGAAGCATCCGTCAAAAGTCCATGTCCGAATAGTAAGATACATGGTCAATAACATCACCTTCCAAGCCATCCTTGGCAAGGATGCCGTATGGATGTACATCGGAGGTGTGATATTTTCCATGTAACTCACAAGCTCGTAAGGCCGGAGGCTCTCTAGCTCCGGTCCGGTCGGAAATGGTAAGGTATCTTTCTCGTCGTCCATCCTCCCGAATGTAACCGAGATCCTCTTTACCGGTACTCCCGGTATGCAATGCTTGGCGATATCCGCTCCGTTACCCTTCGCATCATGACGGAACCTACCGAGTAGTGGTATCTTCACTGGCCCTCGGAACTCACCTGGGCCCGCTATCCGGAGGTCAGATCCGAACATGATGTTGCACTCGCTCAGGAAAGAGACTGTGCAGAAAGGCCTGACAAAATCATGGTGATCAATGTGTGGGGGTATACAGTCACCCTGTTTGTAGATATTGATGATGCAGCTATTGGTATGCAGTCCGTCGGCAAGTACCCTCCATGTTATCAATCTCTTTACCATTCTCTCGATGACTAATGGCATCGGGTCCACTCGCCCATGACGGAGTATTCCCGGCGGGTTTCCCTTCCCGTCCTCGACAAAGTTGTAACGAAGCATCCACATTGTATCGTGATTCTTCCTTTCCCCGGCATCCATCTCCGGGTCTCGAGTATGTGTTTTCCTCAGCGGCCTCGCTCGACCCGGCCTTTTCAAATCCCGGATGCAATCCACGATTTGCCGTCGCTCATACTCCGAGAATACGTCCGTATGTAATTCGAGGCCCTCCAAGATATTGATTCTTCTCGCCTCTAATCCTTTCAAAGTATTCAAAGGTTTTCTTTTCAACATTTTGCATTCTCTCCAGCTCGTATTCCGGAATGATCCGGCATGGCGAGGCCCGGTGACGTATTGTGGGATATAAGGTTCGATCCCTTCACGTTCTCCCGCATACCTCGGCTCCTCGTGGATGATGTCCGTCGGGACATCCCCCGGGGTTGCTTCTGCAACAAGGTCATGCATCACTGGTGGTTCTATCCGGTGGCGTGGTAGCCTTCTTTCTTCTGGTTTTCTGAAGATTTCCCTGGTTCTTTCTGTCATCCTAGGAGCTGGCCTCCTTTCTTCTGGTTCCTGGTGAACCGGTGTCCTTGAAGTGTATGCACTGACATTAGCAATCGCCTCGTCGTCGCCGATCCGCAGCCTAGTTTTGTTAACATCTTGCGGATACGGCGATTCTTATTTCTTCGTTGCGTTGTCGTGAGAGTAGCTCTCCGAACTTCTTGAATCTCTGTGGGCGCGGCGCTGACAAGCCTGCCCTCTGCTGTAGCGACTACAGACTTCATTTTCTTATCTTCTTCAATATTTGTCTTTCTTCTCTTGCTGCTGGATTGGTGGCTTGGGCCACCCACTTTCATCACTGTATGTCCGGCGCGTTCTTCTCGATCAACCGGGACCCGGCCACTTTCTTCGTACCGTAGGCTCGCCGGTGCGAAATCCGAGTCAATCTCGATTATCGCTCCATCTTTCACCCTCTTTTCATCAAGTGCAAGGCTTACGCCATTCTTAAAGTTCAAGACCAACCGCCCGCTCGACATTTCCCCGCGAAAAGACAAGGAAAAGGATCGAGGGCCGTACTAAGAACAAGAACATCAAGAAAATGTTTATTAAAGACATCTTGTTTTATTATTATTTTTATATTTTCAAACTTAACAGGAATGAAGTGGGATAAGATCGTGTAAGAGATTTTGATTTGGAAAAGAAAACAAGGAAAATTTTATTATCGGGATTTTATTTATTTTAGCACATTTTTGTTATTTTTCCGGGTTCGGACCCAATCATAAGTAATCACTTCACCCGTGCTTCTAGGGATGTAAAGTTCATTCCTTCGAAACATCGTGTAGCGTAATACTTTTTCAAGTATCGTCCATTGATCGGAAGCATATGTCGTTCTCCTCGGCAATTCACTAGCCGGTAGGAACCTCCCGAGTATACCGCTTCAACCACAAACGGTCCTTCCCAAGTGGGTTCAAATTTTCCTCCTATCTCGCGGTGTGCAAGGATAGGTCTTTCGAGAACGAGAACTAAATCACCAACTTCGAAGGTTCTCGGCGGACCAGCTTTATCATGGGCTCGAACCATCTTAGCTTGGTATAATTCTAAATTCTGTTGCGCCGCAAGTCTTTTCCCTTCCGAGCTTTCTAATTCTTCGAGTCGTAATTTGGCGTTCTCTTCCGTTGTGATTTTATTTGCAACTCGCAATTCCGAGTGAAGGAGCCGAACCTCTAAAGGTAACATCGCTCGGACCCATACACCGGAGCGTAAGGTGTAGCTTGCGTAGGAGTTCGAAGGTTGTCCGTAGAGCCCATAAGGCTTCTAACAACTTCTCGTGCCAATTTCTCTTATTTTCGTCTAAAGTCTTCTTTAAAATTCGAACGAGAGTTTTATTAAAAGCCTCGCCGAGGCCGTTTGCTCTTGGGTAGTAAATTGTTGAGTATCGCCAGCCGATTCCGTGTCTCCCGACAAAATTATTGATTTGTGTGCTTCCGAATGCCGACCCATTATCCGAGATGATCCTCGCGCGGCACCCCGAAACGGTAGAACAACTTGGTTCTCGAAAAATTGTAGTACGTGATGTGCTTTCACTTCTCTTAGTGGGACCGCCTCGCCCACTTGGAAAAGTAATCCGTAGCCGCAAGAATGAAGCGATGTCCTTTTCGACGATGGTGGTTCTATTGGACCAACTATATCCGTGCCCCAACATTCAAATGGCCACGATGCAATTGTCTGGATGTAGCACATTCGGAGGTTGGTGTAAAACCACTCCGTGCACTCGGCACCGGTGACGGCTCTCGGCGATTTTCATGCGTCGGTCATCATCGAGGGCCAGTAGTACCCTAGTCTTTTAATTTTCATTTTCATCTTTGGACCCGACCGGTGAGCGCCACGGAGTCCCGAATGCACTTCTTTAACAATTTCACGGGCTTCGGACCCGCTTAGGCACCTTAGCCACATTCGATCAAAAGACCTTCCGTATAATGTGTTGTTTACTAATGCGTAAGACGCAGTTCTTTCTCGATCCGATGGGCTAACGACCCATCATCCGGTAGTTTCCCCGTTTGCAAGTAATCCATCAATGGCCGTCGCCAATCTTCCGTGTTTTCCGTCACTCGTCGCAACCGATCCTTTTTCCTTATCCGATTTGCGTATCATGTCAATGTCAAGCCGTGATAGGACCTCGGCGTCCGTGAACCGACACTTCCACTCGATTCATCTTGCAAACAGCAAATTCTTTTGCGAGACGAGCTAGCGCATCCGCTGGAGCGTTTTCTTTTCGGGAATTTTGTAGATTGTCACATTCGGAATCTGTTCCAACACTGTATGGCATACCGGAAGTATCGCTCGAGTCTCGGTTTTAAAATTCCGTATTGTCCGGCGATCCGTTGAATGATTAACCGTGAATCTCCGTAGATGTTGATGTCCGTTATCCCCATTCGAATGGTTAATTCCAGTCCCGTTATGAGGGCTTCGTATTCTCGCTTCGTTGTTTGTACATGGTTCCGTCAAGTGGTAGGAGTATCTTAACATCCCCCGCTCCGGTGTTATAAAGATTAGCCCGATTCCCGCCTACGGCACTATCACTTGCGATTCTTCGTCTTTGTGCGCTGAAGATGTTCCGTCGAAATATAATTCCCAACGTCGATCATCAAGATCTTCTAGGTTCATTATTTGTTCATCTGGCAGATCGTCATTGAGAGGCGATTCTGCCGGCAAAGGGTGTGCTGCGAGAAAGTCTGCTAGGGCTTGTCCCTTTACGGCACGAAGAGGCACGAAAGTTATATCAAATTGCAATAATATCATCGACCATCCGGCAAGTCCGCCGGAAAGCGTTGGACGGGTCATCAAGTATTGCAATGGATTAAACTTCGAGATCGAGTCGACCTTATGAGAAAGCATGTAATGCCCGAGCTTTTGAGCGGCGAAGATCGAGGCCAAACAATGCTTTTCAATTGCGGGATACCTTATTTCCGTCGGCGAAGAACGACGGCTTAAGTAGTAAAGAGCATTTTCTTTACCCTCATCATTGACTCCGGCTAACAGTGGCTCCGAGAGAGTCGTCTAAAGCCGCGGTATAAAGTATCGCCGGTCTACTCGAGATCGGGGTCGCTAGGACAGGAGGTGTCATTAGATATTGTTTAATGTCCTCGAAGGCCCTCTCGGCATTTCTCTTCCCAAATAAATTTTGCGTCCTTTTTAACTAGTGCCGAGAAAGGCCGACACCTACTCGACGGGTTCGAGATAAAGCGTCGAAGATATGCCGACTTCCTCGAAAAGATCGTAGTTGTTTTAAGGTTTTGGGAGGCGGCATTTCTAAGATGGCTTTAATCTTCTCCGGGTCGATTTCAATTCCACGATGTCGGACAACGAATCCTAAGAATTTCCCGGAGGTGACGCCGAAGGCGCATTTTAAGGGATTCATCTTAAGGTTAAATTGCCTTAATCGTTCGAAAACAATTCTCAAATCATACAAGTGGTTGTCCTTTATTTTGCTTTCGATGACCACATCGTCCACGTAGCATTCGACTTGATTGTGGATGAGATCATCAAAAATTCTTGTCATTGCTCTTCGGTAGGTCGCTCCCGCGTTCTTCGGTCCGAATGGCATCACCGTGTAGCAATATACTCCGATCGGCGTTCGAATGCCGTAAGCTTTTCATCTTCTCGGAGCCATTTTTATTTGGTTGTATCCTGAAGATCCATCCATGAATGAGAATATTTCGTGTGTTGAAGCAATGTCGATCATTAATTCTGGGATCGGTAGAGGAAATTCATCTTTTGGACATGCTTTGTTTAAATCCCTGAAGTCCACACAAATTCTGATCTGACCATTCTTCTTCCTGACTGGTACCACGTTGGCTAACCAAGTCGGGTATTGTTCTTCACGGACAAATTTAGCGTCTATTAACTTTTTAACTTCAACCTATGACTTGTTGTTCGATTTCTAGACGCATTCTTCCGGGACCTTGTCCGACCGGAACGAAGTAGGGTCCACTCCTAGCTTATGGACTCGCGACCTCCGGAGCTAAACCCGGCATCTCATCGTAGCTCCAAGCAAAACAGTCTTTAAATTCCATTAATAACTTGATTATTTCTTCGAGTCTTCTTTATCGAGTAAGGAGCTAACAAAGGTAGGTCCAGGCTCTTCGCTAGTACCTAAGTTAACTTCTATTAACTCATCTATCGTAGATTTGATTTCTTCTTCGAATTCCGGTGGAGCGTCTCCAATTTGTAAATCTTCGAGTTCTTCTCGTAGTTTCCATGCAGTTTTCATTAGATTCGCAGGTGACAACCAAGCAAAATTCGCATCATCAACCGATCCTATCGTGCCGAATCCGAGACCATGTTTTGAGTCGGTGGACGACCGGAGTTATTCCATAAATTTTCAAAACGTTGTGATCGACCTTTGTCCACTCGTCGAGGTAAGAAACCACGCTGAATTAAATTTTGAACACAGGGAGAGTACCACTCAAAAGGCAATTCCATTAATTTCGATGAAGTAGCATCTTCAAATTGTACATTATTTTCGACTTTGGAGGAAGAAGCACCACGGTAGAATTTGATTGGTTTTGCACCACCGCTACGTATCTCTTTGACCTCCATACCCTCGATCTTATTAGAATGGATCGGGGTCGTGGTCATAGTATGTACGTAGTGGTTAATCTTCTCGTACATCGATTTATATTCTTCGTTTCTTTCATCTTCGAGAGGGATTTTGAATTGCGGCTTCTTTCGACTTATTGTCGCTCGCTTCTGTTTGATTTCTCTTTCTTCTTCAGAACTATCTTCCCAATCGACATTGATGGTTGGTTTCCTCTGTCCAATCGTCCTAACGTCTCTACCACGACCTCGTCCCCGGCCTCGACCTCGGATGCGAGTTGTGGAAAAATCTTCACCATCTCGCCGTAAGGGAGCGGTGAGTGATCGTTGGACTAGAACTTCGGAGTTCTTCGTTGTCCCAAACTTTCTTTGCTTCATTTGTTATGGTATCTCCGGAGAAGATCGTTTTCTTCGATGGTGCATAATAAGCCGCATCCTCGTGGATTCCAATTTCATGTACGGAGAATGGTTGTAAGTCACCTTTGATGCACCGTTCCCTCCATCGTAGTACTTCGATGCACCGATGTAGAGATGATGGTACCATCCTCGTTTTCATGTATCCATGGTCGGCCCAAGAGAGCGTTGAACGATGTTTCGAATCAATTATGTGAAATTTCGCGGTTGTCTTTGCTAAGTCACCGGTCTTCATCGATAGCGTTATCGAGCCGAGGGCTCTTTCTCCTTTCCGGTCGAATCCTCTTAATAACATTTTGTCCGCTTCGAGCTCGCGGGCATCAATTTCCAAGTATGCTAGCGTTCGAAGATTCATTATATCGATTGATGCTCCCGGATCCACCAATACTCCGGAGAGTGTAAATCTTCCGATTATAATCGAAATGTACAACGGTCGGTCGTGATCTGCCGTTCCAAGTAGTAGGTCGTCGTCCGTGAAGGTAACACCTCGTCGTTCTTTTAACGAGCAAACCTCATCTAAGGACTCTCCGGCCATTTGAGCTAAGCAAATTTCCGGATCAAGTAAGGCCTTGATCGAGCTTCTCTCATCTCCTTTCGATAAGATGAGAGCGTCGTAGATGCTCGGCTTGGTCGGTAGTTTCCTAAGATGGGCTAAGCACGTTGTAGTCCACTTTGTTTTCATGTGTCTCTCGCTTCTTCTCGAATGGGTATTTCTTCCGCCGGGGTTGGTTCTTCCCGAACAACCACCGCTTTCCTTTGTCTTTTGGACCCATTCTCGGAGGTAGAACTTTCCCACTTCTTAAGTCGACTTCGTAATTTCCTCCGAATCTATCGTCGAGCTTGCCGGTGTCTCTTCGAATCGGAATGACAGGCTCTTCTAGATTAGCTTCAGAGTCTGAAGGCTCTAACTCTATCGTGACTGGAGCTCCTCGAAACTCGCAGATAGATTCGTTGCTTGTTGAACTCTCGTAGCCTCCTTGATGGATGTCTTCTTCGTTATTTTGCTTGTCGAGATCGTGTATGATTCGAGAATTGTCGTTGGTATCGAAATCGATATCCGGATCATCGTTAGTTACGTAATTGTTAGAAACAATCAAAACGTAGCCAACGCCATCACCCTTATCATTATATGATCCCACCGAAGTGAGTAGATAATCATACGTAGTCGTGGGTTCGAGGGATTTCTCCCCCGAATCGGAAACAACTATCCTAGGATAAGCAACCCCTAGTCTAGCCTTAGGTGCCTCGGTCTTCTCTTCTTCGTCAATTTTCTTCTTTTCTTCAATCGTCTCCCGTTGAGGTGATTCTTCTATCGCAAGTGATAAGTACCGGCTTAACAGTGTTTCAAACTCGAATCGAAGCTCGCACCGAAGCGGTCCGGATGCCGTCTAAAATCTTTTCGAAGACCTCGTCCAAGCGGTAGTCCATCCATCGTCGGTCGTATAGGGATCTATCGGAATGATGGGATCGACCGAGATAACATTGACGGAACCTCCTTTCGGGGTTCCTTCATGTACTCCTTCGGGATCGTTATATTCCCTTTCCGCGAGTTGTCATCGAGCCAACTTTCGAAGGTAATGCAATCTTCTATTTTGTGTCCAAGCATCCGGTGGTAAGGGCAAAAGTTGGGATCACCCTTCTTGTCGACCTCTTCCGGTCTTTTAGGCTCTGCAACTGGAAATCCGGAGTCTTCATCATGCTACGGAACATTTTTGGCACCGCTTCATTCTTGAACGGATATTCTCTGTTCAAAAGCTCTCTTAATGTACGTTGCGGACGAGGTGGTTGTTCATATTGCGGAGATGACTGATAGCTGGGCCGGGGTTGCTGGTAATTCTGTTGTGGTTGCTGCGGCCGTTCTGGTGGTATTTGCAGTCGGCTGCTTGCCTTTGTCAACCGCCGCAACGATCCCGGATTTCTTTTCAAAAGTCTTTACAGTGCTTCGTTTGTCCGTCTTGTCGGTGAAACTTAATTGCTTCGCCTCTTCTTGCAAGCTTCCGGCCTTGCTTAACAACTTCTCGAAAGTCTTAATAGTGAATCCCTTGAGGAGAAGTGCTATCGGGCCATGGATGCTTTTTAGCAAAATGCCGACTGCATGCTGTTCTTGCAGCTGTGGCTCACACTTCATGCTTAAGTTCCTCCATCGAAGTATGTAATCCACCAAAGTTTCATTCGGCTTTTGTTTCTCTACCACTAAATCACCTATAGTGATGTGGTGCCGAGCTCCGCGAATCGCTTGATGAAGAGGTTCTCTAGCTCGAGAATGTCTTAACCGAACCATTTGGTAATTCCGCATACCGCCGAAGGCGATTCCCGACGTGATCGCTGACGAACTGTCGGAAGAGTAATGCATCGCTCCCGCCGGCATTGCAACAACTGGCACGAAAGTGTGCTACATGCTGTCGAGGGTTCCCGGTTCCATCGAAGGTCTTAAACAGAGGTGGTACGAAGCCTTTCGGGTATTGGACAGCGTCGAATTCTTCGGGGTAAGGTCTACCCGTCCGAATGGATGTCCCGCTCTTTGATTGTGCTAAGGCTTCTCGCACCCCGTCGTTCCACCAAGTTCTTGATATCCTTTTCGAGAATCATACTTTGTGTTGTATCCTTTTTCAACTGATCATCCCCATCGACGGACGTAATCTCCTTTCCTCCGTCTACAATGTGAATGACTTCCGGGGTGTTTCCCTTTGTGGTTGTACTTGACTCCGGAGAGCGGCCGAGCTACGGCCATCTCTTCCATCCTTTTTGCCATTCGGGCGATCGTGTCGTCTTTCTCCCGAAGCCGCCTTCTCATTACTTCCGGCTCTTCTCTTTCTGCGGCTGCAGGAGCACCTTGTGAAGCTGATGAAGCTCGTGTTTCTACCATGTTGATTTCTGCGTATTCGTCGTCCATAAATTCTGATGAATCAATCTCGTCTCCGAACTTTTCTTCTCTTTCTTTTGCCAAGCGTCGGATATCGGTTCTCAACTTTTCCATGGCATCTTCTAACGGGGCTTTCTGTGTGTCTTCATGGTTGTCGTGCGATAGCTGCCGGGTCCCTTTCTCACGAGTCCCCTTCATCGCGGTAAGCACTTTCTTCGCATTCAAGTCTCCCCGGCAAGACTTTCTCTCTCGGGCCGCTCGTTTCAATCTCAACCGCCCGAAGAGTGGGACGCCATACCATCCTTCCGGCGCGAAGGTCTAGGACCGCATGGTCCGTCGGCCAAATGCCGGAAGGTGGTATCCTCCCTAATCCGTAATCCCGAGATGACAACGGGCGGACTAGCCTTCATCCTTTTCTCGGCTTTTCTCGTCATGATGGCGGGTTCTACTCGGGGCCCAAGACGGGATTTGACCGGCACCCGCCCTATCCTCCGTAGAATTTCTGATACGGGCGCTTTTCCTTCTTCGCTAGCTTTTCTACCAAAGTTTGCAGTCGAGCAAACGGCGTAGTTCTAGTTCTTTTCTTGCGGCTATCGTTATAATATGCGGGCTGTGGTAATTTGGCAGCAATTTTGCGAATATTTTCTTCATCTTCTGCGGCGGAGAGGGATGAAACCCGCTTCCTCCCAAGAGTGGTATGTATTCGAGCAATGGTGTATATTCTAGCGCTTCGGAATTTCCTCTAGGAAAGCAATTTCGGCAGCCTCGGCTTCTTTAGCGATCCTTCTATTTCGTTTCTTCTCTGGGTCTTTGTTAGTGACGGAATTCTCGAACCGGACCCGATCTCGAAAACGAAGGTCTTACAGAAGATCCGTACCCTCCACGGTAGCATGGTCCATCATAATCTTGGATTTCTTTCCCCTTTGATTTGGCAAAAGTCGGGCAGGTGCGAAACAACTAGACCGAGTGGGGGTAGAAAGAACAGATCCTCCCGTGGGCGGCAGGTGTTCCTCTTAGTCGGGATCCTTTGCAGAGGAGGGAATTCTTGGGTCGACTCAAGGTCGAACTCAAGCAGGTGGCTCTTCGGCTCGGATACCTTGCTCATTAGTGCGAAAGGGAGACGTCGGTGACCTTGACGTTCGTGTTTTCAAATCCTTGTCCAAATCGGATGATTCCATTGTCGGGCAACTCATCCTTATAGACAGCGAGGTCCAGTCCATTGGTGAAGGAGAAAATCGGCTTCGGGGCTTCCATTTCGCAGGTAGATTCGGTTGTCGGTCCCAGCTATGCTTCTTTTCTTTAGGACGAAAAGAAAGGAAATGAAAAGAGTCCGAACTCATTCATGTTCATGTATTTATAAAAAGGAATCACTTATTAAAGGGTTTGTTTATTTAGAACGGAGTGTTCAAAGGTGTAGAGAAGGTAAGGAATCGAATCGGAGTTGGAAAGGAAAAGAGAGTCTTAAGCAAGACTTCTCGACCCGAAGGATCACTCCTAAACTAACACCTATCGGGGGTCCACCCCACCTCAGAAATGAGGTAAAAGGATCTCGGAACCTCTCTGTCTAGGGGTGTCTAAACAGTGGCTCCTAAATCCGAGAGAATGTTGGTTATACTTGTTCAAGGTAGAAATGAACACAGTATTCCAACGGAAAGAAGGGTAGTTTGATCCACAAGGGATATGGATACACTACCGATTTTTGAAAGCGAACTATTTGATTAAAATGGAGAGAGGAACTTGTCCTCAGCTGGAGTCGCCGTAAGTTGTCGCACTATTTTTAGGTTGTGTGTTTTATTTTGAAAGGGAGTCGCCTACAAAAATTGTCGGCGAATTATAATTTAATTTAAATAAATAATTTGAAAAGTAAGTATTTGATTTTGAAAATAATTTTGAATTTGAAAATTTTAAGATATGAAATCAAACCGATCTCACATCCCGAATAGTTTATATAAACGAGCGCCGCACCACAAACCGTGTATCTATCCCGAAGAATAGACACTAATCGCTTGATAATGGGGCTCGATTAAATAAACTGGAAAGGTTTGTGACATCCGTTTGGTCTCGCGAACCAATTTTATAAGCCGACAAATTCCCTCGTTTAATATGAAACTATTAAACAGGGTTTATATTACCCGGGTTCTTAAAGTTCCCTATAAGGGCAAGCCCCTATAGCTTAATTACATCTTAAGTGACGGGAATCACCTAAGAAAACTCTCGATAATAATCAATAATTCCGCTCTCAAGAATTTCAAAGTTTAAGTTTTCAAGGGGTTGAATTTTGGAATTTCAATAGGGAATGGATCAAATTTGGAACATTTTTATTTTGGGAATTCAAAGGAAGAAAAGTAGGAGAGATCACGGATTCGAAGCGGACTTCGGTAATCTCCCGATTATCCTATTGTTTGGCTTGAATTTAGGAAAGTCCTAATGTTTATTTAATGTTTTAATCTTGCCAATTTAGTTAATTAGTGGCTTATATTTATATGATAGAATCATACAAATTGCCTAGAAGATATAAGGGTTTATGTCGTATCGGACGACTACCTCGGAATCCTAAGACCGGTTAGGGCTTAATTTGCAATGCAAATGCCTAACGCAGGATCGAGGATTTATGTCGCACTGGGCAAACTACCTCGAAGTCCTATGGCTTTGTTATTTAATTCTAAGAAAGTTTTGCTGATGTAGGTTTCAGTTTTGCTGACGACGATGGCCGTGCTGCCCACCATGCTCCGAGCTCCTTGTTGTTGCAGAGGTTTAGTTTTAGAAATCATAAATCAGGAGGTGAGAGAAGTGTTCTGGTTTAGAGAAGTCTTAATTTCCAAGTGTTTTTTATGTTTTAATTAAAACAGATCTTAAAGTTGATTAAACAGAACCGATTAAGATCCCACGGTTCCGTCATCCCGCACCGTTATTTTCATCGAATTCACTTAGTCCGGATGAATTTGCTAAACTCAACTAAATGAGTTCCGCACTTTCATTTAGACCGTGGGAAATCCCGTTAGCAACACGTGGGTTACATCATCCGAGGTATTCCCGATCATTCAATGAGACGTTTTAATTTAGTTGTAGTTGTAGTTTTGTGTTCTGTTTGTGATTAAATTTTGAGTTGTCTTATATTTTGAAATGTTGTGGAGGTGAATTTTATCTTGTAGTGTCTTTTATTTTAATTTTGGGTTTCGGTTTTGGTTTCTGTCCTAAAGGTGTCGGTTTTCATGCAACTCGTTGTTTATCATGCAAGAAAAGTAAAGTACAGTAGCATGTAAGTAAATTGCAATAAAGTAAATTGCAATAAAGTAAAAGCGTACTCGGAGAGTCTTCCCGTCATTCCAAGCCGCACTTTAAAATACAGTTAGAATATTTAAGCAAGTTCCTAGGTAAAGCTAAGGGAAAGGGTTTATGGTTTTCTACCAAGTTCCTAATCCTATAGCTAGTCGTTTCCTATGACGTCTGAGGTTCTTTGTGTTTTTGGTTCGAAGACGATTTTCTTCATCAAAGAACAATTAAGTTCAATTGTTCTTGTAGAATATCCTATCATATCGAGGAAGTGCTTAAGAAGAATCTTAAACATCTTTTCAATATTTCTAGGATTGTTTTAAGTCCAAATGAATTTAATCGTGTAAATGAATCAATCGTCCGAGGTTTTCAAGTTTTGTTTACTTGCTCAGATGAACTAGTAACATTTGAATGTCCTATAAGTGAAGTAACATTTCATTTTAATGTTCTATTTAGGAGTTATGATAACTAAGGCTCCTAAGGGCAAAATGATATTTAATGATTTCGTGATTCAAATTTAAGTTCAAATTAATGATTTAAGTTTGGAATAAGTGTTCAAGTTATTTTAGATTTATTTCTTCATGTCTTAAGTGATGTTATTTAATTTAACTTAATTTAATTTAATTTAATTTATTTTAATTTAATTTATTTAATTTAATTTGATTTGATTTAATTTAATTTCTTAATTTAATTTAATTTAATTTTAATTTAATTTAATTTAATTTAATTTAATTTAATTTAATTTAATTTAATTTAATTTAATTTAATTTTATTTATTTATTTAATTTAATGTATTTAATTCATTTAATTTAATTTAATTTGTTTATTTAATTTAACTTAATTTTAATTTAATTTAATGCAACTTTTAATCTTAATTTAATTTAATTTAATTGAGATTTTTTTGAAAGAGTTTAATGATTTAATTTAATTTAATGATTAAGTCTTTTAATATTTTAAATTTGAGTTATCACTTTAATTAAGAGTTGAGTATTAATGAGATGATTAATTTAGGGATTTTTAAATTAAAGAATAAATCTCTTCCTAATAATATCCCTATTTTAATAATTCCAAATTTATTATTCTTCCAAATTCAATTAATTATTTAATTAAAGTTTAATTATTTTAAATTGCTTAATGGATTTCTATCCTTTAATTATTTAAATTTCAATCATCCAAATCAGATTAGGATCAAAATATTTTACTTGTTAATTTTTATGAGACCTAAAGTTTTAATTAAGAGTTAAAATTTTAATTACCATTTTGCCCTTTAAGCCTAATAATTTCATAACTCACTAAGTTGAACTCAAATGAACTTGAAATTTTTATATGACTTCACTCATATGTCAATAAAGACATGAGAGGAGAAAATGTGATTTTTCTGCATTTAATTTATTTATATAATTATTTTTAGTAGAAAATAGAGATTTTCAAGGAAAATTCAATGACATGATCAAGGGAAAGTTTCTATCCTTAAGAAAATTAGGGGACATTCCTAATGACCAGAGGATCACTTGGACCAAATTTTGTAATTTTTTGAATTATATTTTATTTATTAGAATTATTTTAAGTTCTGGAGTATTAATTAATTTAAAAATAAAATAAATGTTGAAAAATAAATTTTATAATTTTTAAAATTCTCTCTGATGTCAAGGATTCCAGAGAACCAAACTTTGCAATTTTCTGATTTTTCTTTGATTTATTATAATTATTTTGGTGAAAATGCTAGAAAATACATTTTTTTTAATTTTAAAATTACCCTAGAGCTTTAAAAATTAATATCTCACTAAATAGACCTAGGAAAAATATGGGACTTGTTCCTAAGTGATTAAAATTCAAAATATGACATTTTGGTGAATTTTATTATTTTTGTGATTTTTATTATTTTTTAATTATTAAAAATATTAAAATAATATTAAAAATCAACTTTTTTAGAAAATTGAAATTTTAATTTTCCTGAACTCCCCGATATCAGAGAGACTCCAAAACCAATTTGGTGAATTTTTGAAAGATATTTTGAAAGTTATGAATTTTTAAAGTTTAAAATGGCTAAGTGGCTTAATCAACCCAATTAGTGGGGCTAACCAAGTCCAATTGACCTCAAATTTTTATGGTGGGTTCCTCTGATCCTAAAGGTCAGTGGAGAATTGATTTCAAGTCAATTTGATCTATGGTTAACTCTAATTAATTAGAAGCCTATTTTAGGTATTTAAGCCAATTAGGGTTAATCTAAGTGAATTAACTCAAATCCTATTTTTCCTAGGGTCCTCTGGTCATATGGAACATCACCAAATTTTCCTAGAATTTATTTCACAACATGCTAATTTTTGAAATTAAAATACTTAAAACAAGCAACATGCATTTGAAAAATCAATAACTTTTCACAGAGATGGCCTCTAACCTTGGAAAATTCAGGGAATGTTCCCAAGTTCAGAGGCTTCAAAAGCCCTATGGTCTCATGCCATGGTGAATTGTATACATGCATGAAGAATTAAAACAATGCAGGGAGTAAATAATTAATTAAAAATAAAATACTTGATGAAATTAAATGATTTCTCTTCCACATTATTCTCCTCTCGTTCACCGAGCAAGAGGGTATTTTTATTTTATTTTTATGATTTTCCTACACAAAGATATGAATTTTCAAAGTTCTGGGAATTAAATAAATAGAAAATACCCTATTTTTCTATTTATCCACGCGGCGCCGCGTCAACCCTCGGCAGCTCCGAAATGCCGCGTGGCGCGCTCCCATTCGACGCCGCCATCTGAGTCAGCAGCCCGGGCCCCGCGGTTCTCGTACCGTCTCCTGGTCCGACGCCATCTGAGCCGTCCGTCCGTGCGTGTATTAAATGGACGGCATCCGTTCATCGTCCCCAAGTGTCCTCACCCGAGAGCCGTCCACACTAAATCCTTAAGATCTCACTCGATACTCAACAGATTTTTATGTTCTTATGCTCTATGGATTCGTCTCTGGAGAGACGAACACATCTATACTGGTTATCATGCATCGAAATTAAGGCATTTGAAATGGAGAATCTCCGAAGCTCGGGATGAAGAATTAATTCATACCTTAGCTCGAGAGGTGAAGCCTCGATCGAGATGCTTGGCACGTTCGTTGGAGCTGCAGGAGGCTAGGGATGAAGCCTGGGGATGTGGTGAATTGCCTAGGTGTGATTTCCACCAAAGCTGATCACAACCTTTGGAGTCTGGAACAACTGGGTGACCTGGAGATGGGGCTTTTGCTGGTAGACACCTTCCCTCGACTCGGTGCGAGTGTAGGACCAATCAATTTGGGGATTGGTTCACCGTGGGGAAGTGTCTCGGTTTTGGGCTTGGATTTCAACTCGAAATCGAGCTCGCAGAGAGGAAATGGCAGGGGGATCTCACCGGGGATCAAGTGCTCGTGTATGAGGAGGGGTCCGGAACAATTTTGGCGAGTTTTGGCAAGGTTTGTGCAACTCTCTTCTCATGGCCGAGAGGGGGTGGTGTTTAAATAGCGATGTCGGAGGGCCTCCCGTGGGGAGTTAGGGGCTGGGATCAGCCGCTCATGGCAAGTGAAGAACAGCTGCAATGGCCACCGGGCATGGGGCAGCTCGGCAGGTGAGAATTCCAAGCTTGGATTGACTCGGACCTCTCGGCCATGGAGTTTTCCGGCGATCGGTGGCCGGCCGGCAGTGAGGGTCACCCTCGTGGTCGGTGGGTCGTGGCTGGTTGTTTGTGCAAGCAATCGGCAAATGCCAAGTGTAAAGAGCTTGGATTGAAATGGAATGGGGGAAGACCATTTTGGATCTAAATGGGTCAACTCACCCATTTGGGCTTGGTGCACCCCTCAAGGTGGCTTTGGGTGCTGTGGGGGATCAAAGGGATCACTGGTTTGGCATGGAGAAGTCTCCATCCAAATATATTTGGATTAAATTTAGGTTTAGGTGAATCATGATTAAGGCTAATGAGCTTTAGGGATTAAGGAAAGGGGCCCTCCTTCCTACCCAATATGGTATGGTGACATGTAAAGAGGCTCTCATGGCTTCCATGTGGCTCATGCATGGCTTCATGGCTCACCTTTGTCTTGTGGAAAGCTTGGTCAATTTCATGAAAATGGGTTTTAAGAATTTTTGGTAATTTGGTGTAAAATTTGGATGGTTTGTCATATGGCTTTGTTTAGAAAGATTTGATTGCTGATTTAAGACTTAGGAATGATTTTAATTAAGTGAGGATGAGATGAGATTGTAATGTGGGCTTTAGGATGGGCTTTTAAAATGGTTTAGGAAAGTGGGCTTTTGAATTTTAAAATGGATTTTGGGATGAAATTTTGGTAAAGGCTTGGGCCAAATAAATGTTGGGTTTAGTTTAGAGATGTGTCATGAGTGGTTTGAAACAAATTTGAAGTGATTTGGGTTTGAATTGGTTTGAATTTGGGTTTAATTGGTAAGTGGGCTAAAGTGGACCAAAATGGGCTACCATGGGCCAAAGTTGGGCTAGAATTGAAGTTGATGTGAAATTAATGTTGGGAAATGTTTATGGGAGTGTTTCAAAGAGGTTTTGGCTTTGGTTGGGTTTTGATTTTGGGGTTTGGGCTCATTCTGGGCTAGGTTTGGGTTTAGGTCAAAATGGGCCTTTTTGATTTTGGGGTTGAATTTGAGTGGGGTTTGGGTCTAAATTTTGGGCAAATCATGCTAGTGTTTTGTTTATGGGGATGTAAAGGAAGGTTTAGAAAAGATTTGGGGTTAATTGGAGTTGAATTGGGTGAGTTTGGGTTAGGTTTGGGTCATGGGTCCAAATTGGGCTTTAAGGCCAAAAGTGAAATTGGACCCAAATTTCAATCAAATTAAGCTTGGCTTTGGTCTAGATTGGTGTTTGGGATGTTGAATTGCAGTTTAGAATCGAATTGGATCAGAATTTGGGTCAATTGGGTAGGTTAGGTTTGACATTGGGTTTACTTTGGGTTAAAATGGGTCAAATTGGGGTTTTGATAAAAGTGGGGTAAATTAACAAAATTGGCCCATGGTGTAGTTGAACAAAATGAAATTGGGAATATTTGGGATTTTCTGGAATTTTATGGGAATTTTCTGAATTTTTGGATTTTTGGGTCAAAAGGGGTATTTTGGGTATTTGGAAGGTATTGGGAGGGTATTCTTGGAATTTTTGGTATTTTTGGCTAGGAATGGTCAATTTGAGTAATGTGGAAATGTTTAGGAATGGTTTTGAGGAATTTTGGGTAATTTGGAAATTTTTGAGAAATTTGG
Source organism: Papilionanthe hookeriana x Papilionanthe teres (assembly GCA_022702705.1). Lineage (NCBI taxonomy): Eukaryota > Viridiplantae > Streptophyta > Magnoliopsida > Asparagales > Orchidaceae > Papilionanthe > Papilionanthe hookeriana x Papilionanthe teres. The sequence continues at coordinate 106,923,254 of CM040426.1, forward strand.
GTAGTTTCGAGGGCATTTGGTAGGGTTGAGCGGGTGTAGGGTCCCGGGGTCAAAAATCGAAAATTTGGAAAATTGAAGATTGGGTGGATGTAAGTGAAATGAAATCATTTTTGTTGAGCCATGAAGCCATATCAAGCCCATATGAGCCATGAAGGGACTCATTTGAGGCATTCACCATGTTGTTCCTAACCCTGCTAGCCAGGGCTTAGGGTCGAGGACCATCCATGTGAATCACCTACATGAGTCGGAGGTCAAGTCGGTATAGGTGTGTTTTTGGGAGGTGTATGAAAGTGTAGTGCATAGGTGTAGTGTATGTGTAAGTCGGCCCTTCACTGCACCAGGCCACCTGCAGGCGGTCTAAGGCCAAAGAGTCCTATAGGAACTCATCCTTTAAACTTCCACATTTGATTTCAACCCTCTAGGTGATTAGGGGTCTATAGTCGAGTTTGTGGAGTTTGCGGGGAGTTAAGAAGTGGTTTGAATTTCTAAAAGGTGGGTCCCAATTCTAGTCCTCTAAGATAGTCAAAGGAAAAGCCTAAGGCTAGATCCTAAGTACTAAAGAGAAGAAGAGAAGACCTCATCAAAAATGAGGTCAACACTCCCCAGCGGAAATTCTTCTACTTCGTCCTAAGTTTGTCACTTGGACATCTGTGTTAGTTTTGTTGATCTCTTCGGTCAAAGCCAATACGCGCGGTGTGCTTGGTTAGCACACCACACCAATTGGGGGTCCATTTGTTGACCTCAATTTTGGTGAGGTCTTTTCTCTTCTCTCTCCTTAAGTACTTAGGATCCAGATCTTAGGCTTTTCCTTCGACTAATCTTAGAGGACTAGAAATGGAACCCACCATTTAGAAATTCAAACTACTTCTTAACTCCCTACAAACCCCACAAGCTTGATTGTAGACCCCTAATCACTTAGAGGGTTGAAATCAAATGTGGAGGTTTAAAGGATGATTCCCTATAGGACTTTTTGGCCTTATGAATACCCTGAATGGCCTGGTCTGGTGAGGGTTGACTTGCACATACACCACACTCTCACACACATCCCAAGTCCTAAAGTCACACTCTCACCCAACTTAACTTCCTGACTCATGTAGGTGATTCACATGGATGGTCCTCAACCCCTAAGTCCCTTGCTAAGAGGGTTAGGAACAACATAGTGAATGTCTCAAATGAGTCCTCTCAAAGATCATATGGGCTTAATATGGCTTCATGGCTCAACCAAAATGATTCCATTCCACTCAAACTTGAAATTTCAATTTTTGACCCCCGGGGCCCCGGACCCGCTAAACCTACCAAATACCCTTAAAATGACCCAAAATTTGCAAAATCACCTAAATTACCCAAGATCCCTCAAGATCAATCATAAACATTTCCCCCCACTCAAATTGACCATCTTTGGCCAAAAATACCAAAATTTCCAAAAATACCCCTAAAACCCCCCAAATTTACCAAAATACCCTTTTACCCCAAAAATCCAAAAAAATTCTAAAAATTTCCAGAAAATTCTAGAAAATCCCAAATATTCCCAATTTCATTTTGTTTAACTACACCATGTGCCAATTTTTCCAATTTACCCCACTTTCACTAAAACCCCCAATTTGACCCATTTTAAACCCAAGTGAACCCAATGTCAAACCAAACCACCCCAATTGACCTTAACTTTGGTCCAATTCAATTCTAAACTTCAAATCAATATCCCCAATATCAATTTAGACAAAATCCAAGTCCAATTTGATTGACATTTGGGCCCAATTTCAGTTTGAAGCCTAAGGCCCAATTTTGGCCCATGACCCAAACCTAGCCCAAACCGTGCCCAATTCAACCCCAATTGGTCCCAAATGTTTTCTAAAGCCTTCATAACATCCCCATAAACAAAACACTAACTTGATTTGCCCAAAATTTGAACCTAAACTCCACCCAAACCTAACCCAAAACCAAAATCCCTTAAATTGACCTAAGCCCAAACCTAGTCCAAATGGGCCCAAATCCCAAAATTAGAGCCCAACCAAAATTGAAAGCTCTTTGTAACACTCCCATAAATATTTCCCAACATTAATTTTACATCAAATCCAACATTAGCCCAACCCTAACCCAAGTTAGCCCAATTTGGCCCACCTTGGACCCTTTACCAAAAAAACCCAAATTCAACCCGATTCATTTCAAAATCACTTTAAACTTATTCAAAACCACTCATGACACATGCCTAAACCAATTGCAACATTTATTTGGCACATTCCTTTACAAAATTTTCATCCTAAATTTATTTTAAATCCAAAAGCCCACTTCTTTAAACCACTTTGAAAGCCCATCCAAAACCATTTCAAAAAGCCCAAAATCAATCCAAAGCCCACATGACAAATTCTTCTCATCATACCTTTAATTGAAATCACCCCTAAGTTCTAAATCAATAATCAAGCCATTCCAAATCAAGCCACATGCCAAATTACCCCTAAATGCCAAAAATTTCTAAAACCCTTTTTCATGAAACAAGCCATCCTTTTCCAAGCCAAATGCAAGCTAAATGTGAGCCATTTACAAGCCATATGAAGCCATGAGAGTCTTGACACCTCACCATGTCATTTATGGCAAATGGAGGGGGCCCTTTCTTAAGCCTTCCTTAAGCCTTTTTAACCTTATCCATGATATGCACTAAACCATGCTTAGCCACCTCACCATAGATGGAGACTTCTCTACTCCAATTCAGCTGAGCCATATGATTCCCTTCAGCCCAAATCAGGCCTAGGTGGGTGCACCAAACCCAAATCCATGCCTTTGACCAAACCAAGCCAAAAATAATCCCTTGCCCCTTCCACTTTGATTCAACTCCTTTACACATGTCCAAAGCCAATTGTTGGCACCAAACTTAAGCACTGACCACCCTGACCCTGAGGGTGACCCATGCCTGGCCGGCCAGCCACCACAGCCGCCGGAAATCACCAGGCCGAGAGGCTTGATTTGAATCATAAATTCAATTTGAACTTGCTGAGCTATCCCATGACCAATGGCCATTGCAGCTGTTCTTCCCTTGGCCAAGGCAGTTGATCCAAGCCATTAAACCCCCCTGGGAGGCCCTCCAGCCACCTTTATTTAAACCCACTTACCTCTCGGCCAAACAAGGTGATGAACCATACCTTAAGGAAACTCTGCCAAAATTGCTCCAGGACCTTCTCTTAACCCAGAGCAGTTGATCCCCAGTGTTCCTTTGCCCTAAACCCCATTAACAGAGCTCAAATTCTGAGTTGAAAATCCACCTAAAAACAGGACACTTCACCATAGTGAGATAATCTTCAAATTGATTGACCCACACCTTCACCAGACCAAGAGGAGAAGTTCTCCAGCAAAAGCCCCCTCACCAGGCCAGCCATTACTTCCAGCCTCCAAGCTTTATGATCGGTTGTGGATACTTTCATACTTAGACAATTCCCCAGAGCCAGAGACTTCATCTGGAGCTTGTTTGGACTCAATCGAAGGTGACACAACCCTCAGATCGAAGCTTCACTTCTCTGAGCAAAGGTATGAACTCATTCTTCCTCCCGAGCTTCCAGCAATTCCCCATTTTGTTTGAGTTAATTTCATAGCTTATAAACCATATGGATGTGTTTGTCTCTTCAAGACGAATCCATAGAGCATAAGAACTCGAAAATCCATTGAGAATCGAGAGAGATATTAGGGTTTGAGTGCAGACTCACGGGTGCACACCAGTCGTAGACGATGACCAGGAGCCGTTGGATCGCGCGTGTATTGAGTGGACGGTCGAGATCAAGCCGGATAGCGGAATGTTACGTGAACCGCGAGCCCCAGGAGCGCTGAGTCAGATGGTGGCGCCGAATCACAGAGCGACGTGTGGGCTTTCGATCCGCCGTAGGATGACGCGGCGCCGAGTCGGATAAGTAGGAAATTAGGCTATTTTTGAATTATTTAAATACCAGAACTTCAAAAATTCATATATTTGCATAGAAAAATCACAAAAATAAAATAAAAATACCATCTTGCTCAGTGAACAGAGGAGAATAATGTTGAAAAGAAATTAAGTTAATTGGATAAGTATTTTATTTTTAATAATTTATTTACTGTTTTCAATGTTTTGATTCTCCATTTGCATAGACAATTTACCATGGCATGAGACCATAGGGCTTTTGAAGCCTCTGATCTTAGAAACATTCCTTGAATTTTTCAAGATCAGAGGCCATTTCTGTGAAGAGTTATTGATTTTTAAAGTTCATATCACTATTTTAGGTATTTTAATTCTAGTAATTAGCATGTTGTAAAATAAATTCTAGAAAAATTTGGTGATGTTTCTTAGGACCAGGGGACCCTATGAAAAATATATTTTGAGTTAATTCATTCATAATAACCTTAATTGGCTTAAACCCCTAAAATTGAATTTGAATTAATTAGGGTTAACCACACATCAAATTGACTTGAAAACAATTCTCCATTGCTCTTTAGGGTCTAACGAACCTTACATAAAATTTTGAAATCAATTGGACTTGATTAACATCACCAAATGGATTGATTAAGCCTCATAAGCAAAATGGAACTTTAAAAATTCATAACTCCAAAAATACTTTTCAAAAATTCACAAAAATGGTTTTGGAGCTTCTCTAATATCAGGGAAGTTCAGGAAAATTAAAATTGGAATTTTCTAAAAAAGTTGATTTTTCACAATATTTTAATATTTTAATAATTAAAAAAAATAATAAAAATCATAAAAATATTTAAAATTATAAAAACGTCAAATTTTGACTCCTAATCATTTAGGAACAAACCAAATATTTTTCCTAAGTCTCTATGATAAGATATTGAATTTTAAAGGCTTAATGTAATTTTTAATATTAAAAAAACGAATTTTCAACCTTTTTCACTAAAATAATTCTAATAAATTAAGGAAAAATCAGAAAATTATAAAAATTGTTTCTTCGGACTCCTTGAGGTCAGAGAAATTTAGGAAAAATATAAAAATCTATTTTTCAATTTTTTATTTTCTTTCAAAATTAATTATTATTCTAAAACTCAAAATAATTATAATAAATAAAATATAATTCAAAAACTCACAAAAATTGGTCCAAGTGGTCCTCTAGCCATTAGGAACATCTCATAATTTTCTTAAGAACAGAAGCTTTACCTTGGTCATGTTGTTGAATTTTCTTTGAAAGCCCCTATTTTCTACTAAAAATAATTATATAAATAAATTAAATTCAGAAAAATCAGATTTTCTCCTCAAATGCCTTAATTGACATATGAGTGAGGTGACATAAAAATTTGAAATTCATTTGAGCTCAATTTAGTGAGTTATGAAATAAATAAGCCTAAAAGGGCATAAAGGTAATTAAAAATTTTAACCCTTAATTAAATCTTTAGGTTTAATCAAAATGGAAGGTAAAATATTTGATTTTAATTTTCTCTTGGATGATTGAAACTTAGGGAAATTAAAAGGGTAGAAACCCATTAAACACTTTAAAAATATCAAAATGAAACTCTAATTAATTAAATAATTTAAATTTTGGAAAGAATATATATATTTAAATTTGGATTATTAAAATAGGGATATTATTAAGAGGATATTTATTCTTTAATTTAAAAATCCCTAAATAAGTCACTTTAACAATATTTAGTTCTTAACTAAAAATTAAAATAATAATTAAAATTAAATTTAAAATCTTGGAATTAAATTAAATTAAATTAAATTAAGTCAAGTCAAGGTTTAAATTAAATTAAATTAACACCTTAACAATTAAATTAAATTAAATTTAAAATATTGAAATTAAAATTAAAATTAAAATTAAATTAAATCAAATTTAAAATATTGAAACTAAAATTAAATTAAAATTAAAATTAAATTAAATTAAAATTAAATTAAAATTAAATTAAATTAAATAAAAATTAAATTAAATTAAATTAAAATCACTTAACAACAAACCTAAATGAAATCATTAGGAGTTAAGTCAAAACATATCAATAATTCTAACACCTCTTTCTATCTAAGTAAATTTAAAACATAAACATCAATCTGAAATACTAAGATAATTGAAAGTGTAAAGATTTAAATTAAATCTAAAATAATTTGAACACTATTCCAAACTTAAACCTCATAATTAAATCACTTTAAATCATTAACTCAAACTTTAAAATAAAAATGATTAAAATTCTCAACAACCCAACTTGCCCTTAAAGGCTTTAATTATTATAACTCTTAAATAGAGTATTAAGTGAAATGTCACTTCACACATAAGATATTCAAATGTCCTAAGTTCACTGAGCAAGAAACAAAACAAAATAAAAATCCTTGGATGATTGATTCATCAATACAATAAAATTCATTTGAACTCAAAATAATCCCAGAAGTATTAAAAAGATGTTTAAGATTCGTCTTAAACACTTCCTCGATACGATGTGGTGTTTTAGAAGAACAATTGAATTTAATTGTTCTTTGATGAAGAAATTCATCCTTAAACAAAACACAACAACCTAGATGTCATAGGAGATGACTAGCAATAGGATTAGGAATTTGGTAGACAACCAAAACCTGTCCCTTAGCTTTACCTAGGTACTTGTTGAAATATTTAAATGCCTTAACATGTGTTTTAAGTGCAGCTTGGAATGACAGGAAGACCCTCCAGGTACGCTTTTATTTTATTGCAATTTACTTTATCGCAATTTACTTACATGCATTGTACTTTACTTTTCCTTGCATGTTAAACAAGACTGTTGCATGAAAACCAAAACCATTAGGATAGTCCCTGAACTGAAACCAAAACTAAATTAAAAGTCACCACAAGATAAAATTCACCGCCACAATATTCCAAAATATAAAACAACTCAAAATTTAATCACAAACAGAACAACAAAACTACAATTGCAACTAAATTAAAACGTCTCGTTGAATGATCGGGAATACCTCGGATGATGTAACCCACGTGTTGCTAACGGGATTTCCCATGGTCTAAATGAAAGTGTGGAACTCATTCAGTTGAGTTTAGCAAATTCATCTGGACTAAGTGAATTCGATGAAAATAATCGGTGCGGGATGACGTAACCGTGGGATCTTAATCGGTTCTGTTTAAACAACTTTAAGATTTGTTTTATTTAAAATATTAAAAACACTTGGATTTTAAGATTTTCTCTAAACCAAAACACTTCTCTCATCTCCTGATTTATGACTTCTAAAACTAAACCTCTGCAACAACAAGGAGCTCGGAGCATGGTGGTCAGCACGACCATCTTCATCGATGAAACCCGAGTCTACTTCAAAGAAAACCATTCTTAGAATTAAATAACCAAGCCATAGGATTTCGAGGTAGTTTGCCTAGTGCAACATAAATCCTCAACTTCTCGTTAGGCATTTGCATGATCATGTCACGTAAATTAAGCCCTAACCAGTCTTAGGACTCCCAGGTAGTCGTTTGGTACGACATAAACCCTCACATCTTCGAGGCTATTTGTATGATCATGTCATGCAAATATAAGTCCTAATTAATTAAAAATTGGCAGGATGGAAACATTGAATAATTCTCTCAAATTGAAGCCAAACAATAGGATAGTTTGGGAAGTTGTCAAGATTCTTCTTAGATCGTCAGCTTCTCCTATTTCTCTTCCTTTGGACTCCTAAAATAAACTGTTCCAAATTTGATCCATTCCCTTTTGAAATTCCAAAATTCAATTCCTTGGAAACCTAAACTTTGAAATTCTTGAGAGCAAAAGCACTGATCATTATCGAGAGTTTTCTTAAATGATTCCCGTCATTTAAGATGTAATTAACTATAGGGGCTTGCCCTTATAGGGAACTTTAAGAACCCAAGTAATATAAACCCTGTTTAATTTCTTTATATTAAGTAGGGGAACTTGTCGGCTTATAAAATTGGTTCGCAGACCAAACAGATGTCACAAATCTTCTAGTTTATTTAATTGAGCCCCATCGTCAAGCAGTGTGTCTATTCTTCGGATAGATACACGGTTTGTGATGCGGTGCTCGTTTATATAAACTATTTGGGATGTGAGATCAGTTTGATTTCATATCTTAAAATTTTCAAATTTAAAATTATTTTCAAAATCAAATACTACATTCTAAATTACATATATATTTAAATTAAATTTAAAATCTAAAATTCACCGACAATTTCTGTTAGGCGACCCCTTTTTCTAAAAGTACAACACAACCTAAAAATATGCCGACAAGGACTAGAGTTTCATTCTTTTGATCTTAGGGCTACTGAGGTTGCCGTAAATGATGCAATTTACAGATTACTGACTAAAGATCTCTAGACATGTTGGATCAAATTTCTTCATGATTGTGTAGACTTAGGGTCCTAGTAGCTTGGGATGATGGGTTTGTGGTACCCTGACCTGTCTACCTCTACCTTATAGGATTACTCTATCCTTCTTGTTGTTGAGCCACATTGAGCCTTGTCTTTCCTTTAACTTTGTTGGTTTCATTTTGATGGCCTTATGTCGATGAGTTTCCACCCATTTGAGATATGATAATTTATCCTCTAGCCTTATGGCCTAGACGTCCTTTGACGTATTGGAGTATCTCCACCAAAATGATTTTGGTTATTTCATGGGCTCCGTATGTTGATGAGACACCATCTATTTGGGATGTGAGTGACTCACCCTCTGCCCACTGTCCTATAAAGAGCTTTGAAGTATCGGGGTGTTCCCACATGGAATGACTTTCATTTGATGACCTATTTCCCCTTGTCTATGATAATATAAACTGAAACCCTTTTCACTAAAACTATATTTCGGTTTCCCCCAAGTTGTAATTAACCAGAGGGATATGTTCCTCTAGTAAAATCTTGACCCCTGAACAAAGATGTTCTTTTTGATTCTTTAGTTACAAGTGGTTTAAGTAGAGATTGTCTTCGTGGATAATGTGTTTCTAGGTATTTTGATATGATTTTATTCAGAAAAATACTCTCTACCCATCACACGAGGATTATTCATACATAAGCCTTCCATCTCTTTTCTTTTTATTTCTTTTTCTATTTGTTGTTGCATTTCCTTTTATATTCAACTCCTCTCCTCTTCAAGTCATTTATATGATTCGTGAGGGATATGTATTCATATAAAGGAATCATACGATGAAATATAAATATAAAGCTGGAGACACTGAATGCTAAAAAGAACTGAGAAAAAACACACCATAACTGTCATTTTTTGAATTCCCTCTCAAATGAAATTTTAAATTTCTATTCCTTTATTTCTTTAATTATTCCCTCTATGTCTTCCCTCCATATATTTGTTGAAACCACCCCATTCCTCTCATTCCTTCTCTTCTCTACTCTTGGCAGAAATCTTTTGCTCCTCCCTCTCCTTATCTTTCTTCCCTACTTGGCCAAACCCTTCTTCCCTCTCCCTCTTCTTCTAGTTTTGCCACCCGTGGTTGAATGTACATGATCCCTTGACCCACTTTTAATAAGTTTGCAATTTATGTTTATAGCAACGACACCAAATACTTGATCCCGCTTTAAATATAGATATATGATTTAATGTATAATGTGGATTCTACGCAAGTATACGTATCGTATCAAGTAATACGGGGCTCTAGTGGAGTCCTCGGTTATCGATCCCACAGGGAAGTTTTTAACGGATTTGTTATCAGCCTAAATTTAAAGGAATTACTTACGAATAAAGTGAACGGAAATTCAAAGTAACTATAATAAACTAAAGTTAACTAATGCTTGAAATAAGTTGATTTAAATAATTCAGAAAAAGTATCATTCTCCTTGTTTTTAGAAAATTAAGTGAATGATGAATTTAAATAGGATTTTTTAATTGTATTGTGATAAATAGGAGCATTCCTATTCTTTACCCTTTGGTCCAGGTGCAAAGAACATTGACTAATCCTATGTTTGATTACTGAATCTGCGGCTAGGCTGGGAGGATACCGGCTGCCACTTCAGAGCTCCCACATTCCCCTCACCTGAGGGCTAACATCTACACTTCAGCTCTCAAACAATAGGACCAAATTGAATATTTTAGTCTGTCACACTAAAATGTCCAATTCTACGTCCGATAATTAATATTTCCCTATTTATTTGCACCCGCCATCCAAGGCTTTTGACTTCCCTGAATATTGGATGTAATTTTTACTATAGTTGATAATTCAACATATTTTAACTACTCAATTGGCCAGATTCAAAGTAAATTAAGTTTTAAGTAAAAATTATCACAATTTATTTATATTATATTAGGTTCTTTTATTTAATTTCATTAATCCGCATAATTTTTCATAAACAAGGAGAAAGACTAAGAAAACTACTCAGAATGCATGGGAATAAAACAAAGCATGGATTTCATTTAAAGTTAACAACAATAAACAAAGATACTTATCTTAATTTCCTCCCCAAGCAGTACTCCTTGAAGTTCCATTGACTTTTCCTTCTAGTACAGCAAACTAAATAGCACTCAATTAAACTAATGAACTCACCAAACACACTCAAACTCACTAAATTAGACACACACAAATGACACTTAAAACACTAGAAAGAGACACTATATCACTAGAATTCGGCCTCTATTTATAGAGGTAAGCAAAGGTCCAAGGGGTGCTTAAACATCTCTTAAAAAAGTGTCCAGGTTCAATGTATAGGCATTTTGAACTGTCTCGCCGTCGGTGGAAAACGACCTCGCCGTCAGCGGGGCTTCTAGAAAGTCTTCAAACCACGCGATCTCGCTGTCGGCGGGCTCGGGCTCGCTGTCGGTGAGGTAGTTATAATTCCTTCAGAAATTCTCCTCACGATCTCGCCGTCGGCGGTCTCGATCTCGCCGTCGGTGACTTAGTTCAATTTGCATGAATTTCCTCCTTTTTGATCCAAATTTGCTCCATTTCATGCTTTTTGCTTCCATCACTTATAAATCTTCATTCTTGTAATAAAATAAAGGAAATACCTTTCTTTAAAGTGCAATTTCATCAAAAATAGATATGAATTTCTTAATGTATTTTTCTGTGATCAAAATCCCCCAAACTTAATTATTACTTGTCCTCAAGTAATTTTAATACTAAATAAAAATAATGATTTCTATAATAGAATTTTTCAATTCGGATAATATGAATTAAATTTAAATAACATTATAATAAAGTTAAATATAAATATTTCGAGTAATTAAATTAACTTTATAGAGATAAGATTATTTAGTTATCGAGTCTAAGATTTCTAGCTTTCTATTTATTTCGGTGAATGACTATATTAAAAATAATAAATTACTTAAGATATTTAGATGATAGGAAATTCAAGAAAACACTATTTAGTAAAATACTAATCCACAAATATAAGTTTAGAAATATAATTAAGTTTTACCCTTTAGGTTGAATCCATTGAAGCCAATTTTTGATAAGGCATCTCCTCAAGCTTCTCCTCACTTTATATTTTTCTTTTCTTTTCTTTTCTTTATGGATTGATTTTCAATCCGTCTTTTTCTTTTTCTTTTTTAAGTGAGGATTACTGTATCTGGATAACCTGTTAATAATTTTGAACTTCAATTTCTCTTCCTAAATTTGAAACTTAAAATATTTCTTTGCTTATATATATTTCATAGCCTTTACTTTATTGAGTTTCTATCCTTTCTTTTTCACTTAAATACTTAAGAATTTTTAATTTCAAAATATAGTTTTCCTTACTTTAAATAGTTTACTATATTCTTATTTCTTTTAACCAAATATCTTATTCCATTAATTAATTGAATTACTAGAAATATTTTCTTTAACTTTTGTATAATAATTAAATAAAGTAACTCATATTTATTGAATTGAAAATTACTATAGAAAATCATTTAATAATAATTTTTGAAAATAGAAATTGAGAACAATTTTAATAATTAAATTTTGTATTTTTACCTTCCCCCAAACTTAAATTTTTCTATCTATACTACATAGTGAAAAAGGGAAAGTATCTATTAAAATTCATCATACCTTTGGGCTTTAGGTATTTCTTTTCTTTGAAATTTTTGCAGGCTTTTTCATTACTTACAGAACCTGTACTGTTAGTATTCTTCCACATATAATATTTAAAAGAAAGTGCAGGGATGAAATTTTAAAATAAGTATAAAAAATAACAAAGAGAACTTAATCTATTACTACACATACATTTAAAACTTAAACAATACATTAAAGAAAGACTAACATATATATAAAAAAAATTGCAACTAATTTAACACACAAGAAATCTAACATCAATAACATAAACAAACATATCAACATCCATAGTCTCTAGAAAGTACGGAATAATCACATCCAAAATAATAAAGTTTCCTAAAATAACAACAAATCTAAACAAACCAAACAAACTAAACAAAAGCTCTAATCTTCTGCATCAAAATCCCAAGCTATGTCATCTCCCTGATCTCCAGGCTGAGAAGGCTGAGCAGGCTGGTACTGTGAATAACGGGGGCACTCAGGAAAGACAACATCTAAATCACCACTCCTATATCGACGTTCAGCTTCATAGTATGCAATCTCGTACTCTGAATGTCGCTGGAGATATTCACTATCATAATCATGTCTTCTCTCTAAGCCTCCGATCCTTTGATCTATATGCTCAAATCTTCTCTCCATATTTTCTCCAAATAACTCAAAACCCTTTCTACTCAGGGTTAATTCATTCATCAGATCTTGAAGGGTAGGAGTGGTGTACTGAGGGGGTAGTTCATAACTAGTAGAGGGTATATCTCTACTTGAAGAAGGTACATAATCCCTTGTCCCAGATCTCCATCCTTCGTGGGATTCATATTTCTTTATATTAGCCTGAGTAAGGGGTTTCATCGGTTCAATCCATTCCTCATCATCTCTTGCCTCTACCCCGGATGATTGGCAAAATGCATAGATAAGACCAGGATGTCCTAGTCCTCCTCCACTTTCATTTCTAGCAGTGGCTAATATATTTTTATATATAACATTTCCCACATTAATACTCTTCTGGTTCTGAATACAGAAATTCAGAACTGCTCTATCTCTTGTTACCTCACTATGGTGGTAGGTAGGTAACAAAGTAGAACAAATAAAATAATGCCAGTCTTTAGATGTAGCATTTAGCATAGAAAGAGGGAAGTTTACCCGTTCCCGCTGCTTTATCTTCTAGACTCCTTTCCCATCAGTGAGAAAGTCGATCACCTCTTCCAGTGGTCCTTCCATAGTTCCAAAAGCTTCATATTCGCTGGTATAGGTTTCTCGTACTTCATAATAAGCGTTTATTCTAGCGACGTTGAAATCTACAAAAAATCCTCTAACCTTAACCTAGGTGCATCTTCACTTATGTTAAATTTGCATAAAATTCCTTTACTACTTCTACAGCTGCTCTGTTGGTAACGAAACAGAAATTTTCCCATCCTCGCTCCTGAATGATTCGATCAACTTCTCCTCCAGGATTCTTGAAAACTCGATCTTGAATGCATTTACTTGCTTGTATTTTTTGAAAATATCGCGTTTGTGCTCTTGCATTAATGAATCGGGTTTCGTCATAATCTATTCGTCGCTTTTGTCATGGAGCCATTTCTCGATCTGTGAAATTTGCAAAAATCTTAACTAAACTCCAAAATATTACTAAGAAGGCTTCCTACAACAACTAAAATCCATTTAAATCAATTTTTATGAAATTCTTCCAAGTATTTTCACTACATTTCGAAATTTTTCAAAATTCTCCAATGTAGAAGAAATCAATGGTGAAAATAAAAAATTTTTGCATAGGAGTGAAGCTCTTACCAAGGGAAGATGAAATCCAGTGTCAAAAAGTGTTGAAATCGCCTCAAATCCGAGATCTCTCAAGCCCTAGGTCGGTTTTTCGAAAATTTGAGAAAAGGGATGATGAATAGTATCGGTTGACCGGTCAAATATAGGTCTTTTCGTGTTCTCACTGTCAGCGAGATTTTTCTCGCCGTCGGCGAGCTAATTAATTTCATAAGGCAAAAGTTTCGGGAAAAATCCGCCGTCGGCGAGCTTGGTTTCGCTGTCAGCGAGATAATTCTCGCCATCGGCGAGCTCCAAAAAATTTTAAATTTTTGAAATTCGTCAATCATTTTCAACCTCGAATTGCCCTTAATCAATCTTCCGATCACTTAATTTAATAATAATACGAAGATTAGATACTTGTACTCACAAAAAGTCACACAACACAAACAATGTAACTTTATATATGAAATCCATGAGACTTACAAATTCACACTAATAACTTAACACATACTTAACTTAAATGTTCAAATCCATAATACTCAGCATCGCAATCCACACCACAACACTCTAAATGCTGAGACATAACAATTTACATAAAGTCTCATCAAATCTGAGATGATCAAATCAAAGTTCGACTCATAATAAAACATAACTCCAAATCAAACACACATATATATACAAATATAACAAAAATATAGAAATCTTTTCTACTCTTCGAGTGTACCGAACCGACATCTTCTTCGATATTTTCGATGTGACGCCGGTGCACAAATAAATTGTAGAAAGGCTCGAAAGGGAATTCGCAGTAGATTCTTCATTAATCCATCCTTTCCGTCTTAGTAGATGAATAAAACTCGGCCTCCGGATGTCCAAGATGATCAAAGTGCTCCTTCATTCTCCAATCAATATGATCAAACATATCGGAGATATTGTCAATGAAATTCATCACATTTTGCAATTCTTTCTCCAATCCTTTAATCTTCTTCGAATGAAATTAGTCTTATCGATAAAGGGCCTTGCTAAAGGATTGTTCTCGTGATGCTCGTCGAAATATTAGTAATCTCATCATTGTTATCCAAAGTGGGAAACATATCAGTAGGATCCAGGGGTTTCCATGGTAAAAGTACTTTTTCCCAAGCCTCATAAGAAATTTGGTACTGACTGCATAAAGCAAATATAGTAGATGGGTGTCCAAGTCCATGCACTGACCCATGCACAATTAATCCCAATGCAGACTTTACTATTATTGATCCAACATCGATAGGTAATCCAATTTGAATACGATAGTTTAAAATAAACGCATTCCTTTGAAACTTTATTTACTCTCATTGTAGGTAATAATTTTGATGATATAAAGAAATGCCGTTGCTTTGAGACAGAGGTTAAGAAGTGATGCAGAAAACTGACATACCTGTCTTCTCGTAACTCCCAATCATCTGGTTCGTCAGTCAGGTATCTATAGATTTCGTTCATATTGTATCTTGAAGGCACAAAGTTGGAATAATGACAAACAGAGGTATTTTCTATAGAAAACAATTCATTTACCCTTGCAGGAGTAAATGTTACCCATCTTCCTCTGACGTACACATTTCCATTATTGATCGCATGTAAATTAGAGTAAAACTCTTTAACTATTGGTATAACTACAGCGGATGTTGTATAACAAAATACCTCCCAATGCCGCTGTGCGATCATTTCTTCGATTTTTGTAGTAGAATTCTCTACTCCTCTGTTGACGAATCCTCTTTCTTTAATAAGTCTTTTCTTCCTCAAGCCTTTGTTAAAGATTCGCTGTGCCTCCGAACTGACGAATTTTCTCCGGTTGAAAACTTCAGTTTTTGTGGTTTCTAAGAATTTGGAGGCCATTTTGGATGGAAAGGATTGGTCTCTAGTCATTCCTAAGGAAGAAAATGGTGTAAAATCGGATTTGGAATAATTTCTTACGAAGGAATGGCTTAGATCCGTCCAAAATCGCACGAAAAATCTTTAAGAAACCAAATTTTCAACTGCCTCGCCGTCGGCGGGAAGTTCCTCGCCGTCGACGGGAAGTTCCTCGCCGTCGGCGACTTAGTTATAAAATTGAATGAAGTAATGGTCCATGATCTCGCTGTCAGCGGGCTCGAGCTCACTGTCGGTGAGATTCGTAAAAATCGCCCATTTTCACTCTGGTCCGAATATTTTCTGATCTCATCAAATAGGTTCAATTTTGTGATGATTCTAATAAAAATTTGAGTAGTAAGATTTGTTTTAATAATATAGACTCACTAATATGTAGATATTTTTAAAAATAAAAGACTACTATGGGTTGCCTCCCATAAAGCGCTTGGTTTAACGTCATCGACCGTACCTAATTTAGTTAGTGTTCAGGTTGACTAAGCATTAAAACCTCTTTAAAATTTGGTCTTCTATTTTCGAAATATGGTTTTAATCTATGTACATTTACTTTAAGTCTATGTCCTGTTTTTGGATCTTCAATTTCTATAGTTCGATATGAAAATATTTGAGTTATGGTGAAAGGTCCTAACCATCGAGATTTCAATTTCCTAGAAATAATTTCAATCTAGTATTATAAAGCAAAACTTCTTGTCCTGGTTCAAAATTTCTCTGATTAATCTTCCGATCATGCCATAATTTTATTCTTTCTTTATAAATCGTATCATTATCATATGATTCGTTTCTTAGTTCTTCCAATTCATTTAATCGCAACAATCTCTTCTCACCAGCTTCTTTCATAATATAATTAAATTCTTTAATCGCCCAATATGCTTTATGTTCTAATTCAACCGGTAAGTGGCAAGTTTTTCCATATATAAGCCTATAAGGAGTCATTCCAATCGAGTTTTATAAGCGATCCTGTATGCCCATAATGCGGTGTCTAGTCTTATAGACCGCTCGATCTATTAGGATTTACGTACTTTTCTAATATACGCTTAATCTCTCGATTAGAAACTTCAGCTAATCCACTAGTTTGTGGATGATAAGCGATTGATATCTTATGCATAATATTATATTTTTCTACTAGTTTGTGAATATATTTGTTTCTAAAATGAGTTCCTCCGTCAGTGATAATCACTCTCGGCATTCCAAATCTAGTAAAAATATTTTTCATTAAAAATTTTGAAACACTTTTAGCATCACACCTAGGTAAAGCTTGTGCTTCAATCCATTTGGAAACATAATCAATAGCTACTAATATATATGAGTTTCCAAATGACGGAATAAAAGGTCCCTTGAAATCTAATCCCCAAACATAAAAATTTCAACTTCTAATATAAAATTCAGAGGCATTTCATTTTTTCTTGATATGTTTCCTACTCTTTGGCATTTATCGCGAGGTTTTTATATATCTATATACATCTCTAAATAGAGTAGGCCAGTAGAATCCAAATTGTAGAATTTTATATGCAGTTTTATCTGTCCCAAAATGTCCTCCAAAATCGAG
Source organism: Papilionanthe hookeriana x Papilionanthe teres (assembly GCA_022702705.1). Classification (NCBI taxonomy): domain Eukaryota; kingdom Viridiplantae; phylum Streptophyta; class Magnoliopsida; order Asparagales; family Orchidaceae; genus Papilionanthe; species Papilionanthe hookeriana x Papilionanthe teres. Next base: position 106,940,362 of record CM040426.1, read on the forward strand.
TCATGACATTTTTGAATAATTGGTTCAGCTTTCTTCATAAGGCACGCATCTTCTAATAATTAGATCCTTACATTGCTTATATAAGTATGGTTCATCCCAAAAGTATGATTTAGTATCGTGAATGAATTTTTTCTCGTTGTTGCAAAGTTAACATAGGTGGTAAAATGTCACTTATAATATAATTTACTATATCAGCATACCAAGGTATTTTCAACTCATTAATATTATAAAGTTGTTCATCAGGAAAACTGTATAAAATTTCATTATCAGTATTAGATAATTCATGATTTTCTAATCTTGATAAATGATCTGCAATTTGATTATCATCTCCTTTTTTGTTAATTATCTCAAAATCAAATTCTTGCATTAATAATATCCATCTAATTAATCTTGGTTTAGAATCTTTCTTTTGCATTAAATATTTTATAGCAGAATGATCAGTATGCACAATACATTTAGTTCCTATTAGATAATGCTGAAATTTATTAAAAGCATATACAATCGCTAATAATTCTCTTTCAGGTAATCGTATAATTTATTTCAAGCATCATTTAGAGTTTTACTAAGCATAATATATAACTTTGAAAATCTTATCATATCTTCGCCCAAGAATCGCTCCTATAGCATAATCACTAGCATCACACATAAGCTCAAATGGTTTCTCCCAATTAGGTGAAACTATTATAGGTGCTCGTAATTAATTTATTTTTTAATAATTCGAAAGCATTCGAGCATTCGAGTTGTAAATTCAAATTTCTTGTCCTTTTCAAGAAGTTGGCATAGAGGTTTAGTAATTTTTGAAAAATCTTTAATATAACGCCTCGTAAAATCCAAAGCATGTCCAAGAAAACTTCTTACCCCTTTTACCGTAGTTGGAGGTGGTAATTTAGCTATTACTTGAATTTTTGCAGGGTCTACTTCCATGCGTTTTTCCGAAATTTTATGCCCTAATACAATGCCGCCTGTAACCATAAATTGACATTTCTCCCAATTAAGAACAAAATTTGTTTTCTCACATATTTCAAATAATTTTTCAAGATGATTTAAGCATGTGTCAAATGTTGTTCCGAATACAGAGAAATCATCCATAAATACTTCTATTCCATTATCAATTAATTTACTAAATATAGACATCATACATCTTTGGAATGTTGCAGGTGCATTACATAATCCAAAAGGCATTCTTCGAAAAGCGAAAGTTCCATAAGGACTAGTAAATGTAGTTTTATCTTGATCCTCAGGAGCAATTTATATTTTATGATAACCAGTATATCCATCTAAGAAACAAAAATACTTATGTCCGGCTAATCTATCTAACATCTGGTCTAGAAATGGTAAAGGGAAGTGATCTTTTCTAGTGGTCGTGTTTAATTTTCTATAATCAATACATATTCGCCATCCAAGTAACTTGTCTTATAGGGATAAGATCATTATTTTCATTAGCTTTGACGATCACCCCTCCTTTTTTAGGTACACAAGTGAATTGGGCTTACCTAAGCACTCGTCGAAATAGGATATATAATACCATTATCTAACCATTTTAAAATTTCTTTCTTGACTACTTCTTTCATTATCGGATTTAATCTCCTTTGTGGATCCGATTTAGGTTTATGTTTATTATCTAAAATAATTCCCGTGCATACGTATTGAAGGACTAATTCCTTTAATATCTCGCTAAAGTCCAACAAAAAATTTTCTTATATTTTTTTAATGCGTCTACAAGTTTTTGTTCTCGAGATTCATTTAATTCGGATGAAATAATAACTCGGTAGAGTTGAAAAATTACCTAAGTAAGCATACTTTAAATGATTAGGTAACATTTTTAACTCAAGTTCGGGAGGTTTAATAATCGATGGAACTATATTTTTTTCAGTATTTTCTGTGTTATCCAAAAATTCAAATTTCTCTTGAATATAATCTAATTCTTCATTTATCTCAGATTTTTCAATTAATTCAATATTTTTTTCCTAATTTTTCTACATAATATTCTTTAAAATGTTCTTTTTGTAAATGATCAAGTACTTCCATTCGAAAACACTCATCATCTTTTTCTAGACTGTGGATATTTCATTGATTTAAGCAATATTAAAAGTTACTTTTGGTCATTTACTCTCATAGTTAATTCTCCTTTCCGAACATCAATCATAGCTTTTCCAGTGGCTAAAAATGGTCTTCCTAAAATGATAGGAATTTCTTTATCTTCTTCCATATCCGAACAATAAAATCTACAAGGAAGATAAATTTATCCACTTTTACTAATACATCTTCAATTACTCCCTTAGGATATGTAACGTAACGATCAACTAATCGAAGAGTTACCGAAGTAGGTGAAATTTCTCCCAATCCTAATCTCTTAAACATTGATAGAGGCATTAGATCGATGCTTGCTCCTAAGTCACACAAAGCTTTTCCATAGAATTTTTCTCCAATAACGCAGGTATAGTTGAAACTACCGAGATCTTTTAATTTTTCGTGAAGTTTTTTCTGAATAATAGCACTACACTCTTCACTAAGTGAAACCATTTCATTATCGGTAAATTTTCTTTTTTTATTTAGAATATCTTTCATAAATTTTACATAGTTTGACATCTGTTCTAAAGATTCTACAAAAGGAATATTTATCGTTAATTTCTTCAAAATTTCAAGGAATTTAGCAAATTGTTTGTCTTTTTTATGTTGAATTAGTCGTTGAGGAAATGGTGGTGGAGGTTTTTCAACGTAAATTTTCATAGGTATTAAAGGATTTTCTAAATTTGGATCTTGTTGATTCTTTTTCTTTTCAATTTCCACTTCCTATTTTTGACTTTCAAGTTCTTTCTGAATTTGAGGTTTTAATTCTTTTCCACTTCGTAATTGTATCGCTTTAATTTGTTCATTTCCCTTGTCTTTAGGATTTATTTCCACGTTACTAGGAAATGTTCCAGTATTCTATTATTAAGTGCGATAGCGATATGTCCAAGTTGAGTTTCAATATTTTTGATAGCTGTTCCTTAATTTTGTAATTGGTTTCCTTGTATTTGTAATTGATTTCCTTGATTTTGTAAATGTTGACCCATATTTAATATTAATTCTTCTATAGATAATTTCTTATCTTTAAATTGAAGGTTATTATTATTAAATCCAGGTGGATAATTAGGTTTATAATTAGGATTTCCTTGATTAGATGGATTTCTTAATTGTTGTGTCATATTATTCATCCGTATTATTATTCCAATTAAAATTAGGATGATTTTTCCATCCAGGATTATAATAATTTGCATAAGGATTATTGGGTCTGTTGTTAATTGCATTAATTGTTTCATATTGAGATCGGGATTCTATAAGTTGTCCAGATGAATTTTCTTATGATATAGCTGGAGAGTAATTCATTCCAAAATGATCTAATTTTTTAGATACAGCAAGAATTTGTGAAGCTAACATAGATATTGCTTCATTTTCATGAATACTAGCTATTTTTTTCTGGATTCATTCTATCATGCGAGCCATCGAAAATTATTAGTTGTCATTTCTTCGATTAGTGCATAGGCTTCATCAAATGGTTTTGACATTAATGATCCTCCAAAGAAGAGATCGATGATTGATCTTAAAGATCCTACTAATCCATTATAGAAAGTTTGGATAATTAACCAATCCGGTAACGCATGATGTGGGCATTTCCTAAGAAGTTCTTTAAATCTCTCCCAAGATTCATATATTGACTCTCCATCAAACCGACTAAAAGAAGTTATATCGTTTCTAAGCTTAGCAGCTTTAGATGGCGGAAAATATTTGGATAGAAATTTTTGTGATAATTCTCTCCAAGTTTTAATAGCATCCGAGTGCTAACAAATTTAACCACATTTTAGCCTTATCCCTTAAAGAAAAAGGAAAAAGTCTAAGTCTAATAAAGCATCGTTAGATACTCCTTCATATTTGAAAGTAGCACATAGTTCTAAAAAACTAGCAAGATGTAAATTAGGATCTTCAGTAGGTGAACTACTAAATTGATTATTTTGTACCATTTGGATAATTGCAGGTTTAAGTTCGAATGAATTAGCAGCTACATCGTGGTTTTGAATAGTTAAATGAATTTCATCTAATGTAGGGTTGGCATAATCTCGTAATGGTCTTGGTTGATTGATATTTTCATTTTCAGGTATATTTTCCATTTGTGTTAAATTTATAATTTCTCTTTTTTGTTTTCTAATTCTTTTAATTGTATGCTCTAATTCTGAATCGTAAGATATTAAATTTTCGTTTCCAAATTTTCGCATACAATTTTATAAAATAAATTTTAGATTAGTCCGTTACTTTAGTAAATAATTTCTTTACTTCCCCGGCAACGGCACCGAAAACTTGACCCACTTTTAATATGTTTGCAATTTATGTTTATAGCAACGGCACCAAAAACTTGATCCCGCTTTAAATATAGATATATGATTTAATGTATAATGTGGATTCTACGCAAGTATATGTATCGTATCAAGTAATATAGGGATCTGGCGGAGTCCTGATTATCGATCCCACCGGGAAGTTTTTAACAGATTTGTTATCAGCTAAATTTAAAGGAATTACTTACGAATAAAGTGAACGGAAATTCAAAGTAACTATAATAAACTAAAGTAAACTAATGCTTGAAATAAGTTGATTTAAATAATTCAGAAAAAGTATCCTTCTCCTTGTTTTTAGAAAATTAAGTGAATGATGAATTTAAATAGGATTTTTTAATTGTATTGTGAAAAATAGGAACATTCCTATTCTTTACCCTTTGGTCCAGGTGCAAAGAACATTGACTAATCCTATGTTCGATTACCGAATCCGCGGCTAGGCCGGGAGGATACTCGGCCGCCACTTCGTAGCTCCCACGTTCCCCTCACTCGAGGGCTAACATCTACACTTCGCTCTCAAACAATAGGACCAAATTGAATATTTTAGTCCGTCACACTAAAATGTCCAATTCTACGTCCGATAATTAATATTTCCCTATTTATTTGCACCCGCCTTCCAAGGCTTTTGACTTCCCCGAATATTGATGTAATTTTTACTATAGTTGATAATTCAACATATTTTAACTACTCAATTGGCCAGATTGAAAGTAAATTAAGTTTTAAGTAAAAATTATCACAATTTATTTATATTATATTAGGTGCTTCTATTTAATTTCATCAATCCACATAATTTTTCATAAACAAGGAGAAAGACTAAGAAAACTACTCGTAATGCATGGGAATAAAACAAAGCATGGATTTCATTTAAAGTTAACAACAATAAATAAAGATACTTATCTTAATTTCCTCCCATGCGTACTCTTGAAGTTCCTTTGACTTTTCCTTCTAGTACAGCAAACTAAATAGCACTCAATTAAACTAATGAACTCACCAAACACACTCAAACTCACTAAATTAGACACACACAAATGACACTTAAAACACTAGAAAGAGACACTAAATCACTAGAATAAGGCCTCTATTTATAGAGGTAAGCAAAGGTCCAAGGGGTGCTTAAACATCTCTTCAAAAAGTGTCCAGGTTTAATGTATATGCATTTTGAGTCGTCTCGCCGTCGGCGGAAACGACCTCGCCGTCGACGGGCTTCTGAAGGTCTTCAAACCGCGCGATCTCGCTGTCGGCGGGCTCGAGCTCGCTGTCGGCGAGGTAGTTATAATTCCTTCAGAAATTCTCCTCACGATCTCGCCGTCGGCGGTCTCGATCTCGCCGTCGGCGACTTAGTTCAATTTGCATGAATTTCCTCCTTTTTGATCCAAATTTTCTCCATTTCATGCTTTTTGCTTCCATCACTTATAAATCTTCATTCCTGCAATAAAATAAAGAAAATACCTTTCTTTAAAGTGAAATTTCATCAAAAATAGATATGAATTTATTAATGTATTTTTCTGTGATCATCCCCCTTTCCCTTTTCTCACCTAAGAGATCAAGAAGAATTCACATCATTCATGCAGAGTATCAAAGACTTCCACCCAAGCAAGTTTTACATTCTCGTTAAGTTTTACTTGAATACCAAATTAATTTTTGTGTAATCATGATGTGAAACAATTCCTCCTTTCCTCATTATTTCATCCATTGACAAAAAATTGTCCTATTCCTCATTTCCTCCTTCTTTCTTCAATGGTCAAAACATTTTCATTTTCCACTCACCTCCTCTTTTCTTCATTTGAAGAAAAAACCTACTTATTCTTATTTTACTTCTTCATTCTTACATATTATAAACATCCCCATTCATCCACACACCTCCTCCTTAATTCCATGGTCTAAACACTCACCCATTCTTCCACTCACCTCTTACATTCTTCCATGGCTAGGAAACTGACCAATTATTTCACTAACCTCCTCCTTTCTTCCATGGCTAAATCACTAACCAATTCTTCCACTCAACTCCCCCTTTCCTCCATGGAAAAATCACACACCTTCTCCATCTACTAACTCAATACCCTAACCAAAGCAAGACCCAATCTCACTGTCATCCCTTACATGAAACCCTCACCCATGTCAACCCACACTTTTCCACTAAAGTACACTCACTCAAACGATAAATTTTTCCCCTTGCACATGCACTCACTCACACCCAAACTTTCTCCCCTCACATTAACTCTCTCTCAGTCTAAGTTTCTCCCTTCAAGCATAAACTTATTGAAACCCTAAACTTTACCCATGCACACACTCATTCAAACCCACACATCAACACACACACACACACACACACACACATCGTCACTCACTTACTCGAAAACTGCACATCAACACACAAATACACAAAGCATACACGCTCACACACACACACACACACACACACACACACACACACACTCACACACAGACACACACACATAAACACACACACTCCTCAATTACACAAGACCCACCACCAAAACACACACTCCCTCATATACCTATGTCGAAACCTACACACCAACACACACACTAACACACTCCATCATGAACTATGGATGAAACCCACACACCTACACACACACACACACACACACTCGATCATCAACCTTACCTGGAACCCTAAATAAAAAAAACCTCACCCTGCCTCACTCCATTAACCAAAACCCTGATGCAAGAAAATATCAAGCTCTCCCTCACTCCCTTACTTGAAAAACATGAACAAGCACATACACATCCCATCCTTTCCTCACCACTAAACAAAAAACCTAGAAAAATACACCATTCCTCCTCCTTATCACCTTGGTTGAAATCCACACTCACACAAGTGCACACCCATCCTTACATCATATTTCCCAAAAATAATGCTTATTTCATAAAAATTAGTATGTACTGTTTTATGTTTCATGCATGAAAATTAGTAAGTTTTGGTTTATGTTTCATGCATGAAAATTTGAAAGTTGTGGGACAGCGTTTTCATTGTGTATCCTCCATAGATTTTGTAGAATTCAATCCCAATGATTCGATGAAACATTAGAACAATTATATACTTCCTTATATGATAGAAATAATACTTTATAATGGATTGAACTATCTAGATAATGAAAATTTTTATGATTTATGGGACTACAGAACTAGTGTTTTTTCATTACTTTATTGATAAAAGATAAGGTTTATTTTAATCTGGAGACTGGTATTCCTATGAGTTGTGGGTCTTGAGAATACTCTCCACTATTCTATCAGCTTATTTTAAACTTGATTATTCGATAAGTGTTTACGGGATGGTGTTACTGAGAACTAATATTGATATATATAGAATTTGAAATTATTCTAGTGGATTTGGAAGATAAGTTTTGTTTTGATTAATTCACTTGAGATGAACTTGAGTTTGTTTAGTTTAATATTTTTTAAGACTTTATTTTGTAGCTGATTTATTTTTAATTAATTTTGATTTATTTTAAATCATAGAAGTGGTTTGGAGTGTACTTAAAGCATTTATTTGAAGTTTTTCTAAACATGATTTGATCTAGGAGTATTTGAATTTATTTTTTTGATGCTTTATTATTTCACTTATTTTGAATTCATTCAGGTTAATTAAAATTGATTTTTAATATCAAAGAATCATCGAATTTATTTCGGAATTGCTTAGAATTTATTGAATGTCAATGAAGTTCTTTTAAAATTTATTGGGTCTATTTTAAGCTTATTTTGAAATTTTTTTTGTGTGATTAAAATTATGTTTTTATTAATCTTATTATGGTTAATTATTTTTAATTTTTTAGAGTTGGTTAAAATTTGATTAAGGTTTATTTAAAGTTATTTAAAGTTTATTATATTAATTGAAAATGATTAAAGTTGGTTAAACTTTGATTAGGGTTGATTAAATTTAGATTTTCTTGTTTTATTTTGAGGTTTGAGGCTTTTTGGATCCTGAAATTACTAGATTTGACCTAAAGTTTAGGGATTAAAAAATGAAATTTGATATTTAAAGTTTGGAGTTTGAGTTTTAAGATCAAGATTGAAATGTTTTTCAGGAGGCCATGATTTGGAGATTAAGATTTGAGCATGAATTTAGGATTTAAGGTTTAGATTTTTGTTCTGGAATTAAACCTAACAAGGGGAAGGATAACCTGGAGAGATTTCTAGATTGAGTTCAAGCCTCAACCCCTAGGATAAGCCTAGATTATCAAAGAGTCTAAATGGGTGGGCTTACCCAATTTTTGGGAAAAATGACTTTGGTAAAAAATGCTCATGACTTTCCATCATTTGTGGTATGTTAAGACCCCTCAAATAATAACCGGCTAGATAATAACATGTTGATTTACTACCATGACCATTATTGACCTTCCTATTTTTATGTGATTTAGGATGAGTTTGTCAGTAACCATGGGTTACCTCATCCTAAGGCACACAAATAATCTGAGGGGTTTTAGTTATTTTATCCATGGGTCCTAGTTTTTTTTTACTAGTTATAGGTGCCTAGTAAAGTACCATAGGCTTCTATCATGGACTTCTCTATGGTGTTTATGATCCTCAATTTTATTATTATGTTGGCTAGCCTAGGGTTTTAAGGTTGGACATACATAGGAGGTGGTCGTTATCATTAGAGTTGTTGGAATTAAAATTATTTTTGGGGTTGAAAACTAGTTAATTTTCCTACCTTGTTCATCATGGTGAAAATCAGGGTTTCGTCTATGTTTAATGTCTCATTTCTCTTTTTTTTTTTTTTGATTAGTGTGATAAATCTTAGTTTTATATGTTTACTTTTTGTTTTATACCCTAAGTTGATGTTCTTCATTTGATTTATTTTCCCACTTTTGCCCTTATCAGTTAGGTTTATATTCCAAGCTTCATTTAGGAAGATTTTAATTTAAAATACATATGTTTTCAGTTTTCTTAATTCAAAACATTTACTTTTACAACTTTTATATGTAAGGCTCATTCACTTGTTTGCCAAATAATTTTTTGTTTTACACATGACAAAGAAAGCATTATAAAAAATTTTTTCATGGAAAGGGTGTTATCAATGTGAACTCACTTATGTAAGAAATTCACATGCTTAGGGCTAAGCTAGTGTGTCACATGTTCCTGGAAATGGAAATGTTCATTAATGAAACTATATTTATGAGTACATAATTATAACTTAGAATAAGTTTTTCTAGAGAAAGGGCAAATCTTATGTAATCTTGAGGTTGGTTGGTAAAATCATAAGAGAAAATTTTATAAAGAATTATTTCTAAAGAGGTTTTCATCATCTTTAGTTTTTCTCTTAAAGCTTTTAGTTTGTAGATTTTTGTGAAAATTTAGATTTATTTTTATTTAGGTTGGTTATCAATTTAGATTTAGTTTTGAAAAAAAGTTTTAATTTAGAAATTTTTAGGTTTAAATATTTTAGTTTAAAAAAAGGGTTTAGGTTTGATTTAAAAGTGTTAATAAGCTTTATCTTTAAAAGTGGTTTGTTATAAGTTAATTTTGATATATTAAAAAGGTTAATTGTGTGTTTTAAGAGATTTTGTTAAGTTTTTTTTTTCAAATGTGCTTTTCTTTAAAAAAAGGGTTTAGGTTTGAATTTGGGTCACATTGGCAAAATTGTTGGTTTTGATTTTGGGTTGGAGTTGGGTCCAAATGTGGATCAAATTGGGCTTAAATTTCCTTTGGATTGAGGCTAGGGATATTGAATTAAAGTTTGGAATTGAAATTGGGCAAGATCGGGGTCAATAGGGTGGACATTGGGTTTGGTTTGGGCATTTTGTGCCTTAAAGGGCAATTTGGGGCTTTTGATTGAATTGGACTAAATTGATCAAATTAGGTCATGTAGTAGTTAAGGGAAATGCAATATGAATATTTAGGAGGTTTTGGGAATTTTTAGGAATTTTTAAAAATTTTGCTCTAAGAGGGGCATCTTGGTAATTTGGAGGGATTTTGGAAAATTTGTTAAATTTTGGTCAAATTGGTCAATTTGAGTGGTGGGGAATACTTTGAAATAATTTTGGAGAAAAATAGGTAATTTGGGTAATTTTGGTTAAAATTGGGGTTTAGGGGTATTTTGGGTAGATTTTATGGCATGGTGGTCATAAATTGAAATTTTGGAAAAATTGAGGTTGGTTAGAGGTGAGTAGTATTGAATTGTTTAGGTTGAGCCATGGACCAAAGGCAAACCTCATTTGGTCCTCTATTTGTTGGTTACAGCCTCTTTAGCCACAGGCTTAGGGTTGGACCACTGACATGAGTTTCCAAAGAGTGAGGGAGTCAAAGTGGAATGTGCTTTATTTAGGGTTGTGAGTGTGAAGTGTGTGTATGGTGTAAGCTCAAGACCTCCCAGGGTAAATCCTAAGGTCTGACCACCTATAAGAGACTTCCCATGGGCTTTCTTTTGCTTGGTCTCTTCCTCCCAGGAGCTGGAGGTTAGGTCTTAACCATATGAAAACTCCCAGTGAAGAAAAGTTTGAATTTCTAAAGGGAAGGGTTCCAAGATTAGTTTTCTGAAAAAGTAACCAGGAGAGTCCTATGGCTAGACCCTAGGCTATTTTAAAAGAGATACTAGACCTCAATCAAAAGTGAGGCTAACAAATGGACCCCCAATAGGTGTGGTGTGCTGGGCAAGCACACTGGACGTATTGGTGTTGACCGAAGAGATCAACGAAACCAACACAATTGTTTGAGTCAAAACTTAAGACAAAATATAGAAATCAGTGAGGAAGTTTCCGCTGGTGATTATTTGGATAGAGGACCTCCCTGTCCCGGGAACTCCTGTTGGGGAAGGAAAATGGAATACCTTCATTAGAGAGCTATGAATTTCAAGCCTCCAAACTCTAAAGGTGTTCGCTCCGAATTGATTTGAATTTGGAGTTTAGATTAGGAATTTGATTTGATTTCAGATTTTGATTTGAATCTTATGGAAATTTATTTTGAATTTTGAGTTTGAATTTAGATTTTGAATTGATTTTGAGTCTTATGGGTTTATGGAAAGTTAGGAGTTGTGAAATTTTGAGTTTGAAAATTTTAATCTTGTAGAAATTTTTGAGTTTTAAGTGAGTGCAGAGGGGAAATCAGAATTTCAGTACCGATCTCGGTAGGTGTTGACCTCATTTTTGATGAGGTCTTCTCTCCTTCTTTTTAGTACTTAGGATCTAGCCTTAGGCTTTTCCTTTGACTATCCTAGAGGATTAGAATTGGGACCCACCACTTAGAAGTTCAAACCACTTCTTAACTCCTCGCAAACTCCACAAACTTGATTGTAGACCCCTAATCACCTAGAGGGTTGAAATCAAATGTAGAAGTTTAAAGGATGAGTTCCTATAGGACTCTTTGGCCTTAGGACTGCCCTGGGTGGCCTGGTCTGGTGAAGGTTTGACTTACACACACATTACACCTATACACTACACTTTCACACACCTCCTAAAAACACACCCATACCCAATTTGACCTCCTGAATCATGAAGGTGATTCACATGGATGGTCCCTAACCCCTAAGCCCTCGGCAAGCAGGGTTAGGAACAACATAGTGGATGTCTCAAATGAGTCCCTTCATGGCTCATGTGGGCTTGATATGGCTTCATGGCTCAAACAAAATGATTTCATTCCACTTACATTCACCTAGGCTTCAATTTTCCAAATTTTCAATTTTGACCCCGGGACCCTACACCCGCTTAGCCTACCCAAAACCTCGAAATTACCCAAATTTTCTAAAATCTCCAAGTCACACAAAATTCCTCAAAATCAATCCTAAACATTCCCACATTACTCAAATTGATCATCCATACCCAAAAATACCAAAAATTCCAAAAATACCTCCCAATACCCTCCAAATACCCAAAATGCCCCTCTTAGCCAAAAAATCCAAAAATTCAGAAAATTCCCAGAAAATTCAAGAAAGTCCCAAATATTCCCAATTTCATTTTGTTCAACTACACCATGGGCCAATTATGTCAATTTACCCCACTTTTATCAAAAACCCCAATTTGACCCATTTTAACCCAAAATGAACCCAATGTCAAACCAAACCTACCTAATTGACCCAAATTCTGGTCCAATTCAATTCTAAACTTCAATTCAACATCCCCAACACCAATCTAGACCAAATCCAAGTCCAATATGATTGACATTTGGATCCAATTTCACTTTTGGCCTTAAAGCCCAATTTGGACCCATGACCCAAACTTAGCCCAAACTCACCCAATTCAACTCCAATTAACCCCAAATCTTTTCTAAACCTTCCTTAACATCCCCATAAACAAAACACTAACATGATTTGCCCAAAATTTAGACCCAAACCTCACTCAAATTCAACCCAAAATCAAAAAGCCCAATTTTGACCTAAACCTAAACCTAGCCCAAATAGACCCAAACCCCAAAATCAAAACCCATATAAAGCCAAAACCTCTTTGAAACACTCCCATAAATATTTCCCAACATTAATTTTACATCAATTTCAACCCTAGCCCAACATTGGCCCAAGTTAGCCCAATTTGACCTATATTGGCCCATTCACCAAGGAAGCCCAAATTCAACCCAATTCAAGCCCAAACTACTTCAAATTGATTTCAAATCATTCATGAAACATTAATAAATTAAATTCAACACTTATTGGATCCAATCCTTTGCAAAATTTTCATCCTTTGCCCAATTTGGACCTATATTGTCAGACCTCACCACCTTTGACCAGCTGACCTAACTTATTCTCTCAGCCTAAAACCAGGTCATGGGGAGGTGAACCCAACCCAAACACATGGGTTGACCCAAACCAAGCCAAAATGGCCTCTTCCCCATTCCATTCCAAGCCACCCCCTTTACACATGGCAAGGCCCAATTGATCGCACAAACCTTCGCCTCTGACCCACTCGACCTCGAGGTGACTCGACCTCGGCCGGCCGCCCACCGCAGCTCGCCGGAAACCACAAGGCCGAGAGCTCACATGTGAGCCCAAACTTGGAATTCTCACTCGTCGAGCTGCCCCATGCCCAATGGCCACCATGGCTCGTTCTTCCCATGCCAAGAGCAGCCGATCCCAAGCCCTAACTCCCCCCGGGAGAGCCTCCGACCATGCCTATTTAAACACCACCTCCTCTCGGCCATGAGAGGTGCTCGAAACAAACCTTAAAGAAACTACGCCAAAATTGTTCCGACTATTCCCCACACATAGAGAACTTGATCCCCACTCGAAATCCCCCTGCCATTTCCTCTCTGCGAGCTCAATTTCGGAGTTGAAATCCAAGCCCAAAACCAGGACACTTCTCCACGAGTGAGCCAATCCCCAAATTGATTGGTCCTACACCTTCACCGGACCAAGGGAAGAAGTCCACCAGCGAAGCTCCCTCTCCGGGCCACCCATCCGTTCCGGACTCCAAGCTTTGTGATCGAGCGTGGTCACTTTCATAGCTAGACAATTCACCGAGCCGAGGGACTTCATTTGGAGCTTACTTGGACCCAATCGAAGGTGACACAACTCTCAGATCGAAGCTTCACTTCTCTGAGCAAAGGTATGAACTCACTCTTCTTCCCGAGCTTACAGAGATTCTCCATTTCATTTGAATCAATTTCAATGCATGTTTACCGTATGGATGTGTTCGTCTCTTCAAGACGAATCCATAGAGCATAAGAACACGAAAATCCGTTGATAATCGAGTGAGAAATTAGGGTTAGAAGGTCGACGGTCACGAGTTCGCACCAGTCGTAGACGATGACTGGGAACCGTTGGATCGCGCGTGTATCTGATGGACGGCTCGGATCGCGTCGGACCAGAAGATGTTACGTGAAAGGCGGGTCCCGGGACGAGCCGAGTCGGATGGCGGCGCCGAATCGGAAGATGACACGCGGCGCTTCGGAGATGCTAAGGTTGACGCGGCGCCGACTCGGATAAGTAGAAAAATAGGGATTTTCTCGATTTATTTAATTCCCTAAACTTCAAAAATGCATAACTTTGTGTAGAAAAATCAGAAAAATAAAATAAAAATACCCTCTTGCTCAGATGAACGAGAGGAGAATAATGTGGAAAAGAAATCATTTAATTTCATCCAGTATTTTATTTTTAATGATTTATTTACCCTCTCGCATTGTTTTAATTCTCCATGCATATAGGAAATTCACCATGGCATAAGACCATAGGGCTTCGAATCCTCCGAATTTGGGAACATTCCCCGAATTTTCCAAAGTCAGAGGCCATCCCTATGAGAAGTTATTGATTTTTCAAATTCATGTTATCGTTTTGAGTATTTTAAATCCAATAATTAGCATGTTGTGAAATAAATTCTAGGAAAATTTGGTGATGTTTCATATGACCGGAGGACCCTAGGAAAAATAGGTTTTGAATTAATTCACTTGGAATAACCCTAATTGGCTTAAACACCCAAAATAGGTCTTTAATTAATTAGAGCTAATCATGCATCAAATTGACTTGAAATCAATTCTCCACTGACCTTTATGATCAGAGGAACCCAACATAAAAGTTTGAAGTCAATTAGGTTTGGTTAGCCCTACTAAATGGGTTGATTAAGCCATTTAGCTAATTTAAACTTAAAAAAATTCATAACTTTCAAAATACTTTTCAAAAAATTCACCAAATTGGTTTTGGAGCCTCTCTGATATCAGGGGAATTTAAGAAAATTAAAATTGCAATTTTCTAAAAAAGTTGATTTTTTGCATTATTGTAATATTTTTAATAATTAAAAAATAATAAAAATCACAAAAATAATAAAATTCACCAAAATGTCACATTTTGAATTTTAATCATTTAGGAACAAATCCCATATTTTTCTTGGGTCTCTATGATGAGATATTAAATTTTAGAGCCTTAAGGTAATTTTAAAATTAAAAAATGTATTTTCTAGTATTTCCACTAAAATAATTCTAATAAATCAAGAAAAGATCATAAAATTATAAAAAGTGGTCCTCTGGTTTCCTTGATATCAGAGAGATTTTTGAAAAATATAAAATTCATTTTTCAACCTTTATTTTATTTTTAAATTAATTAATACTCCAAAACTCAAAATAATTATAATAAAAAGAATATAATTCAAAAAATCACCAAAATTGGTCCAAGTGGTCCTCTGGTCATTAGGAATGTGCCATAATTTTCTTAAGGAACAGAAACTTTCCCTTGGTCATATTATTAAATTTTCCTTGGAAATCCCTATTTTCCACCAAAAATAATTACATAAATAAATTAATTACAGAAAAATCACATTTTCTCTTCTAATGTCTTCATTGACATATGATTGAAGTCACATAAAAATTTCAAATTCATTTGAGCTCAATTTAGTGAGTTATGAAATTATTAAGCTTGAAGGGCAAAAATGGTAATTAAAATTTTAACCTTTAATTAAAACTTTAGGCTTAATAAAATGAAAGAGTAAAATATTTGATCTTAATCTGATTTGGATGATTGAAATTTAAATAATTAAAGGGTAGAAACCTATTAAACAATTCAAAAATAATTAAAATAAACCTTAATAAAACAATTAATTAAATTTGGAAGAATAATAAAATTGGAATTATTAAAATAGGGATGTTATTAGGAAGAGATTTGTTCCTTAATTTAAGAATCCCTAAATTAATCATCCCAATAATATTTAATTCCTAATTAAAATGATAATCCAAATTTAAAATTTAAAATGCTAAAAGACTTAATTATTAAATTAAATTAAAGTTAAATTATTTAAATTAAATCCTTTTAAAATTTCAATTAAATTAATACTTTAACAATTAAAATTAAATCATCTTTAAAACATAAAGAATAAAATATTAAATTAAAATTAAAAATAAAATTAAATTAAAATTTAAATAAAATAAAATAAAATAAAATAAAAGTAAAACATATTAAATTAAATCAAATTAAATCAAATCAAACTAAATTAAATTAAATTAAATCATATTAAATTAAATTAAATTAAATTAAATTAAATTAAATTAAATTAAAATAAAAAATAAAATCAAGTTAAAATTAAAATTAGATTAAATTAAATTAAAATTTAAACTAAACCAAATTAAATTAAATTAAAGTTAAATTAAATCGAATTAAAAATAACATCACCTAAGACATAAAGAATTCAAAAATAAATCTAAAACAACTTGAACACTATTCCAAACTTAAATCCATTAACTAAAATTAAATCATAAACCTCTTGAACATCCATTTGCCCTCAAAAGCTCGTGATGTCATAACTCTTAAAAGGAGTGTTAAATGAAGTGCTACTTCATTCATAGGATATTCAAATGTCCTAGTTCACCGAGCAAGATAACAAAGAAACTTGAATTCTCTGGACGATTAATTCATTTGTATAATTAAATTCTCTTGGACTTAAAACAATCCTAGAAATATTGAAAAGATGTTTGAGATTCGTCTTAAGCACTTCCTCGATATGATAGGATATTTATAAGAACGATTGAACTTAATTGTTCTTTGATGAAGAAAATCGTCCTCAAACCAAAATACAAGAAACTAGACGTCATAGGAAATGACTAGCTATAGGATTAGGAACTTGGTAGAAAACCATAACCCTTCCCTTAGCTTTACCTAGGAACTTACTTTAAATGCTTAAATATTCTAACCGTGTTTTAAGTGCACTTGGGATGACGGGAAGACCCTCCAGGTACGCTTTTATTTTATTGCAATTTACTTTATTGCAATTTATTTAATCGCATCGTACTTACTTTTCTTGCATGATAAACAACTGTTGCATGAAACCCACACCTTTAGGATAGTCCCTAAAACTGAAATCAAAACTAAATTAAAAGTCATTACAAGATAAAATTCACCGCCACAACATTTCAAAATATAAAACAATTCAAAATTTAATCACAAACAGAACAACAAAGCTACAACTACAACTAAATTAAAACGTCTCGTTGGATGATCGGGAATACCTCGGATGATGTAACCTACGTGTTGCTAACGGGATTTCCCACGGTCTAAATGAAAGTGTGGAACTCATTCAGTTGAGTTTAGCAAATTCATCCGGACTAAGTGAATCCGATAAAAATAACGATGCCGGAAGGATGGAACCGCGGGATCTTAACCGGTGTTGTTATAATCAACTTTAAGATTTGTTTAATTAAAATATTAAAAAAAACACTTGGAAATTAAGACTTTCTCTAAACCGAACACTTCTCTCATCTCCCGATTTATGATTTCTAAAGCTAAACCTCTCGCAACAACAAGGGGCTCGGAGCATGATGGGCAAGCACGGCCATCGTCATCAAGAAACCCGAGTCTACTTCAAGCAAAACTTTCTTAGAATTAAATAACCAAGCCATAGGACTTCGAGGTAGTTCGCCTAGTGCGACATAAATCCTCAACTCTTCGTTAGGCATTTGCATGATCATATCATGTAAATTAAGCCCTAACCGGTCTTAGGACTCCGAGGTAGTCGTCCGATACGACATAAACCCTCACATCTTCGAGGCTATTTGTACGATTTTATCATACAAATATAAGTCCTAATTAATTAAAATTGGCAAGATCAAAACATTAAATAAACATTAGGACTTTCCTAAATTCAAGCCAAACAATAAGATAGTCGGAAATTACCGAAGTTCGCTTCAAATCCGTGATTTCTCCTACCTTTCTTCCTTTCGAATTCCCAAAATAAAAATGTTCAAAATTTGATCCATTCCCTATTGAAATTCCAAAAATTCAATCCTCGAAAACTTAAACTTTCAAATTTTTGAGAGCAGTAACTACCGATTATTATCGAGAGTTTTCTTAGGTGATTCCCGTCACTTAAGATGTAATTAACTATATGGGCTCGCCCTTATAGGGAATTTTAAGAACCTGTGTAAAATAAACCCCGTTTAATGTTTTCATATTAAGCGTGGGAACTTGTCGGCTTATAAAATTGGTTCGTCGGACCAAACGGATGTCACAAATCTCCTAGTTTATTCAATCGAGCCCCATCATCAAGCAAGTATGTCTATCCTTCGGGTAGATACACGGTTTGTGGTGCGGTGCTCGTTTATATAAACTATTTGAGATGTGAGATCAGTTTGACTTCATATCTTAACATTTTTTAAAATTATTTTCAAAATCAAAACACTACTTTCCAAAATATATATATATATGTAAATTAAATTAAAAATTCGTCAACAATTTCTGGCGACTTCGCTGGGGAAAATTCCTCTCTCCATTTTTAATCAGATAGTTCTGCTTTCAAAAATCGGTAGTGTATCCATGTCCCTAATGGATCAAACTACCCTTCTTTCCGTTGGAATATTATGTTCATTTCTACCTCGAACGAGTATAGCTAACATTCTCTCGGATTCAGGAGCCACTCGTTTAGACACCCCTAAACAGAGAGGTTCCGAAATCCTTTTACCTCATTTCGAGGTGGGGTGGACCCCCATAGAGTGTTAGTTTAGGAGTGATCCTTCGAGTCGAGAAGTCTTCGCATAAGACTTTCTTTTCCTTTCCAACTCGAAGCAAATTCATTACCTTCTCTATACCTTTGAACATTCCGTTCTAAATAAACAAACCCTATAATGAATGACTCTTTTAACAAATATACATGAACAAGAATGTGTTCGGACTTTTTCGATTCCTTTCTTTTCGTCCCGATGAGAAGAAGCATAACTCGGGACCGACAATCGGAATCTACCCCGCGAAATGGAAGCCCCAAAGCTGATTTTCTCCTTCACCAATGGACTCGGACTTCGCCGTTTACAAGGATGAGCCGCCCGACAATGGGATCATCCGAGTTCGACAAGGATTCGAGAACACAAATGTCAAGATCGCCGACGTTACTCTCTTCGCACTAATGGACAAAGTGCCGAAACCGAGAAACCCATGATCGAGTTCAACCTTAAGTCAACTCAAGAATTTCCTCCCCCGCAAAGGGTTCCACTCGAAAGGAATACCGCCGTCCAAAGGAGGACCGTTATCTCTACCCCCACCGGTCTGAGTCGTCTCCCCGCACCTACCCCGGCTTCCGCCAAACCGAAGGGGAAGGAAGTTTAAATTTGTAACGAGCATGTTACCGCGGAGGGTACAGCATTTCCGTGCAAGACCTTCTCGTTTTGAAATTGGGTCCGACTCAAGGGTTCCACCCCTAACACGGACTCGCAGGAGAAACATAGGCGGGAAGATCGCCGTGAAGGCCGAGCCGCCGAAGTCGCTTTCTTAGAAGAAATCCCTCGAGTACACACCACTACCCGAATACATACCATCTGTCTGAGTATACACCCCTTTTGGAATGAAGCAGATTCCATCCCCTTTCCGCCGCAGCTGACGAGGAAAATGTTCGCAGGATTGCTTCTACATTACCTCGACCCGCATATTACAGCGACAACAGAAAGAAAAGGGCAAGGATTACACCATTTTCACGACCACAGACTGTGATTGAGAAGTTAGCAAAGAAAGAAAAATGCCCTGTATCGGAGATTTTAAGAAGGATAGGGCGTGCGCCGGCCAAATTCCGTCTCGGGCCACGAGTAGAACCTCGCTATCGCCGTGAAGAGCCTAATAAGAAGATGAAGGCTAGTCCACCCGTTATTGTTTCAGGTTTACGTATCGTGAGGATACCACCTTCTAGCATTCACCGACGGACCATCCGGTCCTAAGCCTTCGCCGCTAGAAGGATGGTATGGCGTCCCACTACCGGCCAATTAAGACCGAAACAACGGCCGTAAAAGGAAAGTCTCGTCGGGAGACTCGAGTCCGAGGAAAGTGCTACCACAGTAAAGGGGACTCATGAGAAAGAAACTCGACAATTATCACATGACAACTGCAAGGATGTACAGAAAAGACCACTAGAAGATGCTATGGAAAAGCTAAGAACTGATATTCGGCGATTAGCAAGAGAAAGAGAAGAGAAGTTCGGAGATGAAGTTGACTCGTCAGAGTTCATGGATGATGAATATGCAGTAAATTAACATGGTTGAAACACGAGCTTCGTCGCCTTCACAAGGTGCTCCTGCAGCCGCAGAAAGAGAAGAACCGAAAGTGATGAGGAGGCAGCTTCAAGAGAAAGATGATACGATCGCCCAAATGGCAAAAAGGATGGAAGAGATGGCTGTAGCCCTAGCCACTCTCCAAAGTCAAGTTCAACCCCAAAGGGAAACACCCCGTAAGTCATTCACATTGTAGACGAAGGAAAAGAGATTACATCCGTCAACGGGGATGATCAATTAAAGAAGGATGCAACACAAAGTATGATTCCAGAAAAGGATATCAAGAACATGGTGGAACAGCAGGTGCGAGAAGCCTTGGCACAATCAAAGAGCGGGACATCCATTCGGACGGGTAGACCTTACCCCGAAGAATTCGACGCTGTCCAATATCCAAAAGGCTTTGTACCACCTCCGTTCAAGACCTTTGATGGAACCGGAAACCCTCGGCAAGATGTTGCACATTTTCGTGCCGAGTTGTTGCAATGCCGGCGGAAGTGATGCTTTACTCTTCCGACAATTTGTCGCCGACTCGTCGTGGATCGCCTTTGATTGGTATGCGAATTACCGAACGGTTCTAGTGAAGACATTTTCGTAATTAGAGAACCTCTTCATCAAGCGATTTGTCGGAGCTTCGACACCACATCACTATAGGTGATTTAGTGGTAGAGAAGCGTAAGCCGAACGAAACTTTGGTGGATTACATACTTTGATGGAGGAATCTAAGTATGAAGTGTGAGCCACGACTACAAGAACGAAGATGCGATCGGCATTTTACTTAAAAGCATCCATGGCCCGATAGCACTTCTCCTCAAGGGATTTACTATTAAGACTTTCGAGAAGTTGTTAAGCAAGGCCGGAAGCTTGCAAGAGGAGGCAAAGCAACTAAGTTTCACCGATAAAATAGACAAACAGAAGCCCGTGAAAACTTTTGAAAAGAAGTCCGGGATCATCGCAGCAGTCGATAAAGGCAAGCAATCGATACAAATATCGTCGAACGGCCGCAACGAACCTCAACGTAATTACCAAGCAACCCCGACCCAGCCTATCAGTCATCTCAACAAGTATGAACAACCGCCTCGTCCACAACGTACGTCGAGGGAGCTTTGAGCGAGGAGTATCCATTCGGGAATGAGGCAAGTGTCGAAAATGTTTCGCAACTCGATGAAGACTCCGCATTTCCAATCGCCGAGCCTAAAAGACCAAAAGAAGTCGACAAGAAAGGTGATCCCAACTTTTGCCCTTACCACCGGATGCTCGGACACAAGATGAAGATTGTATTACCTTCAAAAGTCGGCTCAACGACAATCTTCGGAAAGGGAATATAACGATCCCGATAGAATACATGAAGGAACCCCGAAAGGAGGTTCCGTCAATATTATCTCGACGGATTTCATTGTTCCGATAGATCCCTATGCGACTGATGATGGATGGACTACCGCTTGGACAAAGTCTTCGAAGAAGGTTTTGGATCACATCCAAACCGCTTCAGTGCGAGCCTCAATTTAGAGTTCGAAACCTGTTAAGTCGACACTATCACTTGCGATAGAAGGACCACCTCAACAAGAGACGACTGAAGAAAAGAAGAAAATTGACGAAGAAGAGAAGACCGAGGCTCCTAAGGCTAGAATAGGGGCTGCTTATCCTAGGATAGTTGTTTCTGATTCGGGGGAGAAATCCTCGAACCTCCGACTCGTATGATTATCTGCTCACCCCGGTGGGATCTTATAATGATGAGGGTTATGGCGTTGGCTACGTTTTGACTGTTTCTAACGATTACGTAAGTAGCGACAATCAACCTAATCTGGAAGTCGATTCTGATACAAATAACAATTCTCAAATCATACACAATCTCGACGATCACAATGACAAAGAAGACATCCACCAGGGAGGCTACGAGAGTTCAACAAGCAACGAATCTATTTGCAAGTTTCGAGGAGCTCCAAGTCACAATAGAGTTAGAGCCTTCGTGACCCGAAGCTAATCCTGAAGAATCTGTCATTCCAATTCAGAAGGAGACACCAACAAACTCAATGCTAAATTCAGAAGAAATCACAGAAGTCAACCTAAGAAGTGGAAGAATTCTACCTCCGAGAATGGGTCCAAAGGACAAAGGAAAGCGTGTGGTTGTTCGAGAAGAACCAACCCCGACGAAGAAATACCCATTCGGGAAGAAGCCGAGACACATGAAAACAAAGTGGACTACAACGTGCTAGCCCATCTTAGGAAACTACCAGCCAAACTGAGCATCTACGACACTCTCATCTTATCAAAGGAGATGAGAGAAGCTCTGATCAAGGCCTTACTTGATCCAGAGATTTGCTTAGCTCAAATGACTGGAGATTCCTTAGATGAGGTTTGCTCGTTAAAAGAACGACGAGGTGTTACCTTCACTGACAATGACCTACTACTTGGGATGCGAGACCACAACCGACCGTTGTACATTTCGAGCTACAATCGGGAAGTTTACACTCTCCGCAGTATTGGTGGATCCGGGAGCATCAATCAATATAATGAATCTTCGAACGCTAGCATACTTGGAAATTGATGCTCGCGAACTCGAAGCGTACAAAATGTTATTAAGAGGATTCAACCAGAAAGGAGAAAGAGCCCTCGGCTCAATAACACTGCTAACGAAGACCGGTGACTTAGCAAAGACAACCGCGAAATTTCACATAATTGATTCAGAAACGTCGTTCAATGCTCTACTAGGCCGACCATGGATACATGAAAACCGGATGGTACCATCATCTCTACATCAATGCATCAAATACTACGATGGAGGGGAACAGTGCATCAAAGGTGACTTACAACCGTTCTCCGTACATGAAATTGGAATCCATGAAGATGCAGCTTATTATGCACCTCCGAAGAAAACAATCTTCTCCGCAGATACCGTAACAAATGAAGCAAAGGAAATTTGGGACGACGAAGAACTCGAAGTTCTAGTCCAACGAGTCACTCACCACTCCCTTACGGCGAGATGGTGAAGGTTTCTCCACAACTCGCATCCGAGGTCGAGGCCGGGGACGAGGTCGTGGCGTAGACGTTAGGACAAGTTGGACGGAGGAACCCGACCATCAATGTTGATTGGGAAGATAGTTCGAAGAAGAAAAAGAAATCAAACAAGGAGCAGCGACAATAAGTCGGAAGAAGCCGCAATTCGAATCCCTTTCGAAGATGAAAGAAACGAGGAATATAAATCGATGTACGAGAAGATTAACCACTATGTACATACTATGACCCTGACCCCGATCCATTCTAATAAGATCGAGGGTATGGAGGTCAAAGAGGTACGTAGCGGTGGTGCAAAGCCAATCAAATTCTACCGTGGTACTCCTTCCTCCAAAACTCGAAAATAATGTACAACTCGAAGATGCTACTTCATCGAATTAATGGAATTGCCTTTTCGAGTGGTACTCTCCCTCGTGTTCAAAATTTAATTCAGCGTGGTTTCTTACCTCGACAATGGACAAAAGGTCAATCACAACATTTTGAAAATTTATGGAATAACTCCGGTCGTCCGCCCAACTCAAAACATGGTCTCGGATTCGGCACAAGTAGGATCGACCGACGATACTGAATTTTGCATGGTTGTCACTTGCGAGTCTAATGAAGACTGCATGGAAGCTACAAAAGAACTTGAAGATTTACAAATTGGAAACACTCCATTAGAGTTTGAAGAAGAGATCAAATCTACAATAGATGAGTTAACGGAAGTTAACTTAGGTACTAGCGAAGAGCCTAGACCTACCTTTGTTAGCTCCTTACTCAGTAAAGAAGACTCCGAAGAAATAATCAAGTTATTAATGGAATTTAAAGACTCGTTTTGCTTGGAGCTACGATGAGATGCCGAGTTTAGCTCCAGCAGGTCGCAGTTCATAAGCTAGGAGTGGATCCTCGCTTCGTTCCAGCTAGACAAGGTCCCGTAAGAATGCGTCTAGAAATCGAACAACAAGTCATAGCTCGAAGTTAAAAAGCTAATAGACGCTAAATTTGTCCGTGAAGAACAATACCCGACTTGGTTAGCCAATGTGGTACCGATCGTGAAGAAGAATGGTCGATCGAATTTGTGTGGATTTCAGAGATTTAAACAAGGCATGTCCAAAAGATGAATTTCCTCTACCGATCCCAGAATTAATGATCGACATCGCTTCGACAGATGAAATATTCTCATTCATGGATGGATCTTCAGGATACAACTAGATAAAAATGGCTCCAGAAGATGAAAAACTTACAGCATTCAGAACGCCGATCGGAGTATATTGCTACACGTTGATGCCATTCGGATCGAAGAATGCAAGAGCAACCTACCGTAGAGCGATGACAAGAATTTTTGATGATCTCATCCACAATCAAGTCGAATGCTACGTCGATGATGTGGTCATCAAAAGCAAAGTAAAGGATAATCACCTGTATGATTTGAGAATTGTTTTCGAACGATTAAGACAATTTAACCTTAAGATGAATCCCTTAACATGCGCCTTCGGCGTCACCTCCGGGAAATTCTTAGGATTCGTTGTCCGACATCGTGGAATTGAAATCGATCCGGAAAGATAAAAGCCATCTTAGAAATGCCGCCTCCCAAAACCTTAAAAAAACTACGATCTTTTCAAGGGAAGTCGGCATATCTTCGACGCTTTATCTCGAACTTGTCGGTAGGTGTCAGCCTTTCTCGCACTAGTTAAAAAGGACGCCAAATTTATTTGGTAAGAGAAATGCCAGTAGGGCCTTCGAGGACATTAAAAAATATTTAATGACACCTCCTGTCTTAGCGGCCCCGAGCCTCGGTAGATCGCCGATACTTTATACCGTGGCTTTAGACGACTCTCTCGGAGCCCTGTTAGCCCAGGTCAATGATGAGGGTAAAGAAAATGCTCTTTACTACCCGAGCCATCGTTTACTTCCGACGGAAATAAGGTATCCCGCAATTGAAAAGCACTGTTTAGCCCTGATCTTTGTCGCTCAAAAGCTCAGGCATTACATGCTTTCTCATAAGGTCAACCTGATCTCGAAATTTAATCCATTGCAATACTTGATGACCCGTCCAACGCTTTCCGGCAGACTTGCCAGATGGTCAATGATATTATTGCAATTTGATAAAACTTTCGTGCCTCTTCGTGCCGTAAAAGGACAAGTCTTAGCAGACTTCTCGCAAAGCACACCCTTCGCCGGCGAATCTCCTCTCAATAACGATTTGCCGGATGAACAAATAATGAACCTAGAAGACCCCGATGATCGATGTTGGGAATTATATTTCGACGGAGCATCTTCAAGCACACAAAGACGAAGAATCGCAAGTGATAGTGTCCTGGCAAGGCAGGATCGGACTAATCTTTATAACACCGGAGCGGGGATGTTAAGATACTCCTACCACTTGACGAGCCGTGTACAAATAACGAGCGTAATACGAAGCCCTCATAACAGACCGGAATTAACTATTCAAATGGGTATAACGGACATCAACATCTACGGGGATTCGCAGTTAATCATTCAACGGATCGCGGACAGATACGAATTTTAAAACCAAGACTCGAGCAATATTTTCAAGTATGCCATGAAACCGTTGGAACAAATTTCGAATGTGACGATCTACAAAATTCCCGTAAAAGAAAACGCTTTAGCAGATGCGTTAGCCCGCCTCGCAAAAGAATTTGCCTCGCTTGCAAGATGAATCGATGGAAGTGTCGGTTCACGGACGTCGAGTCCTATCACAGCTCGACATGACACAATACACAAATCGAAAAGGAAAAAGGATCAATCGCAACGAAGTGACGTAAAACACCGAAGATCGGCGACAACCATTAATAGACTACCCGCAAACAGGAAAACTACCGGACGATAGGTCGTTAGCCCATCGGATCAAGAAAAGAACTCGTCCTACATATTAATAAACAATACATTATACGGAAGGTCTTTTCGATCAAATGTGGCTAAGGTGCCTAAGCGGGTCCGAGGCCCGTGAAATTGTTAAAGAGGTGCATTCAGGACTCCGTGGCGCTCACCAGCCGGGTCCGAAGATGAAAATGAAAATTAAAAGACTAGGGGTACTACCGGCCCTCGATGATGACCGACTGCATGAAAATCGCCAAGAGCTGTCACCAGTGCCAAGTGCACGGAGTGGTTCTACACCAACCTCTAAATGTGCTACATCCGACAATTGCGTCGTGGCCATTCGAATGTTGGGGCACGGATATAGTGGGTCCAATAGAACCACCATCTTCAAAAGGACATCGCTTCATTCTTGCGGCTACAGATTACTTTTCCAAGTGGCGAGGCGGCTCCACTCGGAGAAGTAAAAGCACATCACGTGCTACAATTTTTCAAGAACCAAGTTGTCTACCGTTTCGGAGTGCCGCGCAGATCATCTCGTATAATGGGTCGACATTCGAAGCACGCAAATCAACAATTTTGTTAGGAGACACGAATCGACCGGCGGTATTCAACAATTTACTACCCAAGGGCAAACGGCCTTGCTGAGGCTTTTAATAAAACTCTCGTTCAAATCTTAAAGAAAACTTTGGACGACAATAAGAGAAATTGGCACGAGAAGTTGTTAGAAGCCTTGTGGGCCTACCAGACAACCTTCAGAACTCCTACACAAGCTACACCTTACGCTCTGGTATATGGGTCCGAGGCAGTGTTACCTTTAGAGGTCCAAGCCTTCCTTCACTCGGACTGCGGTTGCAAACAAAATCACGACAGAAGAGAATGCCAAATTACGACTAGAAGAATTGGAAAGCCCGGAAGGGAAAAGACTTGCAACGCAGCGAGAATTTAGAACTATACCAAGCTAAGATGGTTCAAGCCCATGACAGACTGGTCTGCCCAAGAACCTTCAAAGTTGGTGACTTAGTTCTCGTTCTCAAGAGACCTATCCTTGCACACCGCAAGATAGGAGGAAAATTTGAACCCACTTGGGAAGGGCCGTTTGTGGTTGAGGCAGTCTACTCAGGAGGCTCCTACCAGCTAGTGAACTGCCAAGGAGAACGACATATGCTTCCGATCAATGGACGATACTTGAAGAAGTATTACGCTACCTGATGTTTCGAAGGAATGAATTTTCCATCCCTAGAAGCACGGGTGAAGTAATTACTTATGACTGGGTCCGAACCCAAAAATAATAAAAATGTGCTAAAATAAATGAAATCGTGATGATAAAGTTTTCCTTGTTTTCTCTTCCATATCAGAATCTCTTTCTTGATCTTTTCCCACTTCATTCCTGTTAAATTTAAAAATATAAAAGATATAAAAAAAAACTGTCTTTAATAAACATTTTCTTAATGTTCTTGTTCTTAGTACGCACCTCGATCATTTTCCTTGTCTTTTCGCAGGGAAATGTCGAACGGCGGTTGGTCCCGAACTTTAGAAATGGTGTAAGCCTTGCACTCGACGAAAAGAGGGTGAAAGATGGAGCGATAATAGAGATTGACTCGGACTTCGCACCGCAGCGCTCGCAATACGAGGAAAGTGACCGGGTCCCGACTGACCGAGAGGAGCCGCCCGACCGACAAGAATGAAAGTGGGTGGCCCAAGCCACCAATCCAAGAAGAAGAAAAGAAAAACAAGCACCGAAGAAGACAAGAGAATCAAGTCCGTAGTCGCTACAACAGAGGGCGAGCTTGTCGCCGCCGCGCCCACGTAAACTCGGAGAAATACGAAGAGCTACTCTCACAACAACTCAACGAAGAAATAAAAATCACCGTATCCGCAAGATGTTAACTAAATTAGCAACGGACCAGCGCGACGAGGCGAGTCAGCTACGCCAAGTACATACACTTCAAGGACACCAATTCACCAGAACTCGAAGAAAGGAGACCAGCTCCGAGGATAACGAAGAGACCAGGGAAATCTCAAGAAGAACGAAGAAAGAAGGCTACTACGCCACCGGATAAAGTCACCGATAATGCATGACCTTGTTGCAGTAGCAACCCGGAGGATGTCCCGACGGACATCATCCCCGAGGAGCCGAGGTATGCAAGAGAACGTGAAGGGATTGAGCCATATATCCCACAAGACGTCACCGTGCCTCGCCATTTGGAAATTATCCCGGAATCACGAGCTAGAAAGAATACGAAGGTCGAGAAGAACACTTTCGAATACTTCGAGAGAATCGAGGCGAGGAGGATCAATATACTAGATGGCCTCGAGCTACATACATACGTGTTCTCGAATACGAACAACAACAAATCGTGGACCGCATCCGGGATTTGAAAAAGATGGGCCGAGCGTGTCGCTTAAGAGAAAACACTTACTCGTAACCCCGTAGATGGATGCCGTGGAAGGGGAGAATTACAATACAATGTGGATGCTGCTACAACTTCGCAGAAGACAGGAAGTGAAACCCACCGGGGATACTCCGTCATGGCCAGGTGGATCCAATGCCATTAGTCATTAAAAGGATGGTAAAAAAGAATGATAACATGGAGGGTACTGCTAGCAGATTGCATACCCAACAGTTGCATCATTAACATTTACAAGAAGGGTGATCGTATACCCCCGCACATAGATCACCACGACTTTCTCGGACCTTTCGCACAGTTTCTTTTCCGAACGAGTGTAATATCATGTTCGGATCCGACCTCCGGATAACGAGCCCGTGTGAGTTCCGAGGGCCGTAAAGATACCATTACTTGTAGGTTCCGTCATGATACCGAAGGGCAACGGAGCGGATGTCACTAAACATTGCATACCGGGAGTACCGATGAAGCGGATCTCGGCTACTTTCGAAGGATGGACGACAGAAAGCACCTTACCACTTCCAGCCGTACCCGGAGTTAGAGAGCCTCCGACCTTACGAGCCGTGAGTTGCATGGAGAATATCACACCTCCAACGTACATCCATACGGCATCCTTGCCAAGGATGGCTTGGAAGGTGATGTTATTGACCATGTACCTCACTATTCAGACATGGATTTTTTACAGATACCATTTTGGATGGACCGACAAAGATCATACATAGTTCATTTTGAGTCTATATGGATTGTATGAGATGTATTCCAGATCGAGTTGTATGATGTATCTTCAGCATGATTGGAATGAAAATGACCATGTCACATTTTTGGCCTTCACCTCTTTTGTGCAAATTGACTGGGAACACCATTAAAGTTAAATGAACTTCGAACAAAGAACAGAAAAGAAACAAAAAGAATAAAAGAAAACTTTCCTTAAAAATCTAAAAGATGATAAACTCCAAATTCACGATGAAATAAAATTCGAATCGTTAAAAGACAAACAAAATGACATCAAATCAAATTTTAAATCAAATTCAAATTCAACCATTCAAATTTCACATCAAATCTCAATCAAATTCAAATTCGATTTTCCAAATCTCAAATCAAATCTCAATCAAATTCAAACTCAACCTTCCAAATCCGAAATCCAATCCGTTCGCTCTCTCCTCTGTCCGGGATGGAAGCGGCCGATTCCATTGACACGGATCGAATCCGATGGCGAGGAATTATATCCAATCCAAACCAAAGAACTTTCGATCAACTCTTTTGGATGGGATATATAGCATCTACATATTCCATCCTAATCTATTTCCTTCCATGAAAGTTTTTTTTTACAACTTTCATGAAGTTCTCGAAACACTAAAATTCCATACTTTTCAAATCAACACTACAAATCTTTGCAAAATCAATTACCAATCAAAACCAAATTCTCGAGGTCGAGGATTTTACATCCGAAACCGTATCGTTTTAGGTTCTTTCCCTATTGCAATGAAATACATCAAAATTCAAATTCTTGGGGTCGAGGATTTTACATCCGAGACCGTATCGCTTTAGGATTCTTTCCCTATCGCAATGAAATACATCAAAATTCAAATTCTCGGGTCGAGGATTTTACATCCGAAACCGCATCGCTTTAGGATTCTTTCCCTATTGCAATGAAATACATCAAAATTCAAATTCTTGGGGTCGAGGATTTTACATCCGAAACCGTATCGTTTTAGGATTCTTTCCCTATTGCGATGAAATACATCAAAATTCAAATTCTTGGGGTCGAGGATTTTACATCCGAGACCGCATCGCTTTAGGATTCTTTCCCTATCGCAATGAAATACATCAAAATTCAAATTCTTGGGGTTGAGGATTTTACATCCGAGATCGCATCGCTTTAGGATTCTTTCCCTATCGCAATGAAATACATCAAATTCAAACTTTTGGGGTCGAGGATTTTACATCCGAGACCGCATCGCTTTAGGATTCTTTCCCTATCGCAATGAAATACATCAAAATCAAATTCTTCGGGTTGAGGATTTTACATCCGAAACCGCATTGCTTTAGGATTCTTTCCCTATCGCAATGAAATACATCAAATTCAAACTTTTGGGGTTGAGGATTTTACATTCGAAACCGCATCGCTTTAGGATTCTTTCCCTATTGCAATGAAATACATCAAAATTCAAATTCTTGGGGTCGAGGATTTTACATCCGAGACCGCATCGTTTTAGGATTCTTTCCCTATTGCAATGAAATACATCAAATTCAAACTTTTGGGGTTGAGGATTTTACATCCGAGACTCGCATTGCTTTAGGATTCTTTCCCTATCGCAATGAAATACATCAAAATCAAATTCTTGGGGTCGAGGATTTTACATCCGAAACCGCATTGCTTTAGGATTCTTTCCTATCACAATGAAATACATCAAATTCAAACTTTTGGGGCTGAGGATTTTACATCCGAAACTCGCATCGCTTTAGGATTCTTTCCCTATCGCAATGAAATACATCAAAATCAAATTTTTGGGGTTGAGGATTTTACATCCGAAACCGCATTGCTTTAGGATTCTTTCCTTATTGCAATGAAATACATCAAAATCAAATTTTTGGGGTTGAGGATTTTACATCCAATTCCGCATTGCTTTAGATTCTCTTCCTATTGCAATGAAGCACACCAAATCAAACTCTTGAGGTTAAGGATTTTACACCCAATACCGCATTGCTCTGAGATCTCTCCTCATTGTAATGATTCGATCCAATCAATTCAATTTTCTTTTGAGGTCGAGGATGTTACATCCAAAACCACAAAATTTCAATTTTCATTTCAAATCAAATCCTTCAAATTAATCTTAACAAAACTTCAATCTAAATGAAAACTCAAAATCTAAACTTACACATCAAAACTTAAACTAAAACAAAACGAAAATCTAAATCGAAATTCCCCGTATCATGTGATTTGGGACTCACCTCCTTTTCCTTTCCCCGACGAAAGTTCGGGAATCTCCGATCTCAGAGATATACTTGACACTCCCCAGCGGAAATTCTTCTACTTCGTCCTAAGTTTGTCACTTGGACATCTGTGTTGGTTTTTTTGATCTTTTCGGTCAACGCCAATACGCGCGGTGTGCTTGGTTAGCACACCACACCTATTGGGGGTCCATTTGTTGACCTCATTTTTGATGAGGTATCTTCTTCTCTCTTTAGTACTTAGGATCTAGCCTTAGGCTTTTCCTTTGACTATCCTAGAGGATTAGAATTGGGACCCACCACTTAGAAGTTCAAACCACTTCTTAACTCCCTGCAAACTCCACAAACTTGATTGTAGACCCCTAATCACCTAGAGGGTTGAAATCAAATGTAGAAGTTTAAAGGATGAGTTCCTATAGGACTCTTTCGGCCTTAGGACCGCCCAGGTGGCCTGGTCTGGTGAAGGGTTGACTTACACACACATTACACCTATACACTACACTTTCACACACCTCCTAAAAACACACCCATACCCAATTTGACCTCCTGACTCATGAAGGTGATTCATATGGATGGTCCCTAACCCCTAAGCCCTCAGCTAAGAGGGTTAGTGAACAACATAGATGGATGTCTCAAATGAGTCCCTTCATGGCTCATGTGGGCTTGATATGGCTTCATGGCTCAAACAAAATGATTTCATTCCACTTACATTCACCTAGGCTTCAATTTTCCAAATTTTCAATTTTTGACCCCCGGGACCCTACACCCGCTTAGCCTACCCAAAACCCTTGAAATTACCCAAATTTTCTAAAATCTCCAAGTCACCCAAAATTCCTCAAAATCAATCCTAAACATTCCCACATTACTCAAATTGATCATCCATACCCAAAAATACCAAAAATTCCAAAAATACCTCCCAATACCCTCCAAATACCCAAAATGCCCCTCTTAGCCAAAAAATCCAAAAATTTAGAAAATTCCCAGAAAATTCCAGAAAATCCAAAATATTCCCAATTTCATTTTGTTCAACTACACCATGGTCCAATTTTGTTAATTTACTCCACTTTTATCAAAAACCCCAATTTGACCCATTTTAACCCAAAATGAACCCAATGTCAAACCAAACCTATCCAATTGACCCAAATTCTGGTCCAATTCAATTCTAAACTTCAATTCAACATACCCAACACCAATCTAGACCAAATCTAAGTCCAATATGATTGACATTTGGATCCAATTTCACTTTTGGCCTTAAAGCCCAATTTGGACCCATGACCCAAACTTAGCCCAAACTCACCCAATTCAACTCCAATTAACCCCAAATCTTTTCTAAACCTTCCTTAACATCCCCATAAACAAAACACTAACATGATTTGCCCAAAATTTAGACCCAAACCCCACTCAAATTCAACCCAAAATCAAAAAGCCCAATTTTGACCTAAACCTAAACCTAGCCCAAATAGACCCAAACCCCAAAATCAAAACCCAACCAAAGCCAAAACCTCTTTGAAACACTCCCATAAACATTTCCCAACATTAATTTTACATCAATTTCAACCCTAGCCCAACATTGGCCCAAGTTAGCCCAATTTGACCTATATTGGCCCATTCACCAAGGAAGCCCAAATTCAACCCAATTCAAGCCCAAACTACTTCAAATCGATTTCAAATCATTCATGAAACATTCCTAAATTAAATTCAACACTTATTGGATCCAATCCTTTGCAAAATTTTCATCCTAAAATTTGTTTTGAAATCTAAAAGCCCACTCTCTAAACCATCTTGAAAGCCCATCCAAAGTGAAATCTAAAAGCCCAAAGCCCACACGACAATTCCTTCTCATCATCCCTTTAATTGGAATCAATTCCTAAGTCCCAAATCAATCATCAAATCAACCTAAATTGAGCACCATCTAAATTTCTCACTAAATTGCCAAAATCCCCAAATTCCTTTTTCATATAAATGGATCCACTTTTCCTAAGCCAAGGATGAGCCAAATGAAGCCACATGCAAGCCATGTACAAGCCACATGAAGCCACTGGGGTTTGACATGTCACCATGCCATTTTGGGCAAAAGGAGGAGACTCTTTCCTTAATCTCCTAAAGTCATTAGCCTTAACCATGATTCCCCTTAACCCAAATTTAATCTAAATATTCTTAGAAAGAGACCTCACCACCTTCGACTCACCGACCTAACTTATTCTCTCAGCCTAAAACCAGGTCATGGGGAGGTGAACCCAACCCAACCCAAACCCTAACCTTGAGGGTGACCTGACCCTGGCCGCCCAGCCACCACAGCTGCCGGAAACCACCAGGCCGAGAGCTCACATGTGAGCCCAAACTTGGAATTCTCACCTGCTGAGCTGCCCCATGCCCAATGGCCACCATGGCCGTTCTTCCCATGCCAAGAGCAACTGATCCCAAGCCCTAACTCCCCCGGGAGAGCCTCCACCATGCCTATTTAAACACCACCTCCTCTCAGCCATGAGAGGTGCCGAAACAAACCTTAAAGAAACTCGCCAAAATTGTTCCGTACTATTCCCCACACATAGAGAACTTGATCCCCACCGAAATCCCCTCGCCATTTCCTCTCGCGAGCTCAATTTCGTAGTCGAAATCCAAGCCCAAAACCGAGACACTTCTCCACAGTGAGCCAATCCCCAAATTGATTGGTCCTACACCTTCACCGTACCAAGGGAAGAAGTCCACCAGCGAAGCCCCCTCTCCAGGCCACCCATCCGTTCCGTACTCCAAGCTTTGTGATCGGCCGTGGTCACTTTCATAGCTAGACAATTCACTGTGCCAAGGGACTTCATCTGGAGCTTACTTGGATCCAATCGAAGGTGACACAACTCTCAGATCGAAGCTTCACTTCTCTGAGCAAAGGTATGAACTCACTCTTCTTCCCGAGCTTACAGAGATTCTCCATTTCATTTGAATCAATTTCAATGCATGTTTACCGTATGGATGTGTTCGTCTCTTCGAAGACGAATCCATAGAAGCATAAGAACACGAAAATCCGTTGAGAATCGAGTGAGAAATTAGGGTTAGAAGGTCGACGGTCACGGGTTCGCACCAGTCGTAGACGATGACTGGGAACCGTTGGATCGCGCATGTATCGGATGGACGGCTCGGATCGCGTCGGACCATAAGATGTTACGTGAAAGGCGGGTCCCGGGACGGCTGAGTCGGATGGCGACGCCGAATCAGAAGACGACACGCGGCGCTTCGGAGATGCTAAGGTTGGCGCGGCGCCGACTCGGATAAGTAGAAAAATAGGGATTTTCCGATTTATTTAATTCCCTAAACTTCAAAAATGCATAACTTTGTGTAGAAAAATCAGAAAAATAAAATAAAAATACCCTCTTGCTCGAATGAACGTAGGAGAATAATGTGGAAAAGAAATCATTTAATTTCATCTAGTATTTTATTTTTAATGATTTATTTACCCTCTGCATTGTTTTAATTCTCCATGCATATAGGAAATTCACCATGGCATGAGACCATAGGGCTTCTGAATCCTCTAAATTTGGGAACATTCCCTGAATTTTCTAAAGTCAGAGGCCATCCCTATGAGAAGTTATTGATTTTTCAAATTCATGTTACCGTTTTGAGTATTTTAAATCCAATAATTAGCATGTTGTGAAATAAATTCTAGGAAAATTTGGTGATGTTTCTTATGACCAGTAGGACCCTAGGAAAAATAGGTTTTGAATTAATTCACTTGGAATAACCCTAATTGGCTTAAACACCCTAAATAGGTCTTTAATTAATTAGAGCTAATCATGCATCAAATTGACTTGAAATCAATTCTCCACTGACCTTTAGGATCAGATGAACCCACCATAAAAGTTTGAAGTCAATTAGGTTTGGTTAGCCCTACTAAATGGGTTGATTAAGCCATTTAGCCAATTTAAACTTAAAAAAATTCATAACTTTCAAAATACTTTTAAAAAAATTCACCAAATTGGTTTTGGAGCCTCTCTGGTATCAGGGGAATTTAAGAAAATTAAAATTTCAATTTTATAAAAAAAGTTGATTTTTTTGCATTATTTTAATATTTTTAATAATTAAAAAATAATAAAAATCACAAAAATAATAAAATTCTCCAAAATGTCACATTTTGAATTTTAATCATTTAGGAACAAATCCCATATTTTTCTTGGGTCTTTATGATGAGATATTAAATTTTAGAGCCTTAAGGTAATTTTAAAATTAAAAAATGTATTTTCTAGCATTTCCACTAAAATAATTCTAATAAATCAAGAAAAATCAGAAAATTATAAAAAGTGGTCCTCTCGGTTTCCTTGATATCGGAGAGATTTTTGAAAAATATAAAATTCATTTTTCAACCTTTATTTTATTTTTAAATTAATTAATACTCCAAAACTCAAAATAATTATAATAAAAAGAATATAATTCAAAAAATCACCAAAATTGGTCCAAGTGGTCCTCTGGTCATTAGGAATGTCCCATAATTTTCTTAAGGAACAGGAACTTTCCCTTGGTCATATTATTAAATTTTCCTTGGAAATCCCTATTTTCCACCAAAAATAATTACATAAATAAATTAAATACAGAAAAATCACATTTTCTCTTCTAATGTCTTCATTGACATATGAGTGAAGTCACATAAAAATTTCAAATTCATTTGAGCTCAATTTAGTGAGTTATGAAATTATTAAGCTTGAAGGGCAAAAATGGTAATTAAAATTTTAACCTTTAATTAAAACTTTAGGCTTAATAAAATGAAAGAGTAAAATATTTGATCTTAATCTGATTTGGATGATTGAAATTTAAATAATTAAAGGGTAGAAACCTATTAAACAATTCAAAAATAATTAAAATAAACCTTAATAAAACAATTAATTAAATTTGGAAGAATAATAAAATTGGAATTATTAAAATAGGGATGTTATTAGGAAGAGATTTGTTCCTTAATTTAAGAATCCCTAAATTAATCATCCCAATAATATTTAATTCCTAATTAAAATGATAATCCAAATTTAAAATTTAAAATGCTAAAAGACTTAATTATTAAATTAAATTAAAGTTAAATTATTTAAATTAAATCCTTTTAAAATTTCAATTAAATTAATACTTTAACAATTAAAATTAAATCATCTTTAAAACATAAAGAATAAAATATTAAATTAAAATTAAAAATAAAATTTAATTAAAATTTAAATTAAATAAAATAAAATAAAATAAAAGTAAAACATATTAAATAAAATTAAATTAAATCAAATCAAACTAAATTAAATTAAATTAAATCATATTAAATTAAATTAAATTAAATTAAATTAAATTAAATTAAAATAAAATAAAAAATAAAATCAAGTTAAAATTAAAATTAGATTAAATTAAATAAATTAAATTAAAATTGAAACTAAACCAAATTAAATTAAATTAAAGTTAAATTAAATTGAATTAAAAATAACATCACCTAAGACATAAAGAATTCAAAAATAAATCTAAAACAAGTTGAACACTATTCCAAACTTAAATCCATTAACTAAAATTAAATCATAAACCACTTGAACATCCATTTGCCCTCAAAAGCTCGTGATTGCATAACTCTTAAAAGGAGTGTTAAATGAAGTGCTACTTCATTCATAGGATATTCAAATGTCTTAGTTCACCGAGCAAGATAACAGCAAAACTTGAATTCTCGGACGATTAATTCATTTGTATAATTAAATTCTATTGGACTTAAAACAATCCTAGAAATATTGAAAAGATGTTTGAGATTCGTCTTAAGCACTTCCTCGATATGATAGGATATTTATAAGAACGATTGAACTTAATTGTTCTTTGATGAAGAAAATCGTCCTCAAACCAAAATATAAGAAACTAGACGTCATAGGAAATGACTAGCTATAGGATTAGGAACTTGGTAGAAAACCATAACCCTTCCCTTAGCTTTACCTAGGAACTTACTTTAAATGCTTAAATATTCTAACTGTGTTTTAAGTGCAGCTTGGGATGACGGGAAGACCCTCCAGGTACGCTTTTATTTTATTGCAATTTACTTTATTACAATTTATTTAATCGCATCGTACTTACTTTTCTTGCATGATAAACAACTGTTGCATGAAAACCCACACATTTAGGATAGTCCCTAAAACTGAAACCAAAACTAAATTAAAAGTCATTACAAGATAAAATTCACCGCCACAACATTTCAAAATATAAAACAACTCAAAATTTAATCACAAACAGAACAACAAAGCTACAACTACAACTAAATTAAAACGTCTCGTTGGATGATCGGGAATACCTCGGATGATGTAACCTACGTGTTGCTAACGGGATTTCCCACGTGCCTAAATGAAAGTGTGGAACTCATTCAGTTGAGTTTAGCAAATTCATCTGGACTAAGTGAATCCGATAAAAATAACGATGCCGGAAGGATGGAACCGTGGGATCTTAACCGGTGTTGTTATAATCAACTTTAAGATTTGTTTAATTAAAATATTAAAAAAAACACTTGGAAATTAAGACTTTCTCTAAACTGCAACACTTCTCTCATCTCCCGATTTATAATTTCTAAAACTAAACCTCTCGCAACAACAAGGGGCTCGGAGCATGGTGGACGAAGCACGGCCATCGTCATCAAGAAAACCCGAGTCTACTTCAGCAAAACTTTCCTAGAATTAAATAACCAAGCCATAGGACTTCGAGGTAGTTTGCACTAGTGCGACATAAATCCTCAACTCTTCGTTAGGCATTTGCATGATCATATCATGTAAATTAAGCCCTAACCGGTCTTAGACTCCGAGGTAGTCGTCCGATACGACATAAACCCTCACATCTTCGAGGCTATTTGTACGATTTTATCATACAAATATAAGTCCTAATTAATTAAAATTGGCAAGATCAAAACATTAAATAAACATTAGGACTTTCCTTAATTCAAGCCAAACAATAGGATAGTCGGAAATTACCGAAGTTCGCTTCGAATCCGTGATTTCTCCTACCTTTCTTCCTTTGAATTCCCAAAATAAAAATGTTCAAAATTTGATCCATTCCCTATTGAAATTCCAAAAATTCAATCCCTCGAAAACTTAAACTTTGAAATTCTCGAGAGCGGAACTACCGATTATTATCGAGAGTTTTCTTAGGTGATTCCCGTCACTTAAGATGTAATTAACTATAGGGGCTTGCCCTTATAGGGAATTTTAAGAACCTGGTAAAATAAACCCCGTTTAATGTTTTCATATTAAGTAGGGAACTTGTCGGCATATAAAATTGGTTCGCGGACCAAACGGATGTCACAAATCTCCTAGTTTATTCAATCGAGCCCCATCATCAAGCAGTATGTCTATCCTTTGGGGTAGATACACGGTTTGTGGTGCGGTGCTTGTTTATATAAACTATTTGAGATGTGAGATCAGTTTGACTTCATATCTTAACATTTTTTAAAATTATTTTCAAAATCAAAACACTACTTTCCAAATTATATATATATATGTAAATTAAATTAAAAATTCGCCGACAGTAGGTGGGAGTCAAAATTTAAGTACTGATCCTGAATGATGAGAACTGGAATTTTAGGTACCAGTCTCACAAATGAGAATCGAAATTTCAGTACCGACCTTTAGATTTCGTTGGTGTGGGAAAATTCTCAGAAGGGAAACGAAAATATAAGGAATTTGAAGGAATCGGACGACTATGCTCATGGAAGGCAGAAAATTTCTCCGATAGGAAATGGAAATATAGAGAATTTTGAGGAATCAGATGACAATGCTCCGATCCTAGAATTTCATGGAAAATGGAAAGCTTCTTTGATTTGAAATGGAGATATAGGGAATTTTTAGGAATCATACGACAATGCTCTGATCCTCGAATTTCATGGAGGGCAGAAAATTCTCGGATAGGAAATGGAAATATAGGGAATTTTGAGGAATCGGACAACAATGCTTCGATCCTAGTATTTCATGAAGAGCGGAAAATTTCTCAGAGAGGAAATAGAAATATAGAGAATTTTGAGAAATCAGACAACAATTCTCCGATCCAGAATTTCATGAGGGTGGAAAATTTCTTGGATAGGAAATGAAAATATAGGGAATTTTGAGGAATCGGACGACAATGCTCGGATCCTAGAATTTCATGGAGGGCAGAAAATTTCTCGGATATGAAATGGAGATATAGAGAATTTTGAGGAATCGGACGACAATGCTCCGATCCTAGAATTTCATGGAAGGCGGTATATTTATTGGATAGGAAATGGAGATATATAGAATTTTGAGGAATCGAACGACAATGCTCCTATCCTAGAATTTTATGGAGGGCGGAAAATTTCTCGGATAGGAAATGGAAATATAGGAAATTTTGAGGAATCAAATGACAATGCTTCCATCCTAGAATTTCATAGAAGGTAGAAAATTTCTCGAATAGTAGATGGAATTATATATAATTTTGAGGAATCGGACGATAATGCTTCGATCTTAGAATTTCATTGAAAGTGGAAAATTTCTCTGATAGGAGATGAAAATATAGGGAATTTTGAGGAATCAGACGATAATGCTCTGATCCTAGAATTTCATGAAAGGAAAAAAATTTCACAGAAATGAGATGGAAATATAGGGAATTTTAAGGGAATCAGACGATAATGCTCCGATCCTAGAATTTCATGGAAGGCGGAAAACTTCTCAGATAGTAAATGGAGATATAGAGAATTTTGAGGAATCGGACGATCATGCTTTAATTCTAGAATTTCATGGAGGGGGGAAAATTTCTCGGATAGGAAATGGAAATATAGGAAATTTTGAGGAATCGAATGACAATTGTCCGATCCTTGAATTTCATGGAAGGCGAAAAATTTCTTGGATAGGAAATGGAGATACAGTGAACTTTGAGGAATCAGACGACAATGCTCTGATCCTAGAATTTCATGGAATGCAGAAAATTTCTTGGATAGGAGATGGAAATATAGGGAATTTTGAGGAATTGGACGACAACACTCTGATCCTAGGATTTCATGGAATGCAGAAAATTTCTTAGATAGGGGATGGAAATATATGGAATTTTGAGGAATCGGACAACAACGCTCCGATCCTAGGATATCATTGAAGGCGGAAAATTTCTCGGATAGGAGATGGAAATATATTGAATTTTGAGGAATTAGACGACAATGATCCAATCCTAGAATTTCATGGAATGTAGAAATTTGTCAGTAGGAGATAGAAATATAGGAAATTTTGAGGGAATCAGACAACAATGCTCCGATCCTAGAATTTCATGGAAGGCGGAAAATTTCTCGAATAGGAAATGGAGATATAATAAATTTTAAGGAAGTCTTGGGGAGGAAAGCTTAAGAATTTGCATCCGACCCATTGAGGTGACAGGAGGGAGTCAAAATTTAGTTACTGATCCCAGAACTTCTCATGAAGAGATTTTGGAGAAAATTTGATGTTGACTTTCGAAGAAAGTAGGATTGGTGTAATTCGGCTAAGATTGGTAGCCATTGCAAGATTTGTAGAATTTTGTGACATTTTGAACTTGTAGGAAGTGACGCTGTGAAAAGTGTCAAATTTCGCGGAGTGCTTTTGGAAATGAAGGACTTGAGGGTGAGTTCAAGGACTCGGAGTCTCGAGAGAGAAAAAGTTAGCTTATCTTTGGTTTTCAATTTATCATTCTCTTTCAAATTATTTCATTAAATTTCATTTGACTTCATTTTGTTTTATTCGATTTCATATTCAATTTTCATTTAATTTCATTTCATTTCATTGGATTTTATTTTAACTTTTTTGTTTTGTTATTATTTTTATTTTATTATTATACATATTTTTTGTATCGCTCTTTGATCGTTTTAATTCGGGACAAATGTACGGTCCTACGGCTCCCGACCGTCACATCAAAAGGAGACACTTCTGCAAAAACTCAGTAAGCTGAAACATAAATCTTCATTAATCTTTCACTAAAAGCAGTAATACAACTGATCATATGCTGACAAGCATCCAAATAGTCGAGCGTACAAGGCTGAAGAAAGTTATCATATTATATCCTGCCGGTACAAAAGCGGTGACAACTGCTGTGACTCAGAGTAGAAGGTAGTAGATATATGTCATCTGAGTCTGCTCTGTACACAAGCAAACCTACCAAGGCTAAGCTCCGGAACAAAACTCCCCTCGCAAACACCCCGAGGTACTGCTGTCACAACGGCAAGGGATGAAGGCTTTCCAATTCTGGATCTGATTCATAGTAAAACGATGCTTTCTCCTCATCCATTCATGTGAAGGTGACTGACACCCTTTGTCTTGTAACTCCTGGGATGCAGTGCTTCGCATGATATGCCACCTTTAGCACCAGCACTGATCCGATTGGTAGGGGGATCTCAACAGAACCTTGGAACTCTCCCGGTCCGACAATATGAATTTCTGGTCCGAACAAAATATTACTTTTACTTATAAGGAGACCATGTAGAAGGGCCTCACAAAGTCATGGCGGTCAATATGAGGCGGGATACAGTCCCCGTCCTCATAAATATTTATAATGCAGCTGTTCAAAATATAGTCAATAGGAAAGAAATGCCATTCGACCATCCTCTTTATCATTTTCTTAATCTGCGGCGGTACTAGATCCACCTCATCGTGCTGTAGAATCCCTGGGGGATTACCTTATCAATTCTTTGCAAAATTGTAGTAGCAACGACACTGAATCGTGACTTTGCCCTTTCCTCTTTTCCACTTCGTTGGCTCCATATATGTCCTTTGCTTAAGACGGTCCGCTCTGCCTAAGTCTTGGAGAGTGAAGACACAATCCAGAATATTTTTTTGATCATTTCTTAAAAATACGTTTGTGCATAACTTGAGGTCTTCAAAATTTTTTACGAATTTCCTTTATATTTCTTCATAATTTTGAAATTCCTTCTTTCTAAATCTTTTGATTTTTGCCATTACGTAGTCAGGAACTCCTCGCTGTGGCGACAGCAGAACAAACTACGGTACATATGGCTCTACGTAGTCAGGAACTCGTCAGTTTCTTTAATTTTCGGCTCGTAAAATTCTTCTAGAATATGGGATAGCTCTGCGGCTGACTCTCGAGCCCGTCTCCTCTCCATCTTGTCCAGGAAGCGATGCTTGTGGCGATTTAAATTTTTTCTTTTTGTACGTCTCAACGGTGAATCTAGGATTCTCTCAGCTGAAGCGGCAACAAGATCACCCTCTGGAGTAGTGATCATGGACGAAACCTAACTGTGTCTCCTGGCGAGGAGGTGTGAGTCAACAAAACCTCCAATGCCCCCATGTCCTGATGTTTGTCTGGCTCTCTGCGATCACTTTTCATCGTTGACTTCATATCTGTAGCCTTCTTGTATGTATCCCTTCTCTTTAGAGCGCGAGGTCCAAGCCGTCTTTTGAAGCAAATGCCAACACGCGACCTGACACTTCCTGCACAAGAAAACAGGGGGAAATGTCAGTGGCTGGCACTTTGCACGAACAAGAACAATAACAAATTATTATTATTTTTTATTTAACAATTTTTGCAATTATCTTAAAGTCATTATCTTATTTAAGACCATTTTGTAAGATTTAGAATTTTAACAATTATATTTTATCTTCTGAGAAAATTTATTTTATTCAATTAATATTTATTTTATTACAAAGTTCAGACCCAATCACAGATAATGGTCACATGGCTA
Source organism: Papilionanthe hookeriana x Papilionanthe teres (assembly GCA_022702705.1). NCBI lineage: Eukaryota > Viridiplantae > Streptophyta > Magnoliopsida > Asparagales > Orchidaceae > Papilionanthe > Papilionanthe hookeriana x Papilionanthe teres. The sequence goes on from CM040426.1 coordinate 106,983,459, forward strand.
CATTGGAATTTATATTCCTTCTTCAGCTTTAACACGTCACGTAATAATTCTTTAGGTATCGTCCATTTATTGGCAACATGGGTCTATCCCATTGAAAATCTACGAATTGGTACGTCCCGCCGGAGAAAACTTGTTCTACCATAAATGATTCTTCCCAGGTCAGTTCAAATTTTCCAACTATCTTGCGGTGTGAAAGAATAGGCCTTTTTAGAACGAGTACGAGGTCATTGACTTTGAACAACTTCAGGTGGACCAATTAATCATAGGCTTAAATTATTTTTGTTTAGTAGAGTTCAAAATTTTGTTGTGTGAGTAATCTTTTTCCTTCGAGATTTTCTAATTCTGAAAGTCAAAGTTTGGCATTCTCTTCTGTTGTAATTTGGTTGGCGATAGCGATTCGGAGCGACGGTAGTTGAACTTCTAGTAGAAGAACTGCTTCAGACCCGTACACAAGTGTGTAAGGTGAAGATTGCGTCGGCGTTCTGACTGTCATTTTGTAGGCCTACAAAGCTTCCAGTAACTTCTCGTGCCATCCTCTTTTGTTGTCGTCGAGTGTGTTCTTTAAGATCTGTATGAGTGTTTTGTTTAAAGCTTCTTCCAAGCCGTTTGTTCTGGGGTAATAGATTGTAGAGTATCTCCAATCTTTCTCGTGTCTTCTAATGAAATTGTTGATCTTCGTGCTCTTAAAAGCAGACCAACCCATTATCAGAGATGATCCTTCGCAGCGCACTGATGTGGTAGACAACCTGATTCTTGAAGAACTATAGAACCTGCTGTGCTGCAACTTCCCATAGCGACACTACCTCTGCTCATTTGGACAAGTAATAAGTAGTTGCCAGCATAAACCTGTGTCCTTTGGATGATGGTGGGTATATCAGACCGACTATATCTGTACCCCAACACTCGAATGGCCACGAGGCAATCTTAGGGTGTAGAACATTCAGAGGTTGATGCAAGACCACTCCATGTACTTGGAACTAATGACATTTCTTAGCTATGTCCATGCAGTCAGTCATCATTGCTGGCCAATAGTATCGGAGTCTCTTGATTTTCATCTTCATTTTTGGCACTGGATGGTGAGCTCCACATAATCCGGAATGCACCTCTTTGAATATTTTTTGTGCTTCCACTCTACTGAGACATCTGGCCACGTCTAATCGAAGGAACTCCTGTACAGAACATTATCAATTAAGGCATATGAGAGAGCCCTCTTCTGAATCTGATGCACCGCTGAGTTGTCATCCGACAGTCTTTCCTTTTTGTATTTCTAAGATAGCTTTAATCTTCTCTGGGTCAATTTCGATTCCCTGATGGATGATAAAGAATATCAAAAATTTCCCAGAGGTAACGCTGAAGGCGCACTTAAGGGATTCATCATGAGATTGTATTGCCGTAATCATTCAAATACAATCCTTAAGTCATACAGGTGGTTTTATTTTACTCTGCTCTCGATGACCAAATCATCTACATAGCATTCTACTTTATTGTGAATGAGGTCATCAAAGATCTTTGTCATTGCTCTTTGGTAAGTAGCTCTGTCATTCTTTAATTCGAACATCATGTTGTAGCAGTAGATCCCAATCGGAGTTCTAAAAGCTGTAAGCGTTGCATTTTTTGGAGTCATCTTGATTTGATTGTAACCTGACGATCCATTCATGAAGGAGAAAATTTCATGAGACGACGCAATGTTTACCATTAATTCTGGTATTGGTAAAGGGAATTCATCTTTCAGACATGCTTTATTTAAGTCCCTGAAGTCGACACATACTCGTATCTATCCATTCTTCTTCTTAACCGGCACGACGTTAGCCAACCATGTCAGATACTGTTCTTCTCAGACAAAGTTAGCATCTAATAATTTCTTATTTCAGCCGTAACTTGTTGTTCTATTTCAAGGTGCATTCTTCTGGGAGCTTGCTTTATTGGCGTTGTACTTTGATCCACTCCTAGTCCGTGAACTGCAACCTCTAGAGATAGTCCAGGCATTTCTTCATAGCTCCAAGCGAAGTAGTCCTTAAATTCTGACAATAACTTGACCAAGTCTGTAACCTCTTCTTTGTTGAGTAACAAACTTGTCAAAGTGGGTCGGGGCTGCTCCTCAGTCCCGAGATTGATTTCTTTTAATTCATCTACAATTGGCTTGATTTCTTATTCAAACTCCGTTGAGCATCTTCTATTGATTGCTCTTTGAATTCATCTTGAATGTCTAAGCAATCTTCCATTGGCTGACTAGTAACAACCATACAAAATCCTGAATCATCGATGGGTCCAATCGTACCGAACCCAAGACCTGCTTTCGAGTAGAGTTTCTTTCCTTTTGTATTCCATAATTTTTCAAACGATTGTAGCTTATCCTTTGGAATTTTCTTCAGCACATGTCCTTTTTGAATTATTTTTGAACACAAGGCAAAAAGTAACCAAAACGTAATTCCATTAATTCATTAGAATAGTTTTCTTCAAGAATTATAAAAGGTTTAGAAGTAGAAGGAGAAGCTTGGTAAAACTTGATCGGTTTATAACCATCATTATGGACTTCCTTGAATTGATTCATATTCATTCTTTTCTGTGTCATCCGTAGAAATCTTAAACTGAGGCTTCTTCTGACTTATCATCAGTGTTTCTTTGTTGAATTCATTATCTTCGGAGCTTCCTTCTACGTCGATACTGATCGCCGGCTTCACTCGTTCAACAATCTGTCGACCACGTCCCTGGCCTCGACCTTAGATGTTTGGGCAAATAGAACCTCCACCAACTCGTTGCAAATGAGTGGTGGGAAATTGTTGAAGCGGAGGTATATGGTCTTGTTTCTGTAGTTCTTATGAATCCTCACATTTGTTTATCACAACTTATCTTGATAAGATGTTTTCTTCGGGGGAGCGTAGTAGGCGGCCGCTTCATGGATGCCTACTTCATGTATTGGAAAAGGTTGTAAGTCTCCCTTAATGCAATGTTCTTGTCCATCTTTGTAGTACTTGATGCATTGGTGAAGTGACGATGGGACCATATTGTACTCGTGAATTCTTAGTCGACCAAGCAGGGTATTAAACGAAGTATCCACGTCGATGACAAGGAATTTTGCGGTTATTACTAGACTTCCAACTTTCATTTGCAGTGTTATAGATCTGAGGGCTATTTATCCTCACTAATTGAATCTTCTTAGCATCATTTTATCTGAAGTGAGCTCTTGTGCATCGATTTCTAAGTAAGCTAACGTCCGTAGACTCATTATGTTGAGTGACGATCCAAGATCCACTAACACTTTGAAAAGTACAAACATGCTGATGATGACAAAAATATAGAGTGGATGGTTGTGATCGACTGTACCGAGTAGAAAATCTTCATTGTTGAAGGTAACACCAGGCTGTTCCATCAAAGTACAAACTCCAAGTGAGAATGTGCTAGCCAACTGTGCTAAGCAAATATCTACTTCAAGTAGAGCCTTAATCAAATTTTCTCTCAACTCCTTTGACAGGATCAGAGCATCGTAGATGCTTAGTTTGGCTGGAAACTTCCTGAGATGAGCTAGTACATTGTAATCCACTTTTTTTGAATTCTCGATTTCATTTCTAATTTGTACTTATTCCATTGCTGGAGATATTTCTTCTTGAGTAATCATCAGTTTCCCTTTATCTACTGGAGTTGTTCTTGGCAGTAGCACCTTTCCACTTATTAAATTTACTTCATCGATTTCTTTTCTTCCGGACCCAGAGGTTCTCCTGGTGTTGTAGTTGACCCTTCTGGTATTGTTTCTGTATCTGAAAGGTCTAGGTTGATTGCAAGCAGAGTTCCTTTGCACTCAAGGACTGGCTCCTCGCTTCTCGTGTTTTCGTAATCGGTGTTGCTGATATCTTTTTTGTCCTTACCAACGTCTTCATCGGGAGCTTACTTGATTTTATGATCATTTAGGAATTAAAATCGTGGTTAGATAGGTTGTGACTAGTTACGTCATCACTAGAGACAGTAAGAACGTAGCCAAAATTTTTTTTATTATCATTATGAGACCATGGAGGGGCATAATGTTAATGGTACAAAGTCAGGGGTTTTTCACCCCCGAATCTGAGACAACCAATCTAATAGAGGCATCCTCTATCCTATCCTTCGCACTATCATCCTTAATCTCATTCTTGATCTCCTTATTCCATCTTTCCTGTTGCGGTAGTCTCCTCAGTGAAGTCTCTATCTTGGACTGGGCTAGTGGCAGATTCAGGGCAGCAGTTTTCTTTGAAGTGTACTAGATCTGATCTAGAACTTTTTTAAGCTCGTTCCAAATCATACTCCATACAACCTTGGCGGCATATGGGTCGATCGGAGAGATTGGCTTGGCCGAAATCACATTTATAGATACTCTTTCAGGTTCATTCATATATTCTTTTGGTATTGTTACATTCCCTTCTTTGTAATTTCTTTCGAGCCAATCCTTAAAGCTAAAGCATCCTTCTATCGTGTGTCCGAGCAATCTATGGTAAGGACAAAATTTGGGTTGATTTCTCTTGTTCATCTCTTCCAGCTTCTTTGGCTCGGGTAATCTGAAATCAGGCTTCTTCATTAAATTCTTGAACATCTTTGCTACCACATCATTCTTGAAGGTGTAATTCCTGTGTAGCCGTTCTGACATTGTCGGACCCTATCGTCCATCTGTCCTGTATGACCTCTACTGCTAACCAGACTGAATGCTCTGCTATGCACGAGGCTGAACATATTGCTGAGACTACCTGTACTATGGAGGCTAACTATGCTGAAGTGACTGTTCAGTCTGAATCCTCATCAGTTGCTTCCCTTTATCGACCGGTGCCATTACGCCAGATCTCTTTTCATATGCTTTTGTGGAGCTTTTTTTCTCTGCTTTCTCTGCAGGTTCCATATGTTTGACTTCTTCTTATAAATTGTTCGCCTTGCTGAGTTGCTTCCTGAAGGACTTCATAGCGAGACCCTTAAACATGAAAGCCACGGGATCGTGGATATTCTTGAGTAGTATCTCGATCACGTGTTATTCTTGTAGCTGAAGTTCACTATAGTCAACCAAAGTCTCGTTGGGCTTCTGCCGCTCTACTATGTGATCTCCTATAGTAACATGGTGCTGGGCACTAGTGAATCTCTTCACAAACATTCTCTCCATTTCTGCAAATGTCTTTACTGATCTATTGGGAAGCTTTGCATACCAATCAATTGCTATCCCTGACAAGCTGCTGATGAACTTTCGAAATAACAATGCCTCACTCCCTCCTGTGTTGTAACAACTGGCTCTGAAGTGTGCTACATGCATACGAGAATTTCTTGTCCCATCGAACATCTTGAAAATCGGGGGCACGAAGCCTTTAGGGTAAGGTATATCGTCAAACTCCTCCGGGTACCCTTTGAAATTGATGCTCCACCTTTGGACTGAGCCAAGGCCTCCTGAACTTGTTGTTCGACCATTTGCTTGATATCCTTTTTCGGTAAGCTAGGAGTTGGATCTCTCCTTGGTTGTTCATCTCCATTGGTTGAAGCGACTTCTCTCCTTTCATCAGTTATGTGTATAATCTTAGGCTGGTTAACCTCCGGAGTTGCTACTGGTCGTGACTGTGACTATCCGTGGAGTGTAGCCATGGTGGTCATGGAGGCATTCATCTTCTCCATTCTCTTTTCCAGATGAATAATTTGCTCATCTTTGATCCACTTAAAATTTGATAGCTTTTTACTATTTATTTCATACCTGTTCTTGATGATATTGCACTTTAAAAGAAGGTATTTTTGATGATTTCATGCAGGTAAAATGATTTTTGGCCTTTGGAGCCAAAGGAAGTGAAAATGAGCAAATTTAAAGCAAAAAAGGAAAAAATTGCATTTATTGAACTAGCACCGAACGACACTGTGACCAGCGCTGGACAGCGTTAGTTTCTAGAGAGTTACGACGTTTTGGCTGAATAATGCGCCGAATAACGCTCCTACCAGCGCTAGACAGCGCCCTATCTCGATTTTGAACTAGATTTAATGTATTTGACTGGATTTTGAAATGTTTCTTGAGGAAACTTTTGGAAATTCAGTTTTGACTGATTTTAAACACATTTGGAGGCAAATTTCAAAGAGAGGAAGAAAGGAGAAGAGAAGAGAAGAGGAGTTTAGAGTTTAGGGAGAGTTTCTTTCCACTTTGTGTAGGAAGTCAGGTTTTATATTTTCTCTTATTAGGAGTGTGAGAGGAGAGGGAAAGTGAGAGATTTCCTCTTCCTTACTATTCTAACGAGAGAATTGTGTGTTGTTGTGAAGAAAGAAGATGAGTCAATGGAATCCCTTGAGATTCTCTTGGGGAAGAGTTTGAGATAAGTAGTCTTTACTTTACTCTGTTTGTATGACGATGTTTTTATATATAAAATTCATGTTTTGTAATCTTTTCCTCCTGAGTCTTGAGTAGATTTCTTTGTCTTTCTCCTTTTCATGTGATGTGTTGATGTTGTGAAATGAAAATGATATATTTATTTATTATCGAAGATTTGTGATGACCTTTTCACTTAGAACACCATTTACTTTTTAATCTGGCCAATTGAATTTTTAAAATATGTTGGGAAACATATGTTCCGAATGGAATATGAGTTTCACAACAAAAGTGAAGGTCACATTCAATGTTCATGAATGAGAGATGAAGTTCATGAGGATTAAGTGCAAATAAATAGGGAAATAAACATTTGTGGGTATAGAATTGGAGATTGTAGAGTAACGGGCTGAAATCCTCAATTTGGTCCTAATGTTTAGAAACTGAAGCGAGAGTTAGCCTTCAGGTGAAGAGAAGTGGGAGCTCTGAAGTGAGAGCAAGTATCCTCCCAGCCTAACCATGGATTTGGGGACTAAACTTAGGATTAGCCAATGTTCTTTATAAGCTGAAATATGGGTAAAGAATAGGAATGCTCCTATTTGGCACAATACATTTGTATCACTGATCTATGTCACAAAAATCATCACATTATGAATGGAAAAGAGGAAGACTCTTTCTTGCAACTGAACTTTATTATAAATTTAGTCTTGTGTTAGTTTAACTTGCTAAAATTTAGAACATGCTTTGGTAGAAATAGTAATTGAATCTATTTATCTTAACTTTAAGAATTAAACTACTTGCAATTGTGTTGCGATTCAATAAGAGATTTTTGTGCTACGCCCTAAAAGTAAGCCTCCCTGTGGGATCGATAACCAGGACTCCACTAGAGCCCTGTATTACTTGAGCGATACGTATACTTGCGTTAATTGTGTGACTCATTATCATTTAAATCAATATAAAAATCTAAATCTAAGTTCATTAATTTTTGCAAATTAAAAAAGTCGCACTAATCTCTTGTTTGTTTGACCCTATGAAGCTCATCTCTGGCGTTCTCCTCACTGGGAGACTCGCACGCAGATGTCATGGATTTAGTTTTGACCATATTAATTTTCATGAACTCTTCATCCATGTAATATGATAGAAAGTAATCTTCATCATCGATATCCAACCCTCATTATTTTTCCAATTCTGAAATTTTTGCTCGGAGCCTTCGGAAACGGGAATATCGGAATCACGATCCATCTTGTGACCTACTGACCTCTCATAATGTAGTGGTGCAACGACCTTTGGTAACCACACTTTCCTCTTATGAGTCGGTACCCTGGGACGGAGTGTCTCTGCGAGGAGATCAGAATGGCGAGGGGAAGTGTGCTCCCTAGGGTGTAGACCATAAACAAAGGTAAACAAACTTCTTTTATTCTTTCTCTTCTAGGATTTCTCATAGTCATCAGCAGATGATACTCTCGGACCCAGCCGGGACTTGAGTGATCTACGTACCGCGGGTGTCGGAACGGCAATAGTGACATCTGTAGTGGTGGCATCAACATGTCTTCCCAAACGGTATTTAACAGATACTTGGATGGGCCTCTCCAATTTAAGAATCTCATCCTTTACTTTGGGGGATATTGCACATCCCATCCTCTTGAGGATCTTAGCAACAGAACATCCTTCATTTTTAGCTAACCTACGAAAAAGGGTATGAGCTCGGGTAACGGGTCAGGGCCTCTCCCTCACCTTATCACGGCCATGTGGTGATGGTAGCGCGACAACAATCCTGTGGAGGCTTTCATCTCTGATAGTGTCCACTCATGGGTGGAACCTACTCCCTCAAAGGAGAGGAGAGGTATATGGTAGATCGAGTTCCTCCTGTTAAGCAATCTCATCAATCACTGGCAGACTTACAACTTGTGCCCTGACGGCTTTAAGAATTCTTCAATTATGGTTCCTCCTTTGAGATATGGTTGGAAGGGGAACCCTGGAACTAGAACCAATCTAAAAAATGGACGGCAAGGCAAGAAAGGCATTGTGGGAATCTTCTTCATGCAGAATCTCTTTCCCTTCTGTATATGGGAAAGTAAGTGCAATGATGGCAAAACTGGTAGCGGTAGGGGTGGCGACTCTTTTAGGCACGGAGACGACTGACTTGATGGGGGCAGTAGAAACTTTCACTTTCTTAGCAAAAGGGAAATCTTGGTGGGAGTTCAAGTCAAAGTCAGCGGACGACCCTTGAACTTCCGGGGTGGCAACTTTCACAACCACGAACGGGCTTTTTTGAGTACGACTTTAAACTCACTAAAACCGGTCCCAAACTGAATCATTGGTGCTACATGACAGGCCTCGCCGGAGGAGGGCAAGTTGCAGGAGAAAGTCAGCGTAGGGGTTAACATCTTGACAGTCGAAGGAAAAGAATTTCGGAAGTCAGCGAAGGCTTAAACCCTTTAATCATAGTGCAAACACTACGAGAAGGAAAAACTGCTCTGTGAACTGGTCACAATTTCATTTCATCTTGAAATTTTATTATTATTATTTATTTATTTTATTTTTTACCTTTATATTTTCACAAATTTGTTAAAAGGAGTTTTAGGATTTTCAAGAAGGAAAAGGGTTAATCTGCTGATAGCAGGATTGAACCTAGGAGGCGCAAAGAGGAGGTGAAGTATGAGACCTCGTCCGGGATCCCCTTCATGACGCACATTACGCTAGCGAAAATTGTTCGCCGACACACCTATTGGGGGTTTGACTCCACAAAGATCAAGAAGGAACCTAAAGATCCTTGAACCCCCTTTGTTTAAGGATGTCTAAATAGCTGGTCCTGAAATCGAGGAAAGTCGATCATATTTCCCAAAAATAAATGGCGAAGTATATCAACGGAGGAATGGTAATATGGTTCATGAGGGACATGAACTCATTACCGAAGTATGAATATAACATTTCATGATTTTAGTTAAGAGAGAAACATATCCCAAGCGGAGTCGCTAGAAAATTATCAGCTCTTAAAGTGAACCCTTCGTGTTTTTTTTAGATGGTAAAGATTTAATTTCATAAATATAATTTCAAAAAAATATCATTTTTTATTTTAAAATATGAAATAAAACTAATCTCATATTATCGATAGTATAAATAATCAAGCAATTAACTACAAGCTATGTGGCTATCCCGAAGAATGGACACATTACTTGGTAGTGAGGCTTGATCAAATAAACCAAAGAATTATATCTGTTTCTTCTGTGAACCATTTATGTTAAATGACAATTTCCTCTATCTAATATGGAGGAATTAGATAGAGTTTATATTAATCTGGTGTCTTTAAGTATACTATAAGGGCAAACCCCTATAGTTAATTACATCTTAGATAACCGAAGTCACTTGAGAAACTATTGATACATATCAGGAAACATTTGTATTTACAACTTCCAAATGGGTAAGGTTCCTCAAGAAAATGTGGTAATAGGAGATCCAATAGGTGAGTGGCTTAAAATTTGAATATTTTTTTGTTGGAATCAAAAAAATGGCAAGACTAGGGGAAAGACATAGATCCAAGAGAGATCTTGGTGTTTTCCCGAACTATCCTATGGTTTTGCTTAAATTTAGGATATTTATTTGATGTTTCATTCTATCAATTTTATTATTTAGGGCTTACACTGACTTGATATCGAATCATGTGAATAGTTTGGAAGATAGGAGGGTTTATGTCATACCCGATGACAACCTCAGAATCCTAGATGAGTTAGGGCTTATATTGCACAACATAGTCATGCAAAAGCCTAAAGTGATAAGGTGAGGGTTTATGCTGCACTGGGTAAGCTAACTCGAAGTCTTATGTCTTGTTGTTTTAATTCTAAGGAGTTTTGCCGTTGAAGATGGCTGTGGTGACCACTATGCATGCTCCAAACTCCTCGTCATAGCAGGTTTAGTTTAAAGAAATGTCAATTGTAAGAAAAGTGAAGTGTCATGTTTTAGAAATATTTAAATCAATGTGTCTTAATGTTTTATTTAGGGGAATATTAAAGTTGATTATAGCGACACAGGTTAGGATCCCACGGTTCCCTCCTTCCGGCACCCCTATTTTCTTAGGATTCACTTAGTCTAGATGAATTTACTAAACTCAACTTAATGAGTTTTGTACTCTCATTTAGACCATGGGAAATCCCGTTAGCAGCCATAGGTTGCATCCTCCGAGGTATTCCTGATCATCTGATACAGATATTTTAATTTAGTTGCAATTGTGATTTTTTTTGTTTGTAATTAAATATTGAGTTATCTTATATTTTTGAATGTTATGGCGGTGAATTTTATCCTGCTTTGTTTTGTTTAATTTTATTTTTGATTTTGTGGCTATCCTAAAAGTTGTTGATGCAGGGTGGCATTGTTGTTTAACATGCAAGCTCATAAGCAAGAAATGTAAAGTAAAAGAAGTACTGAAAAGAAGGTATTGCAAACTTGTAATAGTCTACCTGGCGAGTCTTCTCGTTCCTACATCTGAAACTTTAGTATTTTTGCAATAAACATTTATATTTTACAGGAAAGTAAAACTTATGGATAGGTCTGTCACAAGCCTACTAAACCCTATGTCATAACTTGGCGGGTCCTATTCATTTAAGGGATTTCTTCATTCAATAAATATGATAGGTTCAGTTGTCCTACATGGTGTCCAGAAGATTTGTGAGAAGGGCCTAGGAGAAACCTAGACATTTCACAATTCTTTTGAGCTTCCATGAGTGCATTTGAACTTATCCTAATTATTAAATGATTCATTTATTTCATACCCTTATGCTCAGTGAACTAATGCTTTAATTATCCCCTTTAAATGAGGTATTTATCACTTGTTATTTTACTTAGGAATTACGTAAATGGAAATCTTTTGGGGCAACATTAATTTATTTAGGAAATATTTAATCAATTTGATGGGCTTGTAGTGTTTACAAATGTTTGAAGTTTGATTATTTTTGCTTTTCTATACCTCTCTTAATGAGATTTGATTAGACCTAGCTCACTACTAAGCCCTTAAGATTTAGTGAATAACTTTGTAATTAATTTTTCTCTTTCTAGGAAAAACTAAGTCATGTAAGTTTAGTTTTTTTATCAAAACATTAGATTATTATTCAAACATCAAAATAGGGGTAAAAATCAGTGGATTATTAACTTCCTAAGTTAACCCCTGTCTTCAGGCTTATTCAGTTTGATTATCTTCCAAATTCATATAATTAAGGAAATTATTCATTTATTTTTGATGTGACAAAATTGAAGTGAGTTTTTTTACTATTCATCCCTTGATGTTTCAATCTTTTCAACACGTCATTTAGGATCATTAGTTACACATTTTACCCTTTAATTAATCCTAAGTATTAATTAAGGATAAAACCTTAAAACTACAACTTTACCCCTAGGGCATTATCACCTCATAATTTACTAAATTTAATTCAAATGACTTGGAAATTTTATGTTACCTCATTCATGGGTTAACTAAAGCATCATAGGAGGAAAATTTTATATTTTAAAATTTATTTTAATTTATATATTTATTTTCATGCAAAAATAAGACTTTCAATGAAAATTCAATAACTTAGTCAAAACAAAGTTTAGGTCCTTAAAAAAATTATTAGAGGTTCACCATGATCAAAGGACACTTTGAACCAAATTTCATATTTTTTTTGAATTTTAACTTAATTATCATAATTATTTCAAATTTTGGAGTATTAATTAGATATAAAATATTATATTAGTTGAAAATTAAGTTTTTATGTTTTTATTAAATCTCTCCGAGGTCATGGAACCTAGAGAAACAAGTTTCATACTTTCTTGATTTTTCTTTGAATTATTAGATTTGTTTTAGTTCAAAATTAGGGAATCTCCTTTCTTAGCCTTTAAAAATTGTTTTTAGCCCTTTAAAATTTAATATCTTTATTTATACAGATAGGAAATTTATCCCAATTGTTCCTAAGTGATTAGGAGACAATTTAGAACATTTTCAATAATTTAATTAATTTTCAACTATTTAAATATTAAAATAATTCTTAAAAATGAAAATTTTATTTTTATTATGACTTTATTTTTTAGAGACTCCTCTGACTACAGAGAACTCCCAAAATTTTTTTGGTAATTTTTTAAAGTGTATTTTAATTGTTATAATTATATAATTGCCAAAAGTGTGATTTAACATAAAAAATTCATTTAAGCATTTAAATTAACTCCATTTGACTTGAAATTTTTATGGCGGGCTCCTCTGACCTTAAATTATAGTGGAGAATGAAAATTAAGTTATTTTTGTTTACATTTAGTCTAAATTATTTTTATTTAATTTTTAAGTCTTAATTACCATTAGGGTTGTACTTAATGAGTTAAACCAAGTTATTATTTTTCCTATGATCCTCTTGTCATAAGTAACCTACCAAAATTTATATTGTATTTTTCTGATCATTATTTTAATTATTATAATTTTTTATACCAAAACGGGCATAATAACTTGAAAAATAGAGATCTCCTCATAGAGATCTCCCCTGACCTTGGAAAAATCAGAGAATCCCCATGATTGAGAGAACAAGATCCCCAAATATCAAGCCATGGTGAAATGTCTATGCCAATGAAGAATTAAAAAACTTAAAAAAAATTTAATTAATTAAAAATAAAATATTCATCAAATAAACTTTAAACCAATTCCACATTTTTATCCTCTGTTCATGGAGCAATGGGTAATTTTCTTTTATTTTAATGATTTTCTCTACACCAAGTTATGTATTTTTAAAGTTCAAGGAATTAAATAAATACAGAAAATCCCTATTTTTCTACTTATCCAGGGCGACGCCACCTCAACCTCGGCAGCTCCGAAATGCTACGCGTCGCTCCGCCATTTGTCGCTGCCTTCTTACTCAGCTGCCACTCGGTTGCGCTTTATGCACCTGATCTCCATCCGGCTTCATCTTGATCATCCAAGCATTACACGCGCGATCAAATGACGTTCCTTCATTGTCTTTGATTGGTCTGTCCCGTAAGCCGTTCACACAAAAACCTTAAGATCTCGAGTTAGACACAACCAAATCAGATGGGGTTGGTTTCTATAGACTCATCTGACCTAGAAGAACATATCCATACGGTTAACCTAGCCTGAAATTGACCCAATGTGCATGGAGAATCAAAACAAGCTTAGGAGGAGAGAGGCCAATACTTTGTTTTGAGAAGTGAAGCTTCATTCAGAGAATTGTGGCAGCTTTGATTGGTCCCAATGAACCTCCAGATGAAGCCTTGTGCTGTGGTGAAATGCCTAGACCCTAATTGACTAAGGTCGATTTAAGGTGTAGATCAAACTCTGGTACAGAGGTTCTCTGTGATGGAGCTTTGATGGGGGAACTTCTTCTCTCAATGCTCTGAAGGTGTGGGTGCAATTAATTTCAATTTAGTGCACTGTGGAGCTGTGGTGGAGTTTGTCTTAGTTTTGACTGAGATTTCAGTGGAGAAATTGCACTCAGGCAGGGGGAATCAGAGGGGGAAAATGGTTGGAATGAGCTTATGGAGATTTGGAGAAGCTCTGGTGAGGTTTTGGAGGAGTTTTCTTAAAGCTTTTTCAGTACCCTCTCTCAACGGTGGAGAGTAAAATGTTTGAATTATTAACCAATCTGGTAAAGCATGATGTGGACACTTCCTAAAGAGATCTTTAAATCTTTCCCAAGCTTCATATATTGGTTCCCCTTCAAACTGACCAAAAGATGTAATATCATTTCTTAGCTTAGCAATTTTTAATCAAGGAAAATATTTTGACAAATTTGTGAAGTTCTGATAGATCCAGGTGCTAACGAATTTAACCACACATTGGCTTTATCCATTAATGAAAAAAAGGAAAAAATCTAAGTCTGACAACATCATTTGACACTCTGTCACATTTAAAGTAGCACACAATTCTAGAAATCAAGTGAGATGTAAATTAGGATCTTCATTAGGTGTTCCTCAAAATTGATTATATTGTACTATTTGGATAATAGCAGATTTAATTTCAAATGATTTAGCAGCAACATCAAAATTTTGGATAGATATGTGAATTTCATCTACTCTTGGGTTAGCATAATCTCTTAAAGGTCTTGGTAAATTTTTATTTTCATTTCTTTGATTATCTATGTTGTTTGGCATTTTGTGAGGATTTTCCTAAGAGGGGGTATATATAGTCGAGCAGGGGAAAGGTTGCTTACCACTAACTCATCGGTGGTGAAGAGAAATAGTAAAGAAGAAGAAAACTTTTCTGATTCAAGAAGAAGGAAGGTACCCATACTCACTTAGGTGGGAAAAAGGTTACAAGAAGGGCTGCCGGCAAGTGTTGACTGACGATGAGGGTTCGACATCAAGGAAGTTGACCGGAAAAATTGACCAGAAGCTTCAAGATTTCGGCCGAAAGAGGAGGCGAGGGTTTGATTATAGCTGGTGAGGAAGAAGGTGACCGGAGAACCAGAAGGAAGCTTCGCGAACAAGAGTATTCGCCATCTTGGGAAAGCTAAGGCTCGGTTAGGGTTTCTAAAGGGGGGAAGCAAGCATGGATTTCGATTGAGAGTATGAGGAGGTGTGCGTGAGTTTTTTTTATAAGAAATTTCATTTTTTTAATATTATTATTTTATTTAATTTCATCAATTTACCCAAATTCATCCCAATTCAAAAACCTATCAAAATATATGTCCTTCTCGGCTAAAATTAACAATCTGGACCCACCGACATGGTCTGTTTCAGGGTCGTTTGGACAAGACCGCGGATGTTCGAGCCACTTTAAATCCAATTTACGCTACGTGGAAAAAAAAAATTTATTTTGACCCTATTGGGGTCGTGTAACAAGCAAATTAATGATCGTTCCTCGCCTAAACGAAAACCATAGTCAAACATATTGCTCCCGGCAAAAATTCAAACATCGCACATTTATCCACTTAAAAAGTGCCTATTTTTATGCCTTATTTATGATTCAATTCTTAAGGATATTATGCTTTAAAGAAAGGTATTTTTATGTTTTTGGATGTAGGAGATAAAAAAAGAGTTCAAGAAGGAAAAAGGAGCAAAAAGGAGCAAAAATTGAGCTAAAAAGCAAAAGTTGCCAAAATTATAGTTCTGGCGCTTAGGCGCCAGAGTCTGCCGCCTAGGCACCAGAGTCTGCCGCCTAAGTGCCAGTTCGATACAGAAACAGATAAGATTTTTGACAACTTTGGGCAGTTATTTTGACGGTATTAAGCGGTTATCAGCCTTCTAGAAGACTGGAAGTTACTCCTAATACACAGGATATGTGATACAATGCATCTGGACACAGGAAAGCAGTTTTAATTCGTGAAGAGGTGCGATCCAAAGTATAAGGGTGCGAAGACTTGGTCACGGAGCCAGGCGCCTAGGCGTCGCAGTTACTTTCTAGAAAATTCATTGAATTTGGATGAATTTTAAAGATGTGTCTTAAGCAACCCCTGGTCATTTTCAAAACTCTATAAATAAAAGTCATTTCTACAGAAAAAGGGCGTCTCCTTAGAGCTCTCCATGCCTAAAGTTAGTTTTAGGGAGCCACCTAATATTATTCTTAATTATTTAGTGAGTTTATTTTAGTTACTTAAAGTGTTACTACTCAATTCCTTGAGTAGTAAGTGAGAGTTTATAAGAGTTGGTGCTGTTGAAGTCTTGTGCCTTGGATTGGATTCAGTAGGAGTCAAAGGATCACATGAAGGAACATTTCAAATAAGTATTTGTAACTTGGTTCATGTTTTTATAAATATGTTTTGTTGTGTGAATTCAATGTATTTTGAGTAGTTAGTTTTCTTTCTCCTTTCAATTATGAAAAGATAATAAAATAATTTAATTTCATTAGAGAACTTAACTTAAATTCTTAAAAAAAATTGTGATGATATGCATACCTGACCTTAATTTACTTTTTAAACTGGCCATTTGAATTGTTAAAACCTGTTGAAGAATTTTGAGACCTATCGGGATATGTGTTCTTAACTAGTAGATATCACATGAATCCTTGGGTAATCAAAGGCCATGTGTGGGTTATTCATTGTGAAGTGCAAATAAATAGGGAGATATTGTTTATTGGGTGTAGAATTGATTAGTTTTTAGAGTGACGGACTAAATTCTAATAATTTGGTTTATAGAAAGGGAACGGGTCACTAGAAGGGCCGACCATAGCCACCCTTGGACATCTAGAAGTGTGAGCCTAGATTAACTCATTCTACTAATAATACATCCTGAACTGATCTATAGATTAGCCAATGTTCTTTATACTATCGAGTGAAGGTAAAGATTAGGAATGCTTCTATTTGACACAATACCATAATTTAAAGTTCTCCATGAATGATAGTTTTCTGAAAAATCTTAGATTAGTTGAAAAGGAGAAATTAGTTTTATTTATACTTAAAATCAATCATTACTTTATTGCTACTTTGCTTTTATCTAGTAGAAATTGCATAAAACTTTAAAATTTGATTTTTAAAAGAAATAAAAATTATAATTACTTTTAATTTAAAAATATATTAATTTCTTAAATTAAGCTTCCCTGTGGGATCGATAACCAGGACTCCACTAGAGCCATGTATTACTAGATATGAGACGTATACTTGCGTAGTACCCCTAGTGTGCAAAATATTTTCTAATTTCTAATAATATTAAGTTTACAATAAGTGCACGAAGAAGGGTGTGCATCAGTAGTATAACACAATACTTCTCAATGTCTCTGAACAATAATTTCATCAATTCTAGTCGTAGGAGAATTCATACCTCAATTTACAAAGCCTCTCTCTTAATTAATCTCATTTTAAAGATATTTTTGTTGAAAAGTCACTGCGCCTCAAAACTTATGAACTTTCTACGGTTTGAACACTTGAAATCTTTGAGTTTCCATCAAATTAAAATCCATACAAGAATTTGGGTCTTCCTCTTCATTCCTTTCGCAGTTCCAGCATCTACGGGAGGTTTTTATGAGTTCTAAATTAGGATTTCCTGCCAAAACTTGGATTTTAAAGACGAGAAAAGATTTTCTGAACAGCGGTGCTGTCTGGCGCTAGGTCAACTTTCACCAGACTTAACTCCGTTCAATTTTTTTTTCAAATTTCGATTTGAATTAATTCTTAAATGTTATTAATGATAATTAAGGAAGAATAAGACTTAATTAAGTAACAAACAAAAACAAATAACATAAAAAACAAAGCACACACTCAATAACTATGGGTTGCCTCCCACAAAGTGTTTGGATTAATGTCGTCAGCTCAACATAAATTTTAGTTATTTATGTTGATCCAACATTAAAATCTCTTTAAAATTTGGTCTATTGCCTTCAAAATATGGTTTTAATCTTTGGCCATTAACTTTGAATATTTTTCCAGATTTAGGGTCTTCGATAATCACATCTCCAAAATGATATACTTTTATAATAATGAAAGATTCTATCCATCTAGATTTCTGTTTCCCAGGAAATAACTTCAATCTTGTATTGTATAATAAAACTTTTTGTCCTGGTTCAAATTCCTTTTTAATAATCTTTCGATCATGCAATATTTTTCTTCTTTCCATATATATTCTATCATTGTCATATGATTCATTTCTGATTTCTTTCAATTCATTCAATTGCAATAGTCTCATCTCACCAGCATTTTTTAAATTAAAATTCAATTTCTTTATCACCCAATATACTTTATATTCCGATTCAACTAGCAAGTGACAGGTTTTTCCTAATATTAATCTGTAAGGGGACATTCCTATAGGAGTTTTATGAGTAGTCTTGTATGACCATAAAGCAGTATCTAATCTAGCAGACCAATCCAATTTTTCAGGATTAATGACTTTCTCTAAAAATTCATTTAATTTCACGATTAGATACCTCTACTAAACCATTAGTTTTGGGATGATAAGCTGTAGAGATTCTATGCAGAATGTTATATTTTTCCACCAATCTCTGAATCAGATTATTCTTAAAATAGGATCCTCCATCAGTGATAATTACTCTAGGCATTCCATATCTTGTGAAAATATTTTTCATTAAAAACCTCGATACACTTTTAGCATCACACTTAGGTAAAGCTATTGCCTCAATCCATTTTGATACATAATCAACATCAATCAATATATATATATATATATATATATATATATATATATATATATATATATATATATATATATATATATATATATATATATATATATTTTTTTTGGGGAAGGAGCAACATTTGGCTCCCTACATGTTGATGTAAAGGGTGAAATTACAAAATATCCCAAATGGGAGACAACCAAAAACCGAGTACAAAATACTCCACACCAAAAAGGAAACTACCTAAAAAGAGAAAGTAAAAGAGAAAATCTATCTCCAAAATGTGTGTCCAAAGCTACTAAATCCAAACAAAAAGAAAAGGATAAAAAACTCGAGCACAAAACCAAGGAGTAAGGGGCGGATTGTAGGAGGAGCAAAAGGATCACCCACAAGCCACAAAATGGTCAGCAATTAGGAGAAAGAAGAGAGCCTAGCTGTGAAACCACACTGAAATAGGGACCCTGGGGCCTTGTAATTGAAACAGATCCCAGAAGGAGCAAAGCAGCAGGAAAAACTGGAACCTCCATCCCCAGACCAAAACACAAACAAATCAGTAGCTCACAACTCTGAAATATGGTGCCTTTAAACGATCAAGCATCCATCAAAAATTGCGGATGTGGGGTCGGGGTAGTAGCCACCATCACCCGAAGAGTAGTTTCGAGCATTTCTAGCAAGCCAATGAGCGGTGTCTATTCCCTTCCTTATAGATATGGCTATACTTGATGTTGGACTGAATTACCAAAGCCTTAATTTTATTGATCCAGTACACATGCTGCCATTTTAATTGATTATCATTAGGAGAGGGCCAGGCTAGATGTTGATTTTGCTTTAATGCATTGATAACCACAGCAGAGTTGTTTTCCACAATGATGAAATTCCAGTTGAAAGCCTTAGCAAGTTCAAGAGCCTTACAAATTGCTGCCAGATTAGATTCCAAAATATCTTCAACAGTAATAGGAGATTGAAAATATGCAAGGCATCTTCCCTCATGATTCTCGAACGGACCCCACAACCAAGCCCTCACTACGAGTAGGAACCATTTGTGTTGGCCTTAATGTATGGGGTGGGTGGGTACTTCCAATAGAAAGTTTGAATGTGGTATCTTATAATGTGTTGTTTATGTGTGACCTTCAAAATGGTCGGGAAATTCTTAAGCCGGATCGGCTTAAGCGAAAAGGATACACAATTACCCACCACCGTATCAACAAGTGCCGACACCATTCTCAAATTTGATTGAATTTCTATGCATCCAAATAAACCAAGTAATAATAAGAGGGATGGTCCCCAATTTAGACTTCGCCAAGAAATCCAGCGAAATGTCCGTATCCAACCAGATCCGGAAGGATGGTGTTTATGTTAATCTCTCTAATGATCCCCTTCCACACCTCTTGGGAAAAATTGCAATGGAAAAACATATGTTGAATTGTCTCTTCCTCCACCCCACACAGATAGCATTTTGAAGGTCCTCTGATCCCCTTTAGCTTAAGTATATCATCTGTAGGAATAAGCTTATGAAACACTCTCCAGGTGAGAAAGGACATAGAAGGGGTGAGGTATTTGTTCCGTATAATTCGCCCCAATGCACTTTAGGCCACTCATGGATCTTTAGATATATTTGTTTAGTAATGCCTGTGAGTAGTACCATTACTCCAAACGATTCTATCATACTTATTTTTATCAAAAGGGATGGTGGCAATCCGGTGAGCGTATTCACAGATGACAAATTTCGAAGTTCCCGTAAAGACCACTTCTCCCTTTCCCAACAATTTGAAACGAAGAAACGGGTTTTATCAATGTTAGGGATGGCTTCCTTCATATGGGGAGGGCACCAATTGTCTTCCCGTAAATTAACTCGGCCATTGCCTAGCTCCCGACTATACAAGTGATTCCGCAATTTCCTTATTCTTCAAAGCATATGATTCCAAGTTCTAGAAGCACCCTTCTTAATACTCACCTTAGAAGGATGACAGCCTTTACAATATTTCCCGATCAAAAACTTGGCCCAAAGAGAATTCTGCTTCCTAAACTGAATCCAGAGCTTGCAATAGTTAACTTTCTGTAGCTGTTGAATGCCTTTAAAACCCAAACCCCCTGCCTCTAAAGGTTTAGCCAACTTATTCCAAGCCACCAGTGGATCTCCTTTCTGTTTCCAGTCCATAGGAACCTATTAAATAAACCTTCCGGATAAGTGCTCGGTGCTTCTTTTCATTGTAGTCATTTGGAGGACATAATTAGGAAAAGTGGTGAGAATGCTATGAAGTAGAGTGAATCTACCTCCAGTAGATAAATAAGAATTTGTCCAGCCTTTCCAATTGAGCCTTCACCTTCCCAATGATATCATCAATTGAGTCCGCTCGACCCTCCCTTTAATGAGTTGCACTCAAAGATATGTCATAGGAAGGGAAGCTTTAGTGAAACCCGTGTGATGCAAAATCCAGATGGGTTACATTAACATTAATATTCTTTGGGAAAATGATTTCACACTTAGCTTTATTAAATTGAAGGCCGAAATGAGTTGGAACTCGGTTGAGACATTTGGTCACTTGCTAATGACAGCTTTGAAGCCCTAGAGAACACCATTATATCATCGGCATAAAGAAGGTGAGAGATAATAATGTTGGATTTGTGGTGGTATCTAGCATGTCGAAGAGGAGCAATCCGATAGTTAATGAGCCTAGACGGATAATCCATGACCAATATGAAAATAGAGGGGATAGGGGGTCTCCTTGTTTAAGTCCCCTAGTAGCTTCGAAAACCATCCCGGATCCGACCATTGATCAAGATGGAATGGTGATTAAATTTAAGCCAATTCTTGATCAAAACACGTAAATCTTCATTGAAACCTCTAGAGTGCGTAACCCGAAGAATAAAATTCCATTCCGTAGTATCATATGCTTTCTTGATATCAAGCTTATAAATCAAGTTGCCCCCCTGCAAGGGTTATCCAGATCTAATAAAGCATTTCTTGAGCAAGAAGAACATTATCAGCAATGGTTCTACCAAGGACAAAAGCCGATCGGTTAGGGTCGATAATCTTGTCCAGATGGGGTTGAAGCCCGCCAACTATTATTTTACTTATTATTTTGCCGATAACAAGTGGTTAGAGCTAAGAGGTCTATACTTGGTTCCAGTTTTTGGGATCGTGGGTCTTGGGGATAAGGACCATGGTAGATGCATAGAAATAGTATGGGATGTCCATACCTTGGAAAAAGCTTTGAATAGCAGTACAAACATCCTCCTTGCAGATATCCCAAGTCTTCTTGTAAAATTCAGAATTGTAGCCATCAGGCCCTGCAGCTATCAATAGAGTTGAGGGCATTCCAGATTTCATCTTGGGAAGGAACTGCAGTAAGTTGGAGCATTTGTGTGTAGTTGCTAACATCTTCAAACGTACCTACTGTCAATATCAGGAATGGAATCTGCCTTAAAAGTAAGCAAATCTCTATAAAAATTAATAGCATTGTTGGTAATGGCAAAGCATTGTCTCTAATAATTTCTCCCCGATCGGTAGTGATAGTACAAGATGGTATTACTTTTTCTTCGAAATTAATGCGGGCATGGTAATACTTAGTGTTCCCGTCACCATCTTTGAATTTAATACAAGAAGCTTTCGTTTAAGTAAGAGATCCTGCCGATTAATGTACTCGCATAAGCTTGTCTTGAGTTGCCATCAATTCAACATTTTTGCTTCCATCTACTTGAGCCTCCATTTCCAGCTTTTGGATATTTCTTTCAATGCCGATAATACCTTTGTTAATGTCTCCAATAGAACCCCGGCTCCAACTTCTCAAGCACTTTAGCAATTTTGGTTTGAAGTTTTTGAAGTTTATCAAAAGGATTGTTACAAAATGCTCCAACCCAGTTATTCGAACAATGGTTTTAAAATTGCTCGTGGGTGGCCCAAAAGTTCAAAAATCCGAAAGGGGGGTCTGCTTGGTTGTTGGGGGAGGGACAATAGTGATGAGTATAGGTTTATGATCGAACCAGCAAAGTTTAAATGGGTTATGATTGTATAAAGGAAATTTTGATGCCAATTGATGTTAGCCATGAACCTATCCAGCCTTTCCCAAATACTTCCTCTCCTCCATGTAAATTTAGTGCCCCGATATCCAAGGTCAAACGGACCGCCTTTCGAATGTTTTCATTAAACTCGATCCATAGTGTGTTGATTGGGAATTCCGCCTCCTCTTTTTTCATCAATAGAAGCAATGCGGTTAAAGTCCCCTCCAACAATCCAGCTAGATTGCTCAGTCTTACTGATTTGCAGCAGCTCTTGCCATAAAACAAATCTGTCTTTAGGGGTGCAACCAGCATATACAAATGAGGCTGCCAACTTAATACCTTGCCAATTAAAATGAAAGTGGGCCAATTGAGGGTGATCCACTTGGAGAGTCCAATGAAGTTCTTTCCTGCAAATGAGCCAAATTTTGTTAGAGGAGTTAGCATAGAAAGTACAGCCTGGGAAATTTTTCAAAATTTTGTTCTGGGTTTTATTAACCATGGGTTCCAAAAGTATGATACACCATAGTTTGTGTTTCTTGTATAAGTAGATAAGCCTTTTGAGGGATAGGGGGTGGGCAGCCCCTCTAATGTTCCGAAGAAAGGCAGCTAAACATCGGGGGTTTTGAGGTTGGTGATGAGTGGTTTTTATTGGTTTCGGATCTAGATCCGGTCCCGCCTCTCGGGGAATCAAAAGGGTAGTCCAAATCTTTGGTTATTCCGTGATTGTCATTGTTTGGAGGCTCCATTTTTTGTATCTCGGATGTATGTTTCTTCTTTTCTCGGACATATTGGATTTGCCGGGAGGCCTCCAATCTCTTTTGTTCTCCATCCATCAAAAGCCGGGGAGGAGGAGAGGCTTCGGTATGCCGAGAATCTGCCCCCTCTTCAAAGCCCATCTCGGTCCAAACCATCCTTCGTGGCCCACTAGCAACTCCGTATTGGTCGCTCACTCGTCCCCTTCGACTAAACAAGATGACTGCGTTGCAGAAACTCATGGGGATTATCTCCCACTAAGGTTTCTATTGGTACATTATGGTCCTCCAGAGTGTAGCTTGGTTATCTTCCAATGTGATCACCGGATCTTTCACTTCTGCAGTTTTCCTTTTCCCCATCTTTTTTTGTGTAGGTTTCGATCTATAAGCATTTTTCTTTAAGGTGCCCAAACATCCTCGCAATGGGAACAAAAGACCGGTTTATTTTCCAAAACAACCTCTTGCCAAAAGCCTTCTCCTTCATCCGAAACTCGTGATCCAAATCTTGTCTAGCTCGGGTAGAGATACATCTCTTTCAATAAGAACTTTAGCCGCTGCGAGATTGCCGGATCATGGGTTGGGGTATCAACCCTGAGAGGAGTTCCCAAAGCTCTACTGATCTGAAAGATGGCATTAGTATGGTATAGCTGTATAGGAAGATTGGGGAATGAATACCATAAAGGTTTAAGTGGGGGTTCTTTTGCTGGATCAAAACCCGGATACCACTTCATCGGTCTCATTCTTGAATTTGCTATGGTCATAAATTCCATGCCTAACACTTTGGCATAGTCTTCCTCCCTTGTGAGCCTCGATCGAAGATGTCTTCCATCCGGAACCCCAATCTTCCAATTACCCATGAACTCGGAAATTTTCAAAATAACTCCTCACCAATTCCATTTTGGGGTGTCCAAACCGGAATTGGCCCACAATAGAGAATTTGATAGCCTCTCGCCATGGTATTCATCTCCCGAGAAGTAAAGAATATAGCGAGTCCGCCTTCCTTAGAGCCAAGTGGTCTTACAAAGGGGCAAACAGGCTTTACCTGTCGTCGCATCATGTAGGACACTGGGGAAAGTTAACGAGCTCAACTTCATCGTTGTTATTACCTCTCGCTAACAGCAGATGCATAAGAAAATGGCATAGAAGAAGTTTTGGAACTTCCCATAACCAATGAAACAGTAACTCAGTTTGAATCTAGCTAAGCCCGGGAAAGTTCCCTTAGTCTAACAGCACCCCACCAGCTGACAGCCTTCACTCCAAGCACCCTGAGCAAGAGGGAGGATCCACTTACCACCCAGCCACCACCTAGAAGCACCAGCCGCCAAAGAAAGGAGGCCATCACTGCCAAAACCCTAGCAGAGCTCCAGCCGCCACCTCCATCTTTTATATATATATATATATATATATATATATATATATATATATATATATATATATATATATATATATATATATATATATATTTCGAAAAAGGCATAAATGGTCCCATAAAATCCGATCCCCATGCATAAAAAATTTGAACTTCCAGAGTAAAATTAAGAGACATTTCATTTTCTCTAGATATATTGCTTATTCTCTGACATCGATCACAAGTTTTGATAAATTATAAACATCTCTGAAAAGTGTAGACCAATAAAATCCAAATTACAAAATCTTATATGCAGTTCTATCAATTCCGAAATGTCCTCCAAATTCAGAATCATGACATTCTCGAATAATATTTTCAGTTTCTCCATAAGGCACACATCTCCTAATAATAAGATCTTTACATTGCTTGTACAGATAAGGATCATCCCATAAATAAAATTTAGCATCATGCTTAAATTTTTCTGTTGTTGCATTGTTAAATGAGGTGGTAAAATATTATTAACAATGTAGTTCACCATATCAGCATACCACGGTAAATTTCCATCAATAATATTATATAATTGCTCATCAGAAACGTTTCAGTAATTTCCTTTTCAAAATCATCCAAATTAGGTTGTTCAAGTCCAAATAAATGATCAACTATTAGATTATCGACCCTTTTCTATTAACGATCTCAAAATCAAATTCTTGCATTAAAAGCATCCATTGAATCAGTCTTGGTTTTGCATCCTTCTTTTACATTAATTATTTAATAACAGCATGATCAGTATGCACTATACATTTAACTCATATTAAGTAAGATCTTAATTTTTCAAAGGCATATACAATTGCTAATAACTCTCTTTCAGTAGTAGTGTAAATAATTTGAGTAGCATAGAAGAGTCTTACTAGCATAGTATATAACTTTAAAAATTTTATCATGTATTTACCCTAAAAAAACTCCAATAGTATAATCCTAGCATCGCACATTAATTCAAATGGTTTCTCCCAATCAGGTGAAACTATTATACGTGCAAAAATTAATTTTTCCATCAATAGATCGAAAGCTTTTAAACATTCATTATTAAAATCAAACTTCTTATCTTTTTCCAAAAGTTGCATATAGGCTTAGAGATTTTTGAAAAGTCTTTGATATATCGCCTGTAGAATCCTACGTCTCCCAAAAAGCTTCTTACCCCTCTCACAGTTGTTGGAGGTAGTAATTTTTCTATAACTTGAACTTTCGCAAGATCTACTTCCATGCCATATTCAGATATTTTATGCCAAAACAAAATTCCTCCTGCAACCATAAATTGACACTTTTCCCAGTTTTGGACTAAATTTGTTCTTTCGCATACCTCTAAAAATTTTTCTAAGTTGCATAATGCATAAAATGAATCTCCAAATACTGAGAAATCATCCATAAACACTTCTATTCCATCATCAATTAATTCACTAAAGATTGACGTCATACATCTCTGAAATGTTGCAGGTGCATTACATAATCCAAAGGGCATTCTTCTAAAAGCAAAAGTTCTAAAAGGGCTAGTAAATGTAGTCTTCTCTTGATCCTCAGGAGCAATAGATATTTGGTGATAACCGGTATATCCATTTTGAAAGCAATAGTACTTGTTTCCAGCAAGCATGTATAACATTTAGTCAAAAAAGGGAAAAGGAAAGTGATCTTTTCTAATGGCGGCGTTTAATTTTCTATAATCAATACATATTCGCCAACCAGTGACTTGTCTTGTCGGTATAATTTCTTCTCTATCATTTACGTCAACCATCACTCCTCCTCTCTTAGGAATATAATGAATTGGGCTCACCCAAACTCTATCGGAAATAGGATATATAATTCCAGCATATAATCACTTTGAAATCTCTTTTTGAACCGCTTCTTTCATTATTGAGTTCAGTCACTTTTGTGGATCACCTCCTGGTTTGTGTTGTTCATCAAATAAAATTTTGTGCATGCAGATCGATGGACTGATTCCTTTAATATTAGTTATGGACCAACTAAAAACCTTTTTGTATCTTTTTAATGTTTCCAATAATTTTTGTTCTTGATATTCATTCAAATCCAAAGATACAATGACTGGTAAGGTATATGATTGTCCTAAAAACATATACTTTAAATGACTGGGAAGAATTTTCATCTCAAGTTTAGGGGGTTTAATGAAAAATAGAATCAAACTTTTATCTCCACTTTCCATAGTATCCAATCTTTCAAAATTTTCCTGAACAAATTCTAACTTTTAATTCTTCATATCATCCAAATCATCTTCATTTTCACTTTCATTTTCATCATCACATTCTAGATTTTATTCAAATACTTTTCTAAAATGATCTTCTCTCAAATAATCACAGATTTCCATTCAATAGCACTCATCATCTTTCTCAGTGAAGGGTACTTCATAGATTTCAGAATGTTGAAAGATACCTCTTGGTCATTAACTCTCATAGTTAATTCTCCTTTTTGGACATCAATCATAGCTCTCCCAGTAGCAAGGAATGGTATTCCAAAAATAATTGGAATTTCTTTCTCTTCCTCCATATCTATTAGAATAAAGTCCACAAGAAAGATAAATTTATCCACCTTTACTAATACATCTTCCAAAAATCCTTTAGGATAAGTGATAGAACGATCAGTCAGTTGAAGAGTCACAGATGTAGATGAAATTTCTCCTATTCCCAATCTTTTGAAAGTTGATGAAGGCATAAGATTAATACTAGCTCCAAGATCACATAATGCTCTTCCGAAAAAATTTTCACCTATAGCGCACGGGATAATAAAACTACCTGGGTCTTTAAGTTTTTCAGGAAACTTTTTCTGAATAATTGCACTACACTCACCACCAAGTGCAACAGTCTTGTGATCTTTAAAATTTCTTTTTTTTTAAGTACATCCTTCATAAACTTTGCATAATCAGGCATTTGCTCTAATGCTTCAACAAAGGGAATATTAATCGTTAATTTCTTAAGAATTTCCAAAAATTTTGCAAATCTATTATCCCTATTCTGTTTCATTAATCTTTGAGGAAAAGGAGGAGGTGGTTTTTCAACATTTATCTTCATTGGGTCTAACAGATATTCGTCTCGATATATCTTATTAGAATCTTTCTCAATGTTCACTTCCTCTCTTTGAACTTCGAATTCTTTTTGAACTCTTGGTTCCAATTCTATTCTACTCCTTAATTGAATAGCCCTTATTTTCTCTTTGTTTTGATCTTTTGGGTTAATCTCAACATTGCTAGAAAGATTCCCAAAAGGTCTACTATTAAGCGCAGTAAAGATATGTCCCAATTGATTTTCAATGTTCTTCATCATAACATTTTGAGCTTGAATTTGATTACCCATTTTTAGAATCATTTCTTTAGTAGACAACTTCTTATCCTTTAATTATTGACTACTATTAAAATCAGGAAGACAAGATGGTCTTAAATATGTATTTCCTTGGTTTATCGGATTTCCAACTGAATTCATAGGATTGTTTCACCATTGTGGATTAACAACAGCATTGGTGCTATTCCTGTTGAAATTTGGGTGATTCCTCCAACTAGGATTATAAAAATTAGAATAAGGATTATTGACTTTATCAAGGTTTCATAAGACATTTGAGAATCCATCATCTGTCCTGATGAATATTCTTCTGACATTGAGGGTGTTGGAGAATAGTTCATTCCATATTGATCTATTTTCTTAGAAAGTGCAGCAATTTGAGAGACTCATATTTATCGCATCAGAATCATGAATACTGGCTACTCTCCTAGGATTTACCTGCTCAAAGGGCCATTGAAAATTATTGGTATCTATCTCTTCAATTAAAAAATATGCTTCATCAAAAGGTTTTGACATTAATGATGCACCAGCAACAGCATCGATAATCGATCTTAAAGATCCCACTAATCCATTATAAAAGTTTTGAATTATTAACCAGTCTGGTAAAGCATGGTGTGAACATTTCCTCGGAAGATCTTTAAATCTTTCCAAGCTTCATATATGGATTCTCCATCAAACTAACTAAAAGATCTGATGTCATTTCTTAACTTAGCAGTTTTGGAAGGAGAAAAATATTTTGACAGAAAATTTTGTGAAAGCTCTCCCCAAGTTCTAATAGATCTTGGTGATAACAAATTTAACTATGCCTTAGCCTTATCCCTTAGTGAAAAAGGAAAAATTCTAAGCCTAACAGCATCGTTCGACACTCCATCATATTTAAAAGTAGCACATAGTTCTAGAAAATAAGCGAGATCTAAGTTAGGATCTTCGTTTGGTGTTCCTCCAAATTAATTATTTTGTACCATTTAAATAATAGCAGGTTTAAGCTAAAATGAATTAGCAACAACATCAAGATTTTGAATAGTTATGTGAATTTCATCTGCTGTTGGATTAGCATAATCTCTTAAAAGTTTTGGTATATTTTGGTTTTTATTGTCTAAATTATTCGCCATTTTGTGAGGATTTGAAGATTGTTTTTAATTTTTTTGAGTTTTTCTAATAGTACGCTCCAATTCAGAATCGTAAGGCACTAAATCTATAGTTACGATACTACGCATAAAAGCACAATAAACACACACTAACAGTAAACAGACACACACAACTATGACTTGCAATTCAAATATATGGTTTCAAATACTACAAAAATAAATTTTAACAGTTACTTTTTCTTTTACCTTACCTCCCTGGCAACAACACCAAAAACTTGGTGCGAGTTTTTTAATTTACAAAAATTAATGAACTCAGATTTAGATTTATGTATTGATTTAAATGATAATGAGTCACACAATTAACACAAGTATACGTATTGCTCAAGAAATACAGAGCTCTAATGGAGTCCTGGAATAGCGATCCCACAGGGACGCTTTACTTTTATGGCATAGCACAAAAATCTCTTATTGAATCACATCACAATTGCAAGTGGTTTAATTCTTAAAGTAAATACAAACATGTTCAGTTACTATTTATACCAAAGCATGTTATAAATTCTAGCAAGTTTAACTAACACAAGACTAAATTTATAACAAAGTTCAGTTACAAGAAAGAGTTTTCCTCCTTTCCATTCATAATGTGATGATTTTTGTGTCATAGATCAGTGATACAAATGTATTGTGCCAAATATGAGCATTCCTATTCGGTACCCATATTTCAAAGTATAAAGAACATTGGCTAATCCTATGTTCAGTCCCTAAATCTTTGGTTAGGCTGGGAGGATACTGGCTCTCACTACAGAGCTCCCACTTCCCTTCACCTGAAGGCTAACTCTCGCATCAGTTTCTAAACATTAGGACCAAATTGAGGAGTTCAGCCTGTCACTCTGAAATCTCCAATTCTACGCCTATCAAAGTTTATTTCCCTATTTATTTGCACTCAATCCCCATGAACTACATCTCTCATTCTTGGACATTGAATGTGACCTTCACTTTTATTGGGGAACTCATAATCCTTTCGGTACATATGTTTCCCAACAAGTTTTAACAATTCAATTGGCCAGATCAAAAAGTAAATGATGTTCTAAGTGAAAAGGTCATCACAAATTCTCCAAAATAAATCAGCACATCATTTTCATTTCACAACATCAACACATCACATGAAAAGGAGAAAGACAAAGAAAACTACTCAAGACTCATGAGGAAAATATGACAAAATATGAATTATATATATTAAAACAACGTCATACAAACAAAGTAAAGTCAAGTCAACTTATCTCAAACTCCTCCCCAAGCGAATCTTAAGGAATTCCTTTGACTCCTCTTCTTTCTTCACAACAACACACAATTCTCTTTTTTGAATAGTAAGGAAGAAGAAATCTCTCACTTTCCCTCTCCTCTCACACTCCTTAGAAGAGAAAACATAACCCTAACTTCCTACACAAAATGGAAAGAAAACTCTCTCTAAACTCTATACTCTTCCCTTCTTTTCTTCGCCCCTTTAAAATTTAGCTCCAAAAGTGTTTAAATTCGGCCAAAACTGAAATCCTAAGAGTTTCCTCAAGCAACCTTTCAAAATCTGGCTAAATACATTGAATCTAGTTCAAAATCAGGATAGGGCGCTGTCCGACACTGGTAGGAGCGTCGTTCGGCGCATTATTCCGCCAAAACGTCCTAACTCTCTGGAAACTAGCGTTGTCCGACACTGGTGACAGCACCGTTTGGCGCTAGTTCAATAAAATGCATTTTTATCCTTTTTCGCTCCAAATTTTCTTATTTTCGCTTCCTTATGCTCCAAAGACCTAAAATCATTGTACCTGCATAAAATCATCATAAATACCTTCCTTTAAAATGCAATATCATCAAAAAAAGGTATGAAATGAATAGTAAAAAGCTTTCAAATTTTCAATGGATTAGTCGTTGACTTTCTTTTGCAATTTCGATCTTTTCCAGCCAGCTCCGATGTCTAATTAGTCTAATTAAGAATTGAATAACATCCTAAAGCCTTGGTAAATGATATTTTTTAACACAAACAACACATAACATTAATTTCATATATAGAATCCATGAGTCATACACATACACACAACACTAAACATTAAACATTTTTAAGCCAAATAAGCTTAAATTCAGCATCGCACACAACCACAACACAATAACGCTGAGAACTAAACTAGAAAGCATGTCCAAATATAACATTCAAGCCAAATAAAGTAAAGTAAAGCAAAGCAATCCAATACACAAATACAGAAATACAATAATTAAGTTTTCATTCTTCCTATGAACTATCATCAATTCTACAATCTCCTAATGATTGAGCATGAACAAGTAAATTGTAGAATGGACAAAATAGAAATTCTTCTGTAGAATTCTCTTCAATCCATCCTTTCTTTCACAGCAATCGTGTCAAACTACCTTCATGATATCCAGAATGATCAAAATGCTCCTTCATTCTCCAATTCAGATGATCAAAGAAATCAGAAAGATTGTTTATTGCATTCATCTAATGTTGTACTTCCTTCTCAAATTTCTTGATTTTCTTCAAAATGATCTATGAACTTTCAGGAAAATAAGGAGGAATAGGTGCTGACCATTGATATGGTTGATCTTCAATGATGCTCATATCATTCATATCACCAATTGTCTAGTTACTATATGCGTCTTCTGGGTCTATAGGCTTCCAAGGTAGAAGTACTCCTTCCCAGTTCTCATATGGCACTTGTGATTGGCTGTGAGGAGAAATATGGTAGAAGGATTTCCAAGCCCATACTTTGTTCCATGAACGATCAATCCCAAAATAGACTTAATAATTATCAAACCAACATCAAAAGGCATTCCCATTTGAATACAATAATTTAGAATAACACACTCCTTAGTTACCTACTAATTTTTATTGTTGGGAGCAATTTTGCACATATGAAGTAATTTAAGTGTTTTGACGTAGGATTTAAAAGTGTAGTCGAGAAACTTACATACCTGCTACTCTTATTTCCCATTCAACACTTTCATCCATCAGATATCTGTATATGTCATTCATATTGTCCTTCGTCGGGGCAAAATTCGAATAGTGGCATATTGGCACATTCTCAATCATGTATAAATCATTAATCTTTACAGGAGTAAATGTGACAAACCTTCTTCGCACATAGACTGATCCTTGGTTGATTCCATGAAGAACTGCATAAAACTCCTTCACAACCGGAACAACTACGACGGTATTAGTATAACACAATACTTCCCAACGTCTCTGAATAAAAATTTCATCAATTCTAGTGGTAGGAGAATTCATACCTTGATTAACAAAGCCTCGCTCCTTAATCAATCATTTTCGAGATAATTTGTTGAAAAGTCGCTGCGCCTTGAAACTTACGAACTTTCTACGGTTGAACACTTGAAATATCCGAGTTTCCATTGAATTGGAATCCATTTGGACAAGAATTTAGGTTTTCCTCTTCATTCATTTGGCAGTTCCTAGGTCTAGGGGCAATTTTTGGGAGTTCTAGAACAGCCAAAACTCGGATTTAAAGATGAGAAACAATTTTTCTGAACAACGGTGTTGTCCGGCGCTAGTTTAACTTTTGCCAAACTTCACTTCGCTCAAATTATTTCCAAATTTCGATTTGATTCATTTTTTAAATTTTATTAATGATAAGTAAGGAATAATAAGATGAAATTAAGTAAAAAACAAACACAAATAACATATAAAACAAGCACACACTCAATAACTCTGGGTTGCCTCCCTCAAAGCGCTTAGTTTAATGTTGTAAGCCTGACATAAATTTCAATTATTCAGGTTGATCCAACATTAAAACCTCTTTAAAATTAGGTTTATTGCCTTCAAAATAAGGTTTTAACCTTTGGCCATTAACTTTAAAATTTTTTCCAGATTTGGGGTCTTCAATAATCACAGCTCCAAACTGATATTCTTTTATGACAATGAAAGGTCCTGTCCATCTAGATTTGAATTTCCCAGGAAATAATTTCATTCTTGTATTATATAGTAAAACTTTTTCTCCTGTTTTAAACACCTTTTTAACAATCTTCCGATCATGCCATATTTTTCTTCATTCCTTATATATTCTACCATTATCATACAATTCATTTCTGATTTCTTCTAATTCATTCAATTGCAACAGTCTCTTCTCACCAGCATATTTCAAATTAAAATTCAATTTCTTTATCACCCAATATGCATTATATTCTAATTCAACTGGCAAGTGACAAGTTTTCCCAAAAATTAACCTGTAAGGGGACATTCCTATAAGAGTTTTATAAGCAGTTCTGTATGCCCATAATGCAGTATATAATCTAGCAGACCAATCTAATTTCTCAGGATTAATGACTTTCCCCAAAATTTGTTTAATTTCATGATTAGATACCTCTGCTAAAGTATTAGTTTAAGGATGATAAGTTGTAGAGATTCTATGCACAATGCTATATTTTTCCACCAATCTCTGAATCAGATTATCCTCAAAATGGGATCCTTCATTAGTGATGATTACTCTAGGCATTCCATATCTTGTGAAAAAATTTTTCATTAAAAACCTCGAAACACTTTTAGCATCACACCTAGGTGAAGCTATTGCCTCAATCCATTTTGATACATAATCAATAGCACTTAGAATATATATTTTTCTAAATGAAGGCAAAAAAGGTCCCATAAAATCTAATCCCCATGCATCAAAAATTTCAAATTCCACAGTAAAATTAAGAGGTATTTCAGTTCTTCTAGATATGTTACCTATTCTCTGACTTTGATCATAAGTTTTGATAAATTTATAAACATCTCTGAAAAGTGTAGGCCAATAAAATCTAGATTGCAAAATCTTATGCGCACTTCTATCAATTCCGAAATGTCCTCCAAATTCAGAATCATGACATTCTTGAATAATTTTTTCAGTTTCTTCATAAGGCACACATCTCCTAATAATAAGATCTTTACATTATTTGTACAGATAAGGATCATCCCAAAAATAAAATTTAGCATCATGCTTAAATTTTTTCTACTATTCCATTATTAAATCAGGTGGTAAAATATATCAGCATACTACGGTAAATTTCCTTTAATAATATTATATAATTGCTCATCAGGAAAAGTTTCAGTAATTTCTTTCTCAAAATCATTCAAATTAGGTTGTTCAAGTCTAGATAAATGATCAGCTAGTTGATTAATGGCCCCTTTTTATTGACGATCTCAAAGTCAAATTCTTGCATTAAAAGAATCCATCGAATCAGTCTTGGTTTTGCTTCCTTCTTTTGCATTAAGTATTTAATAGCAGAATGATCAGTATGCACTATGCATTTAGCTTCGATTAAGAAAGATTTAAATTTTTCAAAAACATATACATTCACTAATAACTCTCTTTCAGTAGTAGTGTAATTAATTTGAGCATCAGTAAGAGTCTTACTAGCATATTATATAACTTTAAACATTTTTTCATGTCTTTGCCTTAAAACAACTCCAATAGCATAATCGCTAGCATCACACATTAGTTCAAATGGTTTATCCCTGTCAGTTGAAACTGTTATAGGTGCAACAATTAGTTTTTCCTTCAATAGATCGAAAGCTTTTAAACATTCATCATTAAAATTAAACTTTCTATCTTTTTCCAAAAGTTGGCATAGAGGCTTAGAAATTTTTGAAAAATTTTTAATATATCGCCTATAGAATCCTACATGTCCTAAAAAGCTTCTTACCCCTCTCACAGTTGTTGGAGGTGGTAATTTTTCTATAACTTGAATTTTTGTAGGATCTACTTCTATGCCATATTCAGATATTTTATGGCCAAGCACAATTCCTCCTGCAACCATAAATTAATACTTTTCTAGTTTAGGACTAAGTTTGTTCTTTCACATACCTCTAAAACATTTTCTAAGTTACATAGGCATGCATCAAATAAATCTCCAAATACTGAGAAATCATCCATAAATACTTCTATTCCATCATCAATTATTTTGCTAAATATGTACGTCATACATCTTTTAAATGTTGCAGGTGAATTACATAATCCAAAGGGCATTCTTCTAAAAGCAAAAGTTCTATAAGGGCTAGTAAATGTAGTCTTCTCTTGATCCTCAAGAGCAATAGGTATTTGGTGATAACCGGTATATCCATCTAGAAAGCAATAATACTTGTGTCTAGTAAGTCTGTCTAGCATTTGGTCTAGAAATGGTAAAGGAAAGTGATTTTTCTGGTGGTGGAATTTAATTTTATATAATCAATACATATTCACCAACCAGTGAATTGTCTTGTCGGTATAATTTCATTTCGGTCATTTACGTCAACATTTACTCCTCCTTTCTTATGATCGCAATGAATTAGGCTCACCCAAACACTATCAGAAATAGGATATATAATTCCAACATCTAACCACTTTAAAATTTCTTTTTTAACTACTTCTTTCATTATTGGGTTCAGTCTCCTTTGTGGATCAAATCTTGGTTTGTGTTATTCATCCAACAAAATTCTGTGCATACAAATCGAAGGACTGATTCCTTTAATATCAGCTATGGAGCAAATAAAAGCCTGTTTGAATCTTTCTAAAGTTTTCAATAATTTTTGTTCTTGATATTCATTTAAATCTGAAGATACAATGACTGGTAAAGTAGATGATTCTTACAAAAACATGTACTTTAAATGATTAAGAAAAATTTTCAGCTCAAGTTCAAGGGGTTTAATGATTATTGGAATTAAACTTTTATCTCTATTTTCCATAGTATCCATTCTTTCAAATTTTTCCAGAATAAAGTCTAACTTTTCATTCTTCAAATCATCAAAATCATTTTCATTTTGACTTTCATTTTCATCCTCACATTCCAGATTTTCTTCAAATACTTCTCTAAAATGATCTTCTATCAAATAATCGCAGACTTCCATTGGATAACACTTATCATCTTTTTCAATTGAAGGGTACTTCATAGATTTCAGAATGTTGAAAGTAACCTATTGGTCATTAACTCTCATTTAATTCTCCTTTTTGAACATCGATCATAGCTCTCTTAGTAGCAAGGAATGGTCTTCCCAAAATAATTGGAATTTCTTTATCTTTCTTCATATCTGATACAGTAAAGTCCACAAGAAAGATAAATTTATCCACCTTTACTAATACATCTTCCACAACTCCTTTAGGATAAGTGATAGAACGATCACCAGTTGAAGAGTCATAGATGTAGGTGAAATATCTCCTATTGCCAATCTTTTCAAAGTTTATAAACGCATAAGATTAATAATAGCTCAAAGATCACACAATGCTCTTTCAAAAAAAATTTCACCTATAACGCACGGGATAGTGAAACTACCGGGGTCTTTAAGTTTTTCAGGAAGCTTTTTCTGAATAATTGCACTACACCACCGCTAAGTGCAACAGTCTCGTGGTCTTTAAACTTTCTTTTCTTTTTAAGTATATCCTTCATAAACTTTGCATAGTCAGACATCTGCTCTAATGCTTTAACAAAGGGAATATTAATCGTTAATTAATTAAGAACTTCTAAAAATTTTGCAAATCTGTTATCCCTGTTCTGTTTCTTTAGTCTTTGAGGAAAATGAGGAGGTGGTTTTTCAACAGTTATCATCATTGGTTCTAACGGATA
Organism: Papilionanthe hookeriana x Papilionanthe teres; assembly: GCA_022702705.1. NCBI lineage: Eukaryota > Viridiplantae > Streptophyta > Magnoliopsida > Asparagales > Orchidaceae > Papilionanthe > Papilionanthe hookeriana x Papilionanthe teres. The sequence continues at coordinate 107,019,894 of CM040426.1, forward strand.
TTCGTTTGGATATATCTTATTAGAACCTTTCTCAATGTTTACTTCCTCTCTTTCAACTTTAAATTCTTTTTGAACTCTTGGTTCCACTTCTTTACCACTCTTTAATTAAATAGCCTTAATTTGTTCTTTGTTTTGATCTTTTAGGTTGATCTCAATATTGCTAGGGAGATTCCCATAAGGTCTATTATTAAGCGCAATAAAGATATGTCCCAATTTATTTTTAATGTTCTTCATTGCAATGTTTTGAGCTTGAATTTGATTACCCATATTCAGAATCATTTCTTTAGTAAACAACTTCTTTTCCTTAAATTGTTGATTACTATTAAAACCAGGAGGATAAGAAGGTCTAAAATTGGTATTTCCTTGGTTGTTTGGATTTCCAACTGGATTCATAGGATTGTTTCCCCATTGCTAATTAACAGCAGCGTTGGTATTTTTCCAGTTAAAGTTTGGGTGATTCCTTCAACTAGGATTATAATAATTTGAATAAGGATTATTGACTTTATTATGAATAACTTTTAAAGTTTCATAAGACATTTGAGAGTCTATCATCTGTGTCGATGAATTATCTTCTAAAACTGGAGGTGTTGAAGAATAATTCATTCCATATTGATCTATTTTCTTAGAAAGTGCAACAATTTGAGAAACTATCATAGTTATCACATCAGAATCAGGAATACTGGCTACTCTCTTAGGATTTACTCGCTCAGAGGGCCATTGAAAATTATTAGTAGCCATCTCTTCAATTAACGAATATGCTTCATCAAAAGGTTTCGACATTAATGATCCACCAACAGCAGCATCGATAATTGATCTCAAACATCCTACTAATCCATTATAAGAGGTTTGAATTATTAACCAGCCTGGTAAAGCATGGTGTGGAAATTTCCTTAGAAGATCTTTAAATTTTTCCCAAGCTTCATATATGGATTATCGATCAAACTGACTAAAAGATGTGATATCGTTCCTCAACTTAGCAGTTTTAGAAGTAGGAAAATATTTCGACATAAACTTTTTTGAAAGCACTCCCTAAGTTCTAATAGATCAAGGTGCTAACAAATTTAACCACGCCTTAGCCTTATCCCTTCATGAAAAAGGAAAAAGTCTAAGTCTAACAACATCGTTTGACACTCCATCATACTTAAAAGTAGCACATAGTTCTAGAAAATTAGCGAGATGTAAGTTAGGATCTTGATTTAGTGCTCCTCCAAATTTATTATTCTGTACCATTTGGATTATAACAGGTTTAAGCTCGAATGAATTAGCAGCAACATCAGGATTTTGAATTGTTAAGTGAATTTCATCTGCTGTTGGATTAACATAACCTCTTAAAGGTCTTGGTATATTTTTGTTTTGATTGTTTAAATTATTCGCCATTTTGTGAGGATTTGCAGATTGTTTTTGTTGTTTTCAAATTTTTCTGTTAGTACACTCTAATTTAGAATCCTAAGGCACTAAACTTATAGATCCGATGCTACACATGCAAACACAATAAACACACTAACAATAAACAGACACACACAACTATGACTTGCAATTCAAATATAAGATTTCAAATACTACAAAAATTAGATTTTAACAGTTAGTCTTTTTTTACCTTGCCTCCCCGGCAACGGCATCAAAAACTTGGTGCGACTTTTTTAATTTGGAAAAATTAATGAACTCAGATTTAGATATATATATATATATATATTGATTTAGATGATAATGAGTCACACAATTAACACAAGTATATATATCGCTCAAGTAATACAGGGCTCTAGTGGAGTCCTGGTTATCGATCCTACAGGGAGGCTTTAATTTTATGGCGTAGCACTTAAATCACTTATCAAATCACAACACAATTGAAGGTGGTTTAATTTTTTAAAGTAACGAAAAACAGATTCAGTTACTATTTCTACCAAACACGTTCTAAACTCTAGCAAGTTAAATTAATACAGAACTAAATTTATAACAAAGTTCAGTTGAAAGAAAGAGTCCTCCTCCTTTCCAATCATAATGGGATGATTATTGTGATATAGATCAGTGATACAAATGTATTATGCCAAATATGAGCATTCCTATTCTTTACCTGTATTTTAGCATATAAAGAACATCGGCTAATCCTAATTTTAGTCCCCAAATCCGTGGTTAGGCACAGAGGATACTGACTCTCACTCTAGAGCTCCCACTTCCCTTTACCTGAAGGCTAACTCTCCCTTCAGTTTCTAAAAATTAGGACCAAATTGAGGATTTCAGCCTATCACTCTTAAATCTCCAATTCTACGCCAATTAAAGTATATTTCCCTATTTATTTGCAATCAATCCACATGAACTACATCTCTTATTCATGAACATTGAATGTGACCTTCACTTTTGTTGTGGAACTCATAATCCTTTCGAAACATATGTTTCCCAACAAGTTTTAACAATTTAATTGGCCAGATTAAAAAGTAAATGAAGTTCTAAATGAAAACTTCATCACAAATTCTCCATAATAAATCGACACATCATTTCCATTTCACAACATCAACACATCACATGAAAAGGAGAAAGACAAAGAAATCTACTCAAGACTCATGAGGAAAAGATGACAAAACATGGATTTCATTTATAAAAACAACGTCATACAAACAAAGTAAAGTAAGGATAACTTATCTCAAACTCTTCCCCAAACGAATCTCAAGGAACTCCTTTGACTCCTCTTCTTTTTTCACAACAACACACAATTCTCTCTTTAGAATAGTATGGAAGAGGAAATCTCTCACTTTCCCTCTCCTCTCACACTCCTTAGAAGTGAAAAACACAAACCCTAACTTCCTACACAAAATGGAAAGAAACTCTCTCTAAACTCTATACTCTTCTCTTCCTCTCTTCCCTTTCTTCCCCCCTTTTAAAATTTGGCTCCAAAAGTGTTTAAATTCGGCCAAAACTGAATTCCCAAGAGTTTCCTCAAGCAACCTTTTAAAATCCAGCCAAATGCATTGAATCTAGTTCAAAATCGGGATAGGGCACTGTCCAAAGCGGGTAGGAGCGTCGTTCGGTGCATTATTTTGCCAAAATGTCGTAACACTCTGGAAACTAGCGCTGTTCGGCGCTGGTGACAGTGCCGCCCAGTTTTGGTGACAGCGTCGTTCAGCGCTAGTTCAATAAAATGCACTTTTGTCCTTTTTCGTTCCAAATTTTCTCCTTTTCGCTTCCTTTTGCTCTAAAGGCCTAAAATACCTTTCTTTAAAGTGCAACATCATAAAAAAAAATTATAAAATGAATAGTAAAAAGCTATCAAATTGTCAGTGTATCACTTCACATCTAATGATTTCAGTTGTACTGCATTTTCAAATTCAGATCAACAAAGAGCTTGTTTCTTCTATTGTAGTTTGTACTTCTAATTACGCTATAGATGAAAAGTGTAGGACCATACATTGGTTCCAACTTGTAATGAATAAAGAATGATACAAAATAATAAGAAATTGAATGAAAATAAGAAATTGAAAAAGTAAAAAAAAAACGAAACAAAAGAGAATTCTTTTTGAATTTGAAAACTCTCTTAATAAAGGAAAAGTGAAATGATAAAAAGTAAAGAAAGTGAACTCTTCTGTAATTACGAGTTCATCACTCGTTTCATAATTCTGCGTTCCTCGAACACCCCACAAAATGTCACTTCCCACAAATATGAAAATCGGTTGACCTTCCATAAGTTTCTATGATGTCATGACATTTTCTCACGAATTTCAAATCCATCATGAGTCCTATATTAGAATTCCACAAATTTTTTAGTCTCCATAAATTTCCATAAATCTCTTCCCTATCAATAAATTCTGCCATCAATGCCTAAATTATGTTTCCCCTCTGTCATCTATTGAGTTGGATGTGAGTCCCTGAGCTTTACTTCCTAATGTGATACTCTACTGCATCTTGAGCTGGATGTGAGTCATTGTGCTTTCCTTCTAGATGTGTTCAATTTCCCTAAATTTTTGCTTCCTTTCCAAAATATTTTCTGCCTTCCACGATATTTTAGGGTCGGAGCTTTATCGTCCAATTTCTTCAATTTCCCTAAATTTCTGCATCCTTTCCAAGATAATTTCCGTCATTCAGGATATTTCAGGGTCGGAGCTTCGTCATCCAATTCCTTCAACTTCCCTAAATTTTTGCTTCTTTTCTGAGATATGTTCCACCTTCCATGATATTTTAGGGTAGGAGCTTTTTCATCCGATTCATTTAGTCTCCTTAAATTTCTACATCCTTTTTGAGATATTTTCCGCCTTACATGATATTTCAGGGTCGGAGCTTTGTCTTTTGATTCCTTCAATTTCTCTAAATTTTAGCATCCTTTTCAAGATATTTTTCGCCTTCCACATTATTTCAAGGTTGAAGCTTTATCGTTTGATTCCATCAATTTACCTAAATCTTCGCACCCCTTTCAAAATATTTTCCGTATTCATGATATTTCGTGGTCGGTACCTAAATTCCAATTCTCATTTTTGAGGCTGGTACCTAAATTATTGTTCTCATCATTCAGAATCAGTACTTAATTTTTGATTCCCTCTTTCTGTGACTGGTACCTAAATTCCAGTTCTCATCCTTTGGGATCAGTACTTAAATTATGATTCCCTCTTTCTGAGTCTGGTACCTAAATTTCATTTCTCATTCCTTCAGGATCAGAACTTAAATTCTGATTCCCTTTGTTTGAGTTCAGTACCTAAATTTTGACTCTCTCCTCTGCACTTACTTAAACTAGAAGACTCCCGCAAAATTAAAATTCTCAAAATCAAATCAAGGTAAAATTTTTTAACAAATTAGACATTTCATAAAGCTCAAAATCAAATTCAAACTCAAAATTTAAATCAAATTCATAGAGGATAGAACCAACACATGGAGGATCCAAAGTGGGAATTCTCTTGGTGCATGGCTCAAAGGGGTTACCGTTCTCATTTAACCCCAAATTTAGTAAAAATTTTAATTTTTGACCCCTTATCTCCTAAACTCCACCAAATTACCAAATTGCCCCAAATTAATATTTTTGACCAAAAATCCCAAAAAATTACCAAATTTCCCAAATTTTATTCATAAACCACCCAAAATTGTTCTCCACCACCGTAATTCACTAAAATTACCCAAACTTGTCCAAAATTCCCAAAATAGCCCCAAAACCCCCTAAATTACCAAAATGCCTCTCCTAGCCCAAAATTCCAAAAATTCCCAAAACACTGCAAATATTACCAATTTCAATTTTGAACCACCAAACTGATCCAATTTGACTCATTTAACCTGATTTGTTCAAAAGCCTCAAATTGCCCTCTTTAAGCCTAAAATCCCCAAATCACCCATATGTCCACCCAATTGACCTCAATCTTACCCAATTTCCATTCCAAACCAAAATACAACATCTTTAATCCTAATCTAAACCAAGTCCAAGTTCAATTTGATCCAATTGCAAGCCCAATTTCAACCCAAATCCAAAAGCCTAAATTTTGACCATATGACATAAATCCCCCAAATCGAACCTCTTAACCACGTTCATTTCCCCAAATTAGAATCTTAAACTCTTCATAATATTCCTACAAACTATATTGTCCAGACAGTAGACCCACATTCACCCAAATCAAACCGAAATCAAAATCCAAAAATTTTCCTTAAATGTGCCACATGCCCAAATTAGACCAAATTGAATGTCCTAACCCTAAAATCTCTAACCAATTACAATCCAAAACTCTTACTAACATCTTCCAAGATCATTTTGAACATCCAATTGACCCTTGACCCAACTCTAGCCTAACCCAAACCCAAGTCTAATCCAACATGACAAAAATTGACAAATTACTTAAGTTTCTCAAATTTACCTCCTAAATTAATTCAAAAATACTCCAATCCTTTTCTAAACTCTTTATGATAATAATGCATACCATTTTGAACAATCAATTGGACCTAACCCGAACTTGAACCTAACATTACCCTACTTGAACCCAAGTGGCCCAAATTAAACCAATAACTCAATGTGACTAAATCAAACCAAATGCGACCAAGCCAAGCTCACCACAGCTACCATGTGGACCCTAGAGACTGACCTAAATGCTCTAAGGCTAAGCTAGTTGAAATATGGAACAAAGACCACCTAAATTAGGGGATGTTCCCTCATTTATAGTTAAACCATAAAGATATTTACCAAAACCCATCACCAAGCCAATTTAATACCTTGATTGATTGCTCACTGACTCACTTGACCACCCTAGCCCGAACACCACCCTGGCCGGCCAGCCTAGTCACCAGAGGAGCCAAAATAGAGAGCCACCTCACACCAAATTAAATGCAAATTCACCCATCCCATGTATCCAACCCTTATTTGTCACCAGAGCCTTACTGCCTTCCACCTAAGCAGCTAAGTGCACCCGAATTGAAGCTTTGAGCTCCACCTAGCCATGGCTATTTAAGCCCACCCTCATCATGTCCAAAAGAAGAGATGCACAATTTCCTTAGGTAATCTCTATCTAATTGCTTCTAGAGCTTCCTCCAACCCTCTTAAGCTCAAGCCAACTAACTTCCAGCCTTAATCCTCTCTGCTTGAGTTCATTTTTTGAGCTTAGATTTCAGCTAAAACATGAAACCATTCACCACAGCTTAACACTGCACCACAGTCCAATTGCTTGTACCCACACCATCACCAGACTGAGATAAGATGATCCCCTACAAAAGCCCCATCACAAAGAGCCTCTAGCATAGATTTTGATAAACCCTCCAAATCAGGTTTGATTAAGTTCATACATGGACCCAAGGAGAGCTCAAGTGTTGCTTGGAGGAGCTTCGCAAGGTCACTACGAAGGTGCATCACTATTTTACTTGAGGCCTCCCCTCTCAGACCAAAGTATATAGTCCTCACTTTCTCCTGATCTTTTTCTCGTTCTCCAAGCATAAATACTGTATTTTACACTGTATAAACTGTATGGATATGTTTGTCTGTACTAGATGAGTCTATAGAAACAATCCCGAAGTGATTTGGTTGAGTTTAGGACGAGATCTTAATGTTAGAAGGTGGACAATTTACATGTTAGGTCAGTTGGGGATGATGACTAGGAGGTGTTGGATCGCGCTTGTATTGGATGGACGGTGCTGATGTAGTCGGACGAGGATATGGTACGTAAAGCACAGCCACGTGGTAGCATCCAATCAGAATGTGTCGTGCGGGAGTTCAGAGCTGCCGAGGATACAGTCGACACCGCTTGTTTAAGTGAGAAAATAGGGATTTATTTGATACATTTAAATCAATTCATCTTTAAAAATCTATAAGTTGGTGTAGAAAAATTCTAAAAATAAAATAAAAATACTTTCTTATTCAGTGAACAGTGGAGAACAACGTGGAAATAGTTTTATGTATATTTTATGTTTGTTTTATTTTTAATTAATTAAATACTATATTTAGTCTTTTGATTCTTCTTATGCTTGGACATTTCACCATGGCATGAAACTTTGGGCTTTTTTTTCTCTTTGTGATGGGAGATCTTCCGTGATTTTTCTAAGATCAAAGGAGGTCTCTATGAAGAGATCCCTATTTTTCAAGTTTATTGTATCTGTTTTAATAAAATAATTATAATAATTAGTTTGATAATCAAAAAATTATATAAAAATTTTGGTAAGTTCTTTGTGACCAGAGAACCATATGAAAAATATAAACCTGATTTAACTCATTAAAACTCACCCTAGTTTTAATCAACTCATTAAATCTAAAGAAAATTAAATTGGACTAAATATGAAGGGAAATGTTTAATTTTTGTTCCCCACTATGGCTTAAGGTCAAAGGAACTCCCATAAAAAATTTTAAGTCATTTGAAGTTAATTTGATCACTTAATTTGATTTTCTAAGTTAAATAGCATTTTTAGCATTAAAATAATTATAATAATTAAAATATGAGTAAAAATTTATGAAGTTAGTTTTGGGAGTTCCATATAGTCGGGGAATTTTATAAAAATAATATGGTAATTAAAATAAAGATTTCATTTTTATGCATATTTTGAATTTTTAAATATTTAATAAAATTATTAAAAATAATTAAAAATCATAAAAATCACTAAAACAAAAAATCCCATTAAATTGTCACATTTTGTCTCCTGGTCACTTGGGAGCAACAAAGATAGTTTTCCTTATTTTCTAAATAAAGATATTAATTTTTACAAGACTAAAATTAAATTTTCTTTAATTTTTCACTAAAATAATTCTAATAATTAAATTATAAATCATAAAAATATAATTTTTTTTCTCTGGGTTTCTTGACCTCAGAGAGATTTAAGAAAAACATAAAACTTAATTTTAAATATAAATAATCTTTTATTTTTAATTAATACTCTAGAACTTAAAATAATTTTATTAATTAAAATAAAATTCAGAAAATTATGAAAATTGGTCCAAGTGGTCCACTAGTCAAGTTAATTAAGCCTTACTTACATTATGCTTAATCAATCTTAAACCATAATTAAGTCTAATCCTACTTAGACTTAATTAATACTTAAAGTCTTACTTACATTAGGCTTAAGTAAATTTATACCCTACTTAAGTTTAGCCTAAAATAAAATTAGACACACATTAAGCCTTACTTAAATTAGGCTTAATCTATCAACCTAAAATCTTAGGTTCAACCTAAATTAAACCTAAGTCAACCTAAACCTTAGGTTCAACTCAAATTAAACCTAAGTCAACATAAGACTTAGGTTCAACTCAATTGAACTTGGGTCACCTTATACCTTAGGTTCAACCCAAATTGAACCTAAGTAACCCTAAAACTTAGGTTCAACCTAAATTGAACCTAACTAAACCTAAACCTTATGTTCAACCCAAATTGAGCCTAATTCAACCAAAATCTTAGGTTCAACTCAAATTGAACCAATTTCAACCTAAACCTTAGGTTCAACTCAAATTGAACTTAAGTCAACCTAAAACTTAGGTTCAACCCAAAATTGAACCTAAGTCACATTATATCTTCAGTTTAACCTATATTGAACCTAAGTCAGCCTAAATAACAGGGTCAACCCAAATTGAACCTAACTCAACCTAAACTTTAGGTTCAACTAAAGTTAAACCTAAGTCAACCTAAGTCACCTTATACCATAGGTTCAAATCAATGAACCTAAGTCAACCTAAAACTTAGGTTCAACCCAAATTGAACCTAAGTCACTTAATACCTTAGGTTCAACCCAAATTGAACCTAAGTCACTTAATACCTTAAGCTAATCCCAAATTGAACCTAAGTCAACCTAAACCTTAGGTTGAACCCAAATTCAACCTAATTCATTCAAAACCTTAGGTTCAACTCAAACTTAACCTAAGTCAATCTGAACCTCAGGTTCAATCCAAATTGAGCATATGTCAACTTAAATCTTATGTTTAACCCAAATTGAGCCTAATTCAACTTATACCTTATGTTCAAACAAAATAAAACCTAAGTTAACCAAACCTTAGGTTCAACTAAAGTCAACATAAATCTTAGGTTTAATTTAAATTGAACCTAATTAAAACCAAGTCTTCTTAAACTTTAGTTTCAATCCAAATTAAACCAAAATTAACTTAAACCGCAGTTTCAAGCTAAATTGGACCTAAGACAGTTTAAACTTTAGGTTCAACTTAAATTGAATCTAAAAAGCTTTAGACTTTAGATTCTGCCTAAATTGAATCTAAGAAATACTAAACTTTAGGTTCTACCAAATTCGAACCTAAAAAAAATTATACCTTAGACTCTACCTAAATTAAATTAAAGTAATACCATACCTTAGGTTCTACCTAAATTTAACCTAATTCACTGCAAACTTTGGGTTCCACATAAATTGAACCTTGATCACTCCATAACTATAGATTATACCCATATTGAACCTAAATTTTAATGTTAACTTAAATAAACCTCTTTTAGGTTCTACCCACATTCATCCTAAATCTTAGGTCCAGTTTAGACTTTAATAGATTCCTTTAGGTTTAATCGACTTGAAATCTAAAATAAACAAAATAATTCCTTCTAAGTTTAATCTTAAAATGAATAAAAAATGATGATTCAATCTATCAACATAAATAAAATAAATAACATTGTTGACCTCATTTTTGGTGAGGTCTTTTCTCTCCTTAGTACTTCTTAGGATCTAGCCATAACGTTTTCTCGTTAACTATCCTAGAGGACTAGAATTGGGACCCACCCTTTAGCAATTCAGCTACTTCTTGACTCCTCTTGGGATAACACTTGGATGGTAGCAAACCTCTAAATCACCTTACAAGGTTAAGACCACCATATGGGGAACCAATAGTGAGCTCCTATAAGGTTGTTCAAGCCTTAGGACTACCCTGGGTGGCCTGGTCCTAGTGAGGTCTGGCTTACACACACTGCACTCTCACACACACCATCCTTACCCATTTCTCCCCCTGGTTCATTTGAGCACTCATGTGGCTAAGTCCGAACCCCTAGCTCTTTAGCTAAGAGGGTTGGAAACAACCCATGAGATGTTCAAGGTGGACATTTCTTGGTCCATGGCTCACTTTAAGCTTCATCATAATCAAAATGCAACTTTTGCCAAATGCCTAGTTGTGACATTGGGTCCTTCAAACCTACCTAAAATTACCTAATTACCCCAAAATTTCCAAAATTCCCCAAAAATTACCTAAAATTTCCAAAAATCATACAAATCATTTTGAAACAACCCCCACCTTTTAAATTTACCAAAATACCCCAATACCCTCCAAATAACCTCTTGATACCCCAAAATACCATTTTGGCACAAAATTCCAATAATTCCAAAAATTTCCAGAAAATTTCAAAAAATCCCAAATATTCCCAATTTCATTTTGTTCAACTACACCATAGTCCCATTTGGCCAAAATAACCCACTTTTATTAAAATCCCCAAATTGACCCATTTTTAACCTAAATAGACCCTATGTCACACCAAACCAACCCATTTGAACTCAATTTTGCCCAATTTCAATTCTAAACTTTGATTCAAAATCATTACTATCAATCTAAACCAAATCCAAGTACACATTGATTCATATTTGAGTTCAATTCCATTTGAAATCCAATACCCCCATTTTTAGCCTAAAGTGAACCCATGCCCTAAACCTACCAAATTGATTGGCCAAACCCTAAAACTTCTTCCCAATTGATGTTGGGAACTCTTCAATACATTCCCCTAGACCATTTGAACCTTTCAATTGGGTCTAAACCCCACCTTAACCCAACTTGGACCCAAGTTGATTCAACCCTCCCCAAATTAACCAAAATGCCAAAATCCACCAAATTGACATTCCAATTGAACTCAAAACCTCCCCATGTCTTCATGAAACTTCTTCATGGAAATCACCTCTTCAAAATTTCTCAAGACATTTGGACCCAAATCAAGACCTAACTCAAGTTAGCCAACCCTAACCCAAATGAGTCAATTTGAACCCATGACCAAACCAAACCAAACCAAATTGAACCAAATGTGGCTAAACCAAGCTATCCACAACCACTAAGTGAGCCCTAGGAACCACCCTAGATCAACCTAGCCCAAGCTAAGTGAGCCATGGACCAAGGGTTCCCCATTTTAAGGAATCTCTTCCCTTAAATGGACAAATCCACCTTTTGCCTCACCCCAAATCCCCCTCGCTCGGTTTATCACCATTAAACCCTACTCCTTGGTCGACCTGACCCATGGCCAGCTCCCTTGTCCTTGCCAGCCGGCCTAGCTGCCAGAGGGAATCAAAACCAAGAGCCACCACCAAGTGAAACAAACCCAAACTCACCCAATTGGCTACCCTAGCCAAATCAAACCTTGGAGCTCCTCTGCCCTCCACCTGAGCAGTGGAATCCACCCACCAATTGAGCCCTAGCTCAGCCCAATGGCCTTGGCCATTTAAACACCTCTTCTCAGCCATGAGAAAGGTGCTGAAGGTGTTGAAATTTTTCTCAACCAAACCTCACCAAATCACTCCCGCAGATTCTCCCGACTCTAGAGAAGAAGAACCCCACCGCTCTTCGCCCCGAATCACCCCAAGAGAGCTCAATTTCCCGATTGAAAATCAGGCCGAAACAGGACATTCTCTCGAAACTTCACCAAATCTAAATTAACTCTTCCTACACCTTCACCAGAGATAGAGAAGGAGTTCCCCAGTGAAAGTCCCCTCTCCAGACCACCCATTTGTTCCAGCCTCCAAGCTTTGTGATCGGGCCTGGTGGAAGTCAAGCCTAGACATTTCACCACAACTCCAGGCTTCATCCCTAGCCTCCTTAGACTCCAACGAACGTGCCGAGCCTCTCTGATAGAAGCTTCACTTCTCAGAGCCAAGGTATTGGCCTCTTCTTCCTCCAGAGCTTCCAGCAATTCTTCCTTTTATTTAAGTCAATTTCAATGCCTGTTTACCATATGGATGTGTTCGTCTTCTCAAGACGAATCCATATAGCATAAGAACTCGAAAATCCATTGAGAATCGAGGGAGATATTAGGGTTAGAAGGTCGACGACTCACGGGACGCACCAGTCATAGATGATGACCACGAGCCATCCGATTGATTGTGTATGGGTTGAACGGCGGAGATCAGGTCGGACCAGAAGATGGAGTGGGACCGCGGGACGCTTGGGAGCTGACTCAGGTGGCGGCGTCGAATGGGAGCGCGACACGTAAAGCTTCGGAGCCGCCGAGGTTGACGCGGCGCTGACTTGTTTAAGTAGGAAAATCTGATTTTTCTTATTTATTTAAATACCTGAAACTTCAAAAATTGATATCTTTGCATAAAAAAATCATAAAAATAAAAGAAAAATACCCTCTTGCTCAGTGAACAGAGGAGAATAATGTGGAAAAGGAATTGATCTATTTTGTTGAGTATTTTATTTTTAATTAATTTAATACTGTTTTGAGCATTTTAATTCTCCATGCATGTATACATTTCACCATGGCATGAGACCATAGGGCTTTTGAAGCCTCTGATCTTGGGAACATTCTTTGAATTTTTCAAGGTCAGAGGCAATCCCTGTGGTAAGTTATGTATTTTTCATGTTTATGTCACTGTTTTTGACATTTTAATTCCAAAAATTAGCATGTTGTTCAGAAAATTCCAGAAAAATATGGTGAAGTTCCTTAGGACCATAGGACCCTAGGATAATTATGGTTTGAGTTAATTCATTAAAAATAATCCTAATTGGCCTAATCACTCAAAATTGAACTTTAATTAATTAGAGTTAATCACACATTAAGATAACTTGAAATCAATTCTCCACTGATCTCTAGGATCAGGGGAATCTCACATAAAATTTTGAAGTCAATTTGAAATGTATAACCCCACTAAATGGATCAATTAAGCCACATAATCAAAATTAAACTTCAAAAATTCATAACTCCAACAATAAATTTTCAAAATTCTCTAAATTGATTTTGGAACTTCTCTGATATCAGAGGAGTCTAAAAAAAATAAAATTGAAATTTTCTAAAAAATTTCATTTTTGAGCATAATTTAATATTTTTAATAATTAAAAAATAATAAAAATCACAAAATTAATAAAAATCATAAAAATATCATATTTGGTCCCCTAATTACTTAGGAATAAACCAAATATTTTTCCCAAGTCTCAAAGTAAAGATATTGAATTTTAAATGCTTAAAACAATTTTTAAATTAAAAAATAGGTTTTCCAACCTTTTCACTAAATTAATTCTAATAAATCAAAGAAAAATCATAAAAATATAAAATTTGTTTCCCTGACTTTCTTGAGGTTAGTGGGATTTTTGAAAAGTATAAAATCCATTTTTTGAACTTTTATTTTATTTTATAAATAATTAACACTTCAAAATTTAAAATAATTCTAATGAATAAAATATAATTAAAAAAATCACCAAAATTGGTCCAAGTGGTCCTCTAGTCATTAGGATGTCCCATAATTTTCTTAAGGACATAAACTTTACCTTGGTCATGTTGATAAATTTTCTTTGAAACTCCCTATTTTCCATTAAAAATAATTATATAAATAAATTCAATTCAGAAAAAACACATTTTCCCCTCTAATGTCTTAATTGACATGTGAGTGGAGTGGCATAAAAATTTTAAGTTCATTTAAGCTTAATTTAATGAGTTATAAAATAAATAAGCTTAAAGGCGTATAAAGGTAATTAAAAGATTTTAACCCCTAATTAAAACTTTAGGTTTAATCAACATGGGGGTAAAATATATGATTTTAATCTTCTCTTAGATGATTGAAACTTTGGGAACTCAAAGGGTAGAAACCCATTGATCACTTTAATAAACCCAAAAATGAAATTTTAATTAATTGAGTGATTTAAATTTTGGAAGATTAATTAAAGTTGGATTATTAAAATGGTATATAACCTAAGAGGATATTAATTCCTTAATTTAAAAATCCCTAAATAAATCATTTAATAATACTTAACTCATAATCTTAAGAAAATAAATGGAATTAATAATTAAATGATTAAAAGTAAATAATTCTTAATTAAAACCCACATTATTAAATAATCTAACAATCGATTAAAACCTAAAATGTTAAATAATTAAAAAGTAAATTAAAATATTTAGAATTAATTAAGAATCATTTCAAAACAAACTTAAATCAAATTTGCAAATTTTAAATAAGTTTAAGATAACTTACCTTAAAACATGATGTAAAAATTAAATTAATTAATATCATTTATAAAAGGTTTAACTTGAATGAATCAAACACCATTCTAAACTTAAAATCATTGATTAAAATTTCATAATTAAATCACATTAAGATGAATCATCAATTTTTAGTAAAAATCATTAAAAATCTTTAACAAATTAACTTGCCTCTGAAAGCTTTAAATTATTATAACTAGTAAATGAAGCGTTAAGTGAAATGTTACCTCACTCATAGGATAATCAAACATCCTAGTTCACTGAGCAAAGGAACAAAACTTAACTAAACCCTTGGATGATCAATACACCAGTACAATGAAGTTTATTTGGACTCAAAATAATCTCAGAAGTATTGAAAAGATGTTCGGAATTCATTCTAAACACTTCCTCGATACGGTGAGATGTTTTAAAGAAAAATTGAACTTAATTGTTCTTTGATGAAGAAAATCATCCTTAACCGAAATCAAGAACCTAGACGTCATAGGAAATGACTAGCTATAAGATTAGGATTCTAGTAGACAACCAAAATCACTCCTTTAGTCTTTACCTAGGTACTTGTTGAAATATTTAAATGCCTTAACATGTGTTTTAAAGTGTAGCTTGGAATGACGGGAAGACTCTCCAGGTACGCTTTTTATGTTTTTGCAATTTACTTTATTGCACTGCGCTTTACTTTTATTGCATGTTAAACAAGATTGTTGCATGAAAACTAAAACCTTTAGGATAGCCACAAAATCGAAACCAAAACTAAATTAAAAGTCACTACAAGATAAAATACACCGCCACAACATTTCAAAATGTAAAACAACTCAAAATTTAATCACAAACAGAACAACAAAACCACAACTTTAACTAAATTAAAACATCTCGTTGAATGATCGGGAATACCTCGGATGATGTAACCTACATGTTGCTAACGGGATTTCCCACGGTCTAAATGAAAGTGTGGAACTCATTCAGTTGAGTTTAGCAAATTTATCTGGATTAAGTGAATTCGATGAAAATAAACGGTGCCTGGATGACAGAACCGTGGGATCTTAAAGTTGTTCTGTTTAAACAACTTTAAGATTTATTTTAATTAAAAAACTAAAATTCATTTGGACTTTAAGATTTCTAAACCATAACACTTCTCTCATCTCTTGATTTTCATCTTCTAAAACTAAACCTCTGCAACAACAAGGAGCTCAGAGCATAGCGGGCAGCACGGCCATCTTCGTCAGCAAAACTTGTGTCTATTTCAGCAAAACTTTCTTAGAATTAAATAACCAAGCCATATGACTTCGAGGTAGTTTTCCTGGTGCAACATAAATCCTCAACTCTTCGTTAGGCATTTGCATGGTCATGTCATGTAAATTAAGCCCTAACTGGTCTTAGGAGTCCGAGGTAGTCGTTCGGTACGACATAAACCCTCACATCTTCGAGGCTATTTGTATGATTATGTCATGCTAATATAAGTCCTAATTAATTAAAATTGACATGATTGCAACATTAAATAATTTTCCTAAATTGAAGCCAAAAAATAGGATAGTTTGGGAAGTTGCCAAGATTCTTCTTGGATCCTCAGCTTCTCCTACTTATCTTCTTTTGGATTCTTGAAATAAATCGTTCTGAATTTGAGCTAATCCCTATTGAAATTTCCAAAATTCAATCCTTTGAATACCTTAAACTTTGAAATTCTTGAAAGCAAAATCACTGATCATTATCGAGAGTTTTCTTAAATGATTCCCGTCATTTAAGATGTGATTAACTATAGGGGCTTGCCCATATAGGGAACTATAAGAACCCAGTAATATAAACCCTGCTTAATTCCTTTATATTAAGCAGGGGAACTTGTCGGCTTATAAAATTGGTTCGCAAACCAAATGGATGTCACAAATCTTCTAGTTTATTTAATCGAGTCCCATCATCAAGTAATGTATCTATTCTTCGGGATAAATACACGGTTTGTGGTGCGGTGCTCGTTTATATAAACTATTTAGGATGTGAGATCGGTTTAATTTCACATCTTATAATTTTTTAAATTTAAAATTATTTTCAAAATCAAACGCTACTTTCTAAATTATTTATATATTTAAATTAAAAAACCTAAAAAAATATATATATATATGTCGACAAACATAAAATTCACTTAAAAGACATTAAAACTTAAATTTGAACTTAAAAATACAACTATGTTTGAGAAGATATTTTGGAAGAGGTAACCCATGTTTGCTTAACAAAATATCTTCCGATTACTTCATGACTAATCAAACTACTAAACTCAATGACCCAGGATGATGGAACCATTGGATCTTAATTAGATCATCCAAAAAAAATAAATAAACGAAGAAAGAAATAAAATAAAATGTAACCGGCTAATAAATTGTAAATAACCTAAAATTTTCCAACCCCTCAAATTCAAAAAAAACACTAAAGCTTAAATGAAACCCTAATATACAAACATCACTGCATGTAACTTAAACTCCAGTGTTTAGATCTATGAAGATTTTTTGGACGACATAATCTGTGTTTGCTGACAAGAATATTCTAGTCCTGGTTTAAACACTTTTCATACTAAGCATATCTAGATACCCCGACAACCCCAAAACGATGGAGACATAGACATCTTGACCAGGTTTTCTAAGAACTAAAAAAATTAACTAAATTAACATAATTTCATGATATGATTTTTTTGCAGGTTTGCTGAAGACATAAAACAAATTTTGCATTAGATTTACTTTACATTTTATTAGGTTGTGCTAACTCTATTTTGCAAGAACGACACTCTGCAACTGGGATGACAAATTCTAAATTATTTATATATTTAAAGTAAAAAATCTAAAAAAAAGATTATATACGCTGACATGTTTCTGGCGACTCCGCTGGGGACTAGTTCCTCTCTCCATTTTGATCGGATGGTTTTGCTTGCATAAATCGGTAGTAAGTCCATGCCCCTAGTGGATCAGACTACCATTCTTCCGTTGGCATACCTCACTCATTTCTGTCTTGAACGGGTATAGTCAACTCATTTTGGATTTTGGAGCCACTGTTTAGACACCCCTAAACAGAGAGGTTCCGGAATTTTCCTTTGATACGTCTCCGGAGAGGCGAGGTAGAGCCCCAATAGATGTTAGTTTAGGAGCGGTCCTTCGGGTTGGGAAATCCTACGAGATTTTCCCTTCCTTTCTGAGCTCTGGATTGTGTCCTTTACCCTCTCTAATCTCCTCTCGTTTTTAACGAATAAACTAACCGCCTAACAAACAAAATCTCTTTTTAATCAAACTTAAATAAATTGTGTTCGGACTCTTTTCTATTTCTTTCTTTTCGTCCTAACGAAGGAAGCATAATTCAGGACTGATAGTTGGAACTTGCCTTGCAGAAGATGCCTGCCCCGAAGCTGATCTTCTCTTTCACCAACGGACTTGACTTAGCTGTCTACCAGGACGAGCTGCCTAGCGATGCAATCATCCGCTTCGGACAAGGGTTTGACAATACGAACATTAAGTTTGCCGATGTTACTCTTTTCGCACTGATGAACAAAGTGCCTGAGACTGAAGAACCTATGATTGAGTTTAACCTGAAGTCAACTCAAGAATTCCCTCCCCTGTAGAGAGCACCAGTTGAAGGGAACACTGCTGTTTACAAGAAGTTGACTACTACCCCCAGAACTGTCGTCTCTACCCCCACCGATCTGGTCATTACTGCACCTACCCCGGTTCCCGCAAAACTGAAAGGAAAAGAAGTACAAGTCAGTTATGAGCCTGTCACCGTGGAGGGTTCAGACTTCACTGCGATACCATCTATTTTCGAGATAGGGTCTGGTTCGAAGTATAGGCCCTTAACCCGGACACAAAGGAGGAATAAGAATAGGAAGTTTGCTAAGATCAAGAAGGTCAAAAAAGCTGAAGCCGACTGTCTTGAAGAAATTCCCGAAGAGAAAGAGGAAGAACTGCCAGAATACTCACCATTGCTGGAAAGAAATAGATTCCACCCTCTCTCTGCTGCATCTGATGAAATAGATGCCAGAAAGATCGTCGCTGCGTTACCCCGGCCTGCATATTACAGTGACAATAAGAAGAAGAAGAGCAAGGCAACACCGCTTACCCGATTGCGTGCGGTAGTCAAGAAATTAGCCAGAAAAGAAGGATGTCCTGTATCAGAGATTCTGAGAAGAATGGGACGAGTGCCAGTTAAGTCTCACCTCGGTCCACGAGAAGAGCCTGCTATTGTTCCTGAAAGTCCAAAGAAAAAGGTACGAGCTAGCGAGGAAGGCTCACCTGTTGTTGTATCAGGTCTCCATATTAGGGAGGACACCACCTACTTACGCACCGCCGACAGACCAGTCGGTCCTAGGCCTTTTGCTACAAGAAGGATGGTGTGGCGACCTATTATTGCCGAACCAATACAAACACAACGTTCTGGAAAGAGAAGTCTCACTGAAGTTCCCAGATCTGAAGAGAGTGCCGCAGTAAAGGAAACTCCTGAAAGAGAGGTTCAACAATTGTCTCCTAACGACCATGAGATTGCTCAGAAAAGGCGACTTGAGGATTCCATAGGGCAACTAAGAATGGACATCCGATGGCTAGCAAGAGAAAGAGGAGAAGAATTAAGGGACGAAGTGGATTCGTCAGAATTTATGGATGAAGAGTATGTTGAGATTAACATGGTTGAAACACGAGCATCGTCAGCCTCGCAGGGAGTTCCGCCAGCTTTAGAAAGAGATGAGCCAGAATTAATGAGAGCACAGCTTCGAGAAAAAGATGATACAATTTCCCAGATGGTGAAAAGGATGGAAGAGATGGCTGCCGCCTTAGCCACTCTCCAGAGTCAGGCCCAGCCTCAAAAAGAAATACCCCCGGAGGTCATCCATATTGCAGATGGAGGAAAAGAGATTACATCTGTTAAAGGAGATGATCGATCGAAGAAAGATTCTGCACGTAACATGATTCCCGAAAAGGATATTAAGAGCATGGTAGAACAAGAGTGCGAGAAGCCTTAGCTCGTCCAAGAATGGAACATCTATTCGGACAGTAGACCTTACCCCGAAGAATTTGATGCGATCCAATACCCGAAGGGCTTTGTACCACCTCTCGTTTAAGACTTTCGATGGAACGGGAAACCCCCGGCAACATGTCGCACATTTTCGTGCCAGTTGCTGCAATGCCGGTGGGAGCGACGCCTTACTTTTCCGACAGTTCGTCAGCAGTTTATCAGGGATCGCCTTCGACTGGTATGTAGAATTGCCAAATGGATCGTCAAGACTTTTGCAGAATTAGAAAATCTTTTCGTTAAGCGGATTGCCGAAGCTCAGTACCACATCACTATCAGTGATCTAGTGGTGGAGCGACAGAAACCGAATGAAACTTTGGTGGATTACATACTTCGATGGAGGAATCTGAGCATGAAGTGTGAACCACAGCTTCAGGAACAGCATGCGGTCGGTATCTTGCTTAAGAGTATCAATGGCCCGATAGCACTTCTCCTTAAGGGATTCACCATTAAGAATTTCGAAAAGTTGCTTAGCAAGGCTGAGAGCTTGCAAGAGGAGGCGAAACAGCTAAGTTTCATTGATAAAACCGATAAGCAGAAGCCTGTGAAAGCATTCGAGAAGAAATCTGGGACCGTCGCAGCAGTGGACAAAGGTAAGCAGCCAGTGCAAATACGGCCAGAGCAACCACAACAGACTTATCAACACCCTCAGCAGAATTATCAGCCTCAACAGAGTTTTCAGCCTCGACCGAGTTACCAGTCGCCACGGTACGATCAACAGCCGTCTCGTCCGCTCCGTCCTCTGAAGGAACTGTTGAATAAAGAATACCCCTTCAAGACTGAGGCAGTGACTAAGATGTTTCGTAGTTTGATGAAGATGCCTGACTTTCAGTTACCAGAGCCCAGGAAGCCCAAAGAAGTCGACAAGAAGGATCATCCGAACTACTGTCCCTACCATCGGATGATCGGACATAAAATTGAAGACTGCTTCACTTTCAAGAATTGGCTCGAGAACAACCTTCGACAACGGAACATAACGATCACGAAGGAATACATGAAGGAACCCCAAAAAGGAGGTTCCATCAATGTTATCTTGATGAAGCCTATTGTTCCGTCAACCCGTACATGACTAATGAGGGATGGAGTACCGTCTGGAAAAAGTCTTCAAAGAAAATTTTGGATCACATCCAAACCGCTTCAGTGCGCGCTTCAACTCAGAGTTTGAAACCTGTCGAGCCGGCATTATCACTTGCGATTGAAGGACCGCCTCAGGAGGAGGAGAAGATCGTAGAAGAAAAGAAGACCGACGCTCCGAAGACTAGACTAGGGGCTGCTTATCCTAGGATGGTTGTTTCTGATTTTGGGGAGAAATTCCTCGAACCTCTGACTCTGTATGATTTTTTGCTCGCTCCGGCGGGATCTTATAATGATAAGAGTTTTGGTGTTGGCTACGTTTTGACTGTTTCTAACGATTACGTAACTAACGACAACCAACCTAATCTGGATCTCGATTTCGACACGAATAACGATTCTCAAATCATACAAAACCTAGATAACCACGACGAAGAGGAAGACATTCCCAAGGATGGCTAAAAAAGTTCAGTAAGTGGCGAGTCTATTTGTGAATTCCGGGGAGCTCTAATCAAGATAGAGTTAGAACTATCAGACGCCGAGGCAACTTCAGAAGAGCCAGTCGCTCCAATCCAAGAGGAGACGCCGGTAGATTCAGAGGAAATTACTAAAGTCAATCTAAGGAGCGGAAATGTCCTACCTCCGAGATTGGGTCCAAAGGACAAAGGAAAGCAGGTGGTTGCTCAGGAAGAGCCAACCCCAGCGGAAGAATTGCCCGTTCGGGAAGAAATTGAACAGCCTGGTAACAAAGTGGACTATAATGTGCTAGCCCATCTTAGGAAGCTATCGGCCAAACTGAGCATCTACGACACTCTGATCCTATCAAAGGAGATGAGAGAATCTCTGGTCAAGGCCTTGCTTGATCCAGAAATTTGCTTAGCTCAAATGGCTGGTAATTCCTTCGGCGAGGTTTGCTCATTGAAAGGATAGCGTGGACGATGATTTACTACTTGGAACAGCAGATCACAACCGACTGTTGTACATTTCAGTCAGTATTGGAAAGTTCACACTCTCCAGGGTGCTAGTCGATCCGGGAGCATCAATTAATATAATGAACCTTTGGATGCTAGCTTATTTAGAGATTAATGCCCGTGATCTCGAGGCAGACAAGATGATGTTGAGAGGCTTCAACCAGAAAGGAGAAAGAGCTCTTGGATTGATAACTGACCCACTTTTTTATGTTTGCAAATTGTGTTAATAGCAACGGCACCAAAAACTTGATCCCTCTTTAATATATATATTTGATTTTATGATGGAATGTATAATGTGGATTCTACGCAAGTATACATATCGTATCAAGTAATACAGGGCTCTAGTGGAGTCCTGATTATCGATCCCACAGGAAAGTTTTCCTAAATTTGTAACAGCTAAATTTAAAAGTATTTACTTACTAATATAGTATACGGAAATTTAGAATACTTAACTAAAGCGAACTAAAGTAAACTAATGCTTTAAATAAAGTTAATTTAAAAATTTCAGAAAAAGGTATCCTTCTCCTTGTTTTTAGAAAATTAAGTGAATGATGAATTCAAATAGATTTTTTTATTGTATTGTGACAAATAGGAGCATTCCTATTCTTTACCCTTTGGTCCAGGTGCAAAGAACATTGACTAATCCTATGTTTGATTACTGAATCTGCACTAGTGGTCGGGAGGATACTGGCTGCCACTTCAGAGCTCCCACGTTCCCCTCATCTGAGGGCTAACATTTACACTTCAGCTCTCAATCAATAGGACCGAATTGAATATTTTAGTCTGTCACACCAAAATGTCCAATTCTATGTCCGATAAATAATATTTCCCTATTTATTTGCACCCTCTATCCAAGGCTTTTGACTTCCCTGAATATTGAATGTAATCTTTACTGTAGTTGATAATTCAACATATTTTAACAAATTAATGGGCCATATTGAAAAGTAAATTAAGTTTTAAGTAAAAATTATCACAATTTATTTTTATTATTTTAGGCATTTCTATTTAATTTCATCAATTCACATAATTTCATAAACAAGGAGAAAGACTAAGAAAACTACTCAGAATGCATGAGAATTAAACAAAGCATGGATTTCATTTAAATTTAACAACAATAAACAAAGATGCTTATCTCAATTTCCTCCCCAAGCAGACTCCTTGAAGTTCCTTTGACTTTTCCTTCTAGTACAGCACAATTCTAACTCACTAATTACACTGAATAAAACTGAAAATAGACACTCAATAGACACCAAATAGACACACAGAAGACACAATTGGACACACAGAAGACACAAATGGACACACATAAGACACAAATGGACACACATAAGACATAAATGGACACACAGAAGACACAAATGGACATACAAAAGACTAAAATTCATCCTCTATATATAGAGGTAGACAAAGGTCCAAGGGGTACTTAAGCACCTCTTCAAAAAGCGTTCAGGTTTAATGTATTTGGCATTTTGACTAATCTCGCCGTCGGCGAGAATCGACCTCGCCGTCGGCGGGGCTTCTAGAAGGTCTCCAAACCGCGCGATCTCGCCGTCAGCGGGCTCGGGCTTCTTTGTCGGCGAGGTAGTTATAAATCCTTCAAAAATTCTCCTCATGATCTCGTCGTCGGCGGGCTCGATCTCGCCGTCGGCGGCTTAGTTCATTTTGCATGAATTTCTTCCTTTTTTGATCCAAATTTGCTCCATTTCATGCTTTTTGCTTCTATCACTTATAAATCTTCATTCCTGTAATAAAATAAAGAAAATACCTTTCTTTAAAGTGCAATTTCATAAAAAATAGGTATGAATTTCTTAACATATTTTTCTGTGATCAATAACACTGTTAATGAGGATCAGTGAATTAGCCAAGACAACCGCAAAGTTCCACATAATTGATTCCGAGACGTCATTCAACGCTCTGTCGGGCCGGCCACGGATCCATGAGAACCGGATGGTACCGTCGTCTCTACACCGAGTGCATAAAGTACGCATGAAGGAGGACAAGAACAGTGTATCAAAGGTGATTTGCAACCATTCTCCGTGCATGAAATCGAAATTCATGAAGATGCAGCTTACTACGCACCTCCAAAGAAAACTATCTTCTCCAGAAATGCCATACCAAATCAAGAAAAAGAAGCAGGAGACGACAAAGAACCTGAAATCCTCGTTCAACGATTACTCACCACTCCCTTACGACGAGATGGTGAAGGTTTCTCCAGAACTCGCACCCGAGGTCGAGGCCGGGGACGAGGTCGAGGAAGAAACGGTGGAACAGTTGAACAGAAGAAATCGGTCATCAATGTTGATTGGGAGAATAGCTCTGAAGAAGAAGAGGAAATCAAGAAAGAAGCGACGAACGATGAAACCAAAAGAAACCCCGATTCAAGATATCTCTCGAAGATGAAAAGAATGAAGAATAAAAAGCAATGTACGAGAAGATTAACCACTATGTGCATACTATGACCCTGACCCCGATCCATTCTAATAAGATCGAGGGTATGGTGGTCAAGGAAATACATGGTGGCGGTACTAAACCAATCAAGTTCTACCGTGGTGCTTCTTCTTCCAAAACTGAAAAAGATGTACAATTTGAAGATGTTACTTCTTCTGAATTAATGGAATTGCTGTTTGAGTGGTATTCTCCCTGTGTTCAAAATTTAATTCAACGTGGTGTTTTACCTAAATAGTGGTCAAAAGGTCAATCACAGCGCTTTGAAAAGTTATGGAACAATGTCGGTCGGCCTCCCAATTCAAAATATGGTCTTGGATTCGGCACAGAAGGATTAGTTGATGATACATGATTTTGCTTGGTTGTCTCTAGTGAGCCTAATGAAGATTGCTTGGAAGCTTCAGATAATCTTGAAGATCTACCAATCGGAGACGCTCCGCCAGAATTTAAAGAAGAAATTAAATCTACAATAGACGAGTTAATGGAAGTTAACTTAGGTACTAGCAAAGAGCCTAGGCTAACCTTTGTTAGCTCTTTACTCAATAAAGAAGACTCCAAAGAAATGATCAAGCTATTAATGGAATTCAAGGACTGTTTTGCTTGGAATTATGATGAGATACCAGGATTAGCTCCAGAGGTTGCAGTTCATATACTAGGAGTGGATCCCGTTGTCGTTCCAGTTAGAAAAGCTCCCAGAAGAATGCGTCTAGAGATTAAACAACAAGTTATAGCTGAAGTTAAGAAGCTAATAGACTCTAAATTTGTCCGTGAAGAACAATACCCTGCTTGGTTAGCCAATGTGGTACCAGTCAGAAAGAAGAATGGTCAGATCAGAATCTGCGTAGACTTCAGAGATTTAAATAAAGCATGTCCAAAGGATTAATTCCTGCTACCAATTCTAGAATTAATGATCGACATCGCTTCAACACATGAAGTCTTCTCTTTCATGGATGGATCATCAGGATACAATCAGATAAAGATGGCACCAGAAGACGAAAAGCTCACAGCCTTCAGAACGCCAATCGGAATACACTGCTACAAAGTAATGCCTTTCGGATTGAAGAACGCAGGAGCAACTTACCAAAGACCAATGACGAGGATTTTTGATGATCTCATTCACAACCAAGTCGAGTGCTACGTGGATGATGTGGTCATCAAAAGTAAACTGAAAGAAGATCATTTGTATGATTTGAGAATTGTTTTCGAGCGATTAAGACAATTTAACCTTAAGATGAATCCCCTGAAATGCGCCTTCGGCGTTACCTCTGGGAAATTCTTAGGATTTGTTGTTCGACATCGTGGAATTGAAATCGATCCGGAAAAGATTAAAGCTATCTTAGAAATGCCGTCTCCCAAAACCTTGAAACAACTACGATCCTTTCAAGAAAAATTGGCATATCTTCGACGCTTTATTTTGAACTTGTCAGGTAGGTGTCAGCCCTTCTCGGCATTGGTTAAAAAGGACGCCAAATTCGTTTCGGAAGAGAAATGCCAACGGGCCTTCGAGGACATTAAGCAATATCTAATGACACCTCCTGTCTTAGCAGCCCCAGTCTCGGGTAGACCGTTGATACTTTATACCGCGACTTAAGACGACTCCCTTGGAGCCCTGTTAGCCCAGGTCAATGACGAGGGAAAAGAAAATGCACTCTGCTACTTAAGTCGTCATCTGATTCCGACGCAAGTAAAGTACCCTCCAATTGAGAAGCATTTTTTGGCCCTGATCTTCGCCGCTCAGAAACTAAGGCATTACATGCTTTCTCATAAGGTCAACCTTATTTCGAAGTTCAATCCATTGCAATATTTGATGACTCGCCTGACGCTTTCCGGCAGACTTGCTAGGTGGTCGATGATACTATTGCAATTCAATATAACTTTCGTTCCTCTTTGTGCCGTAAAAAGGAAAGTCTTAGCAGACTTCCTCGCAGCACATCCTTTGCCGGCAGAATCGCCTCTCAATGACGACTTGCCAGACGAGCAGATAATGAGCTTAGAAGACCCCAATGATCAACGTTGGGAATTGTACTTCGATGGAGCATCTTCAGCGAAGAAAGATGGAGAATCGCAAACGATAGTGCCCAGTAAGGCAGGAATCAGACTAATCTTTATAACACCGGAGCGGGGGATGTTAAGATACTCCTACCACCTAACAGAATCGTGTACAAATAACGAGGCATATTATGAAGCCCTCATAACAGGATTGGAATTAACCATTCAGATGGGTATAACAGATATCAACATCTACGAAGATTTGCAGTTGATCATTCAGCAGATTGCTGGACAATACAGAATTCTGAAACCGAGACTAGAGCAGTACTTTCAGTATGCCATGAAACTATTGGAGCAAATTCCAAACGTAACAATCTACAAGATTCCCAGAAAAGAAATTGCTCTTGCAGATGCGTTAGCCCGCCTCGCAAAAGAGTTTGTCTGCTTACAAGATGAATCAATTGAAGTGTCAGTTCAGGGACGACAGGTTCTCTCACAGCTTGACATGGCCACGATACACAAATCAGAAGAAGAAGGAGAAACAATTGTAGCAATAACAGAAAATACAGAAGATTGGCGGCAGCCACTGATAGACTACTTGCAAACAGGAAACCTACCGGAGAATAAGTCGTTAGCCCGTCAAATCAAGAAAAGAACTCTGTCTTACGCATTAATTAACAATACGTTATACAGAAGGTATTTTGACCAGATGTGGCTAAGGTGCCTGAGCGGGTCCGAGGCTCGTGAAATTGTTAAAGAAGTACACTCTGGACTTTGTGGCCCTCATCAGTCGGGTCCGAAGATGAAAATGAAGATTAAGAGACTAGGGTACTGCGGCCCTCAATGATGACCGACCGCATGAAGGTCGCCAAGAGTTGTCACCGAGTGCCAAGTGCATGGAGTGGTTCTACATCAACCTCCAAATGTGCTACATCCGACAATCGCGTCGTGGCCATTTGAATGTTGGGGCACAGATATAGTGGGTCCAATAGAACCGCCTTCTTCAAGAGGACATCGCTTCATTCTCGCAGCTACAGATTACTTTTCCAAGTTGGCAGAAGCAGTACCGCTCAGAGAAGTGAAGGCACATCACGTGCTACAGTTCTTCAAGAATCAGGTCGTCTACCGCTTTGGGGTACCACGCAGAATCATTTCAGATAATGGGTCCACGTTCAGAAGCACGAAGATCAATAATTTTGTCAGAAGACAATGGATCGATTGGCGCTATTCAACAATCTGCTACCCAAGAGCAAACGGCTTGGCTGAGGCTTTTAATAAAACTCTCGTCCAAATCTTAAAGAAAACCTCGGACGACAACAAAAGAAATTGGCACGAGAAGTTGTTAGAAGCCTTATAGGCCTACAGAACATCTTTCAGGGCTCCTACTCAGTCTACGCCCTACGCTTTAGTGTACGGGTCCGAGGCAGTTCTACCCTTGGAAGTTCAGCTCCCATCACTCAAAATTGTAGTTGCGAACAAAATCACTACAGAGGAAAATGCCAGACTACGGCTGGAGGAATTGGAAAACTTGGAAGGAAAATGACTTGCAGCGCAATAGAATCTAGAACTGTATCAAGCTAAGATGATCCAGGCCCATGACAAACTGGTCCGCCCAAGGACATTCAAAGTCGGTGACTTGGTCCTAGTTCTCAAAAGACCTATTCTTGCACATCGCAAGATAGGAGGTAAATTTGAACCAACTTGGGAAGGGCCGTTCGTGGTTGAGACAGTCTACTCAAGAGGTTCTTACCAGCTTGTGAATTGCCGTGGAGAATGATTTATGCTTCCGATCAATGGACGATATTTGAAGAAGTATTACGCAACCTAATGTTCTGAAGAATGGAATTTCATTCCTAGAAGCACGGGTAGAGTAATCACTTATAACTGGGTCCGAACCCGAAAGAAAATGAATGATAAAAAATGAATGACAAAAAAAAGAATGTAATAAAGGAAAACATATTCAATTGAAGTAATAATGAAATTTTGACTCTTCCTTTCGAGCCCAGCTCACTCCTGATCTTTTCCTATCTTCTCTTACTCTTATAAAATTTGAAATAATTAAATACAAATTTTTCATTAATGAGTAAATATTCTTATTGTTCTCTTCCTGAGTACAGCCCCTGATCCTTTCCTTGTTTTCTTTTCAGGGAAATGTCGAACGGGCGGCTGTTCCTGAACTTTAAGGATGACGTAAGTCTTACACTTAACAAAGAAGAACTGAAAACTGATGTTGTGATAGAGGTCGTCTCGGACCTTGCACAGCTGGAGTTGGAATATGAGGAAACTACTTGGACTGCTGTGGATCCCGAACAGTTCCGTGGGAAGACAGTGATGAGGCTCAACAAGAAGGCTCTCAGGATGTGAACAAGAAGAGAAAGATCAATATGATCGAGGAAAACAAGATGAAATCAGTGATAACGTCCACAGGAGGAAAGCTTGTCAGTGCTGCTCCTACCGAGATTCAGGGAGAGAGGAAAGCCACCTTGACCCCAACTCAGAGAAGAAACAAGAATCGTCGTATCGCCAAGATGCTGAAGAAATTAACAGAAGAGCAGTGATCTATAAAAAAATACCAATTTCTTTATGTCCTAATTCTTATTAATTTCTAAGGATATTATGCTTTAATGAAAGGTATTTTTTGTGTTTTTGGATGTAGGTAATGTAAAAAGGTCTAAGAAGGAAAAAGGAGCAAAAATGGAGCAAAATATCAAAAGTAAAAAAAAATATGGCCTGGCGCCTACTGGCGCCTAAGCGCGAGACTCGATACAAAAAATGTCAAGTTTTTGACAACGTTTGATCAATTATTTTGATGGAGTAAGAGGTTATTGGACATTCTAGAAGGCTGACAGTTGTTCCTTGATAATAGGACATGTGATACATTGCATTTGGACGCTCCAAAACGGTTTTAATCGCGAAGAGGTGCGAGCCAAAGCGAAGAGGTGTGAAGAACTGGACGCGGTGTCCGGCGCCTAGGCGCCAAACCGACCTTCTAGAAGATTCATTGAATGTGGACATGTTTTGAAGAGGTGCCTCAAGGCAACCGTTGAAGCCTATAAATAGAGGTCCATTTCTTCAGAAAACATGCCCCTCCGATTGTACCCCTTTCGCTTATCTACTTTAGGATCTCTCATCCTTAGAGAGAGAATTAGAGAGAGAAATTTAGGGCCACTTTTGTTTACTTTAGTGAGTCTATTTTCAAGTTATTGCATCTGGAGTTCATTACACTCTGGAGTCAGTAGGAAATTAGAAGATATGTAGAAGAAATATTTGAGATAAGTATATTTTTACATTTGATTCAAAGTTTAATTATCATGTTTTGTTATTTATTTTCAATGTGTTCTGAGTAGTTAGTTACTTTCTTACTTCAATTATGAAGAGATAGATAAGATAATATAAAGATTCGATGGAGAATTAAAATTTAAAATATTTTCAAAACATTGTGATGACATTAATACCTGATCTTACTTTACTTTTTAAATTGGCCATTTAAATTGTTAAAACCTGTTGATGAGTTTTGAAACCTTGAAGGAAAAGAACTCTTAACTTGTAAATGTCACATGAATCCTTGGGTAGTCGAAGGCCATGTGCGGGCTATTCATGGTGAAGTGCAAATAAATAGGAAGATAATATTTAAAGGGTGTCGAATTGATAAGTTTTTAGAGTGACAGACTAAATTCTTATAATTTGATTTATAGACTAGGAAAGGGTCACTATTAGGGCCGACCATAGCCACCCTTGGACATCTAGAAGTGTGAGCCTAGATTAACCCATTCTACTAATAATACATCCGGACCTATTCCGTAAATTAGCCTGATGTTCTTTGCACTCGGATTAAAGGGTAAAGAATAGGAATGCTTCTATTTGACACAATACCATAAATCAAATTCTCCAACAAATATTAAATTATCTTAAAAATCTTAGATTAATTGAAGGAAAGAAAGTTGTTTTTTTATATAGAATTCATAAAATCATTTTCTTATTATTGTTTTCTTAATTTGCATCTAGTAAATTAATAGTAATTTATAATCAGATTAAAAGATAAAATAAAAATATTTTTACTATTTTATTTCACTTTCACTTCATAGAAAAGTTATTTCTATAAATCTTCCCTGTGGGATCGATACTGGGGTCTTTGTTTAGAAACCCTATATTACTTGAAACGATACGTATGCTTGCGTAGTACCCCTAGTGTGTAAAAATATTACTAAATTATATAATATTAATTTTATACGATAGCCGCTATTTATAAATTGAGTCAAAGCTTTTTGGCTATCTTTTGGAAGCAAACATTACTGCATTAAGCGCCGCGGTCGGGTCAAGTTTTTGGCGCCGTCGCCGGGGAAGAAATCGAAGGAAGAAAGAAATAGAATAGTTAAATTTTATATTTATTGCTTGTTTTATGCGAAGATTTGGTTCTGAAGGATTAATACCTTTAGATTCTGAATTGGAAAGAACAATTAGAAAAATTAAAAAGGGAAAACAAATTCAAAATTTCAAGAAATGGCTACTTTACAAAATCCAATTGAACTTAATGATCAAAATGTTTATAAACCGTTAAGGGATTATGCTTAACCCTACGATTGATGAACTTCATAGTAGTATTCAAATACCCACTTGTAGATGCTAATTCTTTTGAACTTAAACCGTCTATTATTCGAATGGTGCAAAATAATCAATTTGGTGGATCACCAAATGAGGATCCAAATTTACATCTTGTTAGTTTTTTAGAACTTTGTGCTACCTTTAAATATAACAATGTTTCTGATGATGCTATTAGACTTAGACTCTTTCCTTTTTCTTTAAGAGATAAAGCAAAGATGTGGTTAAACTCATTAGCGACTGGTTCTATTAAAACATGGGCTGAAATGGCACAAAATATCCTTGCTAAATATTTTCCTCCTTCTAAAACTGCTAAATTAAGAAATGATATTACTTCGTTTAGTCAATTTGACGGGGAGACAATATATGAAACTTGGGAAAGATTTAAAGAACTATTAAGAAAATGTCCTCATCATGCTTTACCTGATTGGTTGATTATTCAAATATTTTATAATGGACTAATTGGATCTTTAAAATCAATTATTGATCTGTCATTGCTGGAGGTTCTTTAATGTCTAAATCATTTGAAGAAGCTTACACTTTAATTGAAGAAATGGCTAATAACAATTTTCAACGGCCTTCCGAAAGGATTAACCCTAAAAAAATGGCCAGTATTCAAGATAATGAAGCCTTTTCTATCTTAGCTTCACAAGTTGCAGCAATGTCTAAGAAATTAGATAATTTTGCAATTAATATTTCGCATAATAACTCTGCTAATATTGAAGATTCTCAAACTATTGAAACTTTACAAGCTATTGCAAGTAAAAATAATCCTTATTCAAATTATTATAATCCTGGTGGAAAAATCATCCTAATTTTAACTAAAATAATTCACAACAACAATGGGGTAATAATCAATCTCATCCCACTCGAAATTGGAATAATCAAGTTAATTCAAATTATAAACCTCCTGGATTTAACAGAAAAAGTTATCAATACAAGAATTAATTATGCAAATGAATAATCAATTACAAAATCAAAATACTGCTATTCGTAATATTAAAAATCAAATGGGGTAAATTGCTACTTTAATTAATAACAGACCTGTAGGAACACTTCCTAGTAATGTTAAAATCAATCCAAAAGAAACTGGAAAAGAACATGAACAAGTTAAAAGCTGTGCAACTTAGAAGTGGAAAGGAATTAAAAGAAAGATTGCGGAATGAAATTGAAAAAGAGATTGAGGTTGAAGAGAATGAAAAACCTAAAGAAACTCTCTCTCCTAGTCGAGATCGATCGTTATACTCGTTAATGTGGAAGTTGAAAAACCACCACCACCTTTTCCTCAAAGACTTAAACAACAGAAACTTGATCATCAATTTTCTAAGTTCTTTGAAATTTTTAAGAAATTTACTATTAACATACCTTTTGCTGAAGCTTTGAAACAAATGCCAACTTACGCAAAATTTATGAAGGATATTTTAAGCAAAAAAAATGAAAATTTGAAGCTTTTGAAACCGTTGCATTATGTGAAAAATGCAGTGCAATAATTCAAAAGAAATTACCTTAAAAGCTTAAGGATCCTGGAAGTTTCACTATACCCTGTGCTATTGGAGAAAAATTTTGCGGAAAAGATTTATGTGATTTAGGAGCAAGTATTAATCTCATGCCATTTTCTATCTTTCAAAGATTGGATTTAGGAGATATTACTCCCACCACTGTAACTCTTCAATTAGCTGATAGATCTATCACTTATCCTAAAGGTGTTATAGAGGATGTCCTTGTTAAAGTGGATAAATTTATCTTCACTGTAGATTTCATAGTACTTGACATGGAAGAAGATAAAGAGATACCTATTATTTTAGGAAGATCTTTTCTAGCTACCGTACGAGCTATGATTGATGTGCAAAAAGGAGAATTAACCATGAGAGTCAATGAACAAGAAATTAAATTCAATGTTCTTAAATCAATGAAGTACCACGATAAAGAGAAATGTTATCGAATGGATATAATTGATTATTTAATTGAAAAACATTATCAAGAAAAATGTAAAGTTATTTCTGAAGAAAATTTTGAATTTTTAACTGATGAAGATGAAATAGTAGAAGATGAAGAGACTCATTTTATTAAAGATAATTGGGAAACTTTAGACATAACTCAAAATGATATACTTTTACCCTCAATTTAAAAAGCACTCGAACCGGAATTAAAAATGTTACCTTCCCATTTAAAATATGCATTTCTTGGAAATTCGTTAACTTTACTCGTTATTATTTCTTCGAATCGAGTAAAGATAAAGAAGAAAAATTACTAGGTGTGTTAAAGAATTATAAGAAAGCTTTTGGTTGGATTGTTGCTGATATAAGAGGAATAAGCCCTTCCATTTGCATGCATAGAATTTTAATGGAAGAAAATTTTAAACCTACTATAGAATCGCAAAGAAGAATAAATCCTATTATGAAAGAGGTTGTTAAAAAAGAAATTATTAAGTGGTTAGATGCTGGTATTATTTATCCTATTTCGGATAGTCAATGGGTAAGTCCTATTCATTGTGTTCCGAAGAAAGGAGGTGTAACTGTCATTATTAATGATAAAAATGAACTTATTCCCACAAGATAAGTTACTAGATGGCGAATTTGTATTGACTATAGGAAACTAAATAAAGCCACTATAAAGGATCATTTTCCTTTACCTTTCTTGGATCAAATGCTTGATAAATTAGCTGGACACTCATATTTCTATTTTTTGGATGGATATTTTGGTTATCATCAATTACTTATTGCTCCTGAGGACCAAGAAAAGACAACATTTACAAGTCCTTATGGAACATTTGCTTTTAGAAGAATGCCTTTTGGTTTATGTAATGCACCTGCAACTTTTCAAAGATGTATGATGTCAATATTTTGTGATTTGATTGACAAAGGAATTGAAATATTCATGGACGATTTTTCAGTCTTTGGAACTTCTTTTGAATCTTGTTTGGAAAACATAGCCAAAGTTCTGAAAATATGCGAAGAAACAAATTTAGTTCTTAATTGGGAAAAACGTCAATTCATGGTCACAGAAGGCATTGTACTTGGACATAAAGTATCACGAAAAGGGATGGAAGTAGATCAAGCAAAAGTGAAAATTATTGCTGAATTGCAACCACCTACTATCATTCTTGATGTGAGAAGTTTTCTAGGTCATGCTGGATTTTATAGAAGATATATAAATGATTTTTCTAAAATTGCTAAACCTCTTTGTCATTTATTAGAAAAAGATGCACAATTTGAATTTAATGAAGAATGTATTAATGCTTTTAATATTCTAAAAGAAAAATTAATAACTGCACCTATCATTGTTGCACTTGATTGGAATAAATCTTTTGAATTAATGTGTGATGCAAGTGATTTTGCAATTGGAGTCGTCTTAGGACAAAAATATGAGAAAGTTTTCAAAGTTGTATATTATGCTTAGTAAAACTCTCAATGAAACACAAAGAAATTACACTACCACTCG
Source organism: Papilionanthe hookeriana x Papilionanthe teres (assembly GCA_022702705.1). Lineage (NCBI taxonomy): Eukaryota > Viridiplantae > Streptophyta > Magnoliopsida > Asparagales > Orchidaceae > Papilionanthe > Papilionanthe hookeriana x Papilionanthe teres. The sequence continues at coordinate 107,054,026 of CM040426.1, forward strand.
AGAAAGAGCTTCTAGCTATAGTATATGCCTTTGATAAATTTAGATCTTATCTTCTTGGTACTAAAAGCATAGTTCATACTGATCATTCTGCTATTAAATATCTAATATCTAAGAAGGATTCTAAACCTAGACTTATAATATGGGTTTTACTTCTATAAGAATTTGATTTTCAAATAGTAGATAGAAAAGGAACTGAAAACCAAATTGCCGATCATTTGTCTAGAATTAAAAATAATATTATTTCGGAAGAAAATATAAATGAGAAATTCCCTGATGAATCTTTATATGTTATTCAAAGATACAAAACACCGTGGTATGCTGATATTGTTAATTTTTTAGTTAGCAATATTTTGCCTTATGACTTGGATAACAAATTTATTAAGAAAATTAAATATGATGCTAAATCTTATATTTGGGAAGAACCTCATTTATTTAAAATTGGTAAAGATTCTATGATTCGAAGATGTGTACCTTATTAGGAAACTTTTGCTATTATTCAAAAATGGCATGATTCTGATTTTGGAGGACACTTTGGCATAGATAAAACTGCATTTAAAATTTTAAATTCTGGATTTTATTGGCCTACCCTATTTAAAGATGTGAGACAATATGTGAAAACATGTGATCGATGTCAAAGGATGGGAAATATATCTAGGAAAGATGAAATGCCTTTAAACTATATATTGGAAGTTGAAATTTTTGATATATGGGGATTAGACTTTATGGGACCATTGGTTCCATCATCGCAGAAAAATTTATATTTTATTAGCAATTGATTATGTTTTAAAGTGGATTGAAGCTGTTGCTTTACCAAATTGTGATTCCAAAAGTGTTTCAAAATTTTTAAAGAAAATGATACTTTCAAGATTTGGAATGCCTAAGGTAATTAACATTGATGGTGGAAGTCATTTCAGGAATATAAGAATTCAATCATTACTACAAAAATTTGGAATCAAACATAGAATTGCAACTGCTTATCACCCTCAAACTAGTGGAATGGTTGAAGTATCAAATAGAGAAATTAAAAGAATTTTAGAAAAGACTGTTAATCCTAAAAGAAGCGATTGGGTTGATAGACTTGATTCTGCATTATGGGCTTATAGAATAGCTTATAAGACACCAATCGGAATGTCACCTTACCGGTTAATTTATGGTAAACATTGTCACTTACCTGTAGAACTTGAACATAAAGCTTATTGGACGATAAAGGAGTTTAATTTTAATTTGAATAAAGCAGGAGAAAAATGATTATTGCAACTAAATGAGATGGAAGAAATTAGAAATGAATCGTAAGAAAATGCGAGAATTTATAAAGAGAAAACGAAGATGTTGCATGATAAGAAAATTTCAGGAAAAATTTTTGAGCCTGGACAAAAAGTTTTACTGTTTAATTCTCGTTTGAGACTTTTTCCTGGAAAATTAAGATTTAAATGGATTGGACCATATTTTGTTGAGAAAGTATACCATTATGGAGCTGTGGATATTAAAGATCCCAAAACTGGAAAATTTTTTAAAGTAAATGGATTAAGATTGAAGCCTTATCTGAGAGATATTAAGAAGATTTATAAAGAGGCTTATGAATTGAGTCAACCTGATTAAAGATTTACTTAAGTCGGGCTGACGACGTTAAACCAAGAACTTTGTGGGAGGCAACCCATAATTATCTTGTGTTTTGTGTTTTAATGTAAGGTTATGCCTTGATCTTGATTAATTTTATATTACTTTAGAAAAATTTGATGCTCATAAGTCTTGGTTGACTTAGGCTGAAAATTATTTTGAGGTATGTAAGATTTAATAATAGGATCACTCTATTTTAAATATGAGTAAAAATGAGATCAAGTTAACCTTCATTATGATAGTTTACAATGTGAGTTATCGAGTCTAAATTACTCTTACCAGTATAATTTACCTATCATGGAGAACGAAATTTTGAAAATTTGACGATTAGGCGAAATGGAGTTGAACATAGTTCCAATGCCTAGGAGCCAGAATTCGGCGCCTAAGCGCCATAATCAACTATGTATCAATAGGTCCGGCGCCTAGGCGCCAGCTTCGGCGCCAAAGCGCCACGGTTACTGGGTCGTGCAAAAACCGAAAATTTCTCAGTTTTTCACACGATTTTCACCTTTAAATCAACCCATCTTCTTCCCTAACCATCAAGCAATCAAAATTATGTCCCTTACATTTCATTCTTGAGAGATTTGAGAAATTTTTGAAGAAATGGAAAGGAGAAATCATGGAGAAGAGGCTAGGGACAAGGTCTCAAGGGATCCTCAACCATACTTCAATGGTTTCATCGCTGTAAGTTTAGAGAAAATTTCTAGTCGTTTAGAAAAGTTTGAAGAAGATTTTAAAAGGATTAGAGATCGCCTTCATGAGATGTTTCATCAAGTTGAACATCTAGAATGGCAAATGAAACTTCAATTTGATCATATTGCGACTTATCAAGATGCTCAAGTTGAAATATATGCAAAGAACAAGTGGATTGATGAAAAGACGGCTACAGATTTCCCGAGAGCGTTAGTATTCTTTCCAAGTGGAATACACAATTTCCCTTGTGAAGATTAGAATATTCTGATAAAGAGATAGTTATTATGGTTTGTTGAGTCGTTGTATCGATTTAGAGAATCGATTGTGTTTGTTAGTATATTTTCTTTCATGTTCAATGTGTGTTGTATTTGCTTTGAAATTGTTATGATTGAGTGTGTATTAGGAACTTGAATCAAATGTAGTACTTATCTGGAATGTATTGAGTCAAAATTGAAGATTTTAAATGGAAATTAATGAGTTCGATTGAAAACCTTATGTTTGATTGGTGGATTCAATATTTAATTTTTATAAATTTTTGAAAAATGTTGTGGAAGTTAGAAACTGAAGCTCTACTCTGATATGAGTAATTGGAAGTTGAATTTATGAATTATGGTGGAAAAATAAATTTTAAAAAAATTTTTTGTGAAAGGCGAGTCTGGCGCCTAGGCACGAGAAATTCGGCGCCTAAACGCCAGTTCGGCCTGTACCCAAAAATTTACTTAAATAACCTCCAAAAGCCATTTTTGACGCCTAAGCTTCATCTTCTTCCCCATTTTCGCAAATATACATCCTCTAGATCCATTTTGAGGTCAAAACATCAAGGATTTGAGCGCGAAACCACTCGATTTCTTCGTCTCAAGGTCAGATCTACACTTTAAACCATTTATTTTCAATTTTCACCATAGATTTCCCTATGTTTTGCTAAGAAACGAAAATTTGAAAAAAATATTCGATTTTTAGTGATTTCTTTGGATTTCTAAACTTATTTTAAGTTTTATAAACTTAAAAAGAGTTTAAATCTTTGATTCCTAAATTTGTTCTTGTTTTCTTTCACGTTTAGATGGCTCCAAAATCTAAACGCGGGAAGGCACGAGATAACTTTGATAGCAGCAAATTCTCTACTGCGGCTGCACATTTTCGTTTCCATGAATTTGCGACGTCCAGAAAGTTCATTTCTGAATGAAGTTTCTACCATCCTGGAGAAATGATCGAAAACACTATTGTTGCGCAAGACTGGCAACGATTTTGTTATTTTACTGCTGTTGCTGTTATCCCGATTGTTCGAGAATTTTATGCAAATTTTGTGGATGCCGAGGATTATAAAGTCTTTGTCAGAGGTATCGGTGTAGGATTTAGTCCAGAAAGAATCAACATATTTTATGGCTACATACCGACTATTGAGTGATATTATTCCGGATTATCACCATCCGAGGGAGATTTGGATATGATTATTGCTTATCCGACTAACGATGCTTGGATCTTGGAAGATCGAGGAACGGAAAGAGGGTAAACTTCAAATCCTCCGAATTAAATGGTGTATCTAAAGCATGGCACTACTTTATTTCGCAAGATTGTTACCTTCCAACCACACGAGTGAAGTGACTAGAGATCGAGCGATCTTAAATTACTGCATTCAGGAGAGGAAGCCTATTGATGTTGGGAGCATTATTTATGATTCTGTGAAGTCTACTGCGAGATCCAGCACTTCTGTTGGATTGGGATTTCCATCTTTGATCTACTCACTATGTGTTAGTAATGGAGTCACTGCTGATATTTTTGAGGAGAAGCTGAAGTCTACTAAGCCAATTGGGCAGGATAGTGTTAGTATCTATGATCGTCTTCGAGGGAAGAGATCCACCGCTCCTTCTACTTCTGCACATACTTCAGGTAGGCCTTCTACTTCTAGACCCTCTGCATCGTCGAGCCACCATCGGATTTCGGGAATCAATGCATGATCGGTTTTAGAGCGGCGGCGGGAGTTATTTCAAACTCAGCTGCGGGATTGATACTATTGATAGAAAACTAGATCATTTATCCGATTATACCCGAAGGAAGAGTAATTATGATGCTGAGTATGATGAAGCCTTAGTCAGATTTCTGAAGGGTGAACATGATGTTAGTTTTCCTACTTTTCCTAGTTTCACACCATTTGTAGATCCTAAGGACGTAGAATTTTCCTATGGTGATGAAGATGATGATGAGGCTACTGCTAGTGATTAGTAGTTATCGATTTCTTTGATGTGTTACTCTGTTAGTTTGTTTTATTTGGATTGTTTGTTAGTTTTGTATTTGATGTATGTTGACTTGTTTAGTATTAGGATTACGTTGTGTTGAGACTGAATTTAGAATTAATTTATATGTTGTTCTAGTTTAATGTTTAGTACTTAATTATTTTGCTCGTTTTAATTCCGTTTCAAATTTAATATCATCATTAAATTAGCCTGCTTACTTTTCTATATACATGCTTCAATTTTATCTTAATTATTCATAAAAGTATGATTAGAAGTTAATTTTTCTTTTTAAGATTTTTTTTACATACTTACTAAAAATACTTATGATTTTCTTCTCTCATACTTTCAAATTATCATAGTATACCAAAACGTAAGTTTGAGGGAAGGGAAAATCCTTTCAAAATTAAATTTTATTTGTCCTTAAAGAGCTAATATTTTCTTAAAAATAAAAACTTTTTAACATAACTTAAGGAATGAAGAATTTATTTGAGATCACTTTTATTTTTGAAATTATAAACAAATTAGTGAAATTAACCAAAATTTTACTAACTTTGATTGATTTTAAGAATAGAATTATTTAACTTAAAGAAGAATGAGATAAAGAATTTTTCTATTCATGATAGAAATAATAGAATTTTAGAAATATTAAGTAATCAAAAAATTATCACTTGAAAAAGAAAAGATTGGAATTCTTTTTGAATTTTTATTTATGTTATAATAATTAAGTGGAGATGTATAAGTTTTGAAAATATAAGTTAAGGATAGTGAAGTTCAAAACCATTAACAGGCTATCCAGATATAGTAATCCTCTCTATAATTAAAAAAAAAAAAGATAGAGAGGAGAAGCTTGAGGAAATGCCTAACCAAAAATTGGCTTCACTTGAATTATCTTATAGGAAGAAAACTAGTTACATACTTTACTTAATTTTTATACATAAATATTTATTTAGAAAAGATTATTCAATAAAATCTTTTTCTTGTAAATAATCTATGAAAGCTTAATATAATAGACTTCTATTATTTTCAAAATGAATGAAAAGTTTGAAATCTTATGATTTGGTAGTTAAATATTCTTTAAATTCTTAAAATTAAACCTAGTTAGTAAAATTGGGTTAATAATTTACTAAAGACTTTATAAAATAAAAAATTATAAGGAATCTTAAATATTTATCTTTTATTTCCAAAAGTTATATTTTATGTAGTAAAAAGAGTTACTTGAGGACAAGTAACATTTAAGTTTGGGGGATTTTGATCTATAAAAAAATACCTATTTCTTTATGTCCTAATTCTTATTAATTTCTAAGGATATTATGCTTTAATGAAAGGTATTTTTTGTGTTTTTTGATGTAGGTAATGTAAAAAGGTCTAAGAAGGAAAAAGGAGCAAAAAGGAGAAAAAATGGAGCAAAATATCAAAAGTATAAAAAAAAATATGGCCTGGCGCCTAGGCGCCAGAAATTGGCGCCTAAGCGCTAGACTCGATACGAAAACTGTCAAGTTTTTGACAACGTTTGATCAGTTATTTTGACGGAGTGAGCGGTTATTGGACATTCTAGAAGGCTGGTAGTTGTTCCTTGATAATAGGACATGTGATACATTGCATTTGGACGCTCCAAAATGGTTTTACTCGCGAAGCGGTGCGAGCCAAAGTGAAGAGGTGCGAAGAACTAGACGCGGTGTCCGGCGCCTAGGCGCCAGACCGACATTCTAGAAGATTCATTGAATGTGGACATGTTTTGAAGAGGTGCCTCGAAGCTGACCCTTGAAGCCTATAAATAGAGGTCCATTTCTTCGGAAAACGTGCCCCTCCCATTGTACCCCTTTCTCTTATCTACTTTAGGATCTCTCATCCTTAGAGAGAGAATTAGAGAGAGAAATTTAGGGCCACTTTTGTTTAGTTTAGTGGGTTTATTTTCAAGTTATTGCTCTGGAGTTCATTACACTATGGAGTCCGTAGGAATCAGAAGATCTGTAGAAGAAATATTTGAGATAAGTATATTTTTACATTTGATTCAAAGTTTAATTATCATGTTTTGTTATTTATTTTCAATGTGTTCTGAGTAGTTAGTTACTTTCTTACTTTAATTATGAAGAGATAGATAAGATAATATAAAGATTCGATGGAGAATTAAAATTCAAAATATTTTCAAAACATTGTGATGACATTAATACCTGATCTTACTTTACTTTTTAAATTAGCCATTTAAATTGTTAAAACCTCTTGAAGAGTTTTGAAACCTTGAAGGAGAAGAACTCTTAACTTGTAAATGTCACATGAATCCTTGGGTAGTCGAAGGCCATGTGCAGGCTATTCATGGTGAAGTGCAAATAAATAGGAAGATAATATTTAAAGGGCGTAGAATTGATAAGTTTTTAGAGTGACAGACTAAATTCTTATAAGTTGATTTATAGACTAGGAAAGGGTCACTAGTAGGGCTGACCATAGCCACCTTTGGACATCTAGAAGTGTGAGCCTAGATTAACCCATTCTACTAACAATACATCCGGACTATTACGTAGAATTAGCTGATGTTCTTTGCACTGGATCAAAGGGTAAAGAATAGGAATGCTTCTATTTGGCACAATACCATAAATCAAATTCTCCAACGAATATTAAATTATCTTAAAAATCTTAGATTAATTGAAGGAAAGAAAGTTGTTTATTTTATATAGAATTCATAAAATCATTTTCTTATTATTGTTTTCTTAAATTGCATCTAGTAAATTAATAGTAATTTATAATCAGATTAAAAGATAAAATAAAAATATTTTTACTATTTTATTTCACTTTCACTTCATAAAAAATTTATTTCTATAAATCTTCCCTGTGGGATCGATACTGGGGTTTTTGTTTAAAAACCCTATATTACTTGAAACGATACGTATACTTGCGTAGTAACCCTAGTGTGTAAAAATATTACTAAATTATATAATATTAATTTTATACACTAGTCGCTATTTATAAATTGAGTCAAAGTTTTTTGGCTATCTTTTGGAAGCAAACATTACTGCGTTAAGCGCCGCGGTCGGGTCAAGCAGAACAAAGAAGAAACCCCGACGGCCGTGGCATTTACCCCGAGGAGGCCAGTCCTCAGGAGCACCATAGCAGAGGTTGTCCCGGAGGAGGTTACTACATAGCCTACACCTGAGATAGTGACGATCCCAGGAGAGCGTGATGGTGTGGAGCCATATATCCCACAGTACGTCACTAGACCCCGACGGCTGCAGATAATTTCAGAGCATGAATTAGAGATGATCCAGAGGGTGCAGAAGCAGAATTTTGGATATTTTCAGAGAATCAGAGGCAGATATGTCAACATCCTACGAACAGAGTGAAATTGTAGAATACGTCAATGAACTAAAGAAACAAGGTCATGCAGGATGATTACGTAGCAGGACCTACTCCGAGCCAAAGAAGTGGAAACGAGGCAAAGGGAGGATTACAATCCAATTTGGATGCTGTTACAACTTCGCTGATGACGAGAAAGGGAATCCGCCGGGATACTCCGCTACGATGAAGTGGATCCAATGCCAGTTTTAATTAAGAAAATGATAAAAAGGATGGTGGCTTGGCGAGTCTTACCCGCTGATTGCATACCGAACAGCTGTATTATCAACATCTATGCAGAAGGAGACTGCATTCCACCTCACACAGATCATCATGATTTTGTAAGGCCCTTTTGTACCGTTTCCTTCATCAACCAATGCAACATTATGTTCGGGACAGAACTCTGGATAATTGGCCCCGAAGAATTTCGAGGGCCGGTGGAGATACCTCTATCGGTAGGCTCTGTTCTCGTACTATAAGGAAATGGTGCAGATGTAGAGAAGCACTGCATACCGGGAGTTCGCTATGAGCGAATCTCCATCACTTTCAGAAGGATGGACGAGAGTAAAATTCATGTCTACTTCCAGCCAGATCCAGAACTAGAGAATTTACAGCCCTACGAGCTGTAGGCTACATAGTAGTAGCACACCTCTAAAATACACTTACGTGGGATTCTCCTCCGGAAAGTGGCTTAGAAGGTGATTTTATTACCTATGTAGTTTACTTTTCAGAAATGGATGAATCAAAAAGACAATTTTGTCAGAGTACACGAAGATATCAATGCAGTCTGTGTTCAGATATATGAATGAAATTCTGTCAAAGTTTGTTTTCAGAAAGATATCATCAGAAATGTTTTGATGGAATCACCTAATGTAGCTTCGACATGTTAATGGAAATGAACTTTATGTTTTACCTTTAGTTTTGTGCAATTTACTGCAAACGCCACCAGATCTAAGTTTAACTCGGTCTAAAGAAGAAAGTTGGACAAATAATGATTTGAATGAAATAATAACAATAAGACAGAATTTGAATTCAAAGTCTGAATAAAACACAAACCAAAACTCAAAATAGATCAACTTAAAACTTCAAGATGTGAACCAAGTGAATCAATTAAAATCCGAATCAAAGTGAAATTTCAATTGAAAATGAAACTAAAACAAAATCAAATCACTAAAAGCAATGAATAATGAAAACGAAATTCCCGAATCTGATATCACCAGATTCCAGCTGTTCTCGAAACCTTTTCGACTCTCTACGATTTCTCCCCTTTTTGAGAAGGCCGACTGAGTCTACTGACACAAAACCATGAAATTTTCGATTTGGTTCTGATGGCATGGATTCATATCCTTCGCCAAACAATCAACCTTCAATCAACTCTCTTGGGATGTGAAACACTTTCATGTCTCATTCAAATCTTCCACTAAAATAAAATTTCCGCAGAATCTTCAAAACCAGATCAATACCAACTTTTGGGATTGGTACCTAAATTCCAGTTCCCATCCATCTGAGACTGGTACCTAAATTCCAGTTCTCTCCTTTTGAGGTCGGTACCTAAATTCCGACTCTCTTTTCTAGATCGATACCTAAATTTCGATTCTCTTGCGAGACTGGTACCTAAATTCCAGTTCTCTCCTCTTGAGGTCGGTACCTAAATTCCGACTCTCTATTCGAGATCGATACCTAAATTTCGATTCTCTTTCGAGACTGGTACCCAAATTCCAGTTCTCTCCTTTTGAGGTCGGTACCTAAATTTCGACTCTCTTTTCAAGATCGATACCTAAATTTGGATTCTCTTGCGAGACTGGTACCTAAATTCCAGTTCTCTCCTTTTGAGGTAGGTACCTAAATTCCGACTCTCTTTTCGAGATCGATACCTAAATTTCGATTCTCTTTCGAGACTGGTACCTAAATTCCAGTTCTCTCCTTTTGAGGTCGGTACCTAAATTCTGACTCTCTTTTCGAGATCGATACCTAAATTTCGATTCTCTTGTGAGACTGGTACATAAATTCCAGTTCTCTCCTTTTGAGGTTGGTACATAAATTCCGACTCTCTTTTCGAGATCGATACCTAAATTTCGATTGTCTTGCGAGACTGGTACCTAAATTCCAGTTCTCTCCTTTTGAGGTCGGTACCTAAATTTCGACTCTCTTTTCAAGATCGATACCTAAATTTTGATTATCTTGCGAGACTGGTACCTAAATTCCAGTTCTCTCCTTTTGAGGTTGGTACCTAAATTATGACTCTCTTTTCGAGATCGATACCTAAATTTTGATTCTCTTGCAAGACTGGTTCCTAAATTCTAGTTCTCTCCTTTTGAGGTCGGTACCTAAATTCTGACTCTCTTTTCGAGATCGATACCTAAATTTTGATTCTCTTTTGAGACTGGTACCTAACTTCCAGTTCTCTCCTTTTGAGGTCGGTACCTAAATTTTGACTCTCTTTTCGAGATCGATACCTAAATTTTGATTCTCTTTCTAGACTGGTACCTAAATTCCAGTTCTCTCCTTTTGAGGTCGGTACCTAAATTCCGACTCTATTTTTGAGATTGATGCATAAATTTCGATTCTCACTCTTTCAAGATCAGTACCTAAATTCTGATTCTCATCCTTTGTGAGGTCGGTACCTAAATTCTGATTCTCTCTCCGAGGCTGGTACTTAAATTCCAGTCCTCATCCCTTTTGATCAGTACCTAAATTCTGATCTTCTTTCCGAGGTTGGAGCCTAAATTCCAACTCTCTTCGTCGAGACTAGAGCCTAAATTCTAGTTCTCTTTCGAATTCCGAGGTTAGAACCTAGGTTCTAATTCTCATTCCAAATCCTGAATCTTAACGAAATCTACCTTAAAATCAATCTTAAACCAAACTTTAACTAAAGTTGAAACTCGAATCAATTTTAAACTCAAAATTGAAACTTGAAATAAAAATAAAACGAATCTAAAGTCTGATCTTTCCAAGTCTTGTGATTTGGAATTCACCTCCTTCTTCCCCAGCGAGAGTTCAGGGATCTTCAGTCTTAGAGATCTGCCTGACACTCCCCAGCAGAAATGTTTCTCTACTCTGTTCTATGTGTGTCACTTAGACGTCTGTGTTGGTTTTGTTGATCACTTCAGTCAACGCAAATACGCGCGGTGTGCTCCGTTAGCACACCACACCTATTGGGGGTCCATTTGTTGACCTCATTTTTGGTGAGGTCTTTTCTCTCCTTAGTACTTCTTAGGATCTAGCCATAAGGTTTTCTCCTTGACTATCCTAGAGGATGAGAATTGGGACCCACCTTTTAGCAATTCAGCTACTTCTTGACTCCTCTTAGGATCCCACTTGGATGGTTGCAAACCTCTAAATCACCTTAGAAGGTTAAGACCACCATATGGGGAACCAATAGTGAGCTCCTATAAGGTTGTTCAAGCCTTAGTACTACCCCAGGTGGCACGGTCCCGGTGAGGTCTGGCTTACACACACCGCACTCTCACACACACCATCCTTACCCATTTCTCCCCCTGGTTCATTTGAGCACTCATGTGGATAAGTCCAAACCCCTAGCTCTTTAGCTAAGAGGGTTGGAAACAACCCATGAGATGTTCAGGATGGACATTTCTTGGTCCATGGCTCACTTTAAGCTTCATCATAATCAAAATGCAACTTTTGCCAAATGCCTAGTTGTGACATTGGGTCCTTCAAACCTACCTAAAATTACCTAATTACCCCAAATTTTCCAAAATTCCCCAAAAATTACCCAAAATTCCCAAAAATCCTAAAAATCATTTTAAAACAACCCCCACCTTTTAAATTTACCAAAATACCCCAATACCCTCCAAATAACCTCTTGATACCCCAAAATACCCTTTTGGCACAAAATTCCAAAAATTCCCAGAAAATTCCATAAAATCCCAAATATTCCCAATTTCATTTTGTTTAACTACACCATAGCCCAATTTTACCAAAATAACCCACTTTTATTAAAATCCCCAAATTGACCCATTTTTAACCTAAATGGACCCAATGTCACACCAAACCAACCCATTTGACCTCAATTTTGCCCAATTTCAATTCTAAACTTGGATTCAACATCATTACTGTCAATATAAACCAAATCCAAGTCCAAATAGATTCATATTTGAGTTTAATTCCATTTGAAATCCAATACCCCCATTTTTAGCCTAAAGTGAACCCATCCCCTAAACCTACCAAATTGATTGGCCAAACCCTAAAATTTCTTCCCAATTGATGTTGGGAACTCTTCAATACATTCCCTAGACCATTTGAAACTTTCAATTGGATCTAAACCCCACCTTAACCCAACTTGGACCCAAGTTGATTCAACCCTCCCCAAATTAACCAAATTACCAAAATTAGCCAAATTGACCTTCCAATTGAACTCAAAACCTCCCCATGTCTTCATGAAACTTTTTCATGGAAATCACCTCTTCAAAATTGCTCAAGACATTTGGACCCAAATCAAGACCTAACTCAAGTTAACCCAACCATAACCTAAATGAGTCAATTTGAACCCATGACCAAACCAAACCAAATTGAACCAAATGTAGCTAAACCAACCTATCCACAGCCACTAAGTGAGCCCTAGAAACCACCCTAGATCCACCTAGCCCAAGCTAAGTGAGCCATGGACCAAGGGTTCCCCATTTTAAGGGATCCCTTCCCTTAAAAGGACAAATCCATCTTTTTCCTCACCCCAAATCCCCCCTTGCCTGGTTTATCACCATTAAACCCTACTCCTTGGTTGACCTGACCCATGGCCAGCACCCTTGTCCTTGCCGGCCGGCCTAGCCGCCGGAGGGAGTCAAAATCGAGAGCCACCACCAAGTGAAACAAACCCAAACTCACCCAATTGGCCACCTCAGCCAAATCAAACTTTGGAGCTCCTCTGCCCTCCACCTGAGCAGTGGAATCCACCCACCAATTGAGCCCTAGCTCAGCCCAATGGCCCTGGCCATTTAAACACCTTTTCTCAGCCATGAGAAAGGTACTGAAGGGTGTTGAATTTTTTCTCAACCAAATCACTCCCAGAGCTTCTCCCAGCCTAGAGAAGAAGAACCCCACTGTTCTCCTGCCCTAAATCACCCCAGTTGAGCTCAATTTCTCAGCTGAAAATCAGGCCAGAAACAGGACATTCTCCGAAACTTCACCAATTCCAAATTAACTCTTACCACACCTTCACCAGAGATAGAGAAGGAGTTCCCTAGTGAAAGCCCCCTCTCCAGACCACCCAGTTGTTCCAACCTCCAAGCTTTGTGATCGGGCCTGGTAGAAGTCAAGCCTAGACATTTCACCACAACTCCAGGATTCATCCCTAGTCTCCTTGGACTCCAACAAACGTGCCGAGCCTCTCTGATAGAAGCTTTACTTCTCAGAGCCAAGGTATTGCCCTCTTCTTCCTCTCGAGCTTCCAGTGATTCTTCATTTTATTTAAGTCAATTTCAATGCCTGTTTACCATATGGATGTGTTCGTCTTCTCAAGACGAATCCATAGAGCATAAGAACTCAAAAATCCATTGAGAATCGAGGGAGATATTAGGGTTAGAAGGTCGACGGCTCACGGGACGCACCAGTCGTAGATGATGACCAGGAGCCATCCGATCGATTGTGTATCGGTTGAACGGTGGAGATCAGGTCGGACCAGAAGACGGAGCGGGACCGCAGGACGCGTGGCAGCTGACTCAGGTGGCGGCGTCGAATGGGAGCGCGACACGTAGAGCTTCGGAGACGCCGAGGTTGACTTGGCGCTGACTGGTTAAGTAGGAAAATCTGATTTTTCCTATTTATTTAAATACCTGAAACTTCAACAATTGTTATCTTTGCATAGAAAAATCATAAAAATAAAAGAAAAATACCCTCTTGCTAAGTGAATAGAGGAGAATAATGTGGAAAAATAATTGATCTATTTTGTTGAGTAGTTTATTTTAAATTAATTTAATACTGTTTTGAGCATTTTAATTCTCCATGCATGTATACATTTCACCATGGCATGAGACCATAGGGCTTTTGAAGCCTCTGATCTTGGGAACATTCTCTGAATTTTTCAAGATTAGAAGCCATCCCTGTGGTAAGTTATGTATTTTTCAAGTTTATGTCACTGTTTTTGACATTTTAAATCCAAAATTTAGCATGTTGTTCAGAAAATTCCAGAAAAATATGGTGAAGTTCCTTAGGACCAGAGGACCCTAGGATAATTATGGTTTGAGTTAATTCATTAAAAATAATCCTTATTGGCCTAATCGCTCAAAATTGAACTTTAATTAATTAGAGTTAATCACACATTAAAATAACTTAAAATCAGCTCTCCACTGATCTCTAGGATCAGAGGAATCTCACATAAAATTTGAAGTCAATTGGAAATGTTTAACCCCACTAAATGGATCAATTAAGCCACATAATCAAAATTAAACTTGAAAATTTTATAACTCCAAAAATACATTTCAAAAATTCACCAAATTGATTTTGGAATTTTCTAAAAATTTTCATTTTTGAGCATAATTTAATATTTTTAATAATTAAAAAATAATAAAAATCTCAAAAATAATAAAAATCATAAAAATGTCATATTTGGTCCACTAATCACTTAGGAATAAACCAAATATTTTTCCCAAGTCTCAAAGTAAAGATATTGAATTTTAAATGCTTAAAACAATTTTTGAATTAAAAAATGGATTTTCCAACCTTTTCACTAAATTAATTCTAATAAATCAAAGAAAAATCATAAAAATATAAAATTTGTTTATCTGACTTTCTTGAGGTTAGAGGGATTTTTGAAAAGAATAAAATCCAATTTTCAACTTTTATTTTATTTTATAATTAATTAACACTCCAAAACATAAAATAATTGTAATAAATAAAATATAATTCAAAAAATCACCAAAATTGGTCCAAGTGGTCCTCTAGTCATTAGGAATGTCCCATAATTTTTTTAAGAATAGAAACTTTAACTTGGTCATGTTGATGAATTTTCTTTGAAAATCCCTGTTTTCCATTAAAAATAATTATATAATAAAACTAAATTTAGAAAAATCACATTTTCCCCTCTAATGTCTTAATTGACATGTGAGTGGAGTGGCATAAAAATTTTAAGTTCATTTAAGCTTAATTTAATGAGTTATAAAATAAATAAACTTAAAGGGGCATAAAGGTAATTAAAAGATTTTAACCCCTTAATTAAAACTTCAGGTTTAATTAACATGGGGGTAAAATATCTGATTTTAATCTTCTCTTGGATGATTGAAACTTTGGGAACTCAAAGGGTAGAAACGCATTGATCACTTTAATAAACCCAAAAATGAAATTTTAATTAATTGAGTGATTTAAATTTTGGAAGATTAATTAAAGTTGGATTATTAAAATGGGATATAACTTAAGAGGATATTAATTCCTTAATTTAAAAATCCCTAAATAAATCATTTAATAATACTTAACTCTTAAACTTAAGAAGATAAATGGAATTAATAATTAAATGATTAAAAGTAAATAATTCTTAATTAAAACCCACATCATTAAATAATCTAACAATCGATTAAAACCTAAAATATTAAATAATTAAAAAGTAAATTAAAATATTTGGAATTAATTAAGAATCATTTCAAAACAAGCTTAAATCAAATTTGCAAATTTTAAATAATTTTATGATAACTTACCTTAAAACATGATGTAAAAATTAAATTAATTAATATCATTTATAAAAGGTTTAACTTAAATGAATCAAACACCATTCTAAACTTAAAATCATTGATTAAAATTTCATAATTAAATCACATTAAGATAAATCATCAACTTTAAGTAAAAATCATTAAAAATATTTAACAAATTAACTTGCCTCTGAAAGCTTTAAATTATTATAACTAGTAAATGAAGCGTTAAGTGAAATGTCACCTCACTCATAGGATAATCAAACATCCTAGTTCACTGAGCAAAGGAACAAAACTTAACTAAACCCTTGGATGATCAATTCACTAGTACAATGATGTTCATTTGGACTCAAAATAATCTCAGAAGTATTGGAAAGATGTTTGGAATTCGTTCTAAACACTTCCTCGATACGATGAGATGTCTTAAAGAACAATTGAACTTAATTGTTCTTTGATAAAGAAAATCATCATTAACCAAAATCAAGAACCTAGACGTCATAGGAAATGACTAGCTATAGGATTAGGATTCTGGTAGACAACCAAAATCACTCCTTTAGTCTTTACCTAGGTATTTGTTGAAATATTTAAATGCCTTAACATGTGTTTTAAAGTGTAGCTTGGAATGACGGGAAGACTCTCCAGGTACGCTTTTTATGTTATTGCAATTTACTTTATTGCACTGTGTTTTATTTTTATTGCATGTTAAACAAGATTGTTGCATGAAAACCAAAACCTTTAGGATAGCCACAAAATCGAAACCAAAACTAAATTAAAAGTCACTACAAGATAAAATCCACCGCCACAACATTTTAAAATATAAAATAACTCAAAATTTAATCACAAACAGAACAACAAAACCACAACTTTAAATAAATTAAAACATCTCGTTGAATGATCGAGAATACCTCGGATGATGTAACCCACGTGTTGCTGACGGGATTTCCCACGGTCTAAATGAAAGTGTGCAACTCATTCAGTTGAGTTTAGCAAATTCATCTGGACTAAGTGAATTCGATGAAAATAAATGGAGTCGGGATGACGGAACCGTGGGATCTTAATCGGTTCTGTTTAAACAACTTTAAGATTTGTTTTAATTAAAACACTAAAAGACATTTGGACTTTAAGATTTCTAAACCATAACACTTCTTTCATCTCTTGATTTTCATCTTCTAAAACTAAACCTCTG
This sequence comes from Papilionanthe hookeriana x Papilionanthe teres, assembly GCA_022702705.1. Classification (NCBI taxonomy): domain Eukaryota; kingdom Viridiplantae; phylum Streptophyta; class Magnoliopsida; order Asparagales; family Orchidaceae; genus Papilionanthe; species Papilionanthe hookeriana x Papilionanthe teres. The sequence continues at coordinate 107,070,714 of CM040426.1, forward strand.
CAACAACAAGGAGCTCGAAGCATAGCGGGCAGCACGGCCATCTTTGTCAACAAAACTTGTGTCTATTTCAGCAAAACTTTCTTAGAATTAAATAACCAAGCCATAGGAATTCGAGGTAGTTTGCCTAGTGCAACATAAATCCTCAACTCTTCGTTAGGTATTTTCATGATCATGTCATGTAAATTAAGCCCTAACAGGTCTTAGGAGTCCGAGGTAGTCGTTCGGTACGACATAAACCCTCACATCTTCAAGGCTATTTGTATGATTATGTCGTACTAATATAAGTCCTAATAAATTAAAATTGGCATGATTGCAACATTAAATAATTTTCCTAAATTGAAGCCAAACAATAGGATAGTTTGGGAAGTTGCCAAGATTCTTCTTGGATCTTCAGCTTCTCCTACTTATCTTCCTTTGGATTCTTGAAATAAACTGTTCCGAATTTGAGTTAATCCCTATTGAAATTTCCAAAATTCAATCCTTTGAATACCTTAAACTTTCAAATTCTTGAAAGCAAAACCACTGATCATTATCGAGAGTTTTCTTAAATGATTCCCGTCATTTAAGATGTAATTAACTATAGGGGCTTGCCCTTATAGGGAACTTTAAGAACCCAGGTAATATAAACCCTGCTTAATTCCTTTATATTAAGCAGGGGAACTTTTCGGCTTCTAAAATTGGTTCGCAAACCAAACGGATGTCACAAATCTTCTAGTTTATTTAATTGAGTCTCATCATCAAGCAATGTATCTATTCTTTGGGATAAATACACGGTTTGTGGTGCGGTGCTCGTTTATATAAACTATTTGGGATGTGAGATCGGTTTAATTTCACATCTTATAATTTTTTAAATTTAAAATTATTTTCAAAATCAAATGCTACTTTCTAAATTATTTATATATTTAAATTAAAAAACCTAAATATATATATATATATATGCCGACAAACATAAAATTCACTTAAAAGACATTAAAACTTAAATTTGAACTTAAAAATACAACTATGTTTGAGAAGATATTTTGGAAGAGGTAACCTATGTTTGCTAACAAAATATCTTCCAGTTACTCATGACTAATCAAACTACAAACTTAATGACCCGGGATGATGGAACCATTGGATCTTAATTAGATCATCCAAAAAAAATAAATAAACGAAGAAAGAAATAAAATAAAATGTAACCGGCTAATAAGTTGTAAATAACCTAAAATTTTCCAACCCCTAAAATTAAAAAAAGACACTAAAAATTAAATGAAACCCTAATATACAAACATCACTGCATGTAACTTAAACTCCAGTGTTTAGATCTATGAAGATTTTTTGGACGATATAATCTGTGGTTGCTGACAAGAATATTCTAGTCCTGGTTTAAACACTTTTCATAGTAAGCATATCTAGATACCCCGACAACCCCAAAACGATGGAGACATAGACATCTTGACCCGGTTTTCTAAGAACTAAAAAAATTAACTAAATTAACATAATTTCATGATAAGTTTTTTTTGCAGGTTTGCTGAAGACATAAAACAAATTTTGCATTAGATTTACTTTACATTTTATTAGGTTGTGCTAACTCTATTTTGCAAGAACGACACTCTGCAACTGGGATGACAAATTCTAAAACAAAACAAAATGACTTCAAAAAAACCATGCAAAATCAACAAAACAACTACAACAAAACAAAACAATAAAAAAATTAAACAAAAATGTCAAAAACTAAACAAAACCAAACCTTTAGGTTAATTTTTGTAAACACTGTATGAAACTTAGAGCTCAAAAAAGCCTATGAGTTGGCATCTTAAAAAGAAATATTTCTATAATAAGCATCCACTTATGTCCAGGCCTAAACATGGTGACACTATTTGTAGAAGTGGTTACTAAAAATTAGAGATAATGCTAAGCAATTACTTAATTAAGATATAATCAATGGTGATAACTGCACTGAATTAATCCATTGCACTGAATTAATTGCTTAATTAATCCTAAGCTGGCTTGCCTCAAATTGTGATCTAGATCATAGAGGGTGGCCATGTTAGTATGAAGTATATCTTATATTATTGAATTTGAGACTTCTTTGAATGGGAAGGATGATTCATAAATTGAGCTAATAAACTTGGATAGCTACTTAAAAATTAATTTCATTGATAGTCCTATTATGATTTTTTGTGTCAAAGCTTTTGGAGGTGGTGATTACAACTCTACAAAGAATGATAACCTCTTATGTAAAGGAGCAACAATCAAAAGTGTTAGATAAGTTTCCACATAGGTTTAGTGAACTATTCTGTTGGAATGAAGATGGAATAGAAACTCCAATAAAACCGCCTCAAGGGATTTTCTTTAGAGATGTATACTGAAGCTCGTTTAGAGTTAATGTTGTTGACACAATCTTCTTGAAGCTTGACTGGAATAAGCTGAGAGAAATAAGGAGACTATTTAGCCTTGTATCTCTACAATTTACACTAATTAGCTCCTAGTAGTACTAAATGCTTTCATACGTTAGTAGCAAATTCGGACTTAATGAGGGCAGTCGCTAAAAAGTGTTTGATTTGGTAATCTCATTTTTATTTTTAGGTCTGAATATTCTGTAATCAATGGTGTACTCCATCTCCCTCTGACGCCCATATTTCCATGATATTCACACTTATTATGTCAATTACTACAATACCCTTAAAATAACTCTCAAAAGACCTAAGAGTCATCTTAGATGCCATTAGTGAAAAACACTAAATTAGCTAATGTTCTTTGCTAGCACCGAGAGGGGGTAAAGAATAAGTATGCTCTTATTTGTCACTGGCTACATTAAATTCTAAGCATTTCATTCCTACACATTATCTAGGTAATTACACGAGAAGGGTAGTTTTTAACATATCAAAATTCTCTAAGCCAGTTTATACAGAAAATTTATCTTTATAATTAAGATTTTCATTTAGAAGTAGTCGTTAGAAAAACAATTTTAATTGACATTCTAAAACAAAGGCCTGATAGTACTATCGGCATATTTTTAGGTTATGTGTTTTATTTTGAAAAGGGAGTCGCCTACAGAAATTGTCGGCGAATTTTTTATATTTTAAATTTAATTTAAATATATAGTTTAAAAGATAACATTTGATTTTGAAAATAATTTTAAGTTTAAAAGTTTTAAGATATGAAATCAAACCGATCTCACATCCCAAATAGTTTATATAAACGAGCACCGCACCACAAACCGTGGATCTATCCCGAAGAATAGACACACTTGCTTGATGATGGGGCTCGATTAAATAAACTATGAGATTTGTGACATCCGTTTGGTCCGCGAACCAATTTTATAAGCCGATAAGTTCCCCTGCTTAATATAAATGAATTAAGCGGGGTTTATATTACACGGGTTCTTAAAGTTCCCTATAAGGGCAAGCCCCTATAGTTAATTACATCTTAAGTGACGGGAATCACCTAAGAAAACTCTCGATAATAATCAATAATTCTGCTCTCAAGAATTTCAAAGTTTAAGTTTTCAAAGGATTGAATTTTTGAAATTTCAAAAGGGATTAGCTCAAATTTGGAACATTTTATTTTGGAAATTCAAAGGAAGAAAAGTAGGAGAAATTACGGATCCGAAGCGGACTTCGGTAATTTCCCGACTATCCTATTGTTTGGCTTGGATTTAGGAAAGTCCTAACGTTCATTTAATGTTTCAATCTTGCCAATTTTAGTTAACTAGGGCTTATATTTATATGATAGAATCATACAAATTGCCTGGAAGATATGAGGGTTTATGTCGTATCGGACGACTACCTCGGAATCCTAAGACCGGTTAAGGCTTAATTTGCAATGCAAATGCCTAACGAAGAGTTGAGGATTTATGTTGCACTAGGCAAACTACCTCGAAGTCCTATGGCTTTGTTATTTAATTCTAGGAAAGTTTTGCTGAAGTAGATTCAAGTTTTGCTGACGACGATGGCCGTGCTGCCCACCATGCTCCGAGCTCCTTGTTGTTGTAGAGGTTTAGTTTTAGAAATCATAAATCAAGGGATGAGAAAAGTGTTTTTGGTTTAGAGAAGTCTTAATTTCCAAGTGTTTTTTGTGTTTTAATTAAAACAAATCTTAAAGTTGATTATAACAACACCGGTTAAGATCCCACGGTTCCATCCTTCCGGCATCATTATTTTTATCGGATTCACTTAGTCCGGATGAATTTGCTAAACTCAATCGAATGAGTTCCACACTTTCATTTAGACCGTGGGAAATCCCGTTAGCAACATGTAGGTTACATCATCCGAGGTATTCCCGATCATCCAACAAGACGTTTTAATTTAGTTGTAATTGTAGTTTTGTGTTCTGTTTGTGATTAAATTTTGAGTTGTCTTATATTTTGAAATGTTGTGGAGGTGAATTTTATCTTGTAGTGTCTTTTAATTTAGTTATGGGTTTCGGTTTTGGTTTCGTCCTAAAGGTGTGGGTTTTCATGCAACTGTTGTTTATCATGCAAGAAGAATAAGTGCGATGCGATTAAATAAATTGCAATAAAATAAATTGCAATAAAATAAAAGCGTACACTGGAGGGTCTTCCCGTCATCCCAAGCCGCACTTAAAACACAATTTAGAGCATTTAAGCATTCATAGCAACTTCCTAGGTAAAGCTAAGGGAAAGGGTTATGGTTTTCTACCAAGTTCCTAATCCTATGCTGGTCATTCCCTATGACGTCTAGGTTCTTTTTTTAGTTTGAGGACGATTTTCTTCATCAAAGAATAACTAAGTTCAATTGTTCTTATAAATATCCTATCATATTGAGGAAGTGCTTAGGAAGGGTCCTAAACATCTTTTCAATATTTCTAGGATTGTTTTAAGTCCAAATGAATTTAGTTATATAAATGAATCGATCGTCCGAGGTTTTCAATTTTGGTTAACTTGCTCAGTGAACTAGGACATTTGAATATCCTATAAGTGAAGTAACATTTCATTTTATATTACGTTTAGGAGTTATGATAACTAAAGCTCTAGAGGCAAAATGATACTTAATGATTTGTGATGCAAATTTAAGTTCAAATTAATGATTTAAGTTTGGAATAGTGTTCAAGTTATTTTAGATTTATTTTTGAGTTCTTTATGTCTTAGGTGATGTTATTTAATTCAACTTAATTCAATTTAATTTAATTTAATTTAATTTAATTTAATTTAATTCAATTTAGTTTGATTTGATTTAATTTAAATCAATTTAGTTTGATTTGATTTAATTTTTAATTTAATTTAATTTAATTTAATTTAATTTAATTTAATTTAATTTAATTTAATTTAATTTAATTTAATTTAGTTTATTTAATTTTATTTATTTAATTTTATTTAATTTAATTTAATTTAATTATTTAATTTTATTTAATTTTATTTAATTTAATTTTATTTAATTTACTTAATTTAATTTAATTTTTAATTTTATTTATTTAATTTAATTTAATTCAACTTTTAATCTTAATTTAATTTAATTTAATTTTAATTTAATTTACTTAATTTAATTTAATTTTTTAATTTAGTTTAATTTAATTTTAATTGAAATTTTTGAAGGAGTTTAATGATTTAATTTTAGTTTAATGATTAAGTCTTTTAATATTTTAAATTTGAGTTATCATTTTAATTAAGAGTTGAATATTAATGAGATGATTAAATTTAGGGATTTTTAAATTAAAGAATAAATCTCTTCCTAATAATATCCCTATTTTAATAATTCCAATTTTATTATTCTTCCAAATTTAATCAATTATTTAATTAAGGTTTAATCATTTTAAATTACTTAATGGGTTTCTACCCTTTAATTATTAAATTTCAATCATCCAAATCAGGTTAGAATCAAATATTTTACTTGTTAATTTTTTATTAAACCTAAAGTTTTAATTAAGGGTTAAAATTTTAATTACCATCTTGCCCTTTAAGCTCAATAATTTTATAACTCACTAAATTGAACTCAAATGAACTTGAAATTTTTATGTAACTTCACTCATATGTCAATAAAGACATGAGAGGAGAAAATGTGATTTTTCTGTATTTAATTTATTTATATAATTATTTTTAGTAGAAAATAGAGATTTTCAAGGAAAATTTGATAACATGATCAAGGGTAAGTTTCTATCCTTAAGAAAATTAGGGGACATTCCTAATGACCAGAGGACCACTTAGACCAAATTTTGTAATTTTTTGAATTATATTTTATTTATTAGAATTATTTTAAGTTCTGGAGTATTAATTAATTTAAAAATAAAATAAATGTTGAAAAATAAGTTTTATAATTTTTAAAATTCTCTCTGATATCAAGGAAATCAGAGAATCAAATTTTACAATTTTCTGATTTTTCTTTCATTTATTATAATTATTTTGGTGAAAATGCTAGAAAATACATTTTTTTTAATTTTAAAATTACCCTAGAGCTTTAAAATTTAATATCTCACTAAATAGACCTAGGAAAAATATGGGGTTTGTTCCTAAGTGATTAAAATTCAAAATGTGACATTTTGGTGAATTTTATTATTTTTGTGATTTTTATTATTTTTTAATTATTAAAAATATTAAAATAATATTAAAAATCAACTTTTTTAGAAAATTGAAATTTTAATTTTCTTAAATTCCCCTGATATCAGAGAGGTTCCAAAACCAATTTGGTAAATTTTTGAAAGGTATTTTGAAAGTTATGAATTTTTAAAGTTTAAAATGACTAAGTGACTTAATCAACCCAATTAGTGGGGCTAACCAAGTCCAATTGACCTCAAATTTTTATGGTGGGTTCCTCTGATCCTAAAGGTCAGTGGAGAATTGATTTCAAGTCAATTTGATGTATGGTTAGCTCTAATTAATTAGAGACCTATTTTGGGTGTTTAAGCCAATTAGGGTTGTCTAAAATGAACTAACCCAAGTCCTATTTTTCCTAGGGTTCTCTGGTCATAAGGAACATCACCAAATTTTCCTAGAATTTATTTCACAACATGCTAATTTTTTGAAATTAAAATACTTAAAACAGTGACATGAATTTGAAAAATCAATAACTCTTCATAGGGATGGCCTCCGACTTTGGAAAATTCAGGGAATGTTCCCAAATTCAGAGGCTTCAAAAGCCCTATGGTCTCATGCCATGGTGAATTGTATGAATGCATGGAGAATTAAAATAATGCAGGGAGTAAATAATTAATTAAAAATAAAATACTAGACAAAATTAATTAATTTCTTTTCCACATTATTCTCCTCTGTTCACCGAGCAAGAGGGTATTTTTATTTTATTTTTATGATTTTCCTACACAAAGTTATGAATTTTTGAAGTTTAGGGAATTAAATAAATAGAAAATACCCCTAATTTTCTACTTATCCACGCGGCGCCAGCGAAACATCGGCAGCTCCGAAGTGCCGCGTGGCGCGCCCCCATTCAACGCCGCCATCCGCGTCAGCGCTCCCGGGACCCGCTGTGTCGCTTCGTCCTCTGATCCGACGCGATCCTGGCCGTCCGTCCGCGCGTGTATTAAATGGACGGCATCCGTTCATCGTCCCCAAGTGTCCTCACCCGAGAGCCGTCCACACTAAATCCTTAATATCTCACTCGATACTCAATGGATTTTTATGTTCTTATGCTCTATGGATTCGTCTTGAAGAGACGAACACATCTATACGGTTATCATGCATTGAAATTAAGGCATTTGAAATGGAGAATCTCCAGAAGCTCGGGATGAAGAATTAGTTCATACCTTTGCTCGGAGAAGTGTGGCTTCGATGCGAGAGTTGTTGCACCTTCGATTGGATCTCGGCGAAGCTCCGGATGAAGTCTCCCGGTCGCAGTGAATCGTCTAGATGTGATTTCGACCAAGCCCGATCACAAAGCTTGGAGGCTGGAGCAACTGGGTGGCCTGGAGATGGGGCTTTTGCTGGTGGACACCTTCCCTTGGTCTGGTGAAGGTGTAGAACCAATCAATTTGAGGATTGATCCACTGTGGAGAAGTGTCCTGGTTTTGGGTGGAATTTCAACTCTGAAATTGAGCTCACAGAGAAGAAATGGCAGGGGGATCTCACTGGGGATCAAGTGCTCTGTGTGTGGGGAGGAGTCTGGAACAATTTTGGCAGAGTTTCAGTAAGGTCTGGTTCAGCACCTCTTCATGGCTTCATGTGGCTTGTCCATGGCTTGCATGGCTTGTCTTTGGCTTAGGGAAAAGTTTAGTCAATTTCATAAAAATGGGTTTTAAGAATTTTGGATATTTTGGTGAAAATTTGTATGAAGCTTGATTTGGAATGGTTTAAATGATGATTTTGAAACTTAGGGGTGATTTTGATTAAATGGATGATGAAAGGAAGTGTCATGTGGGCTTTGGATGAATTTGGGCTTTTGAATTTGAAGGGAGTGGGCTTTTAGGAAAGTTTAAGGGAAATGGGCTTTTTGATTTTAGGATGGGCATTTGGGTAGGGATTTTGTGAAAGGCCTTGTCAAATAAATGTCATAATTGGTTTATGGATGTTCTATGAAGGGCTTGGAGTCAATTTGGTGTGATTTGGAGTTGAATTGGTTTGAATTTGGGTTTATTTGGTAAGTGGGCCTATATGGGTCCAAGTGGGCTAACTTGGGCTAATGTTGGGCTAGAGTTGAAATTGATGTAAAATTAATGTTGGGAAATGTTTATGGGAGTGTTTCAAAGAGGTTTTGGCTTTGATGGGTTTTGATTTTGGGATTTGGGCTCATTTGGGTTAGGTTTGGGTTTAGGTCGAAAATGGGCCTTTTAATTTTGGGTTGAATTTGAGTGGGGTTTGGATCAAAATCTTGGGCAAATCATGTTATTGTTTTGTTTATGGGGATGTCAAGGAAGGTTTAGAAAAGATTTGGGTTTAATTGGAGTTGAATTGGGTGAGTTTGGGTTAAGTTTGGGTCATGGGTCCAAATCGGGCTTTAAGGCCAAAAGTGAAATTGGATCCAAATGTCAATCAAATTAAGCTTGGATTTGGTCTAGATTGGTGTTGGGGATGTTGAATTGAAATTTAGAATTGAATTGGACCAGAATTTAGGTCAATTGGGTAGGTTAGGTTTGACATTGGGTTCACTTTGGGTTAAAATGGGTCAAATTGGGGATTTTGATAAAAGTGGGGTACATTGACAAAATTTGCCCATGGTGTAGTTGAACAAAATGAAATTGGGAATATTTGGGATTTTCTGGAATTTTCTGGGAATTTTCTGAATTTTTGGATTTTTGGGTCAAGAGGGGTATTTTGGGTATTTGGAGGGTATTGGGAGGTTTTCTTGGAATTTTTGGTATTTTTGGGTATGGATGATCAATTTAAGTGATGTGGAAATGTTTGGGATTAATTTTGGAGAATTTTGGGTGATTTGGAAATTTTTGAGAAATTTGGGTTATTCAGGGCTTTGGGTAGGTTAGCGGGTGTTGGGTCCCGGGGGTCAAAAATTGAAAATTTGGAAAATTGAAGATTGGGTGGATGTAAGTGGAATGAAATCATTTTTGTTGAGCCATGAAGCCATATCAAGCCCACATGAGCCATGAAGGGACTCATTTGAGGCATTCACTATGTTGTTCCTAACCCTCTTAGCCGAGGGCTTAGGGGTTAAGGACCATCCATGTGAATCACCTACATGAGTCGGAGGTCAAGTCGGGTATGGGTGTGTTTTTAGGAAGTGTGTGAAAGTGTAGTGTGTAGGTGTAGTGTGTGTGCAAGTCAACCCTTCACCGGACCGAGCCACCCGTGGCGGTCCTAAGGCCAAAGAGTCCTATAGGAACTCATCCTTTAAACTTCCACATTTGATTTCAACCCTCTAGGTGATTAGGGGTCTACAGATCAAGTTTGTGGATTTTGCAGGGAGTTTAGAAGTGGTTTGAATTTCTAAAAGGTGGGTCCCAATTCTAATCCTCTAAGATAGTCAAAGGAAAAGCCTAAGGCTAGATCCTAAGTACTAAAGAGAAGAAGAGAAGACCTCATCAAAAATGAGGTCAACAAGTACTAGACTAGAACTAGCCTAAGGGATTTCTTACCTCCCTTCTCTGTGGGATCGATATTGGGGTCGTAAAACAAAACCCTATATTACTTGAGAAAATACATTTACGTTTGTAGTTCCCCTAGTGTGTAAACTATTTTCTAAATTTTATTAAATTTCGATTTTGCACACTTGTCGATATATATAAATTGGGTCAAGTTTTTTTCCATCTTTTGGAAGCTGAATTACTGCATAATTATGGGTCTGATCATCTTCTAAATTTTACAATTTTATAATCAAGTTCTTAAATAATTATTATTACTCTATCATTATCAATGGGCATACTCAAAATCACTTCAGTTCCAACATAAGCTTAAAGCAAGGAGAACCATTTTCTCCTTTTCTATTTGTCGTTTTCTTCGATTACCTTTCTTTGCATACTTAAAAGCATATTGATGAATATTCTAATAGTTCATTTTCATCTAAAGGAAGTGGTTGCATCTATCATTTGTCTCATCTGGAAGATCTTATTTTGTTTTGTAATGATAAATAAAGTACAACAAATGAAGGTCATTTCAGGTATGAGTTTAAATAGGGCTAAATGTGATATCCTTCTTAGTAAGGGAGTCCCTTTAAATAATTTTTCATTGCTTGAGGAATTTTTGGGTTTCAAAATCACAGTGCTTTCTATTAAATAACAATGAGTTTTTCTTTCTAAAGACATTAATAGAAATCTTACTTTTAAAGATGTCTTGTATAAAATCTCTAAGAAACTCCAAAAATGGGAAAACTCTTTCCTCTTCATTAGAGGTATTTAACACTTGTAAAATGGTTTAACTTTAGAGTTACTTTATACTCTTCAAGTTTTAATTTACAATCAAAATGCAAAAAAAAGATTGAAAATTTTTTTAGCAAAGTTTTATGGTTGGGTAATGGGAAAGGAGTGCATTGGGTTTCTTTAAATAAGTTATGAAAACAAAAAATGTAAATGGTATGGGATTCAAATCTTTTAAAAAAAGAAATAAGGTTAATTTTTGTAAACACTATCTGAAACTTAGAGCTTAAAAAAGCCTTTGGGTTGGCATCTTGAAAAGAAATATTTCTATAATGAGCATCCAATTATGTTCAGGCCTAAACATGGTGACACTATTTGTAGAAGTGGTTACTAAAAATTAGTGATAATGCTATGCAATTACTTAATTAAGATATAATCAAAGGTGATATAAATTTCTGGCTTGATGATTGATCCATATTCGGCCCAGTAAACACTTTAATTCATGTGCATCATAAGTACAATATTAAGGTTACGAAGGTTTGGAGTGGTGACTCTAATCTACAAAGCCTGGCAGGAATTGACTGGTTCAGTATCATTTCTAGAATTTATTTTAATGTAAATTTGAATGAGCTCATGTGAAACAAAGTTAGGGAAGCTATATTACTGACTTTTTTCTTACAAAATACATTTTTTTGGTGTGGTTGAGGGAAGTGATAAAATTTTGAACAGTATTTTTAAACCTTCATAATACTTTTTTGCTTGGAGGCTTCAATTTAACATTTTATTGATGGATGATATTTTAAAACTAAAAGGGCTTATAATTCCTTTATTTTTCATATAATTAGGTGGAATATTTATCACAAACATTTTTTCAGTGCAGTTATGCATTAGATTTGTCAAATTTAATGACTAACTAGCTTAATGTGTTTCTCCACACTACTGGGTATAATTCTCCCTAACTAGTGATGGCACGACAATGGTGCTCACTTGCAAATTCAAATAAATTTTGTGTGTTACTTGTTTTGTTGGCTGGAGCACTATTACAGGAAACTCTTGAACTGTTGTTTGCCAATATAGCGTGTGACTATTAATAATAAATCTTTTCTTTGCTTAACTTCAGCAAACACAATTCAAACTTTCTATATGGTCTTCATAAAATCAGTCAAACATGAATATTCAGGTTGAGGTCTCACGAAAGTCCCTTGTCAATTGATCAAATGGTTTAAACCGGAGCACTTCTCTATTAATGCTGATTGAGATTACTGTTGTAATAACGTGTATGTAGGTGTGTGTGGGATTTTTTAGGATTACACTGGGAACATTTTATTGTTCTTCACTGCCCCTGATTTACATTTTAATGTGCTTTATTCAAAATTTTTTATTGTGCTTTACTATCTTATGTTGGACCAGTAGATGGGAATTTTGTGACATACACATATAAATAGACTAGAAAGTGACTTACAATATATACAACAACATTAATATGTGTACTTGGTATTATATTCACATATGAAAAAGCAGTTCAATACTATGACCTCAATTCCAAATCTAATGGTCAAACTGATACAAAGAAGCTATTTTGTAAGTGGATTATTGATAATTTATGATCAGTTTACAAGTTGAGACAAACATCTGATATGAGAAGAGAGAGACCCCCTTTTCAAGGATTGAAATCTACTAGAAAATTCAACTTGACTCTTGAAACTTTGATACAATTTTGAGCCACAATCAAACTTTCCACGACACCACTAGGACTAAAAAAACTCTGCTCTACAATTAAATTCCTCAATAACAAAAAATGATTTTTCTGATCAACTACTTTAAGATTGAAAAATTTCTTGCTATAAATAATCTCCTTCCCCTTCCCTCTTTGTTTCAGGTGCCACATAAAAAATCTAGTAACAATTAAAATAAATTTCAAATGTAAGTTCTAAGGCTCCTATAACAAGTTTCAAGAAAATAAATACTTCCAAGCATGGATTCTGACCATTTTCTCCAAATTTGTCAATTTTTGGTCTCCATTTAATGTGGAAGAAATCCATGGTGAAATGATAAAATACTTATACCAAAATGCATATCTTAGCAAGATAAGAAGAAATCTGCAATTTTTGAGTCCACAAACACCAAGATTTGCTAACTAGGAGGAGCCCTAGGAGCTCACTCATGTGAATGGAGGAGGAAGAAGATGAATCAGGTGAAAAGATGGCATGAACCAGTCCAGAATTGCATTAAATGGTGGTTCAGATGGTTTGACGCCTACGCACTGGTTTGGCCCTCGGGTGTATTGAACCGTGGACGTCTGGCGCGTAGGTACCACAACTAATTTTTTTGCCATTTTGTTGTTTTGGATATTCAAGTGTAAGCACAGTGAACCTAAGGCTTTCGAACCCTAATTGATTTGATTTAACTTCATCTAAACAATTAATCATCTCTTCGAATCCATTTGCACAAGTATTAAACTCCCAAAATTCCAACAATCCAAAACATTCAAGCATAGTAACAACATAGATTTTCTAAAAAACTCAATATAGATTCATTAACAGAACTGACAGTTTAATAAAAATAGGCACACTATCAAACCAAAAACATATATCAAGGAAATTTTAACATAGATACCAGATCTTGTTGATCAAAGACACACATAACTAAAAAATTGCCACACAATTGCAAACATAAGTAAATATCAAATTCCTCTCTCAAACTCTCGACTACTAATAACTATGAACAATGTTTCCATCTTCATTTTTATTCATCATAGTTTGTTGCACGAACAAGTTGTAAAACAGAAGCGTGAGGAAATTCTTCAATAGCTTTTTCTCCAATCCAATTCTTATCCTGATACATCCTTACCTGCGCCATTTGGAAGCATGCCAAGTGATTGAACTAGAGTATAAACTACCAGTCTAAATGCTCGAATTAGTAATAAATGTCGTTTAACTTGGTATGTTGATTTGCAAGCTCCTCTTCAAAATTCATGGTCATATCCATAATCCTTTCAAGGCTAGTGCAAGGAACTTGTTGAAGTACGTCTGGGCATCCTTATGCAAAAAGTTTTTTCCATTAGCATCACTGTTGCTTTAACTCTCCTTTGGAATAAGAAATAAGGATCGAGCACACCTATTCTTGTCCAAATATGTTCTCTTAAGCCTAATATATATAGTGTCAGGCACCATAGACTACATTAGGGTGGTTTTAAAGGAATTAAATAGGTTCAAACGGCCAGAGGTTAGTTTCTCATGATTTCCAACTGTGGCGCCTAGACGCCAAACTTTATGCTAGCTGGCACTTAGGCACCAAATGTTGGCACCTAGACGCCAGTTCCCCAATAAACATTGTTTCTGCTAGCATCAAATTTTTCCATCCCAATGTCAACTTGATCATTAAATAAGTGTTTGTTCCTCCTTACATCATGTAGGTCTCAGTACTACATCAAAGAGTCCATCACAACAACAAAAATCAATTTAGAATCAATCCACACAGATAACTATGGGCTGCCTCCCATAAAGCACTTGGTTTAACGTTCTAAGCCCGACGTAACCAATGTTTTACTCCTGGTGAACCAACATCAGAGCCTGTTCATATAATGGCTTGTTTCCATAAATGTATGGTTTCAATCAATGTCCATCTACTTAAGTTATCTTTTCAGTTTAAGAATCTACAATGTCCACCACATCATACAGATAGACTTCTATCACAATAAATACTATCACAATAAATAGCCCTGTCGACCTGGACTTATGTTTTCTGAGAAATAGTTTCAATCTTATAGTATAAATTAAAACTTCTTGTCCAGCTTCAAAATCTTTTCTTAAAATATTCTGATCGTGCCAAAATTTCATCTTCTAGTTCTTTTTGTTTTATTCTGTCTTCACTGGTTTCTCAAAAATTGTCACCAATTGAATAATCAAGAGTCTCCATTCTGTAAAATTCATTATATTTTTCATTTGTTGGATACTGCATTGAATTTAACATATTAATACTAACTTCATGTTCATAAACTCTCAGTTAACTCTCCTTTTTGTACATCTATCATAGCTCATCCAATAGCAATGATAGGACTCCCTAAAATGATAGGTATTTCTTTATCTTCCTCCATATCCAAAACAATGAAATCCATAAGAAAGATAAATTTATCAGCTTTCACTAATACATCCTTTATAACCCCTTCAAATAAGTAATCGAACACTCATGTAACTGCAGAGTAAGTGGGTGAAATCTCTCATCAGCCCAACCTTCTAAAGATTGATAATGGCATGGGGTCAATGCTAGCTCCGAAATCACATAATGCTTTTCCATAGAATCTGTCTCCAAAAGTACATGGATAGTAATGTTACCATTATCTTAAAGTTTTTGGGGATGCTTCTTCTGAATTTTTGCATTGCATTCTTCACTTAGAGTAATAGTTTCATGATCCCCAAACTTCCTCTTCTTATTTAAGATTTTATTCATGAACTTAATATAACTAAGAATTTGCTCTAATTCCTCAGTAAAATTAAAGTTGATTTTTAGCCTCAAAAATATCTCCAGAAACATAGGAAATTGTTGACCAAGCCTCTGCTATCTAAGTCTCTAAAAAAATGGCAGTGGCGGTCTTTGTAAATTAATTTTAAGTGGAGAGGTAGGTTATTCCATTTCTTTAAGAATATTTTCTTCATGTTCTTTAGTTTCTTCATTTTCCCTCTAAACTTCAATCTATTTCTTCACTATATTCCCAACTCTTTCCCACTTCTAAACTTGACCGCTTTAACCTCTTTCTTATTTTTATCTTTAGGATTAACTTCAGTGTTACTAGGAAGTGTTCCCTAAGGCCTATTGCTATGTGAATTAGCCATTTATCCTAACTGGTTCACAGTATTTCTTACTACAACATTTAGAGTTTTTAATTGATTCCTCATCTATAACACCATGACCCGACCAAAAATTACGTTAATATTTATACTTCCTAAAATTTCTAAAAACATATCTCAAATTATATTAAGCGACTAGTGCGACTAAATGAAATGATTTGGAAAATAAACAATAAGCCTTAACACTAAGCGTATGATACACTTTAAAATGTTCAATTTTATATATACATGTAATGCTTATATTTGGTAATATTGCACTTTAAAGAAGGGTATTTTCATGTTTTGCAGCAACAAAGGATGGAATTTGAGGTCAAAAGAAGGCATTTTAAGGAAGATTGAAATGGTGTCAAATGATACCTAAAGCGCCGCTTTCCAAAGAACAAGCACCAAATGGCATCGAAGCTGGCGTTAAAAGTTGCCAGAGCCCAGAACATGCGGCAAAGAGCACTAGAGTAGGTGCCAAATGGCGCCAGAGCAATTATTCCTCCAAATACATTGAATTTGGATGAATTTTGAAGAGATTCCTATAGAGACTCTTGGAATTTCAACCCTACATTATATAATGATAATTTTAGACTGTAAAGGGGGTGGGGGTGAAATTTACTATTAGGGTTTGAGAGAGATTTAGGAGAGATTTTCTTTAAGAAGTGTAAGAGGAGACAGAAAGTGAGAGATTTATCCTTCATTACATATCTAAGAGAGAATTGAGTGAGATTGTAAGAAGAGAAAGTGATTCAAAAGAACTTCGAGGGATTTTCTTGGAGAGGAGATTAAGATAAGTTGTATTACTTTATTTTTTAATGTTGTGTAAACTTGTTTCTATATATATAAAACCATTTTTTTTGTATTTTCCTGATGACATCTGTCTAGTTTACTTTGTCTTTCCCTTTACAATGAGACATAGTTATGTGAAAAATCATATTTGTATTGAAGTGATTTTAATTTCTTAAATGTGTTGATTCAAACTTTGAACATAATTTACTTGTTGATCTGGACTAATGATTTGTTAAAATATATTGTGAAAACTTATGATTCGAGAGGGATATGAATTCAACAACCAAGTATGAATCACATTTAATTTCATGGATGAGAATGAAGCCTACGGGTTTAAGTGCAAATAAGTAAGGCGATACACTTTGATGGGTGTAGAATTTGAGATTTTAGAGTGAAAGACTAAAATTCTCAATTTGGTCCCAATGTTTGGAAACTAAAGTTAGATTTTAGCCCTCAGATGACGGGAATGTGGGAACAGAAGAGTGAGAGATTGTATCTTCCCAGCCTAACCACATATTTAGGGACTAAACTCTGGATCAGCCAAGGTTCTTTGTCACTCGTATGAAGATAAAAGAATATTGTTGCTCCCATTTGGCACATTATTTGAGAATTTTTGATTATTCACTAACTATAATCTCATTGTAAAAGGGAATGATATTTTCCTAAATTTGAAACATTAGTTATAAACTTAGCTTGCTCGCATTATTCTTAATTTTGAAGTTTAGAGACTAGTGTAGTAAACATAGTCCATTAGGTTTTTATTACGAACTTTAACTTACTTTCATAATTAAGTTTCTTATAGTTTAGATATTGTCTCTTTGAGTTTATTTTTTAAGAATTTCCATCTCCATGTGGGATCGATACACATGACTCCATTAGAACCCTTTATTACTTGTGTGATACGTATACTTTCTTTTATAACTGAGTAAATATTTAATCTAGAAAACATACTTTAGTTCACTAGAAGTGTTAGTGTTAAATATTTAAAAGATTAAACTGATAATACTTAAGTAACTTTTGTTGTGATTATCTTGCATATTATCTAGTTAGCTGTCACTTTTACTATGGTGTAAAAGGCATTAATAGTAAACAACGAACCATGTTTTTCGTGACGTTGTCGGGGCCATAACAAAAATTTACTACTTAATTTAAAAGACATTATTTAAACTATAAGACATATTTCGTCGAGTAATATATATACATATATAAGTTATTGTGTGAGTGCATATTTTTATAATTTCTTTTTTGTTTTTCTATGCATAGTTTAGGATCTCAAGGATTAAAAACTTTAGATTCTGAATTAGAAAGAACTGTAGGAAAATTTTGAAAATGGAAAAGAACATAATAATTTGAACAAAATGACAAACAACTTAAATAATCAACAAACTGAAAATTAACAACAACAAAGACCTTTACGAGATTATGATAATCCTATAGTAGATGAAATACCCCTGAATTACTGTAGCTGCTAATTCATTTGAACAAAAACTTGGTATTATCCAAATGGTACAAAATAATTAGTTTGGAGGAACACCATCTGAAGATCCTGACTTACATCATGCTAGTTTTTTAGAATTTTGTGCTGCATTTAAATATGACGGAGTGTCAGATGATGTTGTCAGCTTATTCCTTTTTCATTAAGGGATAAAGCTAAGATGTGGTTAAACTCATTAGCACCTGGATTTATCAGAACTTGGGGAGATTTATCCCAGAAATTCCTAGTAAAATATTTCCTGCCATTTAAAACCGCTATGCTTAGAAACAATATCACATCTTTCTGTTTAGGGGAATCAATTAATAAAGCTTTGTAATGATTTAAATCTCTCCTTATGAAGTTTCCACGCCAAGATTTACTTGATTTATTAATATTCAAACGTTGTATAATGGATTAGTGGGATCTCTTAGATCTATCATTGACGCTGCTGCTGATGGTTCATCAATGTCAAAGTCATTATATGATGCATATTCTTCAATTAAAGATAGGACTACTAATAGTATTTAATGACCTTCTGAAAGGCAAAATTTCAATAGAGAAGTTAGTATTCTTGATTTTGAAGCAATGTTGATTTTGACTTCTCAAATTGTTGTAATATCAAGGAAGATAAATCACTTTGGAATGAACTTATCTCAATCACTTTTATAGTTGAAGAAAATTCATTGGGGAAAATAATATGTTCTCAATCATAATATGAGACCTTGAATTCGATAAATAACCAAACTGATAAACCTTATTCTAACTATTATAACCCTGGTTGAAAATTTCACCATAAAAATAAACCTAATGGTGTAAGTTCGCAATGGGGGAATAATCAAGTGAACCCTTTTGGAAATTTAAATAATCCTGGAAATACTACTTATAGAACTTATTATCCTCTAGGTTTTAACAACACCCCACAATTTAAGGAGAAGAAGTTTTTTATGGAAGAAGTAGTATTAAACATGGGTAATCAGTTACCAAGTCTAGGAACTGCAGTGAGAAATATTGAGAATCAATTGGGACAAATTGCAACTGTAGTTAGAAATAAGCGTCTAGGAACTCTTTCTACCAATGTCAAGATTAATCCAAAGGACAAGAATAAAAAGCAAATTAAAGCTATTCAACTAAGAAGTGGGAATGAGGTGAAGATAAAAGTTAAAAAATAAATCAAAGTTGAGAAAGAAAGGGAGGAAATTGAAAAGCCTGAGGATGGCATTCCTCGTAACACAGAGTACCCTATTACATCTATGAATACTATAGTAGAAAAACCACCACCTCCATTTCCTCTAAGACTGAGACTCCAAAAGTTGGATAATTTTCTTTTTTAATTCTTGGAAATATATAAGAAATTAAGCATACACATTACATTTAGTGAAGCCTGGAACAAATGCCAAACTATGTAATGTGTATGAAGGATTTTATTAATAAAAATGAAATTTACTGATAATGAGACTAGTGCACTTAGTCAGGAGTGTAGTGGTGGCATCCAGATTTGTGGTATCCCAGCTCATCGCCGGCTCGTCATCACCGAGATTCTCTCAAATCGATGTGAGATGTGAAAGGTCAATGTCGTTGTTTGAGGGAGTCGCCACTCTGTTAATCTATCATATAGTCATAGTCTTCAAGTGATCTTATTTCTTTAGATCCTGTAAAGGATCCTTGGATGTTATGAAATTTGAAGAAAATAATGGCTGATAAAATAGAAAACATCAGAACAAGAAATGTCAGTGATAATCCTTACAAATGGGGATTCTAGAATGTCTTATTCTAGAAATTAATATATAAGGAGGATCACATGTAAAATTTTGATAAATAGAGATTTATAGGTGTGATACTTATCCCGAGTTCTTAAATCTCCTATAGGAGCAAGCTCTTATAGTTAATTACATCTTAGGCAATTAGGATTATCTAAGAAAACTCATGATTAATGTTAAAACTTGTTTTCTAAGAAATTAAGAACAAAGAAAGAAACGTCGATGTTTAATCCTTGGGGTAATATATTTCTAGGTGTTAAATACTACCCTAAAGGTTTGATTTTATTAATGTCAGTTATTATGTCAGTTTGTCAATTTATTGTCATTCTGTCTTGTAGCCTGTTATTTGTTTGGTGGCTATTCAAAAAATTTAGGTTTTTTTATTATCCTAAGTTTAGTTTTGTTTTGTTGTTTTTCTTTATTATGTCATAATAGTTTTGTTTTCAATGTTATTTATGTTGTTTTTTATTTCATTGTTTGTCTCGTCTTCATAATGATACCCTGCAAAACATAGTTAGCACACCCTAACAACATGCAAAGTAAATATGAAGTGGAATTTGTCTTTCAACTTGCAAGAAAATAGTGTCAGAGTGATCTTACAAAAGAAATAATATCAATTTTATTTCTTAAATTTTTTATTTAATTGATTTTTAGACAACCCGGTCATGGGTATGAATTAAATTTTAAAATCTAACGTAAGTTAGACTTCTTAGATTCGATTTATTTTGAATCCAATAAAATTAATTCTAACGTAGATTATAATTAATGTTAAGTGAAGTCTAACATAAATTAGAATTTAAGATTCTAGTTTCTTCAATCTAGAGGTATTTAATTTTAAGCCTAATATGTATTAGACTTGTCATTTAGATAAAATCCAACTTAGGTTTTTCAAGATTCAATGTTGTTTGAATCTAAAAATTGGGTTGAGTTTAGATTCAATATAGTTTGAACCTAACAAATTTGATTTATATATAATATACCTAAGTAAGATTTGAATAAGGTTCAAAGTAGGTTGAACCTAATTTAAGTTTGGATCAGATTGAACCTGAGTTAAGTTTGGGTCAAGTTTAGGTTAGGTTATTCTTATGTTTGGATTGAGTTAATTGGATGCATCTGGAGCTACGCAAAATTTTCTCGATGTTGATGTCATTGTTTGGAGTCGCCACTCTGTTTATCCATCATATTGCCCTAGCCTTCAAAAGATCTTATTTCTTGGATCATGTAGGGGATCCTCGGATAATAAGAAATTTGAAGAAAATAGTGGATGATAAAATATAAAATAGTAGAATAAAAATGTTGGTGATAATCCATATAAAAGGAGATTCTAGAATGCCTTATTTTAGAAATTTTATATAAGGAGGATCACATGTAAGATTTTGATAACCAAAGATTTCTAGGTGTGATACATATTCTGAGTTCTTAACTCTCCTATAGGAGCAAGCTCCTATAGTTAATTACATCTTAGATAATTAAGATTGTCTAAGAAACTTTTTGATTAATTTTAACACTTGTTTTATTTAAGGAGTTTCAAAATAAGGAAAAAAACATCAATGTGCAGTCCTAGGGGTAATATGTTTATAGGTATTACATACTACCTTAATGATTTGATTTTATCAATGTCATTTATTCTGTAAGTTTTATTTTTGTTTTATTGTTTGTCATTTTATTGCCGTGTTGTCTTGTAGTTTGTTAGTTTTTTTGTGGCTATCCTAAAAGTTTAGGTTTTCTTACTATCCTAAAAGTTTAGGTTTTGTTCTATTGTTTTGTCATTTTAATTTTATTTTGTCAATGTTGTTTTGTTAATGTTGTTTTGTTTTGTTAATGTTGTTGTTTTGATATTGTTTTATTTTATTGTGGTTTGTTCCGTCCTTACAATGTCACCCTGTAAAACAAAGTTAGCACACCTAATAACATGCAAAGTAAAGTTAAAGCGGAACTTTTCTTTAACCTACAAAAAAATAATGTTAGAGTAATTCTCACAAAACAAATAATGCCGAATTCATTTCTTTGGTTGTTTTTATATGAGTTAGGTTTTCATTTGCCGACAAGTTCCCCAATTTAATACGAAGAATTAAATAGGGTTTATATTAAGCTGGGTTCGGAAAGGTTTCCTATAAGGGCAAGCCCCCCTAGTTAATTACATCTTAGATAATTGGGATCACCTAAGAAAACTTTCGATATAAATTAGGAAATATGTTCTTACGAATTCAAAAGACTAAGGTTCTCTTCATCGAAATGTGAATGTCGGAAACCAATAGGTGAGTGGTGTCAAGTTTTGAGAAAGAGTTGTTGTAGAATCCAAAGGAGGAAAGACTAGGAGAAGGCATGGATCCGAGAAGATTCTCGGTGACTTCCCAAGATATCCTATTGTTTGGCTCAATTTAGGGAAAGATTTAATTTATGTTTCATCCTGACAATTTTAATTAAGTAGGACATACATTCACTTGATGTCGATCATGTGAATAGCCTGGAAGATGTGAGGGTTTATGTCGTATCGGAATGACAACCTCGGAAACCTAGGTGAGTTAGGGCTTATAGTGAACCAAGTGAAATGGCCTAAAAGTTAAGGTGAGGGTTTATATTGCACTAGGCAAATACCTCGAATTGACTCGTTGTTTGCTCTCTCAAACATGTCCTTCCACATCCTCGATCGTGCTCCCCTCGGTGTGTTGCCTCGAGCTTCTTGTTGTTGTTGCAGAAGTTTCATTTTTAGAGGTGACAAATGTAGGGGGTGAGAGAAGTAGTGTGTTTTAGAATGTTGAAAATTGAGGTGGCTTAGTGTTTTATTTAAACAAATGTTAAAGTTGATTATAAAGCCACCGGTTAGGACCCCACAGCTCCCTCATTCAAGTTACATTATTTCATCGGATTCCCTTAGTCCAGATAAATTTAATAAATACAACTTAATGAATTCTATACTTTCATTCAGACCGTGGGAGACCTTATTAGAGCCACGTAGGTTGCGTCATCCAAGGAACTCTCGTTCATCCAAAAGGGTGATTTAATTTAGTTGAAGTTACAGTTTTATTTTGTTTGTGATTAAATCTTGAGTTTTCTTATATTTGGAAATGTTGTGAAGTGATTTATTTCATTCCAAGCAGTTATATTCACAGTAATGTAAAGTAAGTGAGATAAACTAAACATGTATATGTATTGAAAAGTAAAGCATGAAACTGTCCCAAGCAGGTATGTGTACTGAAAAGTAAAGCAGGAAACTGTCCCAAGTAGGTATATGTGCAGTAATGTAAGGTAAGAAAACTGAAATAAACAAGTATATGTGTACTAAAAAGGAAAATAAGAAAGCCAAGCACACGTAATAAAAGTAGAGCATGAAAGCCTAAAAAATAGGTGTGTGTAGGTGCCACAGTGTGTGTAAGAAAGACTAAGCGTAAAACCTATGTAGTAGACTAAAAGGAATAAAAAAAAACCAAAAGTTTGAAAGAGGTAACGTCTCATAGGAGATCCAGGAAAATAAATCCGTAAAGAAAATTCGTAAGAATTCTGTAGAAAACAAATATATAAAGAAAATCCGTAGTAAATCTAAAGAAAGCAACATAGGAAAAACCACAGAAAATAAAGGATTATAAGTCCAAAAGGACCGTAAGCGCGATGGCGCAGAGGACTCAAAGCTCTAATGTATGTCTCACCTTAGGTACTAAATACTAGACCGACTTTCCGCAGAAGGCAGACCTAACATGATTCGAGTAGCCAACCGTGGACCTTTGTAAATTTTTCATTCATTTTAATTTGGTTGTCATGCAAGTAAAAAGGTGTAAGTAAGTAGACTGTTTTGTGGTGGAGTTAATTTTGTATTTTTATTTAAAAAATATGTATGTGTATTTTTTTGTAAAGTAATTTGATCCACAAGTTGACTACCCTAATCGAACTAGGACTGCTAACATCTTTAGACCGCCGGTGGTAGAAACCCCAAGGACGGGTGAATAGTATCGGCAATTTCCTTTCTCTACCCTCTCCAGGGTCTCTGAGTCAGGAGATACTATTATGTGATTCTCTCGGGTCGGTTCTCTATTGTAATTCTATCATTGTCCCAACCGCACTTACAACCTTGTTTGATGGCCCCACATATAGCAAAAAGCTATACATGCGCACTTATGTGTCCTACATAAGCACGTGAATTGAGCCAAGAAACAAGGTGGAAAGCAAAGGATGAAGGTTAAGGAAAAAGAAAGAGGAGAAGACAATCCACCTAACGTAATATCGAATAGGAGGTGGGTTTTCTCTCAAAATCGAAGTAACAGAAAACATATAAAAGTCGCTAAACCTCTCCCAACATGGTGCAAAGAGGTGACAGTGAGACATGTGAAGAAAATACGCTAAACCCCTCCAACGTGGTGCGAGGGGTAGCTGCAAAGAGTCAAACCTCTCCAACATGGTGCAAGAGGTTATCATGTAAAGCATGTAGAGTAAAAGGGTCAAACCCCTACAACATGGAGTAAAGGGTTATCATGTAGTGGGTGTGAAGAAGCAAAGTAAAGTAGTGAAGTAATGCGAGGGAATGTAAAGGTTGTAGTGGTGTGGCAAGGCAGTGTAACATGTGAGGTAGTGTGACATGTGTAGGGTAATGTAGTGATGTAATGAAGTAGTGTGACATGTGAGGTAATGTAGTGAAGTAATGAAGTAGTGTGACATGTGAGGTAATGTGGCATGTGAGGTAGTATGGCATGTAAGGTAGGAGGTAATGTAGTATGTAAGGTGGGAGGTAATGTAGTATGTAAGGTAATGTAGTGTGTAAGACGTGGGGTAATGTGGCATAGGAAATGTAGGAAGTGAAAACAAATCCCCTCATCATGGCGCGGGGGATAACTATAAAGTATGTGGAGCAAAAAAGTTGAGATATGTGAAATCAAAACCGAAAACTAGGAAAACAAAGGGGGCGACATGCCCAAAAAGGGATAAAAAATTGAACCCGAACAAGAAAAATTCGACAGCATAACGACATAAAAATTCAATTTCCACACCTGTAATTTGCAATCCAAGAAGTACACAAGCATATATATGTAGCAACATCCAACATTTTCCATCATTTCCCAAGCATTTGAAGTAAGTAAAGGAGTGTAAAGAGAGAGGCATCCCTCATTAACATGTGAGACTTAAGAGCATCCAAGCATATTAAGCAAGTAGAAGAGTGTAAAGAGAAAGGCTTCTCTCATTTAACATGTAAGATTTAAGGCACCCAAGCATAAGCATGTAAATCTAAGACAAACCAAGCATAAATTACATCTCCAAACTCTCTCTTTTTGAGTTAGTAAGCATGCCACCTCTTCTCCTCTCTTTTTTTCCACTTAAAGGCAACTCAAATGATGCTTGCCAATGCATATTTCAAGTTTGGACAGCAAGAGGATATTTAAAATCAACTCGCAATATAACTATCCATAAAATTCGCAACATGGGATGAGAATAGGAAAACTTACAACCAAGCTATGTCGAGCCAAGCCATGCAGATTTTGTGTAGGGACAACAAGTAAGTGATTTATAACAACCCAAAATAAATGAAACTATGCAGATTTGTAGCTGGGGATAGCATAGGGATTTTCCAAACTCATCCAACGTAAGTGTAGGGGTGCAGATTTCTGTATCGGAATGGCATAGGGATGGTCTAAACTCATCCAACATAAGTGTAGGAGTGCAGATTTTGCACTTAAACAAGTGCATGTATAAGCACAAATTTTGCACTTTAAGGCGTGTATATTTGGTGGCATTCCTTCAAATATGTGGTGCACATAATCAAAAAGTGTCATATGTATGTAACATGTAGATGTTTTGTGAAAGTGAGTGAAATGTAGATGAATATGTAGAGTGCATGTGAGTTCTCATGTATGTAGCATGTAGGTGTTCTGTGAAAGTGAGTGAAATGTAAATGTGAAGTTTCATGTAGGTAACATGTAGGAACATTGAAATTGGGTGAAATATAATGTAAATGTGAAGTTTCATTCATGTAACATGTAGGAACTTTGAAATTAGTGAAATGTAATGTAGATGTGAAGTTTCATGTATGTAACATGTAGGAACTTATGTAAAAAAAAATTTTAAATTCCTACAAGTAAACATGATTTTTGTGCATGAAATGAAGTGAAACATGTGTGAAATTATAGCTTGGGTGTTGTATACCCAAATACTTGATGAAATAAGTGAAGAACAAGTGCATTCATGTCCAAATCTTGATGTTATGAAAGTGCTAACTTTCCAATCCGAAAATTGTAAAATTTTTCACCAAACCATTCTTATATGGGATAGCCAAATACCAAGCAACAAATGAGCATGTAGTGAGGTAGGAAACATGTGAAATTGAAGCTTAAGTGTTGTATACATGAAAGCTTAGTGAAATAGATGAAAAACAAGCTCATATGGCCTCTTTTGTGAGTGTTTTACAAGTGGTGAAATCCCAATCCAAAAATTGCATTTAAGCTTACCCAAACATGTTAAATATCTCAAATTGACTTTCCATTCTTTCCAAATGATCTCATAGATGCAAAGCTTCCATCTTATGGCAACGTAAGGTTGGTTTAAAACGATTTCAAACAAAAAGGTAAGTGCAAATTTTTTCATTTATGTAAGTATAAAGTTGATGTAAAACATCTCCAAAAGATAACACAAGTGCAGAATTTTTAGTTTGGATGGCATGAAGTTGCTACAAAACACTTCTAAAGTAAAATACAAGTGCAAAATTTTATTTTTGGATGGCATAATTGGTACAAAACATTTCGAAAAGATGATATCAAGCAAATATCCTTTAGCCAACATGAAAGAGGGCAAGGGGCTTTTAAATACTTCATAAAGCAAGTTAAATACTTGGCTACAAACATGGATTTGAGTCATTCAAAGAGGTGTAATAAGAACCTCTTAACTATCATATAAAATATGAATCAATTTGGAACCTCGATAAGCCTCCTAGATATTTCATGAAACAAAATAAACATTTAAGCATATGCACGATACTTTAGTCGCCAAAGAGGTATAAGAGGAACCTCTTAAATATCCCATGTAGCAAGTTAAATATTTAACCATAAATATGAAATTTGAGCCTTCAAAAAGAGGTGTAAGAAGGCCTCTTAAATATCACATGAAGCAAGCCACATACTTAGCCATGAACATGATTCCATTTAGCCACCAAAGCATGAAACCTTTTGCCATAAATATATGAAACTCTTAGCCACCAAAATATGAAAGAACCTCCTAAATATCACATATAGCAAAAAAATTAATTTAGAACCCCATACATGGATTTTCGGCCAAACATAGAAGGGGCAAGGAGAGGTTCCAAAATGTCATATGAAACAACCTGAACTTCAAACCTCCACTAGGGATTTTCGGCCAAGCAAAAAGATGGAACAACAAGCCTCAAAATACCACATGAAACAAACCAAGTATTAAGCTTCACACTTGCATTTTCGGCCAAGCCAAGAAAGAGCAAAAAAAAATCCAAAATCTCATATGAAACACACCAAGCATTAAAACTTTAAGCATGAAATAAGGATTCCATCAAAGTAGAGAGCAAACCGACACTGATTCGAAGTAAATGAAGTGGTTCAAATGAAAATCAGGCAGCACTTCCCCTTTCAAAATTTCAGTGAAAGGAGGGGACCAAAACACCACAAGATGCTACTTGAAATCACCTCCACATTAAGCATTTGAAATCCAATGTTTTAGCCCAGCATAAAAGGGAAAATAAACTTCTTAATAGCACAAAAAATCACCAAATCATAAGACATTTTGATAACATAAGAAATGACCAAGCCAACCATCAAGCCATAGAACAAACCAAGCCCAACATCAAACATCAAATAGCCAAAGAAATTAATGAGTTGAGGATATCATCACTTGGTATGAGGCACTAAAGCAAGGCTAAAACCAAGTTTTGAAGAGATTTGGGCGGCATCTCTCCCTCTTCATTCAATTTTCGGCCAACCTAAAAGACAAAGAAAGAAGGTTATTTTGTAGCCTAAGGAGAAGGAAGAAGAAGCCCAAATTTCCCCATGGACAATACCCAAAAGTCCAAAGAAGGCGCAACCCTCAAACTACTTTTGAGATGATGGAGAAGTGACAAAGCATGTAGGAAGTGATGGAGTGCTGCCATTGATGGGATTCAAGTCAGGAGATGCTCTCATGGCAGCCATTGCAAGGAGGAGAAGAAGCTACACCTTACTTAAGCGCATGGAGGAGAATAGGCGCACTGTTAGGGCTTGGGCAAGGAGGAAATCATGAAATCGGGGGGGGGGTGGATGCATGCTTGAGTTAGGCATCGGCTAGCGCTTGGGTTATGTTTAGGTGGCGATTTTGTAATTTTTTAATTAAAATCTTGTCAATTTCAAACTAATTTTGTCGTACGTCAAAACTATAGCAAATTTTATATCGATTGCTACTATTTTCAATGTTCTGGACGCAACAGCACAGTCCGTTTCAAAATTCGAGGTCATTCGGGCAACTTTGTCTTCAAAATAGGCCAAAAACTTCAAATTCGATTCGACTCAAAATTTCGACTTGTCATCGAATGAAATAAAAAAAGAAGTTCAATTTCGTGAAATTGTGGGGTGTCAAAAGATTCTGTGAATTTTTGGGAATTTTCAGAAATTTTTGGAAATTTGAAAAATTTTACCCCGGGAGGGGCATTTTGGTCATTTCGGGGAAATTTTGGGAAAATGTCCAAAATGCCAAATTAACGGTACGGGGCAGTGTAAAATGAAATTTGAAATTGAATGACAGTGTCCGGGAGCTTTTCTAACCATTGTGGAGGGTTTTGTGGGGCCTATAATGTCGTTCATGTAGCGACTATTTAAGCCGCGAGGGGTTCGTCGGTAGCTCAAAAGTACAACATGTTTACAGTTAAACTTCTCAGTTTGATGAGAGGAACATTCCAGAACAATTTTCAGGAACCCTGGGTGACTCTGTGGAATTTTGGGTTTTGGGCCCCTTTTCAGAGGCAATTTGGTAATTTCGGGTAAAAATTGAAATTTTGGGAAAAGTGAGGTATTGTCAAACCATGGAATGGGATTATTCTGGATGGGTTACGGGCTAAGGAAAGCCTCCTTTGGTCCTTTATGTGGTGATTTTAGCTCTTTTGGCCGTAGGCTTAAGGCTAGTGGGACCACTCACATGAGTTTCCAAAGGGTCCGAAGATCGAAGTGAAATGTATTTGATTTAGGATGCAATTGTAGAATATAATGTGTAAATGTGAATGTCAGTGTGTGACACAGGCTCCCCAAGGGCTAATCCTAAGGCTTAGTCACCTATAGGGATTTCACTTAGACTTCCTTATGCTTGGTCTCTTCCTCCGAAAAGCTGGAGGTTAGGCATTAACATATGAAAGTTCAAGTGAAGTAAGAAAAGTTTGAATTTCTATTGGGAGGGTTCCATTTCTAGTCTTCAAAGAAAAGTCATTAGGAAGTCCTATGGCTAGACCCTAGGCAATCTATAGAGAAACTAGACCTCAACCAAAAGTGAGGTCAACATTAGTTTGGAGATTGGGATAGGTTTATGTAGGACCCAAAAGATGTCCTATTTTGGGGTGTTTTGGGATGGTTAAATTGGGAGAGGACAGTGGATATCAAGGCCTAATTCTATGGGGATCAATTGCTTAGGTCCTAGGGAAGAAGTTCATGTTGGATGTTTTTGGATTTGAGCAAAGTAGCTAGGTCTCCTATTTCTCCTCTCTTCTCTTGGTCTTCTCGGGTTTGGCTTATTTATTTCCATAGTAGGCTATGGGCAATCTTGAGTTTACTTGGGTAAGGAGTTAACGGCTCCATGATGACTGTGGATAAGTGTAATGGACAAGATAACCGTGGATGAAATTCCCCAAGTGATATCCTTGATGAGCCTTCATTAATGCATGTATTTGGCTATGCTCTTTGGCTTCGTTCCATTGGATGATTCAAAAGGTTGAGGGAATTTTGAGATAGAGCTGGCTAATTCAGTCCATTTGATCATCCAAGTCATAGTTTTAATTTTGGGGAGAATGACACTTAAGCCTTATCTTCCATCCTTTTCATGGCTTGGTCATGATGAGTCTCCACCATGGTGAGAGGCATGGTTTAAGTAGTGTGTGCTTCTTATTGGATGCCCCGTAAAATGGTTGAAGTGGCATTGGATTTGGCCCACTAACTCACTTCATGCAAATGGATGATTCTTTTAATGAATTTGGAGGAAATTGACACATATATTTCTTCACTTCATTATTTATGTTTTGTTCATGATGGCTTTTAACATAGGTGAAGATCTGACTTCATACCTTGGCTTCGCTTCATTGGAGAAGAGTAGAGGTGAGTGATGACCTCTCCTCATTCTTTGTGGAAAATTCACAAGGGAATGACACCTCATTATTTTCTTCATAATGAAGCCATAATGGTGTTTAATCACGGTTAATTGGTGGGTCATGGTTTATTCAATGTGTTAGCCCATGTGTGATAAGTCTCATGGGTCATGGGTCACCCATTGATGACTTCACATGATGTCATTTATGATGTCATGTTGAAATTTTAAATTTGGAGACCATCTATCATATCATATATGATGTCATATTTTAGTTTGTATTTAAGGTTATTCTGTTATAATTGCACTTTGAATTAATCATATAATTAAATAAAAATGTAGGTGTTGACCTAACTTTTCGTTGAGGTTTAGTCTCTCCGTAGATAGCCTAGGGTCTAGCTATAGGACTCTCGTGGTGACTTTATTAGAAGAGTAGCAATGGAACCCCACCACATAGAAATTTCACATGCTTGTTTCCCTCACTTGGAATTTTCATGTGCTTAAGGCCTAACATCCAGTTTTTGAGAGGAAGAGACCAAGCATAAGGAAGTCCAAGTGGGATTCCTATAGGTGGTCAGGCCTTAGGGTAAACCCTGGGAGTTTTTGAGCACATTCACACCTACACATCACACTTTATACTTACAATTCTAAACTAATCTCATCCCATTTTGATCCCTTAACTCTTTGGAAACTCATATGCGTGGTCCCACCAACTTTAAGCTTATGGCTAAAATGGCTAGGACCAACACATAGAGGACCAAAAGAGGGTTTTCCTTGGTCCATGACTCAGCCAGAATGGTCCCATTCTTCCTACCTTGAAGCCATTGCAATTTCCCCAAAATTTCACCTTTTACCCCAAATTACCAAATTACCATTGAAAAAGACCCCAATTTCCAAAATTGTACCAAAGCTCTCCAAAAACCATTCCAGAGTGTTTCCCTCGTCATACTGATAATTTTGATTGTAAACATGCCATACATCCGAGCTATCTTTGGGCTCCTCGATACCAGAAATAACTGATACTTAAAAAGCGCTTAGGGCTTCATAAAACCTCCCATATTGATTAGAAATGCCCCCGAACACTGTCGTTCGACTCTAAATTTTATTTAGAACTACCTCGAGCTTTCAGTTCAGCCTTTTGACCACTTACCCCAAAAAATCCCTAAAATTACCAAAATACCCCTCCTGACCTAAAATTCTAAAAATTCTAAAAAATCTCAAAATTTCCTAAAAACTTCAAATACTTCACAATTTCTCAAAACTGAAATCCAATTTTTAAATTGATCGAAGATGAGCCAGAATTTTTAGATGAATCAAATTCGACATATTTTCGACCCACTCGATGACGAAGTTGTTGGAACAACCTCAGATTTTAAAACGGACTGCGCCAATGCATCTCGAACGTCAAAATTACTAGGAAATGACATATAACTTGCTTTGGTTTTGCGCATGAGAAAATGGCTCAAAATTCAGTGTGTTTTCTTTTAAATAATTAAAAATTACATTTTTAACACTGAAATTTCTAAACCTATCCCTAAATCACGTCTAAACCTAGCAGCCGACGCAAGTTATGGCCAAGCCTCCTCCTCCTTCACGTGAGAATTACTTCTAGCCTCTATCCCATCCCATGGCAGTGAGACATCACCTTCCTTCAGGGCTTTGTCACTTCTTTCTGCCATCTTTCTCATCACCTTCATCTTAATGGTGGTTTAATGGCTGCACCTCTCTTGGACCAATGGTTTTTACCCATGGGTAGGTTTGGGGCTTCTTCTTCTACTACTACTTCTTCTTTTGGCTATAAAATAACCCCTTTTGTTGCTTTTTTTTGGTTGGCAGAAATTTAAGGAAGAGGGGGAGGTGTTGTCCAAATTAAGTAGCAAAATTTTGGGTTTCTACATGGCAATTTGAAGTTATTTTACATGACAAAAGTTCCAAGTTCTTGCTTAGGTTTTGGAGGCATTTTACATGGCAAAAAATTTCAAATTCATGCTTGGCCTTTGAAGCTATTTTACATGTCAAAATTTTGAGTTTTATACTTAGGCTTGGAAGTTATTTTACATGGCAAGAGTTTCAAGTCCATGCTTACGTCTTGAAGTCATTTTATATGGTAAAGTTCGAAGTTCTATGCTTATGTTTTGAAGCCTTTCTACATGACAAAACTTCAAATTTATGGTTAGCTTTTGGGGCAATTCTAAATGCCAAAATCTTGAGTTTTATGTTTGGCTTTTGAAGTTATTTTACATGCCAAAATCTTTAGTTCATGCTTAAGTTTTGAGGCCATTCTACATGGAAAAATTTTGAGTTTGTGCTTAAGCTTTGAAGTCACTCTACAAGTCAAAATTTTGAGATTATACTTGGGCTTTGAAGTTATTTCTCATGGAAAAAACTTGAAGTAATCTTGGAGTTATTCTTCGTTGTCGCTCCTTTCTTTCTTTCCTACTTTAAATTTCATAGTTGATTGATGCTAATGTTTAACATAAGAAAGGAAAGAAAGAAATAAAGAAAGAAAGGAAAGGCAAGAATAAAAAAGGAGATTGAGAAGGATTTTCTCATGCTAGCCTAGCTTTTGGATGCTTTGAAACTCCATGTATATCATTGGCATGCTTTGTAAAATATTTGCTAGTTCTCTTTTTATTACTTCATGACTAACCCTTCTTCTCTTTTCCATTACTCTTGTATGCTCTCTACCTTTACTTGTTGGATGTGGATAGTGGCATCAAATAAATGTGGCTTTAGTGTGGGAACTTGAGATGGAAGGCTTTACATAACATATTCTACACTTTTTCTAATATTTTACATGTTGTTATCTTACATTTGAGGATTATCCATGCTTAGTTCTCATGGTTAGCATGTTTTACTTGGAAGCTTTGGGGACATTACCTCTTTGTGAAGTGCATGCTCATGGAGGTGATATTTCTTTATCTCTTTCTTTACTCTAATAAATGGTTTAGTGCATGCATGGGATTTGGTGGCTTTGCTTTAACTATGTCTTTCCTATGCTTGATACACTTTATTTGGAAGATTTAGATTGCTTTACCCATGTTCCGTCAAGCTTAATACATGTTGGTTGGAAATTATAGCATGCTTTATTGATGGTATCACACATGATTTAGCTTTGGAGCTTTACATTTTGAGGCATGAAAAGATTTGTTCATTATGTGCAATTTTCGGATCTTAAAATAACTACATGTGTAGCACCCAAAATTTGAAGATATATATGCCTCTTTTTACTTATTTCATCAAGTCTTTACATATATAACGCACAAACATTATTTTTTGCACATACTCCATCTTATCTTATGCATAAAGAGGTGTTATGTTAGTAAGAACTTGGAAGTTTAGTATGCTTGGCATGTGTTGGCTTACATGTAAATGATTTGATGAAAATTTTTGTAATTTTTGGATTTCAAAATAGTCACTTATGTAACACTCAAAAATGAAGCCATGTGTGCTTGTTCTTCACTTATTTCATCAAGTATTCAGATGTATAACACCCAAGCATTGATTTCACAGATATTCCACATGCTACACACATAAACTTTACATTTCACATGTGAATCACTCAAATTTGAAGTATCTACATGCTTCATCCATAAACTCCACTATTCACATATACTTCACTCACTTTTAGAAAATATTCACATGCTTCATACATACACTTCACATTTCACATTCACTTCACTTCACTTTTGAAATATTTACATGTGTCACTTATGGAAATAGTTGTTGACATCAAATACTTGTTGGAAGAGTGGGGCATTGTTACATATATACTTGTAGCACTTTTTTGGTTATATTTGTTGCACATATGAAAGAATGCCATTATCCCTATGCTGCCATTATGTAAAAATCTGCATGCTTTAACGTTTTTTTGGATTGGTTCGGAGTATCCATATGCTGCCATTATGTGAAAGTATGCACTATTACATTTGTTTAGGGTCGGTTTAAATCAATCCTATGCTGGCATTATGTGAAAATTTGCATTGTTACAATTGTTTGGGTTGGTTTGAATCAATCCTATGCTGCCATTAAGTGAAAATCTGCATTGTTAAATTTGTTTAAGGTTGATTTAAATCAATCCTTTGGGGCCCCTAAGTGAAAATCTGCTTTGTTTAACATGTTATGGGTTGGTTCAAATCATTCCTATGCTGCCCCAACATGAAAATCTGCATCGATAGCCTTCTCATATGTTGGTTTTAAATGTTTCTTTGCTGTCCCTACATGAAAAAATGCGTTGTTTGGCATATCTTAAGTTAGTTTTAAGTGCTTTTATGCTGCCCCTATGTTAAGAATTACATTGATGGTTACCTTACAAGTTGGTTTAAATTGTTTTCTTGCTTCCCCAATTTATTTACATTTATGGGAATTGTTTGTGTTGCCTTCAAGTGAGGAAAAGAAAGGAGAGGAGGTGGCATGCTTACCACTTCAAAGAGAGAATTTTGAGATGTGATTCATGCTTGATTTGCTTTAATTCTACATGCTAGTATTGGGAGACATTTCACTTGCACACTTGCTCTCTACACTATTTGAATACACCTTCTACTTATTATGGCGCATTATCTTAAAGCACATACTTGTTTAATCTCTTTGATATGGCATGTATGGAAGAATTTATCTTATTTAGGAGATATAGAAGCATGAAAGGAATGTGGTTGGTAGGAAGAGCATTTCATATAGATATTTGAACTCTTGCATTTCAATGGCATTCTATTATGAGGGTTGCTTCTTGCACCATGTTGGAGGGGTCTGTTTCCCTTACTTTACATACTTTTATGGCCATCTCTCTGCACCATGTTGGGAGTGGTCCCGTTCACTTGTTTTAGATGCCTTACAATCACCCCTTTACACTCACTCATAGTGGTTTGTCTTTACATGTTTACTTTCTCCGTGGCCGCCCCTTTTGCACCACCTATGGAGCTTGTTATGTACTTATACCAG
The DNA here is from genome assembly GCA_022702705.1 of Papilionanthe hookeriana x Papilionanthe teres. NCBI lineage: Eukaryota > Viridiplantae > Streptophyta > Magnoliopsida > Asparagales > Orchidaceae > Papilionanthe > Papilionanthe hookeriana x Papilionanthe teres. Next base: position 107,105,459 of record CM040426.1, read on the forward strand.
TTCATCTTTGTTACATTGTTCGGTTTTGGGGAACGATCCGCCTCCGTCATGTCATATTTTAGGCAGGATTGTTTCCTCCTCTTTCTCTTCCTTGCCCCCTGTCCTTTGTTTCTTCTTACTTCTTGGGGAATGACCTGCGTCCGTGGCCGCCACGTTTTCACCACATACGGAGGTTATTTTAGGCATAAGCACACACGTATAACATTCTGCTATATGTGGGGCCATCAAGTAAGGCTATACGTAGGATGGTTAGGGAAAACGATAATGACAGTGCATAAACAACAGATACGAGAAATTTCTAGATTAGTATCTCTTGTCTCAGAGACCCTGGAGAGGGTAGATGAAGAAATTATGATACTATTTGCCCATCCTTGGAGATTTCTGCCACTGTCATTCTTAGGTTGCTAGCAATCCTAGTTTGATTAAGTTAGTCAACCTGTGGATTGTATTATTTCACAAAAAAAACATATACACCTATATTTTAAAAAAAATGAAACTTCCACCATAACAAAATAGCCTCCCCACCCATAAGTTCTCACTTGCATGCGATCCAAATTGAAATGAATGAAAAATTTACAAGGTCCACGGTTGACTACTAAGATCGATTTAGAACTACCCTCCTTAAGGTGTCAGTTTGGTAGTTCTCTCTTAAGTTTGGGATACATATAGCATAGCTATGAGTCCTCTGCACCATAGTGCTTACGGTCCTTCCGGACTTGCAGTTTGTTTTCGTGGTTTTCCTACATTTTTTTTCTACGGATATCCTATGAGTTTTCTTCACAAATTTGTTTTTGGTTTTCCTACTATACGTTCTTTTTTGACCTTTTGATTTTCTTTCGTCTTTCTTTTGGTTTTCCACATAAACTCCACATTTCATCTTTCTTACATACACTTCAGCACATACACCTGTTTAGTTTAGTTTTCTTGCTTTACTTTTCAGAGCATATACACCTATCTAGTTCAGTTTGCTTGCTTTGCTTTTCAGATCATATAGCACCTGCATATGAAAACCAAAACTACTTCACTACATTCAAAATATAAAACAACTCAAACTTAATCACAAACAAAAAAAACTGCAGTTGTAACTAAAATTAAAACATCTCATTGGATGATCGGAAATCCTATGGAGGAGGTAACCTACACGTTGCTAATAGGGTTTCCCATGGTCTAAATGAAAGTGTGGAACTCATTAAGTTAAGTTTAGCAAATTTATTTTAAGCGAATCCGATGAAAATGGTGATGCCGGAACAAGGAAACCGTGGGATCCCAACCGGTGTCGCCATAATCAACTTAAATATTTTGTTTAATTAAAACACTAAGCCAACTCAATTTTAGACCTTCCAGAATATGAAACTTCACCCCCCTGATTGTCACTTCTTAAACTAAACATTCTGCAATGACAAGGAGCTCGAGGCATACACCATGGGCAGCACAATTGAGGACGTGGAAGAACATGTTTGAGAGAGCAAAGAACAGATCTACAACAGCAAATCTCTTCCTTAGAAATAAATAACAAGCCATCGAACTTTGAGATAGTTGTCTGGTGCAATGTAAACCCTCACTTCATCTTTTTGGCCTTTTCACTTAGTGTAATATAAGCCCCAACTCACCTTAGGTTTCCTAGGTTGTCATCTGATATGACATAAATCCTCCTAATTTCGAGGTTATTCACATGATCGATATCAAGTGAATGTAAACCCTAAATAAATAAAATTGGCAGGATGAAACATACAATAAATATTTTTTTTTTTTGAAATGAAGCCAAATAACAGGATAGATCGGGAAGTCACCAAGATTTTCTCTTGGATCCATGACATCCCCGAGATCTTCCTCGTTTGGATTCTTACAATCAATTGTTCCAAAATTTTAACCTTTTACCCATTGGGTTCTGATCACCACAATTTCGTTGAAAAAACCTTACCCTCTTAAAGTCATAAAAACATCTTTCCTAAACTTTATCAAAACTTTTCTTGGTGTGACCCCGATCATCTAAGATGTAATTAATTATAGGGGCTTGCACCTATAGGAAACCTAAATGAACCCAGTATTAATATAAAACCTATATAATTCATCTGTATTAGATAGAGAAATCTGTCGGTCAAAATACAGGTTTCTCAGACCAAACAGATGTCATTTATTTTCTAATTTATTTAATTGAGCCACACTATTCAGCAACGGTCCTATCTTTTGTGATAGATGCATAGCTTAATGTGTAGTGCCTGATTGTTTAAACTATTAGGGATATGATATCAGTTTGACTTCATATATTTTCCTTAAACTAAATTTATACATTAATTAAAATTTAACGTCCTTCTGAAGTGGGCAACGGGATTTCGATTCCAGCGACCAACAACTTCTACTGGGTAACTCCCGTAATGTAAAAAAAATGCACCGACAGTAGGGACTTATAATAATAACCCATAAATTAATCAAAATAACTTTGAATGTTAATTAATTGATTAATTTTATTAATTTGGTTCAAAATTAAGTAATTTGACCAAGTTTGACTAAAGTTCTCCATGGTTGACAGGTCCAAGTCCAAAGCTCAGGTGATTTACATAACCTTTTCATGGTTAATTTAACCATTTAGCCATTAATTTTGTTAATAAGACCTAGGTTTTACTAGGGTTAACTAAATGACAAAGTTTGATCATTTTAATGTCTTAAATTAATCAAATGACTCAAATTTGATCAATTTGGGGTCTAGATTGACTTGGTGGTCAACGGGGTTGGCATTGAGTCAATGTAATGGTCATTGGGTCATGGATTGACTAGTTTAACCTAGTTTGTCTATTTTGGTCAATGGTTGACCAGTTAGGTCAATGTGGTGGTCATCAGGTCATGAACTGACCAATTTGACATAGTATGACCATTTGGGTCAAAGGTTGACCAGTTTGGTCAATGGGGTGGTCATTGGGTCAATAGGTCGACCATTTTGTCCTAAGTTAACCATTTGGGTCAAAGGTTGACCAGTTTGGTCAATGTGGTGGTCATTGGGTCAATAAGATTGACCATTTTGACCTAAGTTAACCATTTAGGTCAAATGTTGACCAGTTTGGTCAATAGGGTGGTCATTGGATTAATGATTGACCATTTTGACCTACTTTGAACTGTTTGGTCAACAGGGTGGTCATTGGGTCATGGATTGACTATTTTTACCTAGTTTGACTATTTGGGTCACGGGTTAACCAATTTGGTCAATGGGGTGTTCATTTGGTCATGGATTGATAATTTTGACCTACTTTGCCATTTGGATCAAAGGTTGAGTAGTTTAGTCAATAGGGTGGTCATTGGGTCAAGGATTGACTATTTTGACCTATTTTGACCATTTGGGTCAAGGGTTGACCAATTTAGTCGATGGGGTGGTCATTGGGTAATGGATTGACCATTTTGACCTAGTTTGACCAGTTGAGTCAAGGGTTGACCAGTTTGATCAATGGGGTGGTCATTGGGTCATGACTTGACCATATTGACCTAGTTTGAACATTTGGGTCAAGGGTTGACCAGTTTGGTCAATGGCTCATCAAATTAGAGTTTTTCATTGTTGATTTGATCATTTTAGCATGTCAATAAAATTTTAGTTAAAAAGGATTTATTAGGGTTTCACCCTAGACATTAGGGTTTAGTGACAATTGGTAAGAATTAGGAGGTTAATACTGGTAGACCTCTTTTTTCAAGATGATTTATAAATTCACTCACAAAAGTGAGGGCAACAAATAGGCCCCCAATATGTGTGGAACACTGCATAAGTATGCAGCGCATATTGGCATTGACCGAAACGGTCTGTATAACTCAACAGAAAATTGGAGAGAGAGTAGATGTCATATCATCTCTCAGAAATGCCAAATGTCAATATGTCGATTTTAAGAAGGAATGTTATGCGACTTATATCCTTTCTCAAAGAAATAGCTAAAGGAATGTCATGTTTCTGTGTTAGGAATGGTCTTATATCCAACAACTAAAGAGAGAGGATGCCATACCATCTCTTAGAAATGTCCAATGTCAATATGTCGATTTCGAGAATGTTATACGACTTATATCCTTTCTCAATGAAATAGCTAAAGCAATGCATTGTTTCTGTGTCAGGAATGGTCTTATATCCAATAGCTTAACAGAGAGAGGAAGCCATACCATCTCTCACAAATTTCAAATGTTGATATGTCAGTTTTGAAAAAGAATGCTATGTGACTAATATCCTTTTCAAAGAAGAAGCTATATGAATGCCATGTTTCCGTGTTAGGAGGGTCTTATATCTAATAACTAGTGAGAGAGTGGATGTCATATCATCTCTTAGAAATTTCAAATATCAATATGTTAGTTTTGAGAAGGATTGTTATGTGACTTATATCCTTTCTCAAGGAAAGCATTATAGGAATGCCATGTTTCTGTGTCAGGAAGGGTCTAATATTTAATACCTGAAGAGAGAGGATGCCATATGATCTCTCAGAAATGTCAAATGTCGATATGTCAGTTTTGAGAAGGAATGATATGTGACTTATATCATTTCTCAAAGAAAGTACTAAAGGAATGCCATGTTTTCTTTTCAGGAGAGTCTTATATCCAATAACTAGAGAGAGAACAAATAAATTTGCAAAAACACTATATCGGAAATTTTTCGCTCGGGATTTTGAATTTATGAATCACAAGATTTTTATTATTATGTCATCATTTTTATTATCAGTATTTTTTCTTGGCATTTATTAGATTCACGAAATATTTTGTAGTATTTCATTCCAACATCAAAAAACAATGCACATTGTGTCGTCAAACCGGTAAGCATATCAACAGTACATTATATACTACAACCAAAACATTATTATATATAAAGTGTTATGAAAACATCATATGCGATAGTGTTTGTCTTTGATTTTTGCATCACCTCAGAGGCTACTAGACCTACTGTAATTATCTAGCACTCCAAGATATTATCAGAAGTATAGCTTTGTCATGTATTTCTCAGGTGCTTGGATATTCGTAGGATCATGGTAGTTCTAAAGGTTGTAGCCCTTTAAGTTCTAGTATATGCTGATATTAAACTAGATGCCTTTTTTGGATGCATCCTCCACAAGATTATCAAGATACGTTGTTGGCTTACGCTCGGTATGCATTGTTTAGATACATCAGCTCCATTACCTTGCAATATAAGGACTTATCCTTGTGGTGAAAGAATTTGATAATATCCACAGAATTCTTCAGGTCCCACAATTTGTATCTCTCTTCTAAATAATATAGAACATTTTTTTATCTGTGGCAGAGTACAAAAGGGTCTTTCAAAGTCATGACTATCAATATGATGTGATATATAATATCCTTTCTCATATATATTTATAATACAATTGTCTGGAACACAATCAAGAGGCATTATGTTCCATGTAATCAGTCGTCTGATAATTTGAATGATCATAGTGGGTAACGGATCCACTTGCTCGTGTCATAAAATCCTCGAAAGTTTGTCTTCCTTATCTAAGACATAATTATAACAACACCCATATTGGATTATCATTCGACCCTCGCCACGTATCCACTTATTAGGTTCAGAATATGTTCTCCTCCTTAAGCGTCCAGCTCAACCGAGATCGTGTGCTTCTATTACATGTTCAGTAATAGCAGCCTGCTCATGTTCATTAAAGAATTAGGTGAATAAATAAATGCCTTCTAAAATATTGATAGTTCGACTGTTAATATACTTAAATTGCTCGAACGTTTGTCATTTAAAGGCTTGAATACGTCTTAATTTTTCTTCAGACGCGATTCGTTTATCAATTGACATCTCTAATGTTTTGAGATACAACACTGCTATGTAAGGAGTTAAAGTGAATATCGTCCTCTCAATCCTTTCTTCTTCTTGATCCAGTTTTTCTCCTATTAAGACAAAAAATGTTTCTTTAGGAATATTTTTAAGAACTGGAAATTCAAAATCATCGTCTTCTTCCATAGATTTATATTTTGTCTTTCCTTTTCTTGGAGTCTTTTAAGTCATTTATTTCAATTTCTACTTTAAGCTCTAGTTAAGCTGGAGACTGATTTCTTTACTCCGATAATAGATGTCTCTTCAGCTCCGTGAGTTGTAGTTACCACCAGTGATTTTAGTTTTCCAATGTCAGTCTTCTGTTTTTGTTCTATTGAAATTACTTCCTCTATCTTGATTTTATGTTGTTGAAGTTTGAATTCTAACACACATGGTTTTCCTTTTGCTTCTTGATTAGCAATAGATAACAGAGGTCCTTCGTAAAGTAATTCAACTTAAGACAAGTCAAAATCAAAATGGATTCTCAATCCTTTTCAATGCATCGTCGGTCCAGAGCCAGACAAACACCGCTTCAAAATGTAAAATGAAGTATGTTGTTAGACATTTCCCTGAAAGCAACAGGATAATGTAACATGTTAGACTTAATTTTAATTCAAAAATAATATCATTTAATTGTCATTATAATTTTATTATGTCAAGGAATTTGCTTATAAGCACTTGCTTAATAAGCAAAAAGGATACCATAAGACACAAAAATCAAAATTTGTATCATAGAGATAATTTGAAAGATTCTATTATTTTCTTATTTTACAAACTATTCATTTACGTCGCATAATATTTTTTTCAAGAAATACCCATTGATTGAGGGTAAGATTATTTCTCCTTGACAATCTACCAATTTGTATGATCCTCCCGAGTATGTCTTTTCAATTACATATAGATCTTCCCATATTGGTTCAAACTTTCCACCTATTCTTCAATGAGTGAGGATAGGTCTTCTGAGAACTAAGACTAATTCACCGATCTGAAAGGATCTAGGGCAAACCAATTTGCCCCATATCATTTTTGCTTGATACAGTTCAAGATTTTACTAAGCTTATAGACATTTGCCTTCTAAAATTTCAAGTTCTTCAAGTTGTAATTTGACATTTTCTTTTTCAGTTATTTTGTTTGTGACCGCAATTCTGAAGAAGGAATTTGCACTTCAAATGGTAAAATGGCCTCATAACCTTATATTAAAGCAAATGGTGTTGACCGTGTTGGTGTTTGGTACGTAGTCATATAGGCCCATAAAGCTTCTATTAATCGTTCATGCCATTTCTTGGACTGTTAATTAATGTCTTTTTCAAAATTTGTACCAATGTTTTGTTGATGGCCTCAGCTAAACTAGTGGCTTTAGGATAATAGATTGTGGAATATCTCCAATATATCCCTTGTTTCTGAATAAAGTTATCCATTTTCATATTTTTAAAGGTCAGTCCATTTTCTGATTTGACTCTTCGAGGAATTTTAATTATATAGACAATATGAATCTTAAAGAAATGGAGAAAATGTTCTGCCTTAACTTCTCTGAGTGGTACTGCTTTTTGCCAATTTGGAGAAGTAATCAGTGGCTTCTAAAACAAATCGATGACCTTTAGACGATGGAGGGTCTATAGGCCCACTATATCTGTGCCTCAACATTCAAATGGCTAAGATGAAATGGTTGTATGTAACATTTGGCGGTTGATGTATAACCACTCTATGTATCTGACATTGATGACATTTAATTGCAGTTTCAAGACAATCAGTCATCATTGTTGGCAAGTAATATCTCATTCTTTTTCTTTTCATCTTCATTTTAGGTCCAGATTGGTGTGCACCACATAGACCTGAATGAACTTCTTTAATAATCTCTTCAACTTCAGAGTGGTTTATACATCTTAACCACATTTGGTCAAAAGATTGTTTGTAAAAAATATCATTCACTAGAGCATAGGACAATGCTTATTGTCTGATTTGAGTTACGATAGAGTTGTTTTTGAGTAACCTTCTGGTTTGCAGATATTGAATAATTGGTTGTTTCCAATCATCTTTTTCTTTGTTAATTATTGTCACAGTTGTGTCTTTATAAATTTTATGCAGATTTTTCATGTAAATTTGAGAAAGAACTTGTAGTCCTTTCATAGAAATTAGTATGTCATCTTCTTCTAGATAAGTGAATTCCTTTGCGAGTTTTTCCAAATAATCTGCTAAAGAATTGTTTCATCTTGGAATTAAGAATAAATCTGCATCAAGAACTTGTTGAAGCAGTTTTATAGTGTAACGAGAGTATTGCTCCAGTTGAGGTTTCAAAGTTCTGTATTTTCCCGCAATTTTATTGATGATCAACTGAGTGTCTCCATGGATGTCGATGTTTTTCATTTCCATTAGTATTGTTAATTCTAAACCAGTTATGAGCGCTTCATATTCAACTTCATTATTTTCTCATGGTTTAGTTAAATGATAGGAAAATGACATCATTGCTTTGTCTGGAGTATGAAAATTAATCCTACCCCAGCTTTGCTCGGTATGTTTGCCTACTTGTATTTGTTTTCTTTTAGCAGATGACGCTCCATCAAAGTATAATTCCCATCATTGTATGTTTGAATTATTTTTTTCTAGTATTTTTCATCAGGTAAAGTATCATTAAGAGGTGATCCAGTCGGAATTGGATGTGCTGCTAAAAAATCTTGTAAGACTTGTACTTTAACAACACATAGTGGCACAAATGTTATGTCAAATTGGAGTAGTATCATTGCCCATCTTACTAATTTTCTTGAAAGTTTTGGTTGTGTCATCAAGTATTGTAATGGGCTAACTCTAGAAATAAGAGTTACTTTATGAGAAAGCATATAGTGTCTTAGCTTTTGAACTGCAAAAATCAAAGCTAAACAATGCTTTCAATTGCAGGATATTTTATTTCCGTCGGAACCAAACATCGGCTTAAATAATATAAAGAATTTTCTTTTCCCTTGTCATTTACTTAAGCTAGTAACGCTCCAAGGGAATTGTTCAATGTCCTAGTGTAAAGGATTAGAGGTCTTCCTAACACAGGGGCTGCAAAGACATGAGGTGTTGTTAAATATTGTTTGTTATTTTCAAAGGCATGTTGAAATTTTTTATCCCATACGAACTTAGTATCTTTTCTGGTTAGGGAAGTGAGGGGTTGACACCTACCTGACAGATTGGAACTAAAACATCGTATATAAGCTATTTTTCTTGAAAGGATTGAAATCGGGTTTGATTTTTAGGATGAGGCATATTTAAAAATGGCATCGATTTTGAGGGGATTAGTTTTGATCCCATGATTTGGAACAATAAATCCTATCAATTTCCTTGAAGTGGCACCAAAAGCACTCTTTAAGGGATTCATTTTAAGATTATATTGATGTAATCATTCAAAGACAATTCTCAATTTGTACACTAGATCATCCTTTTATCTACTCTTGACAACCAAATCGTCCACATAACATTCGACTTGATTGTGTATGAGTTTGTCAAAAATTTGTATCATGGCTCTTTGGTAGGTTGCACCAGCATTCTTCAATCCAAATGGCATAGCTTTGTAACAGTATATCCCTGTAGGTGTCCTGAAGGCTGTATTTGATTCATCTTCTTGAAATATCTTTATTTAATTGTATCATGATGATCCATCCATAAAAGAAAATATTGAATGTGTAGATGTTATGTCAACCATTAATTCTGGGATTAGTAAAGGAAATGCATCCTTCAGATAGGAGTTGTTTAAATCTTTGAAGTCTACACAGACCCTGATTTGGCCATTTTTCTTTTTAACCGGCACTACATTAGCCAGCCATGTCGGATAATTTTCTTCTCGTATGAAACAAGCCTCAATCAATTTCTTAACTTTGGTAATGACTTGATGTTCTATTTTGGCATGCAACCTTCTTTGGGCTTGTTTAACAGAGATTACTATTTGATTTTTCCCAAGTTTGTGGACTGCGACTTCTAGAGCTACTCAAGCCAATTCTTTATATTCTTTCAATAGTTGAATTATTTCTTTTGCTTCCATGTCCTTAAGGAATGAACTAATGAAAGTTGTTTTTGAGTTTTTTTTAGTCACTAAATTTTTTTCTTTTAATTCATCAACTGTGGATTTGATTTCTTCTTCCAATTATGGAGGAGCATCTTTGATTGGAAGGTCAGGTGTTTATTTAGAATTATGTTCTTCGGTGATAAGTAGGAAAATTTTTGAATCATCTAGAGGTTCTAGAGTGACAAATCCAATACCCTCTTTAGAGTTAGGGTTTCGTTTATTGTTATCCCAAATTTGTTCAATGAAGTGTGGTTGTTTTAAAGACCATTGTTTGAGCATTAAACTATTTTGAATAAATTTTTGTGCCCAAGGATAAAACAACTCAAATGGGATTTTCATTGATTTTGGAAAATTTTCATCTTCTAATTTTACATCGTTTTGGTACTAGAAGAAGCAGAGCCAAGTCAAAACTAAATTGGCTTTTTATCATTACTATATAATTCATTGACCACTAAATCCTCGATTATAGAAGAAGAAATCGGTGTTAGGGTCATAGCTAGCGTGTATATAATGATTAAGTTTCTCATACATAAAATCAAATAATTTTGCTTTATCTTCTTCTTCAAGTGGTATTTTGAACCGAGGTTCTTTTTGAACCACTGATGTTGTCTTTTCTTCTTTTGTATCTTCCTTAGAGTCCAGGTGAATTTTGAATCTCAATGGTTTTTTCATTTTAACAAATGGGTCTTCTCTTCTTTGTCCCTGTCCCTGACCTTGACCTTGGGTGGGAGTCTGATGAGAATTAGTGTTGAAGAAGAATCAACTTTTGCATTTATAATCTTTTCTTTGTCTTTTCCTTTTGTATTCACCACTACTTCTCTGGAGAATATTTTTGTTTAATCGGAGCATAATATGCAGCGTCTTCATGTATTCCAATTTCATTGACTAAAAATCGTTGTAGATTTCCTAAGATATAACATTCTTGTCTTTTTTGTAAATATTTTATGCATTGATGAAGTGATGAAGGAACCATTTTATGTTCTTGAAGCCATGGTCTACCAAGTAAAGCATTAAAGGAGGTATAGGAATTGATGATATGGAATTTTGTCGTTGTCATCAAATTATCCATTTTTAGGAGCAATGTTATTGACCCTATGGCTCGTTCTCTTTGTTGGTTAAATCCTCGTAACATCATTGTATCTCTTGATAGTTGAGATGCGTCAATATCCAAATATGCAAGAGGTCATAAATTCATTATGTTAATCGAGGCCCCTGGATCAATAAGCACCCTTGAAAGTGTCGTGTTGTTTATGTTTACTGTGATGTATAGTGGACGATTATGTTCAGTCGTTCCAAGTAACAAGTCATTATCAGAAAAGGAAACATTTGTTTGTTCTTATAATGAACAAGCTTCATTCTGAGTGATACTAGAAATTTGAGCTAAGCAAAGGTCTGGATCTAAAAGGGCTTTTATCAATGACTCCCTCATTTTTTTGGAAAGCATAAGGATGTCATAAATGCTCACTTTTGTTGGTATTTCTTTAGATGAGCTAATACATTGTAATCCACTTTATGAGGATTGTCTTCTTTTCCTTTAGATAATTAAGGGTGTATCGGAGGAATGATCTTTTCCAATGTGGCTATTTGTTTTTCTTTCTCTTGGAGAGCCATTTTGGGAGGCAGAACCTTTCCACTTCGCAAAGTAATATCAAATTTTTCTTTTAGTTTACTGTCTGACTCTTTTGTCTCTGAGTCTGAAGGTTCTAATTCTATAGAAATTGGTGCTCCTTGTAATTGAAGTGTGATAGTATCGTTTTCATCTTTGTCATCATTGGAATTGTAACTAATGTTATTGTCTTTTTGATTATCGTTAGACTGGTCAAGATTGTGTATGATTTGAGTTTTGTCTACAAGATTAAAATTAGAACTATTATCTTCTAAAGTATCATCCAAAATAGATAAATTGTAAGCAAAACTAGAATTATTATTATTCACAATGGTGGTAATAAGGAAGTCAAACAAAGTCAACGGCTCAAAGGATTTTCTCCCTTCGTCCGAGACAACTATCCTAGTAGAGGGTAAAGAAACATGAGAACTAGAAGATACAAAAGGAACAGTAGTTTCTATGTCTAAAAGACATCTAACCCTTTTCGGTTCTATATTTTTCTTTTTCTTTCTTTTCTTAGAAGATTTTGTAATTTGAAAGTCCTTAAGGATTTCCTCAAAAGATTTACCTTGAGCAATGTCATTTTTGTTTTTATTTTCAGGATTAGAAATAAGTTTATCAATTGAAATCATATTGTCTAAACCTTTTTCAGGTTCCTTCAGATACTCTTTCAGGATTACTATATTCCCTTCTTTAAAGTTGTGCTTTAACAAGTCTTTGAAGACAAAACATTCTTTGATTTTATGTCCAAGCATCCTGTGATAAGGAAAATAATTGAAATTTTCTTTCATGTCAACGTCTCCCAGCCTTTTAGCCTCAGGCAGCTTGAGCACTAGGATTTTTTGCAAGCTACAAAATATTAGCCACTGTCTTAAATGGGTATTCCTTATTCATTCTTTCAATTATCGTTCTCTTGTCTGTTGGTACTCTAATCAGTTGTTGAAATTTTAATTGAGAAGATGCCTGCTGTGGTGGTTGATTTGTTTTATGTCGTTGTTTCTTTTGTTAAGGTTGAACTTGCATCACTTGTTTATCCCTTTCTGCAATATTTCCTAGTTTCTTCTCAAATGTTTTGACAGACTTTGTCTTTTCTATCTTTTCCACTACACACATCTGCTTCTCTTCTTCTTGAAGATTGGTAGCCTTACTGAGTAGTTTCTCAAATGTCTTTATGGGAATCCTTTAAGAAAGAATGCTATAGGACCATGGATATTCTTAAGCAGGATTTCAATAGCATGTTGTTCCTAGAGTTGTGGTTCACATTTCATGCTAAGATTTCTCTAGCGCAAAATGTAATCCACTAGACTCTCTCCTGGTTTTTGTTTTTCTACCACCAAATCACCAATTGTTGTATGGTGTTGTGCTCCAGCGAACCGTTGAATGAAAAGGCTTACAAGTTCTACAATAGTTTTAACAGACCATTAGGAAGTTCCGCATACCAGTTAAAGCAATCCCTATGAGACTGTTAACAAATTGACGGAATAAAAGAGCGTCACTTCCTCCCACGTTGCAGCAACTTGCTCTAAAGTGTGAAAGTTACTGATGTGGATTACCGGTCCCGTCAAACATTTTCAAGAGAGGAGGAATAAAACCTTTGGGGTATTGAATAGAATCAAATTCATTTGGATAAGATTTACCCTTTGGAATTAATGATCTAGAATTTACTTGAGCCATTGTTTCTTTTATATTTTGTTCTATGAATTGTGTTATTTATTTTTTTGGAATTTTACTCTGAGAGGAATCCTTTCTCTTTTGAGTGCTTTCTTTAAATTCTATTGGCTCTCTTTTATCCTCTTGAATGTGTATTGCCTATGGCCTAATAATTTCAATCACAAGCAATAGATTTGTTGGTGGATTTTGTAAAGCTGTCACTAGTTCTTCCATTTTTTGTTCGAGATGATTGATTTGTTCATCTCGCTGTTGAATAATCACTCGTAATTCTTCTATCGTATCTTCTTCACTTAATTCTAGTGCTAAGGAGATAGATCGTGTTTCAACCATGTTTATTTCAGTGACCTCTTCATTTGAACTATTTGAAGAATCTTCCTTTCTCTGTATTGAGAATTATTTAATGTCATTTTTCAAATTTTTCAATTTTTCCTTGAACTATTTTATAGGACATTTTTCACAAGTTCTTTCCTGAGAATGTTCTGCAGGGGCACTCACAATATCTGAGATTCCTTTTGATGACTCCGTTTCCATACATTATTTTTATGTATAGGATGACATATCTTGGGAAGTATATCATAATGTTGAGAGTAAGAATGATCTCCACTTTATAACATTTGGACCAGAGTCTTCATTTAGCATATGTATCTTCTGCTTCTAATATTGATTTGTTATGTTTGGTCCTAATTTTTGTGATAGTTAAATCTTTCACTCTTCGCCCCAGGCGAAATTTTAATGGTACCCGAGTACACTGACTGTCTAATGGGAATTGCTGATCGATTTCTTGATAAGTAGGATCTTCAATTGCAAGAATTCTTATATTCATTGTCGTAGAGACTGCACATCCCATTTTAACTAATAGTCATGAAATTAAACACTTATATTTCTGTGCTAATCTCATAAACACAAAATCTATGGTTTGAATTGTCAGAGAATGAAGGTATTGTCCTCATATTCAATAGGTATTGGAAAATATGGGTTTTCTTTTGAAAAGGAAGGGCTCCCAAAAGCACTCTGTTCATTTAGATGTCTCAAAATTGTTATTTTTGTTCCATTACTTCTTTTGTTTTAAGAGAACGAGTTCTATTTTTACGTTGGGAATGAGTTTTTGAAACATTCTTGGAACAAGATCCAAATTCATATTTGGATGGAAGCAAATTGTCATTTTCTTGCTCAACACAGATTTACTTTCTTTTTATGTCAATTTGTTCTTCCTTTTATTAAAAGTATATTGTTCTGTAGAAATTTATTGAGGTAAGTCTTCTATGAAGTTAAGAAAACCTTCATAAGGTTCTAGATTGAGTTCCTCAAAGGATTTTATATCAGTTTGATATAGATTATTTAGTGCAAATTTAGTTTTATCAAATAATCCAAAGTCATTCTGATAAAAGTAAACATCTTCATCAAAAAGCGTATTGAGATCTTAAAAATAAGAAAAGACTGAATCCAAAGATTCCATTGCAACTTTTCTGAAAATTCAAGGAGAATAAAATGTCATGGACTTATTTATAAATTGGGAATTTTTATTTTGTCTTATTTTATTGTTATGAAATGTCAAGAATAACTCTTCAAAGAGTTAGATTTTGAAAGATATGGCCCTATCATTCAAAGGACGAAACATCTTTAAAAACAAGTAATTTATCAAAAGATGAGAAGAAAGATAATCCCTAACAGAGTCCCCAAATAAAATCTCTTAGTGGCATCCGGAGCTACCTGAGATTTTCTCGATGTCGATGTCAATGTCGATGTCATTGTTTAGAGTCTCCACTCTATTTATCTATCATATCGCCCTAGATTTCAAAAGAACTTATTTCTTTGGATCATGTAGAGGATCCTTGGATAATAAAACATTTGAAGAAAAAAAGGGTTGATGAAATAGAAAACAGTAGAATAAAAATGTCGGTGATAACCCTTATAAAAGAAAATTCTAGAATGCCTTATTCTAGAAATGTTATGTAAAGAGGATCACATGTAAGATTTTTGTAACCAGAGATTTCTAGGTGTGATACCTATTTTGAGTTATTGAATCTCCTATAGGAGCAAGCTTCTATAGTTAATTACATCTTAGAAAATTAAGATTGTCTAAGAAAGTTTTGGTTAATGTTAATGTTAACCTCATTTTTTATGATGTCTTTTCTCTTCTCTCTCCTTAGTACTTAGGATCTAGTTATAGGGCTTCTCCTTGACTATCTTAGAGGACTAGAAATAGGACCCATCACTTAGAAATTCAAACACTTCTTGGCTCCCTCCAAACCACACAAGTTTCATTGTAAACCCCTAAGCCACTTGGAGGGTTAAAATCAAATGTGGAGGTTTAAAGGATGAGTTTCCTATAGGACTCTTTGGCCTTAGGATTACCCTGGGTGGCCTGGTCTGGTGAGGGTAAGCTTGAACACACCACACATACACATTCCAAATCCTAAAACTACCTTTAACCAATTTGACTCCCTGACTCACGTAGGTAACTCATATAGATGGACCTTAACTCATAGGCCTTTGGCTAAAAGGGTTAGGAACAACATATTGAGTGCCTCAAATGAGTCCTCCCATGGCTCTTATGGGCTTAATATGGCTTCATGGCTCAACCAAAATGATTCCATTCCACTTACATTTAATCGATCTTCATTTTTCCAAAATTTCAATTTTTGACCCCCGGGACCCTAAACCCACCAAACCTACCAAATGCCCTTGAAATTGCCCAAAATTTGTAAATTGCCTAAATTACCCAAAATTCCTCAAAATCAGTCCTAAACATTTCTCTCCACTCAAATTGATCATCCATAGCCAAATATACCAAAATTTCCAAAAATACCTCCCAATACCCTCCAAATACCCAAAATACCCTTTTAACCCAAAAATTCAAATAATTCAGAAAATCCCAAATATTCCCAATTTCATTTTATTCAACTACACCATAAGCCAATTTTCTCAATTTGGCCCACTTTTGCCAAAACCCCCAATTTGACCCATTTTTAACCCAAAGTGAACCCAATGTCAAACCAAACCAACCCAAGTGACCTCAATTTTGATCCAATTCAATTCTAAACTTCAATTCCATATCTCTAATACCAATTTAGACCAAATCCAAGCCCAATTTGATGAATATTTGGATCAATTTTCAATTTGAAGCCTAAGGTTCAATTTTGGCCCATGATCAAAACCTAGCCCAAAGCAACCCAACTCAACCCCAATTGGCCCCAAATCTTTTCTAAAACCTTCTTAACATCCCCACAAACAAAAAACTAACTTGATTTGCCCCAAATTTGAACCTAAACTCCACCCAAACCTAACCCAAAACCAAAATCCCCTAATTTGGCCTAAGCTCAAACATATCCCAAATAGGCCCAAATCCCTAAATCAAAGCCCAACCAAAATTGAAAACTCTATGTAACACTCCTATAAACAATTCCCAACATTGATTTTACATTAAAACCAACATTAGCCCAACCTTAGCCCAAGATAGCCCAAGTTAGTCCTTTTTGGCCCATTTTGAACCCATTATCAAAAAAGCTCAAATTAAACCCATTTCACTTCCAAATGACACCAAACCTTTTCCAAATCACTCATGATACATCCCTAAACTATACCCAACATTTATTTGGCATGGTCCTTCTCAAAATTTTTCTCATCCAAAAGTCCATTTTGAAACATAAAGCCCACTTCCTTAAACCATTTTAAAAGCCCATCCAAAATGATTTCAAAAGGCCCAAAATCAATCCAAAGCCTACATGACACTTTCACCTCATCATCCCTTTAATTTAAATCACTCCCTAAGTTTCAAATTCATCATTAAACTTTTCTAAACTAAGCCATGTGCCAAATTACCCCTAAATATCCAAAATCCTTAAAACCCATTTCCATGAAATTGACTAAGCTTGGCCCCAAGCCAAATGGAGCCATGGAGCCATGCATAAGCCATATGCAAGGCATGAGGAGTCCTTTCCACCTCACCAACCCATTAATGGCAAAAGAGGGGATTAATTTCTTAAACCTTCACTAAATTTTTTAACCCCATTCATGATACACTTTAACCAAAATTAGCCACCTCACCTTGGATGGGGGCTTCACCACACATGGGAGGCTGATCCAAGTGATTCCTTTTCAGCCCAAAATCAGGTCTTAGGGGGTGCACCTAGCCCAAAATCATGGGTTGACCAAATTGAACCCAAAATGAGCCTCCCCCCATTCCATTTCAATTCAGCCCATTTACACTTAGCCAACTCCAATTGACTTCACCAATTTCAAACCCTGACCCTCCCGATCGAGATGGTGACTCGACCCCGGCCGGTCGCCCACCACAACCGCCGGAAAATACCAGCCGAAAGCACCCATGTGAGCCAAATTTTGAATTCTTCCTTGTCGAGTCGTCTCATGGCCAGTGGACACCATGGCTATTCTTCTCCTCACCAGAGCAGTGGATCCAAGCCATCAAACCCCCCTGGGAAACCCTCCAGCCACCTCTATTTAAACCTCACCACCTCTCGGCCAAACAAGGTGATGAACCAGAGCTTAACAAAACTCTGTCAAAATTGCTTCAGGACCTTCTCCTAACCTAGAGCAATTGATTCCCAGTGTCCCTTTGCCCTAATCCCCATTGACAGAGCTCAATTTCTCAGTCAAAAATCTACCCAAAAACCAGGACATCCCTTGAACCTCCACCAAAATAAAATTAAACTCACCCACACCTGCACAAGACCAAGAGAAGGAGTTCCCCAGTGAAAGCCCCCTCTCCAGGCCACCCAATTGCTCTAGCCTCCAAAATCTGAAATCGGTCTTGATCACTTTCATACCTAGGCACTTCCCCAGAGCCAGAGACTTCATCTAGAGCCTCCTTGGGTGCAATCGAAGGTGCCTTAACTCTCTGATTGAAGCATCACTTCTCAGAGCAAGGTATGGACCTCTCCTTTCTCCGGAGCTTCCAGTGATTCTCTATTTTGATTGGCTTAATTTCATAGCATGTAAACCATATGGATGTGTTCGTCTCCTCAAGACGAATCCATAGAGCATAAGAACACGAAAATCCGTTGAGAAACGAGAGAGATCTTAGGGTTTTAGTGTGGACGGCTCACGGGACACACCAGTCGTAGACGATGACCAGGCGCCGTTGGATCGCACGTGTATCGGTTGAACGGCTCAGATTGCGTCGGATCAGAAGAAGGAGCGGGACCGCGGGACGCGTGGCGGCTGACTCAGATGGCGGCGTCAAATAGGAGCGCGCCGCGTGGTCTTTTGATCCGTCGTAGGTTGACGCGGCGCTGACTGGATTAAGTAGATAAATAAGATTTTTTCTATTTATTTAAGTACCTGAAACTTTAAAAAATCATATATTTGCATAGAAAAATTATAAAAATAAACTAAAAATACCCTCTTACTCAGTGAACAGAGGAGAACAATGTGGAAAAGAAATTAAGTTATTTTGATGAGTGTTTTATTTTTAGATAATTATTCACTAATTTCAGTATTTTAATTCTTCATTTGCATAGACAATTCACCATAGCATGAGACCATAGGGCTTTTGTAGCCTCTGTTCTTGGGGACATTCTCTGAATTTTCCAAGGTCAGAGGCCATCTCTATGGCAAGTTATGTATTTTTCAAGTTTATGTCTCTGTTTTGGCATTTTAATTCTAATAATTAGCATGTTGATCAATAAATCCTAGAAAAATTAGGGGAAGTATCTTAGTACCAGAGGATATTAGGAAAAATGTATTTTGAGTTAATTCATTAAGAATAACCCTAATTAGCCTAAATACTCAAAACTAAATTTTATTTAATTAGGGTTAATCACACAGCAAAATAACTTTAAAATCATTCTTCACTAGTCTTTAGGATCAGAGGAACCTCACATAAAATTTTGAGATTAATTGGATTTGATTAGCCCCACTAAATGGATTAATTAAGTCACATGATCAAAATTAAACTTTAAAAATTCATAACTCCAAAAATACATTTTTAAAATTCACCAAATTGGTTTTAGGACTTCTCTGATATTAGAGGAGTCTAAGAAAATTAAAATTGTAATTTTTCAAAAATCTTTATTTTCCACCTTATTTTAATATTTTAATAAATAAAAAAATTATAAAAGTCATAAAAATATTAAAAATCACAAAAATGTAATATTTGGTCTCCTAATCACTTAGGAACCATTCCCATAATTTTCCTAAGTCTCTAAGTCAAGATATTAATTTTTAAAGGCTTAAGACATTTTTTTTAATATTAAAAAATGGATTTTCCAACCTTTTCACTAAATTAATTCTAATAAATCAAAGAAAAATCAGAAAAATATAAAAGTTGCTTCTCTGGACTCCTTGAGATCAGAGAGACTTAAGAAAAATATATAATTCATTTTTCAACTTTATTTTTATTTTATAATTAATTAAAACTCCAAAATTCAAAATAATTATAATAAATAAAATATAATAAAAAAATCACCAAAATTGGTCCAAGTGGTCCTCTGGTCAGTAGGACATCCCATAATTTTCTTAAGGACAAAAATCTTACCTTGGTCATGTTGTTGAATTTTCATTAAAAACCCTTATTTTTTTTACAAAAATAAATATATAAATTAAATTAAATTTAGAAAAATCACATTTTCTCCTCTATTGTCTTATTTGACATGTGAGTGAGGTGACATAAAAATTTCAAGTTCTATTGAGCTTAATTTAGTGAGTTATGAAATAGATAAGCCTAAAGGGGCATAAAGGTAATTAAACAACTTTAACCCTAATTAATACCTTAGGTCTAATCAAGGGGAGGGTAAAATATCTAATATTAATCTTCTTTTGGATGACTGGAACTTAGATAATAGAAGGGTAGAAACCCATTAAACACTTTGAAAACATCAAAATGAAACATTAATTAATAAAATCATTTGAATCTCGGAACAATAACCAAAATATGGATTATTACAAATAGCGATATGATTTAAGATGATATTACTTCTTTAATTTAAAAATCACTTTAATAATATTTATTTTTTTAATTAAATTTAAAGTGATAATTGAAATTAATAAATTAAATAATTAAAAGAAAGGAGTAACCCTTATTAAATTAAAACTTAAAACATTGAATAATTTGATAATCAAATTGAAATAAATTTAAAACATTAAAAATTAATCTCAAAGATCACTTGAAAGTAAATCTAAGACAAACTTGAAACATCAAAATCAACCACAAAAATAATTCATAATTAAAAATCAAACCAATTAAAAAATTAATCTAAGATATTTCAATTAAATTAAAATTAAATCATTAAAATCTAAATTGAATAATCTAAACACATCTTTCAACCCAAATTAATCTAATATATTGAGATCGTTTAAAATGTAAAGATTTAATTAAATTAAAACAACTTGAACACTATTCCAAAATTAAAATTATTAAAATTTCATAACTAAATTAAACCACTTTAAATCATCAATTCCAATTTTAAATCATTAAAATCTTTAATAAATTAATTTGCCCTTAAAGGCTTTCATTATCATAACTCTTAAATTGAGCATTAAGTGAAATGTCACTTCACTAAAAGGATGATCAAACATCCTAATTCACTGAACAAGAGTTAAAACTTAACTAAATTTTCTGGATGATTGATTCGCCCGTACAATGAAATTCATTTAGACTCGAAATGATCTCAGAAGTATTGAAAAGATGTTTAGGACCCGTTCTAAGCACTTTCTCAATGCAATGAGATGTTTTAAGAAGAACAATTGAACTTAATTGTTCTTTCGTGAAGAAAATCATCCTTAACAAAACACAAGAACCTAGACGTCGTAGGAATTGACTAGCAATAGGATTAGAATTTTGGTAGACAACCAGAACCTTCCCTTAGCTTTACCTAGGTATTTCTTGCAATTATATAAATGCTCTAACATGTGTTTTAAGTGCAGCTTGGAATGACGGAAAGACCCTCCAGGTACGCTTTTATTTTATTGCAATTTATTTACCTGTACTGCACTTTATTTTTCTTGCATGTTAAACAAGAATGTCACCCTGCATGAAAACTGAAACCTTTAGGATAGCCACAAAACTGAAACCCAAAACTAAATTAAAAGTCACAACAAGATAAAATTCACCGCCACAACATTTAAAATATAAAACAACTCAAAACTTAATCACAAACAGAACAACAAAACCGCAATTATCACTAAATTAAAATGAGTCATTGGATGATCGGGAATACCTCGGATGATGTAACCTACGTGTTGCTAACAGGATTTCCCACTGTCTAAATGAAAGTGTGGAACTCATTTAGTTGAGATTAGCAAATTCATCTAGACTAAGTGAATCTGATAAAAATAACGGTGTCAGAATGATGGAACCGTGGGATCTTAACCGGTGTTGTTATAATCAACTTTAAGATTCCCTTCATAAAATACTAAGAACACCTGGACTTTAAGACTTCTAAACCAAAACACTTCTCTCATCCCCTGATTTTCACCTTCTAAAACTAAAACTCTGCAACAACAAGGAGCTCGGAGCACGGTGGGCAGCACGGCCATCTTCATCAGCAAAACTTATGTCTACTTCAGCAAAACCTTTTCCTAGTTTTAAATAACTAAGCCATAGGATTTCGAGGTAGTTTGCTTAGTGAAACATAAATCCTCAACTTTTCGTTAGGCATTTGCATAATCATATTATGTAAATTAAGCCCTAACCGATCTTACGATTCCGAGGTAGTTGTTTGGTAAGACATAAACCCTCACATCTTCGAGGCTGTTTGTGTGATCATATCATACAAGCATAAGTCCTAATTAATTAAAATTGGCAGGATTACAACATTAAATAAACTCTCAAATTGAAGCCAAACAAATAGGATAGTTGGGAAGTCACCGAAATTCACTTCGGGTCCGTGACATCCCCTACTTCTCTTCCTTTGATTCCCTAAAATAACTGTTCCAAATTTGATCCATTCCCAATTGAAATTTCTAAAATCCAATTGTTTGAAAACCTTAAACTTTGAAATTCTTGAGAGCAAAACCACTGATCATTATCGAGAGTTTTCTTAAATGATTCCCGTCATTTAAGATATAATTAACTATAGGGGCTTGCCCTTATAGGGAACTTTAAGAACCTAGGTAATATAAACCCTGCTTAATTCCTTCATATTAAGCCGGGGAACTTGTCGGCTTATAAAATTGGTTCGCAGACCAAACGGATGTCACAAATCTTCTAGTTTATTTAATCAAGCCCCATCATCAAGCAGTGTGTCTATTCTTCGGGATAGATACACGGTTTGTGGTGTGGTGCTTGTTTATATAAACTATTCGGGATGTGAGATCGGTTTGATTTCATATCTTAAAATTTTCAAACTTAAAATTATTTTCAAAATCAAATGCTACTTTCCAAATTATATATATTTAAATTAAATTTAAAATATGAAGATTCGCCGACAATTTCTGTAGGCGACCCCCTTTTCAAAACACATAACCTAAAAATATGCCGACAATTTCTGGCGACTCCGCTGGGGACTAGTTCCTCTCTCCATTTTGATCAGATGGTTTTGTTTTCATAAATCAGTAGCAAGTCCATGTCCCTAGTGGACCAAACTAACCTTCTTTCCGTTAAAATACCACGTTCATTTCTGTCTTGAACAGATATTGTCAACTCTCTTGGATTTTGGAACCACTATTTAGACAACCCTAAACAGAGAGGTTCTGAAATCCTTTTGCCTCTTAGAAGGTGGGTGGACCCCCAATAGTTGTTAGCTTAGGAGCGGTCCCTTGGGTTGAGAAGTCTTACGAAACTTTCTCTTCCTTTCTAATTTTAAATCAAATCCTTTACCTTTCCTTTAACCTTCCTCCTAACATACAAATCCTCTAACAAACAACCTTCTAATAAATGAACTCTTTTAAATCGCAAATACATTAAGATAAATTCAAATGTGTTCGAACTCTTTCTTTTTTTTCCTAAATATTGCGACAAAAGGAAGCATAATTCGGGACTGACGTTCGGAATTTACCCTGCAGAAAATGTCTGCACCAAAGCTAATTTTCTCCTTCACCAATGGAATGGACTTCGCCGTCTATAAGGATGAATTGCCCGACAATGGAATCATCCGTTTTGGACAAGGGTTCGACAATACGGATGTTAAGTTCGCTGACGTCACTCTCTTCACACTAATGGACAAAGTGCCAGAAACTGAGAAACCTGTGATTGAGTTCAACCTGAAATCAACTCAAGAATTCCCTCCCCTGCAAAGGGTTCCAGCTGGAAGAAGTACTGATATTCGTAGGAGGACTGTGATCTCTACCCCCACCGGTCTAGTCATCTCTACACCTGCCCCGGCTTCTGCCAAACTGAAGGGGAAGGAAATCCAAGTCTGTGATGAGCCTGTCACCGTGGAGGGTACAGATTTTGCTACAATACCATCTGTTTTCGAGATTGGGTCCAGTTCAAGAGTTGCACCCCTGACTCGGACTCAAAGAAGAAATGGAAGCAGAAAGATAGCTAGGATCAAGAAGGCCAAAGCCGCTGAAGTTGCCTTTCTGGAAAAGTATCCTGAAAAGGAGGAAGAACTGCCTGAGTATACACCTCTGTTGGAAGGAAGTTGGTTTCACCCTCTCTCTTCAGCATCGGATGAAGAAGATGTCTGAAGGATCGCCACTACATTACCCCAACCTGCATATTATAGTAACTACAAAAGGAAAAGGGTTAAGACTACACCATTTGCTCGGCTGCAAGCTGTGATAGAGAAATTAGCAAAGAAAGAAAAGTGCCCCGTATCAGAGATCCTGAGGAGAATGGGATGAGTACCAGTTAAATCCCGTCTCGGACCACGAGTAGAGCCTGTCACTGCCATAGAGAAGCCAATGAAGAAGATGAGAGCTAGTTCGCCTGTGGTTGTATCAGGTCATCATATTAGGGAGGACACCACCTATCAGTATATAGCCGACAGACCGTCCGGTCCTAGGCCTTCTGCTGCAAGAAGGATGGTGTGTCGACCTATTATTACAGAACCGAGACCAACACAACGTCCTGAGAAGAAAAGCCTCGTTAGAGAGCCGGAATCAGAAGAAAGTGCTACTGCACTGAAAGAAACCCCTGAGGAAGAAGATCAACAACCAACACATGACAACCGCGAGACCGTCTGGAAGAGACCTCTAGAGGATGCTATAGGAAAGCTAAGGACAGACATCCAACGGATGGCAAAAGAAAGAGGAGAAAAGTTAGAAAATGAAAAAGATTCATTAGAGTTCATGGAAAAATATGCTAAGATCAATATGGTTGAGACACGAGCATCATCGGCTTCGCAAGGTGCTCCAGCAGTTGCAGAAAGAGATGAACCGGAAGTGATGACAGCCGTCTTTAAGAGAAGGATGATATAATTTCCCAGATGGCTAAGAGGATGGAAGAGATGGCTGCCGCTTTAGCCACTCTCCAGAGTCAGGTACAACCTCAGAAAGAGACACTCCTAGAGATCATCCATATTGCAAATGGAGGAAAAGATATCACATCCGTTAACGAAGACGAACAACCGAAGAAGGATCCTGCCCAAAGCATGATTCCAGAAAAGGACATTAAGAACATGGTAGAACAGCAAGTGCAAGAAGCCTTAGCACAATCTAAGAGTGGAACATCTATTCATATTGGTAGACCTTACCCCAAAGAATTTGATGCAGTCCAATACCCGAAAGGCTTCGTACCACCTCTGTTCAAGACTTTTGATGGAACGGGAAACCCCCGGCAGCATGTCGCACATTTTCGTGCTATTTGCTGCAATGCCGGTGGGAGTGACACTTCACTCTTCCGTCAGTTCGTCATCAGTTTGTCAGGGATCGCCTTCGACTGGTACGTGGAATTGTCGAATGGTTCAGTTAAGACCTTTTTAGAACTAGAAAATCTCTTCGTTAAGCGGTTTGCCGGGGCTCAGCACCACATCACTATCGGTGATCTAGTGGTAGAGAAACAGAACCAGAACAAAACTTTGGTGGATTACATACTTTGATGGAGGAATTTAAGCATGAAGTGTGAACCACAGCTTCAGGAACAGCACGCAGTCAGTATCCTGCTTAAGAGTGTCCATGGCCCAATAGTTTACAATCAAGACTTTCGAGAAGTTTCTTAGCAAGGCTGGGAGCTTGCAAGTGGAGGCAAAGCAGCTAAGTTTCATGGAAAAGACCGATAAGCAGAAGCCCGTGAAAGCATTCGAAAAAAAATCTGGAATCGTCGCGGCAGTGGATAAGGGCAAGCAGCCAGTGCAGATACAGCCAGAGCGGCCACAGCCTAGCTATCAACCACCGCAACGGACTTACCAACAACCACAACAGATTTATCAGCAACCTCAGCAGGGCTATCAACAGCCTTGGCCAAGCTATCAGTCGCCTCAGCATTATGAACAATCACCTCGTTCATCGCGTACCTTGAAAGAACTTCCAAATAGGGAATATCCATTCAAGACTGAAGCAGTAGCAAAAATGTTCCGCAGTTTAATGAAGACACCAGATTTTTAGCTACCCGAGACCAAGAGGCCAGAAGAAGTCAATAAGAAAGATCATCCAAACTACTGCCCTTACCACCGGATGCTCGGGCACAAGATAGAGGATTGCATCACTTTCAAGAGCTGGCTTGATGACAATCTCCGGAAAGGGAACATAACGATCCCAAAGGAATACATGAAGGAACCCCAAAAAGGAGGTTCCATTAATGTTATCTCGACGGATCCTATTGTTCCGATAGATCCTTACACGACTGATGATGGATGGAGTACGGTCTGCACAAAGTCTTCAAAGAAAATTTTGGATCACATCCAAACTGCTTCGGTACGCACTTCGATTCAAAGTTTGAAACCTGCCGAGCCGGCGCTATCACTTGCAATTGAAGAACCGCTCCAGGAGGAGGAGAAGATCGTGAAAGAAAAGAAAACAGAGGCTCCGAAGGGTAGACTAGGGGATGTTTATCCTAGGATGGTTGTTTCCGATTCGGGGGAGAAATCCCTCAAACCTTTGGCTCTGTATGATTATTTGCTCGCCCCGGCGGGATCTTATAATGATAAGCGTTTTGGCGTTGGCTACGTTTTGACTATTTCTAACGATTACGTGACTAATGAAAACAAACCTAATCCGGATCTCGATTCCAATACGAATAATGATTCTCAAATCATACACAATCTCGATGACCACGATGAAGGAGAAGTTCACAAAGATGGCTACGAAACCTCAACAAGCAACTAGTCTATTTGCGAATTTCGAGGAGCTCCAATCACGATAGAATTGGAGTTATCAGATTCCGAAGCAACGCCAGAAGAGCCAGTCTTTCTAATTAAAAAGGAGACACCGACAGATCCAACATCAGATGCAGAAGAGATAACTGAAGTCAACCTAAGAAGCGGCAAAGTCCTACCTCAGAGAATGGGTCCAAAGGATAAAGGAAAGCAGAAGGTTGCTTAGGAGGAGCCAACCCCAGTAGAGGAATTGCCCATTTGCAAAGAAATCGAGGAACATGGTAATAAAGTGGACTATAACGTGCTAGCCCATCTTAGGAAGCTACCAGCCAAACTGAGCATATACGATGCTCTGATCCTGTCGAAGGAGATTAGGGAGGCTCTGATCAAGGCTTTACTTGATCCAGAGATTTATTTAGCTCAAATGGCCGGTAATTCCTTCGAAGAGGTTTGCTCGTTAAAAGAACAGCGAGGTGTTACCTTCACGGACAATGATCTACTACTTGGAACAGTTGATCACAACCGACCGTTGTACATTTCAGTCACTATTGGAAAGTTTACGCTCTCCAGAGTGTTGGTTGATCCAGGAGCATCAATAAACATAATGAGTCTTCGAACGCTAGCATATTTGGAGATGCTCGCGAGCTTGAAGCAAACAAGATGTTATTAAGAGGCTTCAATCAGAAAGGAGAGAGAGCTCTCGGATCGATAACACTGTTAATGAAAACCGGTGACTTAGCAAAGACAACCGCAAAATTCCATATAATTGATTCTGAGACATCGTTCAACGCTCTACTGGGTCGGCCATGGATCCATGAAAACCGGATGGTACCGTCATCTCTGCATCAGTGCTTGAAGTATTACGAAGGAGGGGAACAGTGTATCAAGGGAGACTTGCAACCATTCCCCGTACACGAGATCGAAATTCACGAAGATGCAGCTTAATACGCACCTCCGAAGAAAACAGTTTTCTCCAGAAACACTGTACCAAATGAAGCCAAAGAAGTTCGAGACGATGAAGAGCCCGAAGTTCTTGTCCAACAGTTAGTCACCACTCCCTTACGACAAGATGGTGAAGGTTTCTCCAGAACTCGCACCCGAGGTTGAGGCCAGGGATGGGGAAACGTTGGAACAGTTGGACAAAAGAAACCGGTCATCAACGTTGATTGGGAGAATAGTTCCGAAGAAGAAAAAACCAAGAAATAAGCAGTGACAATAAGTCAGAAGAAACCACAGTTCAAGATCTCTCTTGAAGACGAAAAGAACGAAGAATATAAATCAATGTACGAGAAGATTAACCATCATGTACATACTATGACCCTAACCCCGATCCATTCTAATAAGGTCGAGGGTATGGTGGTCAAGGAAGTGCATGGTGGCGGTACTAAACCGATCAAATTCTACTGTGGTGCTTCTTCTTCCCGAATTGAAAATGATGTACAATTTGAAGATGTTACTTCTTCCGAATTAATGGAATTGCCTTTTGAGTGGTACTCTCCCTGTGTTCAAAATTTAATTCAACGTGGGGTCTTACCTCGACGATGGACAAAAGGTCAATCACAACACTTTGAAAAATTATGGAACAGTGCCAGTCGGCCTCCCAATTCAAAACACGGTCTCGGATTCGGCACAGTAGGATCAGTTGACGATACGGAATTTTGCTTGGTTGTCACTTTCGAGCCTAATGAAGACTGCTTGGAAACTTCAGAAGATCTCAAAGATCTACCAATCGGAGATGCTCCGCCAGAATTCGAGGAAGAATTTAAATCTACAATAGACGAGTTAATGGAAGTTAATTTAGGTACTAGCGAAGAGCCTAGGCCGACCTTTGTTAGCTCCTTACTCAATAAAGAAGACTCTGAAAATATGATCAAGTTACTAATGGAATTCAAGGACTGTTTTGCTTGGAGTTATGACGAAATGCCAGGATTAACTCCAGAGGTTGCAGTTCACAGGCTAGGAGTGGATCACACTGCTGTTCAAGTCAGACAAGCTCCGAGAAGAATGCATCTAGAGATTGAACAACAAGTAATAGCTGAAGTTAAGAAGCTAATAGACGCTAAATTCGTCCGTGAAGAACAATATCCGACTTGGTTAGCCAACGTGGTACTAGTCAGAAAGAAGAATGGACAGATCAGAATCTGCGTGGATTTCAGAGATTTGAATAAAGCATGTCCAAAGAATGAATTCCCGCTACCAATTCCAGAACTAATGATTGACATCGCTTCAACACATGAAATCTTCTCTTTCATTGATGGATCCTCAGGGTACAATCAGATAAAGATGGCACCAGAAGGTGAAAAGCTCACATCATTCAGAATACCAATTGGAGTGTACTGCTACACAATGATACCGTTTGGATTGAAGAATGCAGGAGAACCATACCAAAGAGCAATGACGAGGATTTTTTACGATCTCATTTACAACCAAGTCGAGTGTTACGTGGATGATGTGGTCATCAAAATCAAACTGAAAGAAGATCACTTGTATGATTTGAGAATATTTTTCAAGCGATTAAGACAATTTAATCTTAAGATGAATCCCCTGAAATGCGCCTTCGGCGTCACCTCTGGGAAATTTTTAGGATTTGTTGTCCGACATCGTGGAATTGAAATCGATCCGGAGAAGATTAAAGCTATCTTAGAAATGCCGCCTCCCAAAACCTTGAAACAACTATGATCCTTTCAAGGGAAATTGGCATATCTTCGACGCTTTATCTCGAATTTGTTAGGAAGGTGTCAGCCGTTTTCTGCTTTGGTTAAGAAGGATGCCAAGTTTACTTGGGACTCCAAATGTCAACATGCCTTCAATGACATCAAACAATACCTAATGACACCTCCTTGTTGACCTCATTTATAATGAGTCAATACCTTTTGACCTAAAAAGTCAACTTTGGTCAAAATGGTCAAACCAGACCCAATGACCAACCCAGTTGACCCCATAGGTCACCCTTTTGACCTAAAAAGTCAACTTTGGTCAAAATGTTCAAACCAGACCTAATGACCAACCCTGTTGACCCCATAGGTTAACCTTTTGACCTAAAAAGTCAACATTGATCAAAATGGTCAAACCAGACCCAATGACCAGCCCTGTTGACCCCATAGGTCACCCTTTTTGACCTAAAAAGTCAACTTTGGTCAAAATGGTCAAACCAGACCCAATGACCAACCATGTTGACCCCATAGGTTAACCTTTTGACCTAAAAAGTCAACATTGGTCAAAATGGTTAAACTAGACCCAATGACCAACCCTGTTGACCCCATAGGTCAACCTTTTGACATAAAAAGTCAACTTTGGTCAAAATGGTCAAACCAGACCTAATGACCAACCCTGTTGACACCATAGGTCAACTTTTTGACCTAAAAAGTCAACTTTGGTCAAAATGGTCAAATCTGACCCAATGACCAACCCTGTTGACCCCATTGGTCAACCTTTTGACCTAAAAGTCAACTTTGGTCAAAATCGTCAAACCAGACCCAATGACCAACTCTGTTGACCCCATAGTTCAACCTTTTGACCTAAAAAGTCAACTTTGGTCAAAATAGTGAAGCTAGACCCAATGACCAATCTTGTTGACCCCATAAGTCAATCCTTTCATTCAATAACATGTTTAAAATCCCACAATGACAAAACTTCAAATACTATGATCAAATCAACCATGACAAGGTTAAAAAGGTTACATTGGACATTTCAAATTAAATTGATCAATATAGGCTGACTTGGGTCAACCTAGGTCAAAATTGGTCAACACTTATCTATTTTAATCAAAGTAGATAAAAATGAAATAAAAACAACAAAATTAATCAAATAATTAATTTCAAAGTTATTTTGATTAATTAAAATGATTAATGATTTAATTTTTAATATTTTAATTAAATGACATAATTAATTAAAATGAAAATTAAATTAAAATCATAAAATAACAAAAATAACATAATTAATCAAGTAATTAATTTGAAATTACATTCAATTAACAAATTGATTAATAAAATAATTTCTAACAATTTTAATTAATAACCTAATGGAAATTACAAGACATGAAATGACACATAGCCTTCCCATGATTTATTAGGCTAAATCAAATTAAATCCATCTTGAGACATAATTAACACATGATAAGACCAAGCTTAAAACCATTTAACCATGGGTTAACACCCATCATGATGGGTAAAGTGAGGTGTCTCTTCCCCCTTCACCCTAAGCCATGACTCACCCTTACTTAGCCATGAGGTGGCCGGCCAACACCAAGCCTCATCTCCCACCTCCCAAGCTAGCCAATGGAGAGAGAATTAAACTTAAACCCATCCCTCACCATGGTTAAATGGAATCATGAGAGGAGAGCATATGTGTCACCATTTGCTAAGGCTAGAGGGTGATGTGTAAGCTCATAAGGAGGAGAAGTTACAGCTCATTTCACACCTCTTGCATGACCCAATGGAAGAGAGCCAAAGAAATGAGCTCATGATGGAAAGCTTGGGAGAAACCACCATGGCTATCCTCTCAGCCGAATTTCTCCTCCAATGGGTTAATAGGGGAGATAACAACTCCCCTAGAACAACCTAAGCTAAGCCATGGCCTCCCCTTGGCTATAAATAGAGCCCAAATAGAGCCTAGTAAAAAAAAAAGAAAAAAATTAGAAATACTTATAGGCTGCTCAAATCTCCTTGCTCCCAACATAAAAACTCTTCCTAAGAGTCTTACCAATCCATTAGGTTCAAATCCAAGCCATAAATTGAGCCCAATCGAGCCAATTTGATCAAATTTCAAAAACAGCCTAAACCAGCCACCTCTTCAAAATTCTCCTTTAAGCCTGACTTTTGGATCAGATTGCTGCAGCAATAATCTTCCATTGGGGTCCTAGAAGACAACTACAAGGTCTGATCTAGCTTGATTTGCTTGTGGCAAAGGCACTAAATTATTTTTCACAAAATAATTCATATTTTTGAAATATCATGTGTTATACTAGCCCAGAAATGTTACATCACCGTATGGATATATTCTACATGTTTAGATTACTCCATAGGTTCAAAAATCACTCAATTTCATCAAGAAATGAGTGAGATATTAAGCTTTGAAGTTTAACTGTTTAAAATAATTTGAATTTTTTTTTTGAATTATCTCCGCCGTCCGTTCCCGCGTTTTGGAACGGATGGCGCTGATCAAACCTTCCTATATACGCTGTTCCGCGCCGCACACAGGATCGTCCCGCCCGTTCGACACGTACGAGGACACGCGTAGACGGCGGGAATATCTGAATTTCTTAAATTTCAGAAAACGTTAAAAACTTTAAAAATTGATATCTTTTTTATTTAGAGGTCATAAAAATAAAATAAAAATACCTCTGGAAAGCTCTTGAAGAGGAGAAAATTATGAAATAAAAATCATAATTTTATTCCCATTATTTAATTTTTAAATAATTAAATACTCTCTGGAGTGTTTTAATTATTAAAAATTATGTATAAATAAAAAAAATATGAAACTTTGAGGCATTTATCTTTATGCTCTTAGGGATCTTTCATGATTTTTCCAAGGACAGAAAACATGTCTATGATACTTTTCTCTAATTTTCAAGACATCTTGTAATTATTTCAAATAATAATTATAAAAATTGAAAATTAAGAAAAATAAAAATGGAAATGATCACAAATGTTAGGCAACAGTAAAATAACCCTAATAAAATCATTTCTAAGTCATAAAAATAACTTTAAGTGTCATTTTAAAATTTAAGATTAAGATTCTTTATTAATTAAATAATTTTTAATCCAAAAAATAACCTTTTTATAAACTTAGCTTATTTTCCTTAATAATCTGAGTTTGAAATGAATCTAGTCTATGATAGGCTAATGGAATACTTTAATTAAGTTTAAAATGACAAAATTAGACTTAATTAAGTTTAAAACATCATTTAAACCTATTAAACCTTAAATTTAATTAATTAAGTCTAAAATGACAAAATTAGACTTAATTAGGTTTAAAACATCATTTAAACCTATTAAACTTTAAATTTAATTAATTAAGTCTAAATTGACAAAATTAGACTTAATTAGGTTTAAAACATCATTTAAACCTATAAAACCTTAAATTTAATTAATTAAGTCTAAAATGACAAAATTAGACTTAATTAGGTTTAAAACATCATTTAAACCTATTTAATCTTAAATTTAATAATTAAGTCTAAAATGACAAAATTAGACTTAATTAGGTTTAAAACATCATTTAAACCTATTAAACCTTAAATTTAATTAAGTCTAAAATGACAAAATTAGACTTAATTAGGTTTAAAACATCATTTAAACATAATAAACCTTAAATTTAATTAATTAAGTCTAAAATGACAAAATTAGACTTAATTAGGTATAAAAATTCATTTAAACCTATTTAATCTTAAATTTAATTAATTAAGTTCAAAATGACAAAATTAGACTTAATTAAGTTTATAATATCATTTAAACCAATTAAACCCAAAATTCAATTAATTAAGTCCAAAATGATAAAACTAGACTTAATTAAGTTTAGAATATCATTTAAACCTATTTAATTAATCAATTAAACCTTACCTAGATTAGGTTTAATTAACCTTAAATAATTAGACCTAACCCATAATAAGTCTAATTAATCAATTAAACCTTACCTAAATTAGGTTTAATTAACCTTAAATAATTAGACTTAACCCGTAATAAGTCTAATTAATCAATTAAACCTTACCTAAATTAGGTTTAATTAACCTTAAATAATTAGACTTAAGCCGTAATAAGTCTAATTAATCAATTAAACCTTACCTAAATTAGGTTTAATTAACCTTAAATAATTAGACTTAACCCGTAATAAGTCTAATTAATCAATTAAACCTTACCTAAATTAGGTTTAATTAACCTTAAATAATTAGACTTAACCCGTAATAAGTCTAATTAATCAATTAAACCTTACCTAAATTAGGTTTAATTAACCTTAAATAATTAGACTTAGCCCGTAATAAGTCTAATTAATCAATTAAACCTTACCTAAATTAGGTTTAATTACCTTAAATAATTATACTTAACCCGTAATAAGTCTAATTAATCAATTAAACCTTACCTAAATTAGGTTTAATTAACCTTAAATAATTAGACTTAACCCGTAATAAGTCTAATTAATCAATTAAACCTTACCTAAATTAGGTTTAATTAACCTTAAATAATTAGACTTAACCCGTAATAAGTCTAATTAATCAATTAAACCTTACCTAAATTAGGTTTAATTAACCTTAAATAATTAGACTTAACCCATAATAAGTCTAATTAATTAATTAATCCTTATCAAAATTAGGTTTAATTAACCTTAAATAATTAGACTTAACCCATAATAAGTCTAATTAATCAATTAAACCTTACCTAAATTAGGTTTAATTAACCTTAAATAATTAGACTTAACCCATAATAAGTCTAATTAATTAATTAAACCTTATTTAAATTAGGTTTAATTAACCTTAAATAATCAAACCTAAATCTAACTTAAGTCTAACCTATACTAGGCTTAAGTCAAACCAAACATAGATTCAACCCAAGATAAACCTAAGTCAAACTAAAATCTAACTTAGGTCTAACCTACACTAGGCTTAAGTCAAACCAAACTTAGTTTCAACCCAACATAAACCTAAGTCAAACCTAAATCTAACTTAGGTCTAACTTATACTAGACTTAAGTCAAACTAAGATTCAACCTGACATGAATCTAAGTCTAACCCAAACACGACTTAAGTCTAACCCATGTTAAACTTAAGTCAAACTAAACTTAGATTCAACCTGACATGAATCGAAGTCTAACCCAAACACAACTTAAGTATAAACCATGTTAAACTTAAGTCAAACTAAACTTAGGTTCAACCCGACATGAACTTAAGTCTGACCTAAATTCAATGTAAGTTCAATCCATATTGAACTCAAGTCAACTTTAAATATAGGTTCAACTTAAACTTAAGTCAAATATTAACTTAAGACCAAACTATATTAAAATTTTAATCCAACTTAATTCAATCCTAAATTCAACATAAAATTTTAATTAAGTCTAACATCCTAGACTTAATTAAATCATCAAGAAATTGAGATTTAAAACAACAAATCATGAACCTAAATCAAATTTATTAGACTTAATGTCTCAATAAACTACAGCTAAATAGACTTAATTAAACCTTAAGCCTTATCTAAAAGGATTTAGATGGTCTGCAATTCTAATTAAGTCTAATTTATTAGAATTGATCAACCTTTAGGTCCTATTTAAACAAGGCTTAAAACTTAATTAAGTCTATTCTAAGTTAAATCTTTTAACTTAAGTTCAGACAGACATGAACTTAAGTTAATTAGATTCAATAAACATTGAATCTAACTTAGGCTCAACCAGACATGAACCCAAGTTAATTCAATTAATATTGAATCTAAATTTAAACCTTTTAACTTAAGTTCAGACAGACATGAACTTGAGTTAATTGGATTCAATCAATGTTGAATTTAACTTAAGTTCAATCAGACACGAGCCCAAGTTAATTCAATCAATATTGAATCTTACTTTCAACCTTTTAACTTAAGTTTAGACAGACATGAACTCAAGTTAATCTAAATCAAACCTTTTTAACTTAAATTCAAACAGACATGAACTTAAGTTAATTAGATTTAATCAACATTGAATTTAACTTAGGTTCAACCAGACATGAGCTCAAGTTAATTCAATCAATATTGAATCTAATTTTTAACCTTTTAACTTAAGTTCAGACAGACATGAACTCAAGTTAATCTAAACCAAACCTTTTTAACCTAAGTTCAAACAGACAAGAACTCAAGTTAATTAGATTCAATCAACATTGAATTTAACTTAGGTTCAACCAGACATGAGCTCAAGTTAATTCAATCAATATTGAATCTAATTTTTAACCTTTTAACTTAAGTTCAGACAGACATGAACTCAAGTTAATTTAAACCAAACCTTTTAACTTAAGTTCAGACAGATATGAACTCAAGTTAATCTAACCTGACTTTCAACTCAAATTCAAATAGACATAAATTCAAAATTCAAGTTTAAACTTAAATCAAGACATAAATTCGACATTTCAAACCAAAATCGACATAACCGACATAAATTCGACATTTCAAAACATAAATCAACATAACCGACATAAATTCAACATTTCAAACATAACCGACATAAATTCAACATTTCAAACCAAAATCGACATAACCGACATAAATTCGACATTTCAAACCAAAATCGACATAACCAACATAAAATTGACATTTCAAATATAAATTTGACAAATATCGATATTAAATGAAATTAATCTGATATTTCGACAAAATTAAACATTAATCAATATAATTTGAAATAAACCGACATCCAGGACATGTTAAATCAAAACAATGAACATGACATTATTTTCTGACAATCTTTTCTTTGCAGGGTGAAGAAAGAAAGTTTCGTTTAGATTTTCTTTGCATGTTATAGGATGTGCTAACTCTGTTTTGCAGGACGACATTCTGGACAAACAACAACAAAACCAAAATTTTTTAGGATAGCCACCAAACATAATATTTTCAAAATGAAACTAAACAACGACATGGACAAACAAAAACAAAACTTTTAGGATAGTCACCAAAACAAAACAAAAACAACGACATGGAAAACAACAACAAAACTTTTAAGATAACGACATGAAAAACAAAATCAAAACTTCAAAATAATAAATATGACATGAAATTTAGGAGTGAGAGTGGGTACATCTCTCCTTAAAAATAAAATTTTAGAAAACAAATGATTGACATTAATCAGAAGTTTTCTTGAACAATTAAAAATTGTATAAGATGTAATTAACTATAGAAGCTTGCTTCTGCAGGAGATCCAAAAGAACCCACAATAGAAATCTCTGGTTTTCTATGATTTTCTTTATATGAAAATTCTAGGATATATTATTCTAGGATATTCTTCTATAAGGATTTTCATAAACATCCTTTTCTACTATTAGCCCTAAATTCCTCAAATCTTTTATGGGATTTATAGGAATAAAATTAGGCTAATATTAGATGGCGACTCCTCAATATCGACACACGCACCAAATCACTTTCCATTCATTGACAAGAGATTCAGTGGCGACTCCGCTGGGGAAGATCTTTCTTCTCATCTTTTGTCATCATTTGTTTTCATTTCAAATTTTAAAATTAGCTCCCAGTTTATAAATAAGTCAATAATATTCAATTTTTTAAAAATTTCAGAAAAGTTGCAATGGATTCTCCGAATTCAATCTTTTCTGATTTTCAAGACTTTGCATACCAATAGAGGAAAATCCTCCCTTTTATCAAAATGATTTTGGATTATTTAGTGAAACGGAATTCATATTAGATAATCCATATCAAACTGATACACAATCTTTTCAAGAATTTTACTTACAACCTTATGAAGACTTTCTAAATTTTATAGAAAATTTACCTGAATATATACCTGAAGAAGCTAATATCTTTGAAGAAATGAAGAAACAAGCTGATAGAAAAGGAAAACAAGTTTACAAGGAAGATGATGCTC
This sequence comes from Papilionanthe hookeriana x Papilionanthe teres, assembly GCA_022702705.1. Classification (NCBI taxonomy): domain Eukaryota; kingdom Viridiplantae; phylum Streptophyta; class Magnoliopsida; order Asparagales; family Orchidaceae; genus Papilionanthe; species Papilionanthe hookeriana x Papilionanthe teres. Next base: position 107,142,261 of record CM040426.1, read on the forward strand.
CGCCATCATCTAAGTATGAGATTGGATCTTGTTCAAAGAATATTCATAAAACTCCTTCATTCAAAAGAAAGAAAAGGTGGAACGAAAATGATAATTTTGAAACACCTGAATTTCAACAGAATATTTTTGGAAACCCTTCCTTTTTAGAAGAAAATCCATATATTCTGATTCCTGTTGAATACACTAATAATTCCTTTCAACCTAAAAGCTCTCCTCCTTTTCGTGCTATATATTCAGTTTTTAAAAGGTTAGCACGAAAAGATAGATGTTCACTATCTAAATTATTAAACAAAATGGGTTGTGCAATCTCTAACACCATGAAAAGGAGAATTTTAGCGATGGAAAATCCTGGCTATCAAGAAACTGACTATCAATTTCCAACTGATAAACATTTTGTACGAGTGCCAGTAAAATTTCGATTGGGCCCTAGAATAAAAGATGTGGTAGTCACAAACGACAAAACTAGATATGATGAATTGATGTCAGGAGTAGAAGATACAACTGCTAAAATGTTGGACTTGGTCCAAATGCTACAAAAAGCAAATTATCCTCACACAGGATACGATACACTACCTGAAAATTCTCATCCTCTACTTAAAAATAATGTTGGAGATGAAAATCATCTGAAAGAAATTCAGATACCACCAACACTCCTATGAGTAGTTCACAAGAAGAATCTTGCAAAAAACATTCTGCAAAATCATTTGAAGAAAGATTGAAGAAATTAAAAAATGATATAAAACAACTTTCAGAGCAAAGGAAAGAAGATACTTCCGATAGTTCCAATGAAAATGTTGCCAATGTTAACATGGTAGAAACACGATCTACTTCCTTAGCACGAGAATCAAATGAAGAGGAGGCAACCAATGAATTGCGAGCAGTGATACGACAACGTGATAAACAAATTATTCGTCTTGAACAAAAGATGGAAGAATTGGTAGCAACTTTGCAAAATCCACCAACGAACCCATCTCCAGCCATTGAAATCATCAGACCGGAGGCTATTCATATCCTTGAAAATAAAGAAGAACCAATAGATATTGAGGAAAGCACTCAAAAGAAAAAGAATTCCCCTCATAATGAGATTCCAAAAAAAGATATTACAAAACTTGTGGAACAAAAAATTAAAGAAACAATGGCTCAAGTGAAAGCTGGAGTATTAACTCCAAAGGGTAGACCGTACCCAGAGGAATTTGATTCTGTCCAATACCCTAAAGGTTTTGTTCCTCCTGTCTTTAAGATGTTTGATGGAACGGGTAATCCCCAATAACATCTTGCACATTTTAGAGCGAGCTGCTGTAATGCTGGAGGAAGTGATGCTCTCCTATTTTGACAATTTGTTAACAGTCTCACAGGAGTTGCCTTCGACTGATATGTAGAACTTCCCAATGGATCTGTCAAAACCTTTGTGGAACTTGAAAGCCTCTTTATTCAACATTTTGCAGGAGCACAACATCACACCACTGTTGGTGATTTGGTGGTAGAAAAACAAAAATCGGGAGAAAGTTTAGTGGATTATATTTTACGCTGGAGAAATCTACGCATGAAATGTGAACCACAACTACAAGAACAACACGCTCTTAGAATATTGCTTAAAAATATCCATGGTCCTATAGCATTTATGCTCAAAGGACTCATGATCACAGAAAAATACATTAAGAAATTCATATCTATTTTTGATGAAATTGCACTTTAAAGAAAGGTATTTCCTTTATTTTATTGCAGGAATGAAGATTTATAAGTGATGGAAGCAAAAAGCATGAAATGGAGCAAATTTGGATCAAAAAGGAGGAAATTCATGCAAACTGAACTAAGTTGCCGACGGCGAGATCGAGACCGCCGACGGCGAGATCGTGAGGAGAATTTCTGAAGGAATTATAACTACCTCACTGACAGCGAGCCCGACCCCGCCGATAGCGAGATCGCGCTGTTTGAAGACCTTCTAGAAGCCCCGCTGACGGCGAGGTCGTTTCTCGCCGACGGCGAGACAGTTCAAAATGCATATACATTGAACCTGGACACTTTTTGAAGAGATGTTTAAGCACCCCTTGGACCTTTACTTACCTCTATAAATAGAAACAAAATGCTAGTGATTTAGTGTCTCTTTCTAGTGTCTTAAGTGTCATTTGTGTGTGTCTAAATTAGTGAGTTTGAGTGTGTTTAGTGAGTTCATTAGTTTAATTGAGTGCTATTTTGTTTGCTGTACTAGAAGGAAAAGTCAAAGGAACTTCAAGGAGTCCGTCAGGGAGGAAATTAAGATAAGTATCTTTGTTCATTGTTGTTAACTTTAAATGAAATCCATGCTTTGTTTTATTCCCATGCATTCTGAGTAGTTTTCTTAGTCTTTCTCCTTGTTTATGAAAATTATGCGGATTGATGAAATGAAATAGAAGCACCTAATATAATATAAATAAATTGTGATAATTTTTACTTAAAACTTAATTTACTTTCAATCTGACAAATTGATTAGTTAAAATATGTTGAATTATCAACTATAGTAAAAATTACATCCAATATTCAGGGAAGTCAAAAGCCTTGGAAGGCGGGTGCAAATAAATAGGGAAATATTAATTATCGGATGTAGAATTAGACATTTTAGTGTGACGTACTAAAATATTCAATTTGGTCCTATTGTTTGAGAGCCGAAGTGTAGATGTTAGCCCTCAGGTGAGGGGAACGTGGGAGCTCTGAAGTGGCAGCCGGTATCCTCCCAGCCTAGCCGCAGATTCAGTAATCAAACATAGGATTAGTCAATGTTCTTTGCACCTGGACCAAAGGGTAAATAATAGGAATGCTCCTATTTGTCACAATACAATTAAAAAATCCTATTTAAATTCATCATTAACTTAATTTTCTAAAAACAAGGAGAAAGATACTTTTTCTAAATTATTTAAATCAACTTATTTCAAGCATTAGTTTACTTTAATTTATTATAGTTACTTTGAATTTCCGTTCACTTTTATTCGTAAGTAATTCCTTTAAATTTAGCTGATAACAAATCTGTTAAAAACTTCCCTATGGGATCGATAACCAAGACTCCACTAGAGCCCTGTATTACTTGATATGATACGTATACTTGCATAGAATCCACATTATACATTAAATCATATATCTATATTTAAAGCAGGATCAAGTTTTTGGTGTCGTTGCTATAAACATAAATTGAAAACATATTAAAAGTGGGTCAAGTTTTTGACGCCGTTGCCGGGGATCTAAAGAAATTATTTACTAAAGTAACAGACTATTTTATTTTATAAAATTGTACGCAAAAATTTGGAAGCGAAAATTTAATACCTTACGATTCAGAATTAGAGCATACAATTAAAAGAATTAGAAAACAAAAAAGAGAAATTATAAATTTAACGCAAATGGCAAATATACCTGAAAATGAAAATATCAATCAACCAAGACCATTACGAGATTATGCCAACCCTACATTAGATGAAATTCATTTAACTATTCAAAACCCCGATGTAGCTGCTTAATTCATTCGAACTTAAACCCGCAATTATCCAAATGGTACAAAATAATCAATTTAGTGGTTCACCTACCGAAGATCCTAATTTACATCTTGCTAGTTTTTTAGAACTATGTGCTACTTTCAAATATGAACGAGTATCTAACGATGCTTATTAGACTTAGACTTTTTCCTTTTTCTTTAAGGGATAAGGCTAAAATGTGGTTAAATTTGTTAGCACTCTGGATCTATTAAAACTTGGGGAGAATTATCACAAAAATTTCTATCCAAATATTTTCCGCCATCTAAAACTCGCTAAGCTTAGAAACGATATAACTTCTTTTAGTCAGTTTGATGGAGAGTCAATATATGAATCTTGGGAGAGATTTAAAGAACTTCTTAGGAAATGCCCACATCATGCGTTACCTGATTGGTTAATTATCCAAACTTTCTATAATGGATTAGTAGGATCTTTAAGATCAATCATCGATGCTGCTGCTGGAGGATCATTAATGTCAAAACCATTTGATGAAGCCTATGCACTAATCGAAGAAATGAAAACTAATAATTTTCAATGGCCTGCTGATAGAATGAATCCGAAAAAAATAGCTAGTATTCATGAAAATGATGCAATATCTATGTTAGCTTCACAAATTGTCGTTATATCTAAAAAATTAGATCATTTTGGAATGAATTACTCTCCAACTATATCAGAAGAAAATTCATCTGGACAACTTATAGAATCTCAATCTCAATATGAAACAATTAATGCAATTAACAACATACCCAATAACCCTTATGCAAATTATTATAATCCTGGATGGAAAAATCATCCTAATTTTAACTGGAATAATAATACAACTAATCAACCATGGATGAATAATATGACACAACAATTAGCAAATCCATCTAATCAAGGAAATCCTAATTATAAACCTAATTATCCACCTGGATTTAATAATAATAACCCTCAATTTAAAGTTAAGAAATTATCTATAGAAGAATTAATATTAAATATGGGTCAACATTTACAAAATCAAGGAAATTAATTACAAATACAAGAAAATCAATTGCAAAATCAAGGAACAGCTATCAAAAATATTGAAACTCAACTTAGACATATCGCTTCTACACTTAATAATAGAATACTGGGAACATTTCCTAGTAATGTAGAAATAAATCCTAAAGACAAAGGAAATGAACAAATTAAAGCAATACAATTACAAAGTGGAAAAGAATTAGAACCTTGAATTCAAAAAGAACTTGAAAGTCAAAAAGAGGAAGTGGAAATTGAAAAGGAAAAAAATCAACAAGATCCAAATTTAGAAAATCCTTTAATACCTATGAAAATTTTTGTTGAAAAACCTCCACCACCATTTCCTCAACGACTAATTCAACATAAAAAAGATAAACAATTTGCTAAATTCCTTGAAATTTTGAAGAAATTAACGATAAATATTCCTTTTGTAGAAGCTTTAGAACAGATGCCAAACTATGTAAAATTTATGAAAGATATTCTAAATAAAAAAAGAAAATTTACCGATAATGAAATAGTTGCACTTAGTGAAGACTGTAGTGCTATTATTCAGAAAAAACATCCTGAAAATTAAAAGATCCTGGTAGTTTCACTATACCCTGCGCTATTGGAGAAAAATTCTATGGAAAAGCTTTGTGTGACTTAGGAGCAAGCATCAATCTAATGCCTATATCAATTTTTAAGAGATTAGGATTGGGAGAAATTTCACCTACTTCAGTAACTCTTCAGTTAGTCGACCGTTCGTTACATATCCTAAGGGAGTTATTGAAGATGTATTAGTAAAAGTGGATAAATTTATCTTCCCCGTAGATTTTATTCTTCTAGATATAGAAGAAGATAAAGAAATTCCTATCATTTTAGGAAAACCATTTTTAGCCACTCGGAAAAGCAATGATTGATGTTCGTAAAGGAGAATTAACTATGAGAGTAAATGACCAAAAAGTAACTTTTAATATTGCTAAATCAATGAAACATCCTGCGCTAGAAAAAGATGATGAGTGTTTTCGAATGGAAGTACTCGCTCATTTACAAAAAGAATATTTTAAAGAATATTATGAAGACAAATTAGAAAAAGAAAATATTAAATTAATTGAAAAATCTGAGATAAATGAAGAATTAGATTATATTCAAGAGAAATTTGAATTTTTGGATAACACGGAAAATACCGAAAAAAATATAGTTCCATCAATTATTAAACCTCCTGAACTTGAGTTAAAAATGTTACCTAGTCATTTAAAGTATGCTTACTTAGGTAATTCTTCAACTCTACCAGTTATTATTTCATCTGAATTAAATGAATCTCAAGAACAAAAACTTTTAGATACATTAAAAAAATATAAGAAAATTTTTTGTTGGACTTTAGCAGATATTAAAGGAATTAGTCCTTCAATCCGTATGCACGGAATTATTTTAGATAATGAACATAAACCTGAAGCAGATCCACAAAGGAGATTAAATCTGATAATGAAAGAAGTATTAAGAAAGAAATTTTAAAATGGTTAGATAATGGTATTATATATCCTATTTCTGACAGTGCTTGGGCAAGCCCAATTCACTGTGTACCTAGAAATGGAGGAGTGACTGTCAAAGCTAATGAAAATAATGATCTTATCCCTATAAGACAAGTTACTGGATGGTGAATATGTTTTGATTATAGAAAATTAAACACAGCCACTAGAAAAGGTCACTTCCCTTTACCATTTATAGACCAGATGTTAGATAGATTAGCCGGACATAAATATTTTTGTTTCTTAGATGGATATACCGGTTATCATCAAATACAAATTGCTCCTGAGGATCAAGATAAAACTATATTTACTAGTCCTTATGGAACTTTCGCTTTTCGAAGAATGCCTTTTGGATTATGTAATGCACCTGCAACATTCCAAAGATGTATGATGTCTATATTTAGTAAATTAATTGATAATGGAATAGAAGTATTTATGGATGATTTCTCTGTATTCAGAACAACATTTGACACATGCTTAAATCATCTTGAAAAAGTATTGGAAGTATGTGAGAAAACCAATTTAGTTCTTAATTGGGAGAAATGTCAATTTATGGTTACAGGCGGCATTGTATTAGGGCATAAAATTTCGAAAAAGGCATGGAAGTAGACCTCGCAAAAATTCAAGTTATAACTAAATTACCACCTCCAACTACGGTGAAAGGGGTAAGAAGTTTTCTTGGACATGCTGGATTCTACAGACGTTATATTAAAGATTTTTCAAAAAATTACTAAACCTCTATGCCAACTTCTTAAAAAGGACAAGAAATTTGCATTTACAACTGAAAGCCTTAATGCTTTCGAATTATTAAAAGATAAATTAATTACAGCACCTATAATAGTTTCACCTAATTGGGAAAAACCATTTGAGCTTATGTGTGATGCTAGTGATTATGCTATAGGAGCAGTTCTTGGCAAAGATATGATAAGATTTTCAAAGTTATATATTATGCTAAGTAAAACTCTAAATGTTCGTTGAAATAAATTATACGATTATCGAAAGAGAATTATTAGCGATTGTATATGCTTTTAATAAATTTCGGCATTATCTAATAGGAACTAAATGTATTGTGCATACTGATCATTTTACTATAAAATATTTAATGCAAATGAAAGATTCTAAACCAAGATTAACTAGATGGATATTATTAATGCAAGAATTTGATTTTGAGATAATTAACAAAAAGGGAACTGATAATCAAATTGCAGATCATTTATCAAGATTAGAAAATCATGAATTATCTAATGTTGATAATGAAATTTTTGATAGTTTTCCTGATGAACAACCTTATAATATAAATGAGTTGAAAATACCTTGGTATGCTGATATAGTAAATTATATTGTAAGTGACATTTTACCACCTATGTTAACTTTACAACAACAGAAAAAATTCATTCACGACACTAAATCATACTTTTGGGATGAACCATACTTATATAAGCAATGTAAGGATCTAATTATTAGAAGATGCGTGCCTTATGAAGAAACTGAACTAATTATTCAAAAATGTTATGACTCTGATTTTGGAGGACATTTTGGGACAGATAAAACTGCGTATAAAATTCTACAATCTGGATTCTACTGGCCTACTCTATTTAAAGATGTATATAGATATATAAAAACCTGCGATAAATGCCAAAGAGTAGGAAACATATCAAGAAAAAATGAAATGCCTCTGAATTTTATATTAGAAGTTGAAATTTTTTATTTTTGGGGATTAGATTTCATGGGACCTTTTATTCCGTCATTTGGAAACTCATATATATTAGTAGTTGTTGATTATGTTTCCAAATGGATTGAAGCACAAGCTTTACCTAGGTGTGATGCTAAAAGTATTTTAAAATTTTTAATGAAAAATATTTTTACTAGATTTGGAATGCCGAGAGTGATTATCACTGACGGAGGAACTCATTTTAGAAACAAATATATTCACAAACTAGTAGAAAAATATAATATTATGCATAAGATATCAATCGCTTATCATCCACAAACTAAGTGGATTAATCGAAGTTTCTAATCGAGAGATTAAGCATATATTAGAAAAGTCTCGTAAATACTAATAGATCGATCGGTCTATAAGACTAGACAATCGCATTATGGGCATATAGGATCGCTTATAAAACTCCGATTGGAATGACTCCTTATAGGATTATATATGGAAAAACTTGCCACTTACCAGTTGAATTAGAACATAAAGCATATCGGGCGATTAAAGAATTTAATTATAATATGAAAGAAGTCAGTGAGAAGAGATTGTTGCAATTAAATGAATTGGAAGAACTAAGAAACGAATCATATGATAATGATAAGATTTATAAAGAAAGAATGAAATTATGGCACGATCGGAAGATTAATCAGAGAAATTTTGAACCAGGACAATAAGTTCTACTATATAATACTAGATTGAAATTATTTCCTGGGAAATTGAAATCTCGATGGTTAGGACCTTTCACCATAACTCAGATATTTTCATATGGAACTATAGAAATTGAAGATCCAAAAATAGGACATAGATTTAAAGTAAATGGACATAGATTAAAACCATATTTCGAAAATAGAAGACCAAATTTTAAAGAGGTTTTAATGCTTAGTCAACCTGAACACTAACTAAATTAGGTCGGGCTGACGACGTTAAACCAAGCGCTTTATGGGAGGATACCCATAGTAGTCTTTTATTTTTAAAATATCTACATATAAGTGAGTCTATAAAAACAAATCTTACTACTCAAATTTTTATTAGAATCATCACAAAATTGAACCTATTTGATGAGATCAGAAAATATTCGGACCAGAGCGAAAATGGTCGATTTTTACGTATCTCGCCGACAGCGAGCTCGAGCCCGCTGACAGCGAGATCGTGGACCATTACTTCATTCAGTTTTATAACTAAGTCGCCGACAGCGAGGAACTTCCCGCCGACGGCGAGGCAGTTGAAAATTTGGTTTCTTAAAGATTTTTCGTGCGGTTTTGGACGGATCTAAGCCATTCCTTCGTAAGAAATTATTCCAAATCCGATTTTACACCATTTTCTTCCTTAGGAACGACTAGAGACCAATCCTTTCCATCCAAAATGGCCTCCAAATTCTTATAAACCACAAAAACTGAAGTTTTCAACCGGAGAAAATTCGTCAGTTCGGAGGCACAGCGAATCTTCAACAAAGGCTTGATGAAGAAAAGACTTATTAAAGAAAGAGGATTCGTCAATAGAGGAGTAGAGAATTCTACTACAAAAATCGAAGAAATGATCGCACAACGGCATTGGGAGGTATTTTGTTATACAACATCCGCTGTAGTTATACCAGTAGTTAAAGAGTTTTACTCTAATTTACATGCGATCAACAATGGAAATGTCTACGTCAGAGGAAGATGGGTAACATTTACTCCTGCAAGGGTAAATGAATTGTTTTCTATAAAAAATACCTCTATTTGTCATTATTCCAACTTTGTGCCTTTAAGATACAATATGAACGAAATCTATAGATACCTGACTGAAGAACCAGATGATTAGGAGTTACGAGAAGACGAGTATGTCAATTTTTCTGCATCACTTCTTAACCCTGTCTCAAAGCACTGGCATTTCTTTATATCATCAAAATTATTACCTACTATGAGAATAAATAAAGTTTCAAAGGAATGCGCTATTTTAAACTACTGTATTCAAATTAGATTACCTATCGATGTTGGATCAATAATAGTAAAGTCTGCATTGGGATTAATTGTGCATGGGTCAGTGCATGGACTTGGATACCCATCTACTATATTTGGTTTATGCAGTCAGTACCAAGTTTCTTATGAGGCTTGGGAAAAAGTACTTTTACCATGGAAACCCCCGGATCCTACCGATATGTTTCCCACTTTGGATAACAATGATGAGATTATCGTTATTTCGACGAGCATCACAAAACAATCCTTTAGCAAGGCCCTTTACCGATAAGACTAATTTCATTCGAAGAACATTAAAGGATTGGAGAAAGAATTTCAAAATGTGATGAATTCCATCGACAATATCTCCGATATGTTTGATCATATTGATTGGAGAATGAATGAGCACTTTGATCATACTCGGACATCCGGAGGCCGACTTTATTCATCTACTAAGACGAAAGGATGGATTAATGAAGAATCTACTGCAGAATTCCCTTTCGGGCCTTTCTACAATTTATTTGTGCACTCGCGTCGCATCGGAAATATCGTAGAAGATGTCGGCTCGTACACCGAAGAGTAGGAAAGATTTCTATGTTTATGTTATATTTGTATATATATGTGTGTTTGATTTGGAGTTAGGTTTTATTATGAGTCGAACTTCGATTTGATCATCTCATATTTGATTAGATTTTATGTAAATTGTTATGTCTCAGAATTTAGAGTGTTGTGGTGTGGATTGCGATGCTGAGTTTTACGGATTTGAACATTTAAGTTAAGTATGTGTTAAGTTATTAGTGTGAAATTTGTAAATCTCTTGGATTTCATATATAAAGTTATATTGTTTGTGTTGTGTGACTTTTTGTGAGTATAAATATCTAATCTTCGTATTATTATTAAATTAAGTGATCGAATGATTGATTAAGGGCAATTCGAGGTTGAAAATGATAGACGAATTTCAAAAATTTAAAATTTTTTGGGATCTCACCGACGGCGAGAATTATCTCGCCGACAGCGAGAAAACCCGCTGACAGCGAAACCGAGCTCACCGACGGCGGATTTTTCCCGAAACTTTTGCCTTATGAAATTAATTAGCTCGCCGACGGTGAGAAAAATCTCGCTGACAGCGAGAACGCGAAAAGACCTATATTTGACCGGTCAACCGACACTATTCATCATCCCTTTCCTCAAATTTTCGAAAAAACCGACCTAGGGCTTGAGAGATCTCGGATTTGAGGCGATTTCAACACTTTTTGACACCGGATTTCATCTTCCCTTGGTAAGAGCTTCACTCCTATGCAAAAATTTTTTATTTTCACCATTGATTTCTTCTACATTGGAGAATTTTGAAAAATTTCGAAATGTAGAGAAAATACATGGAAGAATTTCATAAAAGTTGATTTAAATGGATTTTAGTTGTTGTAGGAAGCCTTCTTAGTAATATTTTGGAGTTTAGTTAAGATTTTTGCAAATTTCACAGATCGAGAAATGGCTCCACGATAAAAGTGACGAATAGATTATGACGAAACCCGATTCATTAATGCAAGAGCACAAACGCGATATTTTCAAAACATACAAGCAAGAAAATGCATTCAAGATCGAGTTTTCAAGAATCCAGGAGGAGAAGTTGAGCGAATCATTCAGGAGAGCGAGGATGGGAAAATTTCTCGCTCGTTACCAACAGAAGCGGCTTGTAGAAGTAGTAAAGGAATTTTATGCAAATTTAACACGAGCTGAAGATGCACCGCTTAAGGTTAGAGAATTTTTGTAGATTTCAACGCTCGCTAGAATAAACGCTTATTATGAAGTACGAGAAACCTATACCGTTGAATATGAAACTTTTGGAACTATGGAAGGACCACTGGAAGAGGTGATCAACTTTCTCACTGATGGGAAAGGAGTCTGGAAGATAAAGCAGCGGGAACGGGTAAACTTCTCTCTTTCTATGCTAAATGCAACATCTAAAGCCTGACATTATTTTATTTGTTCTACTTTGTTACTTACCTACCACCATAGTGAGGTAATAAGAGATAGAGCAGTTCTGAATTTCTGTATTCGAACCGAAGAGTATTAATGTGGGAAATGTTATATATAAAAACATATTAGCCACTCGCTAGAAATGAAAGTGGAGGAGGACTAGGACATCCCGGTCTTATCTATGCACTTTGCCAATTATCTCGGGGTAGAGGCAAGAGATGATGAGGAATGGATTGAACCTATGAAACCCCTTACTCAGGCTAATATAAAGAAATATGAATCCCACGAAGGATGAAGATCTGGGACAAGGGATTATGTACCTTCTTCAAGTAGAGATATACCCTCTACTAGTTATGAACCACCCCCTCAGTACACCACTCCTACCCTTCAAGATCTGATGAATGAATTAACCTTGAGTAGAAAGAGTTTTGAGTTATTTGGAGAAAATATGGAGAGAAGATTTGAGCATATACATCAAAGGATCGGAGGCTTGGAGAGAAGACACGATTATGATAGCGAATATCTCCAGCGACATTCAAAGTACGAGATTGCATACTATGAAGCTGAACGTCGATATAGGAGTGGTGATTTAGATGTTGTCTTTCCTGAGTGCCCCCGTTATTCACGAGCATCGACTGCTCAGCTCTTCTCGACTTGGAGATCAGGGAGATGACATAGCTTGGGATTTTGATGCAGAAGATTAGAGCTTTTGTTTAGTTTGGTTGGTTTGTTTAGATTTGTTGTTATTTTGAGAAACTTTATTATTTTGGATGTGATTATTTCATACTTTCTAGAGACTATGGATGTTGATATGTTTGTTTATGTTATTAATGTTAGATTTCTTGTGTTTTAAATTAGTTGCAAATTTTTTTTATATATATAGGATGTTAGTCTTTCTTTAATGTATTGTTTAAGTTTTAAATGTATGTGTAGTAATAGATTAAGTTTTCTTTGTTATGTTTGATACTTATTTTAAAATTTCATCCCTCGCACTTTCTTTTAAATATTATATGTGGAAGAATACTAACGAGTACGAGTTCGTAAGTAATGAAAAAGCCTGCAAAAATTTCAAATAAAAGAAATACCTAAAGCCTAAAGGTATGATGAATTTTAATATATACTTTCCCTTTTTCACTATGTAGTATAGATAGAAAAATTTTAGTTTGGGGGGAAGGTAAAAATACAAATTTAATTATTAAAATTGTTCTCAATTTCTATTTTCAAAAATTATTATTAAATGATTTTCTATAGTAATTTTCAATTCAATAAATATGAGTTACTTTATTTAATTATTATATAAAGTTAAAGAAAATATTTCTAGTAATTCAATTAATTAATGGAATAAGATATTTGGTTAAAAGGAATAAGAATATAGTAAACTATTTAAAGTAAGGAAAACTATATTTTGAAATTAAAAATTCTTAAGTATTTAGGTGAAAAAGAAAGGATAGAAACTCAATAAAGTCAAGGCTATGAAATATATATAAGCAAAGAAATATTTTAAGTTTCAAATTTAGGAAGAGAAATTAAAGTTCAAAATTATTAACAGGCTATCCAGATACAGTAATCCTCACTTGAAAAAGAAAAAGAAAAAGAAGGATTGAAAATCAATCCAAAAAGAAAAGAAAAGAAAAGAAAAATATAAAGTGAGGAGAAGCTTGAGGAGATGCCTTATCAAAAATTGGCTTCAATGGATTCAACCTAAAAGGTAAAACTTAATTATATTTCTAAACTTATATTTGTGGATTAGTATTTTACTAAATAGTGTTTTCTTGAATTTCCTACCATCTAAATATCTTAAGTAATTTACTATTTTTTAATATAGTCACTCCTGAAATAAATAAAAAGCTAGAAATCTTAGACCTGATAACTAAATAATCTTATCTCTATAAATTTAATTTAATTACTCAGAAATATTTATATTTAACTTTATTATAATGTTATTTAAATTTAATTCATATTATCTGAATTGAAAAATTATATTATAGAAATCATTATTTTTATTTAGTATTAAAATTACTTGAGGACAAGTAATAATTAAGTTTGGGGGATTTTGATCACAGAAAAATACATTAATAAATTCATATCTATTTTTGATGAAATTGCACTTTAAAGAAAGGTATTTCCTTTATTTTATTACAGGAATGAAGATTTATAAGTGATGGAAGCAAAAGCATGAAATGGAGCAAATTTGGGTCAAAAAGGAGGAAATTCATGCAAATTGAACTAAGTCGCCGACGGCGAGATCGAGACCGCCGACGGCAAGATCGTGAGGAGAATTTCTGAAGAAATTATAACTACCTCGCTGACAGCGAGCCCGACCCCGCCGACAGCGAGATCGCGCGGTTTGAAGACCTTCTAGAAGCCCCGCTGACGGCGAGGTCGTTTCCCGCCGACGGCGAGACGAGTTCAAAATGCATATACATTGAACCTGGACACTTTTTGAAGAGATGTTTAAGTACCCCTTGGACCTTTACTTACCTCTATAAATAGAAACCGAATTCTAGTGATTTAGTGTCTCTTTCTAGTGTCTTAAGTGTCATTTTTGTGTGTCTAAATTAGTGAGTTTGAGTGTGTTTAGTGAGTTCATTAGTTTAATTGAGTGCTATTTAGTTTGCTGTACTAGAAGGAAAAGTCAAAGGAACTTCAAGGAGTCTGCTTGGGGAGGAAATTAAGATAAGTATCTTTGTTTATTGTTGTTAACTTTAAATGAAATCCATGCTTTGTTTTATTCCCATGCATTCCGAGTAGTTTTCTTAGTCTTTCTCCTTGTTTATGAAAATTATGCGGATTGATGAAATTAAATAGAAGCACCTAATATAATATAAATAAATTGTGATAATTTTTACTTAAAACTTAATTTACTTTCAATCGGCCAATTGAGTAGTTAAAATATGTTGAATTATCAACTATAGTAAAAATTACATTCAATATTCAGGGAAGTCAAAAGCCTTGGAAGGCGGGTGCAAATAAATAGGGAAATATTAATTATCGGACGTAGAATTGGACATTTTAGTGTGACAGACTAAAATATTCAATTTGGTCCTATTGTTTGAGAGTTGAAGTGTAGATGTTAGCCCTCGAGTGAGGGGAACGTGGGAGCTCGAAGTGGCAACAAGTATCCTCCCAGCCTAGCCGCAGATTCGATAATCAAACATAGGATTAGTCAATGTTCTTTGCACCTGGACCAAAGGGTAAAGAATAGGAATGCTCCTATTTGTCACAATACAATTAAAAAATCCTATTTAAATTCATCATTCACTTAATTTTCTAAAAACAAGGAGAAAGATACTTTTTCTAAATTATTTAAATCAACTTATTTCAAGCATTAGTTTACTTTAGTTTATTATAGTTACTTTGAATTTCCGTTCACTTTTATTCGTAAGTAATTCCTTTAAATGTACGCGATAACAAATCCGTTAAAAACTTCCCCGTGGGATCGATAACCAGGACTCCACTCAGAGCCCCGTATTACTTGATACGATACGTATACTTGCGTAGAATCCACATTATACATTAAATCATATATCTATATTTAAAGCGGGATCAAGTTTTTGGTGTCGTTGTTATAAACATAAATTGAAAACATATTAAAAGTGGGTCAATTCACAATAAAGACATTTGAAAAATTACTCAGTAAAGCTGCTAATTTCCAAGAAGAAGCAAAACAAATGAGTGTAACGGAGAAAACTGAAAAGACAAAAACTATCAAAACATTTGAAAAGAAACCTGGAAATGTTGTAGAAAAAGGTAAACAGGTGATGCAGATTCAACCAGAACAAAAGAAACAACAACGACAGAATCCTTTGACATCGCAAACATCACCTCAATTACAACTTCAGCAACCAATCCCGGTTCCAAAAGAAAAGAAAACAATGGCTGAAAGAATGAATAAAGAATATTCATTTAAAACAGAAGCTGTTAGTAAAATATTTCATAGTCTACTTAAAATGCCCGAATTTAAGCTACCAGAAGCTAAAAGGCCAGCAAAAATTGACATGAAAGAAAATTCTAATTACTGTCCTTATCACAGAATGCTTGGACATAAAATTGAAGATTGTTTTGTCTTCAAAGATTGGTTGGAGCGTAATTTTAAAAACAGAAACATAATAATCCCGAAAGAACATTTGAAAGAACCTGAAAAAAGATCAGTCAATATGATTTTGATAGAGAAACTCAATCCTGGAAACAAAGACAGTACTTCTGAAGAAATATTTGCTAAATATCAAATCACAAAATTTCCCAAGAAATAAAAGAAAAAGAAAATCAAGAAACCAAAAAAGATCAAAGGTCTTCCAAGTATAGGGGCTGCAACACCTTTTGTACCTTCTAGTTCATTTTCCTCTTGTACTAGGATAGTTATGTCGGGTGAAGGATGAAAAATCCTCGAACCGATAACTTTGTATGACTTCCTTTTTACGATCATGAATAATAACAATCCTAGTTTTGCATAAATTTTGTCTATTTTGGGCGATGTTTCTGAGAATAATCATTTGAATTCTAACCCTATAGACGATACTCAAATCTTATATGATCAATCTAAAGACAACCAAAATAATGAATATGCAGATGAAAAATCTGACAATGATGAAAATGAAAATGACATTGCTACACTCCAACTACGAGGAACTCCGATTTCCATAGAATTGGAACCCTGAGACTCGGAGACAAAAGAGTCGGATAATCAACTTGAAGAAATAATTGAAATTATTTTAAAGAGTGGAAATATCTTACCTCTTAGGATGACTCCACAAGAAAAAGAAAGACAAGTAATCACACCAGACAAGATCATTCCTCCAATACATCCCCAAACCCCTGAAAGAAATAAGGATGATCTTCGTAACAAAGTGGATTATAACGTACTAGCTCATTTGAGAAAATTACCTGTGAAGTTAAGCATCTATGACGCTCTCATACTTTCCAAAGAAATGAGAGAATCTTTAATAAAGGCCCTTTCATATCCAGATATTTGCTTAACTCAACTTGCTAGTATTACCCAAAATGAAGCTTATCAATTAGAGGAATCAACGAAGATTACATTCTCTGACAATGACTTGTTGCTTGGAACAACTGAACACAATCGTCCACTGTATATTACGGTGAACATAAATGATACAATACTCTCAAGAGTTCTTATTGACCCAGGTGCTTCAATCAACATTATGAATTTAAAAACTCTTGCATATTTAGACATTGATGCCTCTCAACTATCAAGGGATGCAATGATGTTAAGAGGATTTAATCAACAAGGAGAACGAGCCCTTTGATCAACAACATTACTCTTGAAAATAGCTGACTTGGCAACGACAACAAAATTTCATATTATTGATTCAGACACCTTTTTTAATGCCTTACTTGGCAGACCTTGGCTTCATGAGTATAAAAGGGTTCCTTCTTCCCTACATCAATGTATAAAATACCTACGAAAAGGACAGGAATGTTGTATTATAGGAGATCTGCAACCGTTTTCAATTCATGAAATCGGTATACATGAAGATGCAGCATATTATGCTCCTATAAATAAAACAATGTCTTCCAAAGAAACAATGGTGGATGTGGAAGAAAAGAACAAAGAAAAGAAAATAAATGAAAAGAATTCTTCTTCAATTAAGACAAGAGGAACAAATTCTCGTCAAACACATACTCGAGGACGAGGAAAAGGGAAAGAAGATCCGATTCTTACAATAAAGAAACCACTGAAATTCAAAATCCACTTGGACTCTGAAGAAGAAACGACATCTGTGATTGCGAAGAAACCTCAATTCAAAATATCTTTGGAAGAAGAAGATAAAGAAAGACAATTTGAATCTATGTATGACAAAATCAATCATTATATACATTCTATGAGTTTGACTCCAATCTCCACTGCTAAGATTGAGAATCTAATAGTCAAAGAAGTATATAATGATGACAAAAATCCAATTAAGTTTAGACTTGGCTCTACTTCTTCTTGTAGTAAAAATGATGTAAAAATAGAAGATGAAAATCTTCCACAATCAATGAAAATTCCTTTTGAGTTGTATTCTCCTTGGCCACAAAAATTTATTCAAAATAGTTTAATGCTCAAATAATGGTCTTTAAAACAACCACATTTCATTGAACAAATGTGGAATAATAATAAACGAAATTCTAACTCCAAAGAAGGTATTGGATTTGGAACTCTAGGACCATTAGATGACACAAAATTTTGTCTGACCATCACCGAAGAATACGATTCCGAATCATTACCTGATCTTCCAATTGAAGATGCTCCTCCAGAATTGGAAGAAAAAATTAAATCAATAATTGATGAACTAAAAGAAATAAATTTAGGAACTGATGAAAATCCAAAACTAACTTCTATTAGTTCATTCCTTAATGATGAGGAAGCAAAGGACATAACTCAATTGTTGATAGAATATAAAGACTGTTTCGGTTGGACTTACGACGAGATGCCTGGCTTATCTCCAGAAGTTGCAGTTCATAAACTTGGGATAAATCAAATTACAACCCCAGTTAAACAAGCTTCGAGAAGGATGCGTGTCGAAATAGAGCAACAAGTCATTGCAGAAGTCAAGAAATTGATAGAAGCTGACTTCATATGAGAAGAAAAATATCCAACATGGTTAGCCAATGTGGTACCAGTTAAAAAGAAAAATGGACAGATAAGGGTCTGTATATACTTTAGGGACTTGAACAAAGCATGTCCAAAAGATGAATTTCCTTTGCCAATTCCTGAATTAATGGTTGATATAGCATCAAAACATGCAATATTCTCCTTTATGGATGGATCATCAGGATATAACCAAATAAAAATGTTTTCGGAGGACGAAGCGAATACAGCTTTCCGAACACCCATGGGGATATATTGTTATAAGGTTATGCCATTTGGACTCAAAAATGCCGGTGCAACCTATCAAAAAGCCATGACACGGATTTTTGTTGAATTAATACATAATCAAGTCGAATGTTATGTCGATAGTAAACAAAAAGATGATCATATATACGATTTGAGAATTGTCTTTGAACGACTGCGACAATACAATCTTAAAATGAATCCCTTAAAGTGCGGCTTCGGTGTCACTTCAGGAAAATTTTTAGGATTTGTAATTCAGCATCGTGGGATAGAAATTGATCCTCTCAAAATTGAAGCTATCTTGAATATGCCTCCTCCTAAAAATCTAACCCAATTGAGATCCCTTCAAGGAAAATTAGCGTATATATGACGTTTCATTTCCAATCTATCGGGTAGATGTCAACCTCTCACTGCCCTTACTAGAAAGGATACCAAATTTGTGTAGGATGAAAAATGCCAGCATGCCTTTGAAAACATCAAACAATATCTGACAACCCCTCCTGTCTTAGCAGCCCCTGTATTAGGAAGACCTCTAATCCTTTACACCGCAGCGTTGGAAAATTCACTTGGAGCTTTATTAGCACAAGTAAATGACAAGGGAAAAGAAAGTGCATTATACTATTTAAGTCGTTGTTTAGTTCCATCAGAAATAAAATACCCGACAATTGAGAAGCATTGTTTAGCCTTGATCTTTGCAGTTCAAAAACTAAGTCATTATATGCTTTCTTATAAGATAACTCTTATTTCAAGACCTAACCCATTACAATATTTAATAACACGACCAACACTTTCTGGGAGATTAGCAAGATGGGCAATGATCTTACTCCAATTTGATATAACATTTGTACTCTTACGTGTCGTCAAAGGACAAATCCTCGGCGATTTCTTAGCGAAGACATCCAATTCCAACTAAATCACCCCTTAATGACGATTTACCTGATGAACAAATATCAGAAATAAAAAATTCCAATGTGCAACGATGGGAACTCTACTTTGACGGAGCATCATCTGCATGGAATGACAAAGACAAATAGACAATTATACCAGGCAAAGCTGGAGTAGGATTGATTTTCATTACTCCAGACAAAACAATGATGCATTTTTCCTATCATTTGACAGAACCATGCACAAATAATGAAGCCGAATATGAAGCGCTCATAACCGGTCTAGAATTAATAATATTGATGGAAATTAAAAATATTGACATCTACGGGGATTCCCAGTTGATTATTAATCAAATTACTGGAAAATATAAAACTTTGAAGTTACGACTTGAACAGTATTCTCATTACACTCTGAAATTACTTCAACAAATTCCTTATGTAACATTCTTCTTAATCCCGAGATGAGACAATTCTCTAGTAGATGCTCTGGCAAAACTCGCAAAAGAGTTTGCCTGTCCAGAAGAAGATGACATACCGATTTCTATAAGAGGATGACAAGTTCTTTCTCAAATTGATATTGATAATTTACATAAAATTAGTGAAAATATGACAATAAATGATGAGAAGGATGATTGGCGACAACCAATCATTCAATATTTACAAACTGGAAAATTACCTGAAAATATTTCCATTACCAACCAAATTAAACGAAGAGCATTATCATATGCTCTAATAAATGATATTCTTTATAAATGATCTTTTGATCAGATATGGTTAAGTTGTTTAAACCAAGTTGAAGCTCAAGAGATTGTTAAGGAAGTTCATTCAGGTTTATGTGGTGCACATCAATCTGGACCCAAAATGAAAATGAAAATAAAAAGAATGGGTTATTATCGTCAACAATGATGGCCGATTGTCTCGACATTGCAAAGAAATGCCATCAATGTCAAATACATGGGGTAGTTTTACATCAACCTCCAAATGTCCTACACCCAACTATTGCTTCATGGCCATTTGAATGTTGGGGTACCAACATAGTGGGCCCTATGGATCCTCCATCTTTCAAGGGTCATAAATTTATTCTGGCAGCCACTGACTATTTTTCTAAGTGGGCAGAACCAATACCACTTAGAGAAGTTAAGGCAGAACAAGTTCTTCATTTCTTTAAAACACATATCGTTTATAAATTTGGAATTCCTCGAAGGGTCATATCAGACAACGGATTAGCCTTCAAAAATACGAAAATGAATAATTTTATCCAAAGACACAGGATTGATTAGAGGTACTCCACAATTTATTACCCTAAGGCCAATGGATTAGCCGAAGCTTTCAATAAAACATTGGTTGAAATCTTGAAAAAGACGTTGAATAACAGCCCGAGACAGTGGCATGAACGATTAATAGAAGCTTTATGGGCTTATAGAACTACATACCGAACTCCAACACAGTCTACACCATTTGCTTTGGTATATGGTTCTGAAGCCATTTTACCACTTGAAGTCCAAATTCCTTCTCTCAAAATTTCGATAGCAAACAAAATAACTGAAGAAGAAAATGCTAGACACGACTTGAAGAACTTGAAAGTTTGGAAGGCAAATGTCTACAAGCCCAACAAAATCTCAAACTGTATCAAGCAAAAATGATATGATCTCATGACAAATTAGTTCGCCCCCAGAGCCTTTCGAATCGGTGAATTAGTTTTAGTCCTTCGAAGACCTATACTAGCTCATCGAAAGATAGGTGGTAAATTTGAACCAATATGGGAGGGCCCATATGTAATTGAAAAGACATATTCAGGAGGATCCTACCAACTGGTGGATTGTCAAGGAGAAAGAATCCTGCCTCCAATCAATGGACGTTTCTAAAGAAATACTATGCAACATAAAAATAAAAAATGAATAACGACTTATTTATAAACTGGGACAATAAATTCTTCTTTCCAAAATCATCTTTAAGTTTTTTTTTATGACATCTATTTCATTTGCTGAACAAATGTTTAAAAGGCTAAATGTTGTTTTATCTTACTGTTTTTAGGAAAAAAGCCTGAAAATAGGTTATTTTTCTCATTTTGAAACAACATGACTTTCACCTTGGACCGTCGACATATAAACGAGGGACCAGAATTCATTTTAACTTTGACCTGTTGTAAGTCGAATCAATATATCACGGATCATTGCTTTATCTGGTGAATCATAGTGAAGTTAATCTACAAACACCTTTGATAGAATTCAAACTCCGACAACCCGAAGAATATGACTTCACAATTAGTGACAGCTCAGATGAGGGAGAATTCATGACTACTTCAGTACAAGGAGCATCCACATCGGGTACAAAAAATATGGCGACAGGACTTACTAGATCACAAAGACGAAATCATAATAAACGACTGAAACGACAAAAACAATTACAGGAAAAACAAAACATGGAGGATATTAGTCAATCGAAATCACGAACTATTAACACTCCATTTGAGGAAATAAACTCTGCCTCAGAAATGACAGATCTAGACCCTGCAAAGAAAAATGAAAATGGAAAAGCAGTTATCACTTCACCTGCTCAGAGTCTGAAGGTGTCAGATAAAAAGGTTGATGAAAAAAATCACTCAAGGGAAGAGGTGCGACGAATTCGCGCTATCGAGTGGAGAACTTTTGAACAATACAAACACATGAATAAAAGGACAATACATATTCTGGATGGTCTTAAACTGTTTACCAGAATATTTGATGAAGCTTAACAAACTGCTATCATTGAACATATAAAAAAAACCCAAAATCAGGGTAGGGCTGGACTCCTTCAAAGGAAAACCTATTCTGAACCTAATAAATGGATTCGTGGCAAGGGTAGACAAACCCTACAATATGGGTGTTGCTACAATTATGCAAGAGACAAAGAAGGAAATCTTCCCAGAATTTTGCGACACGAACAAGTCGATCCTTTACCCACTGTGATAATCCAAGTTATCAAACGACTTGTCACTTGGGGGATTTTACCTACGTATCGTATTCCTGACAGTTGCATCATCAATATATATGATAAAGGAGACTGTATCCCTCCTCACATTGACAGCCATGATTTTGAGAGACCGTTTTGCACCGTGTCACTAATGAACTGCTGTTCCGCTATGTTTGGAAGGGAGATACAAATCTTGGGACCTGGAGAGTTTGAAGGTACGTGCCGTATTTTTTTACGAGGATCAGTTCTCCTATTTCAAGGGAACGGTGTAGATTTTGTAAAACACTGCATACCCAGTGTCAACAAGCCACGCATCTCAATTACTTTGCGACGGATGAAGCCCGACAAATGACCTGTCGGATATAAAGCTATACCAGAACTAGAGAATCTACAACCTTTGGAATTACCATAACCCCATAAATATCTAAACACCTGAAACATGTTTGATAAATAATGTTTTGGAGTGTAGGACGTTTATGGATAGTCTGTTAATATCCAAAGCTATGTTATGACATATAAGAACTTTTGACATGTGATATATCTATAGTTGTCAATGTGTGATATATTGGCAGCTGTTGGTATGTAAAATATCAGTAGTTTGTTGCAGCACGCTATATGATATGTAAACATATATGTACCGTTAGTTCTTGCTTGCAATAATATGTACTGGTGACCTTTTTATGGAAATAAAATAAAATGTTGGAAAAATATTCCCCATTGTCTATCATATGTCGACATGTCCTAAAAATAATAAAATAAATTTTAATAATGAAATAAATGACTTGTGATAACTAAACATGAGAATTATCATTCGACCTATATAGGTCAAAACCCCAGCGGATATTCCCACTAAAAATATTAGTGAGTTCGCCACTCTCTCCGGTTATTGGATGTAAGTCATTTTCCTGACACGGAAATCATGGCTTTCCTCTAACTAAATCTTGACATTGACATTTTGAGGAAAACAGAAAATGACATCTATTTTCTCTCTCCAGTTATTGGATGTAAGTCCTTTCCTGACACGGAAATCATGGCTTTCCTCTAACCAAATCTTGACATTGACATTTTGAGGAAAATAGAAAATGACATCTATTTTCTCTCTCCGGTTATTGGATATAAGTCCTTTCCTGACACGGAAATTATGGCTTTCCTCTAACCAAATCTTGACATTAACATTTTGAGGAAAATAGAAAATGACATCTATTTTCTCTCTCCGGTTATTGGATATAAGTCCTTTCCTGACACGGAAATCATGGTTTTCCTCTAACCAAATCTTGACATTGACATTTTGAGGAAAATAGAAAGTGACATCTATTTTCTCTCTCCGGTTATTGGATATAAGTCCTTTCCTACCACGGAAATCATGGCTTTCCTCTAACCAAATCTTGACATTGACATTTTGAGGTAAATAGAAAATGACATCTATTTTCTCTCTCTGGTTATTGGATATAAGTCTTTTCCTGACACGGAAATTACGACTTTCCTTTAACCAAATTTTGACATTGACATCTCCAGAAATGGAAAACGACATCCATTTTCTTTCTCTCCAGTTATGGGATATAAGTCCTTTCCCGACACGTAAATCATGGCATTCCTTTAACAAAATATCGACATTGACATTTTTTTGAATATGACATCCATTTTCTCTCTCAGTGAATCCCTTCTCTAAACACAAGAAAAACATTCCTTCTCAGAACCGACAGACAAGACATCTGACATCCACTAGGAGCGGTATGATACCCACTCCTTTCCAGATTATTATAAAACATTTCCTAGACCATTTCGGTTAATACCAATATGTGCAGAATACTTATATAGTATTCTACACATATTGGGGGCCCTTTTGTTGATCTCATTTATAATGATTCAATACCTTTTGACCTAAAAAGTCAACTTTGGTCAAAATGGTCAAACCAGACCCAATGACCAACCCAGTTGACCCCATAGGTCACCCTTTTAACCTAAAAAGTCAACTTTGGTCAAAATAGTCAAACCAGACCCAATGACCAACCCTGTTGACCCCATAGGTCAACCTTTTGACCTAAAAGTCAACATTGGTCAAAATGGTCAAACCAGACCCAATGACCAACCCTGTTGACCCCATAGGTCACCCTTTTGACCTAAAAAGTCAACTTTGGTCAAAATGGTCAAACCAGACCCAATGACCAACCCTGTTGACCCCATAGGTCAATTTTTTGACCTAAAAAGTCAACATTGGTCAAAATGGTCAAACTGGTCCTAATGGCTAACCCTATTGACCCCATAGGTCAACCTTTTGACCTAAAAAGTCAACTTTGGTCAAAATGGTCAAACCAGACCCAATGACCAACCCTGTTAACCCCATAGGTCAACCTTTTGACCTAAAAAGTCAACTTGGTCAAAATGGTCAAATCTGACCCAATGACCTGTCGGCATATTTTTAGGTTTGTGGTGTTGTATTTTTGAAAAGAGGTCGCCTATAGAAATTGTCGGCGAATTTTTAATTTAATTTAAATAAATAATTTGAAAAGTAGTATTTGATTTTGAAAATAATTTTAAATTTGAAAATTTTAAGATATGAAATCAAACTGATCTCACATCTCGAATAGTTTATATAAACGAGCGCCGCACCACAAACCGTGTATTTATCCCGAAGAATAGACACACTGCTTGATGATGGGGCTCGATTAAATAAACTAGAAAGGTTTGTGACATCCGTTTGGTCCGGGAACCAATTTTATAAGCCGACAAGTTCCCCGCTTAATATAAATGAATTAAGTAGGGTTTATATTACCCGGGTTCTTAAAGTTCCCTATAAGGGCAAGCCCCTATAGTTAATTACATCTTAAGTGACGGAAATCACCTAAGAAAACTCTCGATAATAATCGGTAGTTCCGCTCTCAAGAATTTCAAAGTTTAAGTTTTCAAGGGATTGAATCTTTGAATTTCAATAGTGAATGGATCAAATTTGGAACATTTTATTTTAGGAGTCCAAAGGAAGAAAGGTAGGAGAAATCACAGATCCAAAGCGAACTTTGGTAATTTCCCGACTATCCTATTGTTTGGCTTGAATTTAGGAAGGTCCTAATGTTTATTTAGTATTTTGATCCTGCCAATTTTAATTAGTTAGGACTTATATTCGTATGATAAAATCATACAAATAGCCTCGAAGATGTGAGGGTTTATATCGTATCGGACGACTACCTCGGAAATCCTAAGACCGGTTAGGGCTTAATTTACATGATATGATCATGCAAATGCCTAACGAAGAGTTGAGGACTTATGTTGCCCTAGTGCAAACTACCTCGAAGTCCTATGGCTCGGTTATTTAATTCTAAGAAAGTTTTGCTGATGTAGATTCGGGTTTTGCCGATGACGATGGCCGTGCCTTGCCCACCATGCTCCGAGCTCCTTGTTGTTGCAGAGGTTTAGTTTTAGAAATCATAAATCAGGAGATGAGAGAAGTGTTCTGGTTTAAAGAAAGTTTTAATTTCCAAGTGTTTTTTATGTTAAAACAAATCTTAAAGTTGATCAAACAGAACCGATTAAGATCCCACGGTTCCGTCATCCCGGCACCGTTATTTTCATCGAATTCACTTAGTCTAGATGAATTTGCTAAAATCAACTAAATGAGTTCCGCACTTTCATTTAGACCGTGGGAAATCTCGTTAGCAACACGTGGGTTACATCATCCGAGGTATTCCCGATCATTCAATGAGACGTTTTAATTTAGTTGTAGTTGTAGTTTTGTTGTTCTGTTTGAGATTAAATTTTGAGTTGTCTTATATTTTGAAATGTTGTGGAGGTGAATTTTATCTTGTAGTGTCTTTTAATTTAGTTATGGGTTCCAGTTTTGGTTTCTGTACTAAAGGTGTAGGTTTTCATGCAACTGTTGTTTATCATGCAAGAAAGGTAAAGTGCAACGCGATTAAATAAATTGCCGTAAAGTAAATCGCAATAAAATAAAAGCGTACTCGGAGGGTCTTCCCGTCATCCCAAGCTGCACTTAAAACACCGTTAGAATATTTAAGCATTTAAAGTAAGTTCCTAGGTAAAGCTAAGGGAAGGGTTATGGTTTTCTACCAAGTTCCTAATCCTATAGCTAGTCATCTCCTATGACGTCTAGGTCTTCAATTTGGTTTTAAGGATGATTTTCTTCACCAAAGAACAACTAAGCTCAATTTGTTCTTAAGGACATTCCATCATATTGAGGAAGTGTTTAAGACGAATCTTAAACATCTTTTCAATATTTCGGGAATTGTCCTAAGTCCAAATGAATTCTATTGTTCAAGTGAATTAATCATCCAGAGGTGTTCGAGTTAAGTTTTATTTCTTGCTTAAGTAAATTAGGATGTTTGAATATCCTTATGAGTGAAGTGTCATTTCACTTGATACTCCATTTAGGAGTTATAATAGTAAAAACTCCTAAGGGCAAAATGATATTTAATGATTTGTGATTCAAATTTAAGTTCAAATTAATGATTTAAGTTTGGAATAGTGTTCAAGTTATTTTAGATTTATTTTTGAATTCTTCATGTCTTTATATTTAACTTAATTTAATTTAATTTAACTTAATTTAATTTAATGTGGTTTAATTTAAATTAATTTAACTTAAATTAATTTAATGTAATATGATTTAGTTTAATTTAATTTAATTTAATTTAATTTAATTTAATTTACTTTTAATTTAATTTAATTTAATTTAATTTAATTTAATTTAATTTAATTTAATTTAATATAATATAATTTAATTTAATTTAATATAATATAATATAATATAATTTAATTTAATTTAATTTAATTTAATTTAATTTAATTTAATTTAATTTAATTTAATTTAATAGAATTTTATTTAATTTAATTTAATTTAATTTAATTTAGTTTAATTTAGTTTAATTTAATTCTTAATTTTTAATTTAATTTTTAATTTTAAAGGAATTTGTTTTAAATGATTTAACTTTAATTTAATTTAATGATTAAGTCTTTTAGCATTTTAAATCTTAAACTTGGATTATCATTTTAATTAGGAATTAAATATTATTGGGATGATTAATTTAGGGATTTTTAAATTAAAGAATAAATCTCCTCCTAATAATATCCCTATTCTAATAATTCCAATTTTATTATTCTTCCAAATTTAAATAATTATTTAGTTAAGGTTTATTTCAATTATTTTAAATTGTTTAGTAGGTTTCTACCCTTTAATTATCTAAATTTCAATCATCCAAATCAAGTTAAAATCAAATATTTTGCCTATTAATTTCATTAAGCCTAAAGTCTTAATTAAAGGGTTAAGGTTTTAATTACCATTTTGCCCTTCAAGCCTAATAATTTCATAACTCACTAAATTGAGCTCAAATGAATTTGAAATTTTTATGTGACTTCCCTCATATGTCAATAAAGACATTAGAGGAAAAAATGTGATTTTTCTGTATTTAATTTATTTATATAATTATTTTTGGTGGAAAATAAGGATTTCTAAAGAAAATTTAATAATATGACCAAGGGAAAGTTTTTGTCCTTAAGAAAATTATGGGACACTCCTAATGACCAAAGGACCACTTGGACCAATTTTTGTGATTTTTTGAATTATATTTTATTTATTAGAATTATTTTAAGTTCTGGAGTATTAATTAATTTAAAAATAGAATATAAATTGAAAAATGAATTTTATAATTTTTAAAATTCTCTCTGATATCAAGGATTCCAGAGAACCAAATTTTACAATTTTCTGATTTTTCTTTGATTTATTATAATTATTTTAGTGAAAATGCTAGAAAATACATTTTTTAATTTTAAAATTACCCTAGGGCTTTAAAATTTAATATCTCATTAAATAGACCTAAGAAAAATATGGGGTTTGTTCCTAAGTGATTAAATTTCAAAATATGACATTTTGGTTAATTTTATTATTTTTGTGATTTTTATTATTTTTTAATTATTAAAATATTAAAATAATACTAAAAAATTAACTTTTTTAGAAAATTGAAATTTTAATTTTCCTAAATTCCCCTGATATCAGAGAGGCTCCAAAACCAATTTGGTGAATTTTTGAAAGGTATTTTGAAAGTTATGAATTTTTAAAGTTTAAAATGACTAAATGGCCTAATCAACCTATTTAGTAGGGCTAACCAAGTCCAATTGACTTGAAATTTTTATGGTGGATTCCTCTGATCATAAAGGTCAGTGGAGAATTGATTTCAAGTCAATTTGATGTATGGTTAGCTCTAATTAATTAGGGGTCTTTTTTGGATGTTTAAGCCAATTAGGGTTATCTTAAGTGAATTAACTCAAGTCCTATTTTTCCTAGGTTCTCTGGTCATAAGAAACATCACCAAATTTTCCTAGAATTTATTTCACAACATGCTAATTTTTGGAATTAAAATACTCAAAAAGGCAACATGCATTTGAAAAATCAATAACTTTTCACAGAGATGGCCTCTGACCTTGGAAAATTCAGGGAATGTTCCCAAGTTCAGAGGCTTCAAAAGCCCTATGGTCTCATGCCATGGTGAATTGTATGAATGCATGGAGAATTAAAACAATGCAGGGAGTAAATAATTAATTAAAAATAAAATACTAGACAAAATTAATTAGTTTCTTTTCCACATTATTCTCCTATGTTCACTGAGCAAGAGGGTATTTTTATTTTATTTTTGTGATTTTTCTACACAAAGATATGGATTTTTAAAGTTCTGGTATTTAAATAAATCAGAAAAATCCCTAATTTCCTACTTATCCACGCGGCGCCCTGTCATCCTCGGCATCTCCGAATGACCACGCGGCGCGCTCCCATTCGACGCCGCCATCTGACTCGGCTGCCCGGGGCCCCGCGGTTCACGCACCATCTGCTGGTCCGACGCAATCCAAGCCGTCCATCCGATACACGCGCGATCCGACGGTTCCTGGTCATCGTCTATGACTGGTGCGATCCCGTGACCATCCACACTCTAACCCTAAGAACTCACTCGATTCTCAATGGATTTTCGTGTTCTTATGCTCTATGGATTCGTCTTGAAGAGACGAACACATCCATACGGTAAACATGCATTTAAATCGACTCAAATTAAAATGAGAATCTCCGGAAGCTCGGGAAGAAGAGGGAGTCCATACCTTTGCTCGGAGAAGTGAAGCTTCGATCCGAGAGTTGTGTCACCTTCGATTGGGTCCAAGTAAGCTCCGGATGAAGTCCCTTGGCCCGGTGAATCGTCTAGCTATGAAAGTGACCACAGCTCGATCACAAAGCTTGGAGGCCGGAGCAACCGGGTGGCCCGGAGATGGGGCTTTCAAGTGGGAAACTTCTTCCCTTGGTCCAGTGAAGGTGTAGGACCAATCAATTTGGGAATTGGCTCACTTTGAGGAGATGTCCCGGTTTTTGGGTGAAATTTCGCTTGAGAAATCGGATTCCGTCGATGGGGATTAGGGCAAATTAACACCTGGGATCAACCGCTCTAAGTGTGGAGTAGGGTTTGGAACAATTTTGGCAGAGTTTCGGCAAGGTTTATGCAACTCTCCTCCATGGCCGCGAGGGGGTCGGGTTTAAATAGAGGTGGCTGGAGAGCCTCACGGGGATGGCCGAGGGTTGGGATCGGCCTGCTCCGGGCATGGGAAGAACAGGCTATGGTGGCCATTGGGCATGGGGCGCCTCGACAAGGTGGAATTCCAAGGTCTGGCTCCTCCCCATATTTCGGCCATGGCGTTTTCCGGCGGCCGTGTGGCTGGCCGTGCGAGCAAGGGTCACCCTCGAGGCCGGGGAGGTCGGGGATCGAAGTTAGTGAATTCAATTGGGTCTTGCCATGTGTAAAGGGGATGGCTTGGAATGGAATGGGGAAGAGGCCATTTTGGCTCCAAATGGGTCAACCCATCCTTTTGGGCTTGGTGCACCTCCCCATGGCTAGTTTGGGCTGAAGAGAAGGTGGTTTAGGTCAGCTTGATTAGTGGGGAAAGGTCACCATCCAAGTACAATTAGGCATAAGCATGGTTAAGGGGAATCATGGGAGTGGTTAATCACCTTTAGGAATTAAGGAAAGAGTTTCCTCCTTTTGCCCAAAATGGCATGGTGACATGTAAAGAGGCTCTCATGGCTTCCATGTGGCTCATGCATGGCTTCATGGCTTGTCTTTGGCTTGGGAAAAGTTGAGTCAATTTCATGGAAATGGATTTAAGAAAAATTTTGGTATTTTAGGGGTGATTTGGCATGAGGCTTAATTTGGAATTATTTGATGATGTGATTAGAACTTAGGGAATGGCTTTGATTAAGTGGATGGCAAATGGGAATGCCATGTGGGCTTTAGGGTAGATTTTGGGCTCATTGAAATGGTTTTAGATGGGCTTTTAAAATGGTTTAAGAAAGTGGGCTTTTGAATTTTAAAATGGATTTTGGGATGAAATTTTGGTAAAGGCTTGGGCCAAATAATTGTTGAGTTTGGTTTAGGGATGTGTCATGAGTGGTTTGAAACAAATTTGAGGTAATTTGGGTTTGAATTGGGTTGGATATGGGCCTTTTTGGTAAAGAGGCTAAGGTGGGCCAAAATGGGCTACCATGGGCCAAAGTTGGGCTAGAGTTGAAATTGATGTAAAATTAATGTTGGGAAATGTTTATGGGAGTGTTTCAAAGAGGTTTTGGCTTAGGTTAGGTTTTGATTTTGGGATTTGGGCTCATTTGGGTTAAGTTTGGGTTTAGGTTAAAATTGGGCCTTTTAGCTTTGGGTTGAATTTGAGTGGGGTTTGGGTCTAAATCTTGGGCAAATCATGTTAGTGTTTTGCTTGTGGGAATGTTAAGGAAGATTTAGAAAAGATTTGGGGTTAATTGGAGTTGAATTGGGTGAGTTTGGGCTAAGTTTGGGTCATGGGTCCAAATTGGGCTTTAAGGCCAAAAGTGAAATTGGATCCCAATGCCAATCAAATTGGGCTTGGATTTGGTCTAGATTGGTGTTGGGGATGTTAAATTGAAGTTTAGAATTGAATTGGACCAGAATTTGGGTCAATTGGGTAGTTTGGTTTGACATTGGGTTTACTTTGGGTTAAAATGGGTCAAATTGGGGGTTTTAATAAAAGTGGGGTAAATTGACAAAATTGGCCCATGATGTAGTTGAACAAAATGAAATTGGGAATATTTGGGATTTTCTGAAATTTTCTGGGAATTTTCTGAATTTTTGGATTTTTTGGCTAAGAGGGGTATTTTGGGTATTTGGAGGGTATTGGGAGGTATTTTTGGAATTTTTGGTATTTTTGGCTATGGATAATCAATTTGAGTAATGTGGGAATATTTGGGATTGGTTTTGAGGAATTTTGGGTGATTTGGAGGATTTTGGAAAATTTGGGTAATTTCGAGGGTTTTGGGTAGAAGCTAGCGGGTGTAGGGTCCTGAGGTCAAAAATTGAAAATTTGGAAAATTGAAGATTGAGTGAATATAAGTGGAATAAAATCATTTTGGTTGAGCCATGAAGCCACATCAAGCCCATATGAGCCTTGAAGGGACTCATTTGAGGCATTCACTATGTTGTTCCTAACCCTCTTAGCCAAGGGCTTAGGGGTTAAGGACCATCCATGTGAATCACTTACATGAGTCAGGAGGTCTAGTTAGGTATAGGTGTGGTTTTAGGAGGTGTATGGAAGTGTAGTGTATGAGTGTAGTATGTGTGTAAGTCAGCCCCTTCATCGGACCAGGGCCACCAGTAGGCGGTCCTAAGGCCAAAGAGTCCTATAGGAACTCATCATTTAAACTTCCACACTCGATTTCAACCCTCTAGGTGATTAGGGGTCTACAGTCAAGTTTGTGAAGTTTGCAGGGAGTTAAGAAGTGGTTTGAAATTCTAGATGGTGGATCCCAATTCTAGTCCTCTAAGATAGTCAAAGGAAACTAGATCCTAAGTACTAAAGAGAAGAAGAGAAGACCTCATCAAAAATGAGGTCAACATGACCAACCCTATTGACCCCATAGGTCAACCTTTTGACCTAAAAAGTCAACTTTGGTTAAAATGGTCAAACCAGACCCAATGACCAACTCTGTTGGCCCCATAGGTCAAACTTTTGACCTAAAAAGTCAACTTTGGTCAAAATGGTCAAACCAGACCCAATGACCAACTCTGTTGACCCCATAGGTCAACCTTTTGACCTAAAAAGTCAACTTTAGTCAAAATAGTCAAACTAGACCCAATGACCAATCTTGTTGACCCCATAAGTCAATCCTTTGATCCAATAACATGTTTAAAACCACACAATGACAAAACTACAAATACTGTGATCAAATCAACCATGATAAGGTTAAAAAGGTTACATTGGACATTTCAAATTAAATTGATCAATATAGGCTGACTTGGGTCAACCTAGGTCAAAATTGGTCAACACTTATCTATTTTAATCAAAGTAGATAAAAATGAAATAAAAACAATAAAATTAATCAAATAATTAATTTCAAAATTATTTTGATTAATTAAAATGATTAATGATTTAATTTTAAATATTTTAATTAAATGACATAATTAATTAAAATGAAAATTAAATTAAAATCATAAAATAATAAAAATAACAAAATTAATCCATTAATTAATTTGAAATTACTTTCAATTAACAAATTGATTAATAAAATAATTTCTAACAATTTTAATTAATAACCTAATGGAAATTAAAAGACATGAAATGACACATAGCCTTCCCATGATTTCTTAGGCTAAAATCAAATTAAATCCATCTTGAGACATAATTAACACATGATAAGACCAAGCTTAAAACCATTTAACCATGGGTTAACACCCATCGTGATGGGTAAAGTGAGGTGTCTCTTCCCCCTTCACCCTAAGCCATGACTCACCCTTACTTAGCTATGAGGTGGCCGGCCAACACCAAGCCTCATCTCCCACCTCCCAAGCTAGCCAATGGAGAGAGAATTAAACTTAAACCCACCCCTCACCATGGTTAAATGGAATCATGAGAGGAGAGCATATGTGTCACCATTTGCTAAGGCTAGAGGGTGACGTGTAAGC
The DNA here is from genome assembly GCA_022702705.1 of Papilionanthe hookeriana x Papilionanthe teres. NCBI lineage: Eukaryota > Viridiplantae > Streptophyta > Magnoliopsida > Asparagales > Orchidaceae > Papilionanthe > Papilionanthe hookeriana x Papilionanthe teres. Next base: position 107,175,516 of record CM040426.1, read on the forward strand.
TCATAAGGAGGAGAAGTTACAGCTCATTTCACACCTCTTGCATGACCCAATGGAAGAGAGCCAAAGAAATGAGCTCATGATGGAAATCTTGGGAGAAACCACCATGGCTATCCTCTCGCCCGAATTTCTCCTCCAATGGGTTAATAGGGAGATAACAACTCCCCTATAACAACCTAAGCTAAGCCATGGCCTCCCTTGGCTATAAATAGAGCCCAAATAGAGCCTAGTAAAAAAAAAAGAAAAAAATTAGAAATACTTATAGAGTCGCTCAAATCTCCTTGCTCCCAACATAAAAACTCTTCCTAAGAGTCTTACCAATCCATTAGGTTCGAATCCGAGCCATAAATTGAGCCCAATCGAGCCAATTTGATCAAATTTCAAAAACGACCTAAACCAGACCACCTCTTCAAAATTCTCCTTTAAGCCCGACTTTTGGATCGGATTGCTCGCAGCAATAATCTTCCATTGGGGTCCTAGAAGACAACTACAAGGTCCGATCTAGCTTGATTTGCTTGTGGCAAAGGCACTAAATTATTTTTCACAAAATAATTCATATTTTTGAAATATCATGTGTTATACTAGCCCGTAAATGTTACATCACCGTATGGAAATATTCTACATGTTTAGATTACTCCATAGGTTCAAAAATCACTCAATTTCATCAAGAAATGAGTGAGATATTAAGCTTTGAAGTTTAACTGTTTAAAATAATTTGAATTTTTTTTTTGAATTATCTCCGCCGTCCGTTCCCGCGTTTTGGAACGGATGGCGCTGATCAAACCTTCCTATATACGCTGTTCCGCGCCGCACACAGGATCGTCCCGCCCGTTCGACACGTACGAGGACACGCGTAGACGGCGGGAATATCTCGAATTTCTTAAATTTCGAAAAACGTTAAAAACTTTAAAAATTGATATCTTTTTTATTTAGAGGTCATAAAAATAAAATAAAAATACCTCTCGGAAAGCTCTTGAAGAGGAGAAAATTATGAAATAAAAATCATAATTTTATTCCCATTATTTAATTTTTAAATAATTAAATACTCTCGGAGTGTTTTAATTATTAAAAATTATGTATAAATAAAAAAAATATGAAACTTTGAGGCATTTATCTTTATGCTCTTAGGGATCTTTCATGATTTTTCCAAGGACAGAAAACATGTCTATGATACTTTTCTCTAATTTTCAAGACATCTTGTAATTATTTCAAATAATAATTATAAAAATTGAAAATTAAGAAAAATAAAAATGGAAATGACCAGAAATGTTAGGGCAACAGAAAATAACCCTAATAAAATCATTTCTAAGTCATAAAAATAACTTTAAGTGTCATTTTAAAATTTAAGATTAAGATTCTTTATTAATTAAATAATTTTTAATCCAAAAAATAACCTTTTTATAAACTTAGCTTATTTTCCTTAATAATCCGAGTTTGAAATGAATCTAGTCTATGATAGAGCTAATGGAATACTTTAATTAAGTTTAAAATGACAAAATTAGACTTAATTAAGTTTAAAACATCATTTAAACCTATTAAACCTTAAATTTAATTAATTAAGTCTAAAATGACAAAATTAGACTTAATTAGGTTTAAAACATCATTTAAACCTATTAAACTTTAAATTTAATTAATTAAGTCTAAATTTAAAAAATTAGACATAATTAGGTTTAAAACATCATTTAAACCTATTAAACCTTAAATTTAATTAATTAATTCTAAAATGACAAAATTAGACTTAATTAGGTTTAAAACATCATTTAAACCTATTAAACCATAAATTTAATTAATTAAGTCTAAAATGACAAAATTAGACTTAATTAGGATTAAAACATCATCTAAACCTATTTAATCTTAAATTTAATTAATTAAGTTTAAAATGACAAAATTAGACTTAATTAGGTTTAAAATATCATTTAAACCTATTAAACCCAAAATTCAATTAATTAAGTCCAAAATGATAAAATTAGACTTAATTAAGTTTAGCCTTTAATAATTAGTCTTAACCCATAATAAGTCTAATTAATCAATTAAACCTTGCCTAAATTAGGTTTAATTAACCTTAAATAATTAGACTTAACCCGTAATAAGTCTAATTAATCAATTAAACCTTACCTAAATTAGGTTTAATTAACCTTAAATAATTAGACTTAACCCGTAATAAGTCTAATTAATCAATTAAACCTTACCTAAATTAGGTTTAATTAACCTTAAATAATTATACTTAACCCGTAGTAAGTCTAATTAATCAATTAAACCTTACCTAAATTAGGTTTAATTAACCTTAAATAATTAGACTTAAACCATAGTAAGTCTAACTAATCAATTAAACATTACCTAAATTAGGTTTAATTAACCTTAAATAATTAGACTTAACCCGTAAAAAGTCTAATTAATCAATTAAACCTTACCTAAATTTGGTTTAATTAACCTTAAATAATTAGACTTAACCCATAATAAGTCTAATTAATCAATTAAACCTTACATAAATTAGGTTTAATTAACCTTAAATAATTAGACTTAACCCATAATAAGTCAAATTAATCAATTAAACCTGACCTAAATTTGGTTTAATTAACCTTAAATAATTAGACATAACCCATAATAAGTCTAATTAATTAATTAAACCTTTTTTAAATTAGGTTTAATTAACCTTAAATAATCAAACCTAAATCTAACTTAAGTCTAACCTATACTAGGCTTAAGTCAAACCAAACATAGATTCAACCCAACATAAACCTAAGTCAAACCTAAATCTAACTTAGGTCTAACCTACACTAGGCCTAAGTCAAACCAAACTTAGGTTCAACCCAACATAAACTTAAGTCAAACCTAAATCTAACTTAGGTCTAACCTATACTAGACTTAAGTCAAACTAAACTTAGATTCACCTGACATGAATCTAAGTCTAACCCAAACACGACTTAAGTCTAACCCATGTTAGACTTAAGTCAAACTAAACTTAGATTCAACCTGACATGAATCTAAGTCTAACCCAAACACGACTTAAATATAACCCATGTTAAACTTAAGTCAAACTAAACTTAGGTTCAACCCGACATGAACATAAGTCTGACCTAAATTCAATGTAAGTTCAATCCATATTGAACTCAAGTCAACTTTAAATATAGGTTCAACTTAAAATTAAGTCAAATCTTAACTTATGACCAAACTATATTAAACTTTTAATCCAACTTAATTCAAACCTAAATTCAACATAAAATTTTAATTAAGTCTAACATCCTAGAACTTAATTAAATCATCAAGCAATCGAGATTTAAAACAACAAATCATGAACCTAAGTCTAATTTATTAGACTTAATGTCTCAATAAACTACAGCTAAATAGACTTAATTAAAACTTAAGCCTTATCTAAAAGGATTTAGATGGTCTGCAATTCTTATTAAGTCTAATTTATTAGACTTGATTAACCTTTAGGTCCTATTTAGACAAGGCTTAAAACTTAATTAAGTCTATTCTAAGTTAAATCTTTTAACTTAAGTTTTGACAGACATGAACTTAAGTTAATTAGATTCAATCAACATTGAATCTAACTTAGGCTAAACCAGACATGAACCCAAGTTAATTCAATTAATATTGAATCTAAATTTAAACCTTTTAACTTAATTTCAGACAGACATGAACTCGAGTTAATTGGATTCAATCAATGTTGAATTTAACTCAAGTTCAATCAGACATGAGCCCAAGTTAATTCTATCAATATTGAATCTAACTTTCAACCTTTTAACTTAAGTTCAGACAGACATGAACTCAAGTTAATCTAAACCAAACCTTTTTAACTTAAGTTCAAACAGACATGAACTCAAGTTAATTAGATTTAATCAACATTGAATTTAACTTAGGTTCAACCAGACATGAGCTCAAGTTAATTCAATCAATATTGAATCTAATTTTTAACCTTTTAACTTAAGTTCAGACAGACATGAACTCAAGTTAATTTAAACCAAACCTTTTAACTTAAGTTCAGATAAATATGAACTCAAGTTAATCTAACCCGACTTTCAGCTCAAATTCAAACAGACATAATTTCAAAATTCAAGTTTAAACTTAAATCAAGACATAAATTTGACATTTCAAAACAAAATCGACATAACCGACATAAATTCGATATTTCAAAACATAAATTGACATAACTGACATAAATTCGACATTTCAAACATAACCGACATAAATTCGACATTTCAAACCAAAATCGACATAGCAGACATAAATTTGACATTTCAAACCAAAATCGACATAACCGACATAAATTCGACATTTCAAACCAAAATCGACATAACCGACATAAAATTGACATTTCAAAAATAAATTTGACAAATATCGATATTAAATGAAATTAATCCGATATTTCGACAAAATTAAACATTAATCAATATAATTTGACATAAACCGACATCCAGGACTTGTTAAATCAAAACAGTGAACATGACATTATTTTCTGACAATCTTTTCTTTGCAGGGTGAAGACAAAAAGTTTCGTTTAGATTTTCTTTGCATGTTATAGGATGTGCTAACTCTGTTTTGCAGGACGACATTCTGGACAAACAACAACAAAACCAAAACTTTTTAGGATAGCCACCAAACATAATATTTTCAAAATGAAACAAAACAACGACATGGACAAACAAAAACAAAACTTTTAGGATAGTCACCATAACAAAAACAACGACATGGAAAACAACAACAAAACTTTTAAGATAACGACATGAAAAACAAAATCAAAAATTCAAAATAATAAATATGACATGACATTTAGGAGTGATAGTGGGTACATCTCTCTTTAAAAATAAAATTTTAGAAAACAAATCATTGACATTAATCAGAAGTTTTCTTGAACAATTAAAAATTGTTTAAGATGTTATTAACTATAGAAGCTTTGCTTCATAGGAGATCCAAAAGAACCCACAATAGAAATCTCTCGGTTTTCTATGATTTTCTTTATATGAAAATTCTAGGATATATTATTCTAGGATATTATTCTATAAGGATTGTCATAAACATCCTTTTCTACTATTAGCCCTAAATTCCTCAAATCTTTCATGGGATTTATAGGAATAAAATTAGGCTAATATTAGATGGCAACTCCTCAATATCGACACGCACCAAATCTCTTTCCATTCGTCGACACTCCTGTCTTAGCAGCCCCAGTCTCGGGACGACCGTTGATACTTCATACTGCGGCTTTAGACGACTCTCTCGGAGCCCTGCTAGCCCAGGTCAATTATGGGGGAAAATAAAATGCTCTCTACTACTTAAGTCGTCGTCTAATTCCAACAGAAATAAAATATCCTCTGATTGAGAAGCATTGTTTGGCCCTGATCTTCGCCGCTCAAAAGCTCAGACATTACATGCTTTCTCATAAGGTTGACCTTATTTCGAAGTTTATTTCGTTGCAATATTTGATGACCCGGCCATCGCTTTTCGGCAGACTTGCCAGGTGGTCGATGATACTATTGCAGTTTGATATAACTTTCGTTCTGCTTCATGCCGTAAAGGGACAAGTCCTAGCAGACTTCCTCGCAGGACACCCTTTACCGGCAGAATCGCCTCTCAAAGATGACTTGCCAGACGAGCAGATAATGAGCCTAGAGGATCCTGATGATCAGCGTTGGGAATTGTACTTCGACGGGGCATCCTCAGCACAGAAAGATAAAGAATTGCAAACGATAGTGCCCGGTAAGGCAGGAATCAGACTAATCTTCATACATCGGAGCGGGGGATGTTAAGGTATTCCTACCACTTAACAAAACCGTGTACAAACAATGAAGCCGAATACGAAGCCCTCATAACCGGATTGGAATTAACCATTCAGATGGGGATAACAGATATAAACATTTACGGTGATTCTCAGTTGATCATTCGACAAGTCGCCGGACAAGTACGGACTCGAAACCAAGACTCGAGCAAGTACTTTCAGTATGCCATGCAGTTGTTGGAACAAATTCCGAATGTAACGATCTACAAGATTCCCAGGAGAGAAAATGCCCTTACAGATGCATTAGCCCGTCTTGCAAAAGAATTTGCTTGCCTACAGGATGAATCAGTTGAAGTGTCAGTTCAGGGATGACAGGTCCATTCACAGCTCGACATGGATGCAATACACGGGTCAGAAGAAGAAGAATCGGTTGCAGCAATAACAAAAAATGCAGAAGATTGGCGGTAACCATTAATAGACTACTTGCAAACAGGAAACCTACCGGACGATAAGTCTTTAGCCCATCAAATCAAGAAAAGAACTCTGTCTTACACATTAATAAACAATACGTTATACAAAAGGTCTTTCGATCAGATGTGGCTAAGGTGCCTGAGCGAGTCCGAGGCTCGTGAAATCATTAAAGAAGTACACTCAGGACTTTGTGGCACTCACCAGTCAGGTCCGAAGATGAAAATGAAAATTAAAAGACTAGGGTAGTACTGGCCCTCAATGATGACCGATTGCATGAAGGTCGCCAAGAGTTGTCACCAGTGCCAAGTGCATGGAGTGGTTCTACATCAACCTCCAAATGTGCTACATTCGACAATTGCGTCGTGGCTGTTTGAGTGTTGGGGCACAGATATAGTGGGTCCGATAGAACCGCCTTCTTCAAGAGGACATTGCTTTATCCTTCCAGCTACATATTACTTTTCCAAATGGGCAGAAGCAGTACCGCTCAGAGAAGTAAAAGCGGACCATGTGTTGCAGTTCTTCAAGAATCAAGTCGTCTACCGTTTCGGGGTACCACGCAGAATCATCTCAGATAATGGGTCCGTGTTCAGAAGTACAAGGATCAACAATTTGTCAGAAGGCATGGGATCCACTGGCGTTATTCAACAATCTACTACCCAAGAGCGAAAGGTTTGGCCAAAGCTTTTAATAAAACTCTCGTCCAGATGCTAAAAAAAACTTTGGACGACAATAAAAGAAATTGGCACGAGAAGTTGTTAGAAGCCTTATGGGCCTACAGGACGACTTTCAGGACTCCTACTCAGTCCACACCTTACGCTCTAGTGTACGGGTCCGAAGCCGTTCTACCCTTAGAAGTTCAGCTTCCGTCACTTAGAATTGCAGTTGCAAACAAGATAAATACAGAAGAAAATGCCAAGCTACGACTAGAAGAGCTGGAAAGTTTGGAAGGAAAATGACTTTTAGCGCAGCAGAATCTGGAACTGTATCAAGCCAAGATGATCCAGGCCCACGATAAATTGGTTCGCCCAAGGACATTCAAAGTTGGTGACTTAGTTCTAGTTCTCAGAAGACCTATTCTTGCGCACCGCAAGATAGGAGGTAAATTTGAACCGACATAGGAAGGGCCATTCATGGTCGAGACAGTCTACTCAAGAGGTTCCTACCAACTGATGAATTGCCGTGGAGAACGACCTATGCTTCCAATTAATGGACGATATTTGAAGAAGTATCATGCAACCTGATGTTTCGAAGGATGAAATTTAACAAAAATGAAGTCTCATTCCTAGAAGCACGGGTGAAGTAATCATTTGTAACTAGGTCCGAACCCAAAATAAAAAACAATGGATGATAAAATAAAGATCATTAAAAAAAATGTGTTAAAAGAAGACATGTGAAATCATAATAATGAAATTTTGATTCCTTCCTTTTAAATCAATTCATTCTTGATCTTTCCTTATCTCTTCATACTCTCTTTAAAATTTAAAAAAAGTAAATAAAATTTTTCATTAATAAATTTTCTTATTGTTCTTGTTATTAGTACAGCCCCTGATCCTTTTCTTGTTTTCGCAGGGAAATGTCGAACGGGCAGTTGGTTCTGAACTTTAAAAATGGAGTGAGTCTAACACTCGATGAAGAGAAGATGAAGGATGGGGCCGTGATTGAAATCGACTCTGATTTTACACCAGCCGGACTGCAATATGAAGAAACAGATTGGACTCCGGTGGACCAAAAAGAATTCCACAGTGAGACAGTAATGAAATTGGGTGGCCCAAGTCAGCAGTTCACCAGCAAGAAAAGAAAAGCAAATGCCGCTCATGCAACGGGAGAGGACAAGAAGGTTAAGTCCATGGTTGCTACAGCAGAGGGCAGACTTGTCAGCGCCATGCCCACAAGAGTTCAGGAGCTGAGAAGAGCTACTCTCACTCCTACCCAATGAAGAAACAAGAACCGCCGCATTCGCAAGATGCTAACCAAGCTAGCAACAGACCAGCATGAAGAGATAGTTGCTACCGTCAATGCAAATACCCTGAGGAAACAGTTCATCAGGAACCAGAAAAGAGGAAATCAACTTCAAGAACAACAGAAAAGATGAAAGAAATTCTAAGAAAGTCGGAGACAAAATCGGTGCTACAACGCCAGATAGATGCACCAGTTCTGAAGAGTCTTGTTGCGAAAGCAACCCCAGAGGTTGTCCCGGCAGAGACTATCCCCGAGGAGCCAAGACATGCAGGAGAGCATGCTGGAGTTGAGCCGTACATCCCACAATATATTACCAGACCCCAAGGACTTCAGATAATCTCGGAGTACGAGCTGGAGAAGTTGCAGCAAGTTGAGAAGAAGACCTTTGAATATTTTGAGAGAATCCGAGGCAAGAGGATTAAAATCTTGGAAGGCCTCGAGCTACATATGGATGTGTTCTTAGATTACGAGCAATAGCAAATTGTAGACTGTATTCTTCAACTTCAAAAAATGGGCCAAGCTGGCCGCCAGAGGGAGAAAACCTATTCAGAGCCCCGAAGATGGATACCAGAAAAAGGAAGAGTTATTATCCAGTGCGGGCGTTGCTACAACTTCGCAAAAGACAGAGAAGGAAACCCACTAGGGATACTCCATCGCAGTGAGGTGGATCTGATGCCAAGAATTATCAAGAGAATGGTAAGAAGGATGATAGCATGGAGGGTGTTGCCTGCAGATTGCATACCCAACAGCTACATCATTAACATCTACAAGGAGGGCGACTGTATACCTCCACACATAGATCATCACAACTTTGTCAGACCTTTCTGCACAGTGTCCTTCATCAACTAGTGTAACATCATGTTCAGATCTGACCTCAGGATAGAAGGCCCCAAAAAATTTCGAGGGCCGGTGGAGATACCACTACCGGTAGGTTCCGTCTTGGTGTTGAAGGGAAATGGAGCCGACATAGCAAAACATTGCATTCCAGGAGTGCCTGTTGAGCGGATCTCCATCACTTTCAGGAGGATGGACGACAGAAAAATGCCTTTCCACTTCCAGCCAGATCCAGAGTTAGAGAGTCTCCGGCCCTACGAGCTGTGAGCTACATAGGAAATATCACACCTCCAATGCACATCCATACGGAATTCCTACCAAGGGTGGCTTGGAAGGTGATGTTATTATCTATGTGTCTCACTATTCAGACATGGATTTCGACAGATTGCTTTTGGAAGAAACTTGCAAGAATCTTACACAATCCGTTTTGGATTTATGTGGATTGTATGAGATACTGAATCTTTAAAGAAAATATCATCATGTTTTGGATCAAGATGTATGATGTATTTTCGACAAGATGGGAATGAAAATGACCATGTCATGTTTTGCCTTCACCTCTTTTTGTGCAAATTGAATGGGCAACGCCATTGAGTTAAATGAACTTCGAATAAAGAATGAAGGAAGAAATAATAAAATAAAACAAATAAGAACTCTCTTAAAAATCTGAATTTCAAAACAAACTCCAAATAAATGTGAATCATAAATTGAAAATCAAGCTAAAATCAAATCACAACAAGCAACTAAAAAAAATTCCTGAATCTGGAATCCCCAGCCTTCGGTTGTTCTCAAATCTCTTTCTGACTCTCCATGATTTCTTCCCTCTTTTGAGAAGGTTGACTGAATCTACTGACACATAACCATGAAAATTTTCGATTTGGTTCTGATGGCATGGATTCATATCCTTCGCCAAATGGTCAAACTTTAATCAACTCTCTTGGGATGTGAAACACTTTCATGTCTCATTCCAATCCTCTGCTAAACTGAAATTTCCACAAAATCTTCCAAATCAAATTTCAATTCTAAACTTTTGAGACTGGTACCAAATTCCAGTTCTCTCCTTTCGAGGTCAGTACCAAATTCCGACTCTCTTCGGAATTGATACCGAATTTCAATTCTAAACTTCCGAGACTGGTACCAAATTCCAGTTCTCTCCTTTCGAGGTCGGTACAAAATTCCGACTCTCTTCCGAATTGATACCAAATTTCAATTCTAAACTTTCGAGACCAAATTTCAGTTCTCTCCTTTCGAGGTCGGTACCAAATTTCAACTCTCTTCCGAATTGATACAAAATTTCAATTCTAAACTTCCGAGACTGGTACCAAATTCCAGTTCTCTCTTTCGAGGTCGGTACCAATGTCCGATTCTTTTCCGAATTGATACCAAATTTCAATTCTAAACTTCCGAGACTGGTACCAAATTCCAGTTCTCTCCTTTCGAGGTCGGTACCAAATTCCGACTCTCTTTCCGAGATTGATACTAAATTTCAATTCTCTCTTCCGAGACTGGTACCAAATTCCAGTTCTCTCCTTTCGAGGTCGGTACCAAATTCAGACTCTCCTTCGAGATCGATACCTAAATTTTGATTCTCATCCAGGATTGATACTTAAATTTCAATTCTCACTCCTTCGAGATGAGTACCCAAATTCTGATTCTCATCCTTTGCAAGGTCGGCACCTAAATTCCGATTCTCTCTCTGAGGCTGGTACTTAAATTCCAGTCCTTGTCCCTTTCAATCAGTACCTAAATTTTGATCTTCTGTCCGAGGTTGGAGCCAAAATTCCAACTCTCTTCTTCGAGACTAGAGCCTAAATTCTAGTTCTCTTTCAAATTCCGAGGTTGGAACCTAGGTTCCAATGCTCACTTCAAATCCAAAATTTCCACGAAATCCACCTTGAAATCAATCTTAAATCAAATTTCGACCAAAATTGAAACTCAAACTAAAGTCCAAACTCACACATTAAAAATTGAAATAGAAAAATGAAATGAATTTAAAATCGAATCTCTCTAGATCTTGTGATCCAGAATTCACTTCCTTTTCTTTTCCCCAGCGAGAGTTCAGGGATCTTTAGTCTTGGAGATTTACCTAACACTCCCCAGTGAAAATTTCATATACTTCGTTCTAAGTGTGTCACTTAGACATCTGTGTTGGTTTTGTTGATCTCTTCAGTCAACGCCAATACGTGCGGTGTGCTTGGTTAGCACACCACGCCTATTGGGGGTCCATTTGTTGACCTCATTTTTGATAAGGTCTTTTCTCTTCTCTCTCCTTTGTACTTAGGATCTAGCCGTAGGGCTTCTCCTTGACTATCTTAGAGGACTAGAAATGGGACCCATCACTTAGAAATTTAAACATTTCTTCACTCCCTCCAAACCCCACAAGTTTGATTGTAAACCCCTATGCCACTTGGAGGGTTAAAATCAAATGTGGAGGTTTAAAGGATGAGTTATTTATAGGACTCTTTGGTCATAGGATTACCCTGGGTGGCCTGGTCTGGTGAGGGTAAGCTTACACACACCACACACACACATTCCAAATCCTAAAACTACCTTTAACCAATTTGACTCCCTGACTCATGTAGGAAACTCATATGGATGGACCTTAACCCCTAGGCCTTTGGCTAAGAGGTTTAGGAACAACATATTGAGTGCCTCAAATGAGTCCTCTCATGGATCTTATGGGCTTAATATGGCTTCATGGCTCAACCAAAATGATTCCGTTCCACTCACATTTAATCAATCTTCATTTATCCAAAATTTCAATTTTTGACCCCCGGGACCCTAAACCCACAAAACCTACCAAATGCCCTTGAAATTGCCCAAAATTTGCAAAATTTCCTAAATTACCCAAAATTCCTCAAAATCAGTCCTAAACATTTCTCTCCACTCAAATTGATCATCCATAGCCAAATATACCAAAATTTCCAAAAATACCTCCCAATACCCTCCAAATATCCAAAATACCCTTTTAACCCAAAAATTTCAAAAATTCAGAAAATTACCAAAAAATTCCAAAAAATCCCAAATATTGCCAATTTCATTTTATTCAACTACAGCATAAACCAATTTTCCCAATTTGGCCCACTTTTGCCAAAACCCCCAATTTAACCCATTTTTAACCCAAAGTGAACCCAATGTCAAACCAAACCAACCCAAGTGACCTCAATTTTGATCCAATTAAATTCTAAACTTCAATTCCATATCCCTAATACCAATTTTGACAAAATACAAGCCCAATTTGATGAACATTTGGATCCAATTTCAATTTGAAGCCTAAGGCCCAATTTTGGCCCATGACCTAAACCTAGCCCAAACCAACCCAACTCAACCCCAATTGGCCCCAAATCTTCTAAAACCTTCATAACATCCCCACAAACAAAACACTAACTTGATTTGCCCCAAATTTGAACCTAAACTCCACCCAAATCTAACCTAAAACCAAAATCCCCTAAATTGGCCTAAACCCAAACCTAACCCAAATAGGCCCAAATCCCTAAATCAAAGCCCAACCAAAATTGTAAACTCTTTGTAACACTCCTATAAACATTTCCCAACATTGATTTTACATTAAAACCAACATTAGCCCAACCTTAGCACAAGATAGCCCAAGTTAGTCCTTTTTAGCCCATTTTGAACCCATTATCAAAAAAGCCCAAATTAAACCCATTTCAACTCCAAATGACACCAAACCTTTTCCAAACCACTCATGATACATCCCTAAACTAAACCCAACATTTATTTGGCACGGTCCTTCTTAAAGTTTTTCTCATCTAAAAGTCCATTTTGAAACATAAAGCCCACATCCTTAAACCATTTTAAAAGCCCATCCAAAATGATTTCAAAAGGCCCAAAATCAATCCAAAGCCTACATGACACTTTCACCTCATCATCCCTTTGATTTAAATCACTCCCTAAGTTTCAAATTCATCATTAAACTTTTCTAAACTAATCCATGTGCCAAATTACCCCTAAATATCCAAAATCCTTAAAACCCATTTCCATGAAATTGACTAAGCTTGGCCCCAAGCCAAATGGAGCCATGGAGCCATGCATAAGCCATATGCAAGCCATGAGGAGTCCTTTCCACCTCACCAACCCATTAATGGCAAAAGCGGGGATTACTTTCTTAAACCTTCACTTAATTTTTTAACCCCATTCATGATACACTTTAACCAAAATTAGCCACCTCACCTTGGATGGGGGCTTCACCACACATGGGAGGCTGATCCAAGTGATTCCTTTTCAGCCCAAAATCAGGTCTTGGAGGGTGCACCTAGCCCAAAAGCATGGGTTGACCTAATTGAACCCAAAATGAGCCTCCCCCCATTCCATTTCAATTCATCCCCTTTACACTTGGCCAACTCCAATTGACTTCACCAATTTCAAACCCTGACCCTCCTGATCAGGATGGTGACCTAACCCTGGCCGGTCAGCCACCACAACCGCCGGAAAACACCAGGCTGAAAGCACCCATGTGAGCCAAATTTTGAATTCTTCCTTGTTGAGCTGTCTCATGGCCAGTGGACACCATGGCTGTTCTTCTCCTCACCTGAGCAGTGGATCCAAGCCATCAAACACCCCTGGGAGACCCTCCAGCTACCTCTATTTAAACCTCACCACCTCTCGACCAAACAAGGTGATGAACCATATCTTAACAAAACTCTGCCAAAATTGCTCCAGGACCTTCTCCTAACCTAGAGGAATTGATTCCCAGTGTCCCTTTGCCCTAATCCCCATTGACAGAGCTCAATTTCTCAGTCAAAAATCCACCAAAAAACCAGGACATCCCTTGAACCTCCACCATAATCAAATTAAAATCACCCACACCTGCACAAGACCAAGAGAAGGAGTTCTCCAGTAAAAGCCCCCTCTCTAGGACACCCAATTGCTCTAGCCTCCAAAGTCTGAAATCGGTCTTGGTCAGTTTCATACCTAGGCAATTCCCCAAAGCCAGAGACTTCATCTGGAGCCTCCTTGGGTGCAATCGAAGGTGCCAACACTCTCTGATTGAAGCTTCACTTCTCATAGCCAAGGTATGGACCTCTCCTTTATCCCGAGCTTCCAGTGATTCTCTATTTTGATTGGCTTAATTTCATATCATGTAAACCATATGGATGTGTTCGTCTCCTCAAGGCAAATCCATAGAGCATAAAAACACGAAAATCCGTTGAGAAACGAGAGAGATCTTAGGGTTTTAGTGTGGACGGTTCACGGGACACACCAGTCGTAGACGATGACCAGGAGTCGTTGGATCGCGCATGTATCAGTTGAATGGCTCAGATTGCGTCGGATCAGAAGAACGAGCGGGACCGCGGGACGCGTGGCGGCTGACTTAGATGGCGGTTTCAAATAGAAGCACGCCGCGTGGTCTTTTGATCCGCTGTAGGTTGACGCAGCGCTGACTGGGTTAAGTAGATAAATAGGATTTTTTTGTATTTATTTAAGTACCTGAAACTTTAAAAAATCATATCTTTGCATAGAAAAATCATAAAAATAAACTAAAAATACCCTCTTGCTCAGTGAACAGAGGAGAATAATGTGGAAAGAAATTAAGTTATTTTGATGAGTGTTTTATTTTTAATTAATTATTCACTGATTTTAGTATTTTAATTCTCCATTTGTATAGACAATTCACTATGGCATGAGACTATAGAGCTTTTGTAGCCTCTATTCTTAGAGACATTCTCTGAATTTTCTAAGGTCAGAGGCCATCTCTATGGCAAGTGATGTATTTTTCAAGTTTATGTCTCTGTTTTGGCATTTTAATTCCAATAATTAGCATGTTAATCAATAAATCTTAAAAAAATTAGGGGAAGTATCTTAGGACCAGAGGACCCTAGGAAAAACGTATTTTGAGTTAATTCATTAAGTATAACCCTAATTGGCCTAAATACTCAAAACTAAATTTTAATTAATTAGGCTTAACCACACATCAAATTAACTTGAAAATTATTCTCCACTAGTCTTTAGGATTAGAGGAACCTCACATAAAAATTTGAGATTAAATGGAATTGATTAGCCCCACTAAATGGATTAATTAAGTCACATGATCAAAATTAAACTTTAAAAATTCATAACTCCAAAAATATATTTTTAAAATTCACCAAATTGGTTTTGGGACTTCTCTGATATAAGAGGAGTCTAAAAAAATTAAAATTGTAATTTTTCAAAAATCTTTATTTTCCACATTATTTTAATATTTTAATAAATAAAAAAATTATAAAAATTATAAAAATATTAAAAATCACTAAAATGTCATATTTGGTCTCCTAATTACATAGGAATCATTCTCATAATTTTCCTAAGTCTCTAAGTCAAGATATTAATTTTTAAAGGCTTAAAATATTTTTTTTTAATATTAAAAAATCGATTTTCCAACCTTTTGACTAAATTAATTCTAATAAATCAAAGAAAAATTAGAAAAATATAAAACTTACTTCTCTTGACTCCTTGAGGTCAGAGAGACTTAAGATAAATATAAAATTCATTTTTTAACTTTATTTTTATTTTATAATTAATTAATACTCCAAAATTAAAAATAATTATAATAAATAAAATATAATCCAAAAAATCACCAAAATTGGTCCAAGTGGTCCGCTGGTTAGTAGGGACATCCCATAATTTTCCTAAGGATAGAAATCTTACCTTGGTTATGTTGTTGAATTTTCATTGAAAACCCTTATTTTTTTACAAAAATAAATATATAAATTAAATTAAATTTGGAAAAATCATATTTTCTCCTCTATTGTCTTAATTGACATGTGAGTGAGGTGACATAAAAATTTCAAGTTCATTTGAGCTTAATTTAGTGAGTTATGAAATAGATAAGCCTAAAGGGGCATAAAGGTAATTAAACAACTTTAACCCTAATTAATACCTTAGGTCTAATCAAGGGGAAGGTAAAATATCTAATATTAATCTTCTTTTGGATGACTGGAACTTAGAGAATAGAAGGGTAGAAACCCATTAAACACTTTGAAAACATCAAAATGGAACTTTAATTAATTAAATCATTTGAATCTCGTAAAAATAACCAAAATATGGATTATTACAAATAGGGATATGATTTAAGAAGATATTACTTCTTTAATTTAAAAATCCCTAAATTAATCACTTTAATAATATTTAGTTTTTTTAATTAAATTTAAAGTGATAATTGAAATTAATAAACTAAATAATTAAAAGAAAAGGAGTAACCCTTATTAAATTAAAACTTAAATTATTGAATAATTTGATCATCAAATTGAAATAAATTTAAAACATTAAAAATTAATCTCAAAGATCACTTGAAAGTAAATCTAAGACAAACTTGAAACATCAAAATCAACCTAAAAAATAATTCATAATTAAAAATCAAACCAATTAAAAAATTACTCTAAGATATTTCAATTAAATTAAAATTAAATCATTAAAATCTAAATTGAATAATCTAAACACCTCTTTCAACCCAAATTAATCTAATATATTGAAATCGTTTAAAATGTAAAGATTTAATTAAATTAAAACAACTTGAACACTATTCCAAACTTAAAATTATTAAAATTTCATAACTAAATTAAACCACTTTAAATCATCAATTCCAATTTTAAATCATTAAAATCTTTAATAAATTAATTTGCCCTTAAAGGCTTTCATTATCATAACTCTTAAATGGAGCATTAAGTGAAATGTCACTTCACTCATAGGATGATCAAACATCCTAATTCACTGAGCAAGAGTTATAACTTCACTAAAATTTCTGGATGATTGATTCGCCCGTACAATGAAATTCATTTAAACTTGAAATGATCTCAGAAGTATTGAAAAGATGTTTAGGACCCGTTCTAAGCACTTTCTCAATGCAATGAGATGTTTTAAGAAGAGCAATTGAACTTAATTGTTCTTTCGTCAAGAAAAACATCCTTAACAAAACACAAGAACCTAGACGTCATAGGAATTGACTAGCAATAGGATTAGGATTTTGGTAGACAACCAGAACCTTCCCTTAGCTTTACCTAGGTATTTTTTGCAATTATATAAATGCTCTAACCTGTGTTTTAAGTGCATATTGGAATGACAGGAAGACCCTCCAGGTACGCTTTTATTTTATTGCAATTTATTTACCTGTACTGTACTTTATTTTTCTTGCATGTTAAACAAGAATGTCACACTGCATGAAAACTAAAACCTTTAGGATAGCCACAAAACTGATACCCAAAACTAAATTAAAAGTCACAACAAGATAAAATTCACCGCCACAACATTAAAAATATAAAACAAATCAAAACTTAATCACAAACAAAACAACAAAACTGCAATTATAACTAAATTAAAATGACTCATTGGATGATCGGGAATACCTTGAATGATGTAACCTACGTGTTGCTAATGGGATTTCCCACAGTCTAAATGAAAGTGTGGAACTCATTTAGTTGAGTTTAGCAAATTCATCTGGACTAAGTGAATCTGATAAAAATAACAGAGCCGGAATGATGGAACCGTGGGTTCTTAACCGGTGTTGTTATAATCAACTTTAAGATTCCCCTAATAAAATACTAAAAACACCTGGACTTTAAGACTTCTAAACCAAAAAAATTCTCTCATCCCCTGATTTTCACCTTCTAAAACTAAAACTCTGTAACAACAAGGAGCTCGGAGCACGGTGGGCAGCACGGCCATCTTCGTCAGCAAAACTTGTGTCTACTTCAACAAAACCTTTTCCTAGTATTAAATAACCAAGACATAGGATTTTGAGGTACTCTGCTTAGTACAACATAAATCCTCAACTTTTCGTTAGGCATTTGCATAATCATATTATGTAAATTAAGCCCTAACAGGTCTTAGGATTCCGAGGTAGTTGTTTGGTACGACATAAACCCTCAAGTCTTCGAGGCTGTTTGTGTGATCATATCAGACAAGCATAAGTCCCAATTAATTAAAATTAGTAGGTTTACAACATTAAATAAACTCTCAAATTGAAGCCAAACAAATAAAATAGTTGGGAAGTCACCGAAATTCACTTCGGGTCCGTGACATCCCCTACTTCTCTTCCTTTGATTCCCTAAAATAACCGTTCCAAATTTGATCCATTCCCAATTGAAATTTCCAAAATCCAATTGTTTGAAAACCTTAAACTTTGAAATTCTTGAGAGCAAAACCACTGATCATTATCGAGAGTTTTCTTAAATGATTCCCGTCATTTAAGATATAATTAACTATAGGGGCTTGCCCTTACAGGGAACTTTAAGAACCTAGGTAATATAAACCCTGCTTAATTCCTTCATATTAGGCAGGGGAACTTGTCATCTTATAAAATTGGTTCGCAGACCAAACGGATGTTACAAATCTTCTATTTTATTTAATCGAGCCCCATCATCAAGCAGTGTGTCTATTCTTCGGGATAGATACATGGTTTGTGGTGTGGTGCTCATTTATATAAACTATTCGGGATGTGAGATCGGTTTGATTTCATATCTTAAAATTTTCAAACTTAAAATTATTTTCAAAATCAAATGCTACTTTTCAAATAATATATATTTAAATTAAATTTAAAATATGAAGATTCGCAGACAATTTTTGTAGGTGACCCCCTTTTCAAAACACATAACCTAAAAATATGCCGACAGTTAACACCAGTTTTTTTAAGATGTTTCAAGAACAAGGAAAGTAACGTCAAAATTCAATCTTATGGGTAATATGTTTCTAGGTGTTACATATTAAAGGCTTGATTTTGTTAATGTTATTTATTATGTTAGTTTTATATTTGTTTTATTATTTGTCATTTTATTATCGTGTTGTCTTATTGTTTGTTATTTGTTTGGTGGTAATCCTAAAAGTTTTTTTATGACAATCCTAAAATTTTAGGTTTTGTTTTGTTGTTTTGTCATTTTGATTTTAATTTTTCAATATTATTTTGTTAATTTATTTTTGTTTTGTCTTATTTTGTTAATGTCGTTGTTTTGATGTCGTTTTGATTTTGCTTTGTTTTGTTGTGGTTTGTTCCGTCTTTAGAATGTAACCCTACAAAATAAATATAGCACACCCTAATAACATACAAAGTAAATCTAAAGTGGAACTTGTCTTTGACCTGCAAGAAAAATAGTGTCAGAGTAATTCTCACAAAAGAAATAATGTTGACTTTATTTCTTTGGTTGATTTTAATATGACTTAGGTTTAAGAATTTTTGATTCGATGGCAATGAAATCTATGGCTTTTAAGTCTAATGTTGATTAGACTTAAATAAAATCTAACATCAATTAGACATTTAAATTTGATATCATTTGAATCTGAAGTCATATGGTTAAGTCTGACTAGACTTAAAATTGGATAAATTTTTAGACTCAGTGTCATTTGAATCTAAAAATGTTTGTGTGAAGATTTAGAGATAATGTCAGATTTTAAGATTTTTAGATTCGATGTCTTTTGAATCTAAAGTCATCTTGTTAAATTTATCTAGACTTAAAAATTGGGTAAAGTTTTAAATTTAATGTTGTTTGAACATGAATATGTTTATGTTTAAATCTTATATTAAATGTCATTTTAATCTAAAGATATCTGAGTATAGGTTTGACTTAGGAATACTAGACCTAAGTAAGATTTTAAATTAGATTCAATGTGGGTTAGTTCTAATTTATATTTGGATCAAGCTCAATGTAGGTTGAACCTGAGTTAAGTTTGGGTTAGGCTCAAAATAGATTAAACTTAAGTCAGGTTTGAGTTACACTTAGATTCAAATTGGGTTGAACCCAAGTATAAGTTAAGTTTAACTTAAGTTCAAGTTAGGTTGATCCTAAGAGGTTTAAGTTTGACTGAGATTCAAATTAGGTTGAATCTAAGATTTAGGTAGACTTAGGTTCAATTTAGATTGAACCTAAAGATTATGTTGAATTAGATTCAATTTGAGTTGAATCTAAATTTTATTTTAAGTTAGATTCAATTCTAATTAACTTGGGTTTAGGTTAGACCAAATTTATAAGTTCGACTCAAATCCCATGTAGGCTGAACCTAAAATTTAAATAACTTGGATTTTTTATCTGAGTTCAATATGGGTTGAACTTAAATTTAGTTTATTTGGGTCCTAAGTTAGAAGTTGGTTTAGGTCTAGTATGGGTTGAACCTAATGTCTGGTTAACTTGGGCTCACATTAGGTTGAACCTAAGTTAAAAGTTTATTTAGGCCTAAGTTAAATGTTGATTTAGGTTCAATATGGTTGAACCTAAGGTTTGATTAACTTGGGTTCAAGTTAGGTTAAACATAAGCTAAAAGTTGAATTAGGTTCAATATGGGTTGAAACTAAGGTTTGATTAGCTTAGATTTAAGTTAGGATGAACCTAAGTTACATGTTAATTTAGGTTCAATATTAGTTGAACTTAATGTTTGGTTAACTTAAGTTCAAGTTAGATTGAACCTAGGTTAAAAGTTGATTTAGGTTCAATATAGGTTGAACCTAAGGTTTGGTTAACTTGGGTTCATGTTAGGTTGAACCTAAGTTAGAAGTTGATGTAGGTTCAGTATGGGTTGAATCTAAGAATTCGTTAACTTGGGTTCAAGTTAGGTTGAACCTAAGTTACAAGTTGATTTAGGTTCAATATGGGTTGAACCTAAGGTTTGGTTAACTTGGGTTCATGTTAGGTTGAATCAAAGTTAGAAGTTGATTTAGGTTCAATATTGGTTGAACCTAAGGTTTGGTTAACTTGGGTTCAAGTTAGGTTGAACATAAGCAGAAGTTGATTTAGATTCAATGTGGGTTGAACCAAAGGTTTGGTTAACTTGGGTTCAAGTTAGGTTGAACCAATGTTATAAGTTAATTGAGGTGCAATATGGGTTGAATCTAAGGTTTGGTTGACTTGGGTTTAAGCTAGGTTGAACTTAAGTTAGAAGTTAATTTTGGTTCAATATGGGTTAAACCTAGGTTCGGTTAACTTGGATTCAAGTTAGGTTGAACCTAAGTTTGAAGTTGATTTAGGTTCAATATGGGTTGAACATAAGGTTTGGTTAACTTGAGTTCAAGTTAGATTGAACCTAAGCTAAAAGTTGATTTAGGTTTAATATGGTTTGAACCTAAGGTATGGTTAACTTGGGTTCTACTTAGGTTGAACCTCAGTTAGAAGTTAATTTATGTTCAATATGGGTTGAAACTAAGGTTTGGTTAACTTGGGTTCAAGTTAGTTTGAACCTATGTTAGAAGTTTATGTAGGTTCAATATGGGTTGAACGTAAGGTTTGGTTAACTTGGGATCAAATTAGGCTGAACCTAAGTTAGAAGTTTATTTTAGTTCAATATGGGTTGAACCTAAGGTTTGGTTAACTTCTGTTCAAGTTAGGTTAAACCTAAGTTAGAAGTTGATTTAGGTTCAATATGGGTTAAACTTAAGGTTTGGTTAACTTGGGTTCAAGTTCGGTTGAACCTATGTTAGAAGTTGATTTAAGTCTAATTAAAGATAGACTTAATTATGGTTCAGAGTTCCTTAAGCCTTATATAAGTAACACTTAAGAGTTAATTAAGTCTAATTTGGGTTAGACTTAATTAGGGTTTATGGTTTCTTAAGCCTAATATAAGTAAGGCTTAAGAGTTAATTAAGTTTAATTAGGGTTAAGGGTTAGACTAACTTAGGGTTTAATGTTGCTTAAGCCTAATGTAAGTAAGACTCAAGAGTTAATAAAGTCTTATTAGGGTTAGACTTAATTAGGCTTTAAGGTTACTTAAGCCTAATGTGAGTAAGGCTTAAGAGTTAATTAAGTCTAATTAGGGTTTGAATTAATTAGGGTTAGGCTTAATTAGGGTTAAAGATTATTTAAGCCTAATGTAAGTAAGGCTCAAGGGTTAATTAAGTCTAAGTAGGGTTAGACTTAATTAGGGTTTAGGGGTACTTAAGCCTAAAGTGAGTAAGACTTAAGAGTTAATTAAGTCTAATTATGGTTAGACTTAATTAGGGTTTAAGATTATTTAAGTCTAATGTAAGTAAAACTTAAGGGTTTATTAAGTCTAATTAGGGTTAGACTTAATTAGGTTTAGGGCTTAAAGGTTTAATTAAACCTAATTTAGGTAAGGTTTATTTGATAAATTAGACCTAATTAGGGTTAGGTCTAACTAGGGTTTAGGATTAATTAAACCTAATTTAAGTAAGGTTTAATTTTATTAATTAGTCCTTCTTAGGGTTAGATCTAATTAGGGTTTAGGATTAATTAAACCTAATTTAAGTAATGTTTAATTGGATTAATTAGACCTAATTGGGTTAGAACTAATTAGGATTTAGGATTAATTAGACCTAATTTAAGTAAGGTTTAGTTGGATTAATTAGACCTAATTAGGATTAAGTCTATTTAGGGTTTAGGATTAATTAAACTTAATTTAAGTAAGGTTTAATTAGATTAATTAGACCTTATTAGGGTTAAGTCTAATTAGAGTTTAGGTTTAAATAAACCTAATTTAAGTAAGGTTTAATTAGATTAACTAGATCTACATAGGGTTAGACCTAATTAGGATTTATTATGTTAAACCTAATGTGATTAAGGTCTAACTTTGTTCAATTAGATCTAAATGGTGTCTCAGATCTAATTAGGGTTTTATTTGAGTCCATTTAAAGATAAACTCAAAATTGACTCAGTCCAAAGTGGATTGGGTTAAGTGTAGTGATGGTTTAAGTTTTAAAGGATTTTAGGGTTTTAAATATTAATTTATAATTAGTAATTTTACCCTAAAAATTAAAATGTAATTTTATGTTTTCAATAGATTAAGATTTATCATTTTAGGGTTCAAGTCTGTCACCTTAAGGTTTCTTATCCAATTTCATTCTCAATTTTCAATTTTCTAGTTTTATAATTATTTTTGAAAAATAATTCCAAAGTTTAATAGAAATTAAGTAAATTGAACTTAGAGTTGTAATCATGGATGAAACCGCGGTCCAACGTGATCATGACCGTCCATTTTATAATACATAAAATGGACTTCATCCCATCATCTTCCTGAACCTGTTGTAACCCTTAGATCGTCCACTTTCAACACACAAGATCTTGCTCGAAGCATAATGAAACTTCATGGAAATCATTCCAAAATCTTCATCATATCATAACGAACACATCCATATAGATATGTGAGTGTTTTGAATTAGTCTTCTTCACAAATTTCTAAACCCGACTGAGATTTAGGTTAAAATGACCATACCTTGGCTTGATGAGGTGAATCATCAATCAAGCTTGTCTGGAACGATCGTCAGGTCTTTGTAAAGCTCCTGGTATTCTCAATTTAGAATGAAATTAGGTGAGGGTATGAATTCACAAAAATGGGCTCACAGTTTGGTCTAGCTTGCTGGGAGACCCAATTTTGATTGGGATCTTCTTCGTGCACCTCAGGGAACTTGTAGGAACAGTTAATTTGGAGATTGTGATAGGTTTATGTAGGACCCGAAAGTTGTCCTATTTTTTGGTATTTTGCGATGGTCTAATTGGGAGAGGACAGTGGATTTCAGAGCCTAATTCTATGGGGGATCAATTGCTTAGGTCCTAGGGAAGAAGTTTCATGTTGGATGTTTTTGGATTTGAGCAAAGTAGCTAGGTCTCCTATTTCCCCTCTCTTCTCTTGGCTTTCTCTGGTTTGGCTTATTTATTTCCATAGGAGGCTATGAGCAAGCTTGAGTTTACTTGGGTAAAGAGTTAACGGCTCCATGATGACTGTGGATAAGTGTCATGCACAAGATAACCGTGGATGAAATTCTCCAAGTGATATCCTTGATGAACCTTCATTAACACATGTATTTGATTATGCTCTTTGGCTTCGTTCCATTGGGTGATTCATAAGGTGGAGGGAATTTTGAGATTGAGCTAGCTAATTCAGTCGATTTGATCATCCAAGTCATAGTTTGAATTTAGGGGAGAATGACACTTAAGCCTTATCTTTCATCCTTGTCATGGCTTGGTCATGATGAGTCTTCACCATGCTGAGAGGCACGGTTTAAGTAGTGTGTGCTTCTTATTGGATGCCCCGTAAAATGGTTGAAGCGGCATTGGATTTGGCCCGACAACTCACTTCATTCAAATGGATGAGTCTTTTAATGAATTTGGAGGAAAGTGATACATATATTTCTTCACTTCATTATTTATGTTTTGTTCATGATGGCTTTTAACATAGGTAAAGATCTGACTTCATACCTTGGCTTCCCTTCATTGGAGAAGAGTAGAGGTGAGTGATGACATCTCCTCATTCTTGGTGGAATATTCATGAGGGAATGACACCTCATTAGTTTCTTCATAATGAAGTCATAATGGTGTTTAATCATGGTTAAAATGGTGGGTCATGAGTTATTCAATGTGTTAACCTATGTATGATAAGTCTCATGGGTAATGGGTGACCCATTGATGACTTCAAATGATGTCATTTATGATGTCATGGAGAAATTTAAAATTTGCAGACCTATGAATTGTATTTGAATTTAGGGTTCCTTTCTTATAATTTCACTTTGAATTAATTATATAATTAATTAAAAGTGTCAAAAATTATAATATTAACCCATAAATTAATCAAAATAATTTTGAAAGTTAATTATTTGATTAATTAATTTGACCAAATTTGACAAAAGTTGACCATGTTTGACGGTCCAAGTCTAGGGTTGACCCAGGTGATTTACTTAACCTAGTCGTGGTTAATTTAATCATGGGGCCACTAATTTTGGTAATAGGACCAAAGTTTGACTAAGATTAACTAAATGACAAAGTTTGATCATTTTAATGTCTTAAATTAATCAAATGGGTTAATTTGGACTAATTTGGGGTTTAGATTGACTTAGTGGTCAATGGGGTTAGCATTGAATGAATGTAATGATCATTAGGTCATGGATTGACCAGTTTGACCTAATTTGACTATTTAGGTCAAAGGTTGATGAGTTTAGTCAATGAGGTGGTCATTGGGTCATGGACTGACCATTTTGGCCTAGTTTGACCATTTGGGTTAAAGGTTGACCTGTTTGGTCAATGAGCTGGTCATTGGGAGAACAGGTTAACTTTTTGACCAAAGTTGACCATTTGGGTCATCGTTTCACCAGTTTTGTCAATGTGGTGGTCATTGGGTCAATGTGTTTACCATTTTGACCTAAGTTGACCATTTGAGCTAAAGGTTGACCAGTTTGGTCAATAGGGTGTTCATTGGGTCAAGGATTGACCATTTTGACCTAGTTTTACCATTTGGGTTGAAGGTTGACCAGTTTGGTCAATATAGTGGTCATTGGCTTCAGGATTGACCAATTTGACCATGTTTGACTATTTGGGTCAAGGGTTGACTAGTTTGGTCAATGGGGTGTTCATTGGGTCATGGATTGACCCTTTTGATTTAGTTTGATTATTTGGGTCAAAGGTTGACTTGTTTAGTCAGTAGGGTGGTCATTGGGTTATAGATTGACCATTTTGACCTAGTTTAACCATTTGGGGCTAGGTTTGACCTGTTTGGTCAATGGGGTGGTCATTACATCATGGATTGATCAATATGACCTAGTTTGACCATATGTGGCAAGGGTTGACCAGTTTGGTCAATTGGATGGTCATTGGCTCATGGATTAACCATTTTGACCTAGTTTGACCATTTGGATCAAAGGTTGACCACTTTGGTCAAAAGGGTGGTCATTGGGTCAAGGATTGACCATTTTGACCTAGTTTGACCATTTGGGTCATGGTTTAACCAGTTTGGTCAATGGGGTGGTCATTAGTTCATGGATTGACAATTATGACCTAGTTTTACCATTTGGGTCAAGAGTTGACTAGTTTGGTCAATGGTTGTTCAGATTAGGGTTTGACATTGCTGATTTGATAATTTTAGAATGTCATTAAAATTTTAGTTAAAAAGGCTTTATTATGGTTTCACCCTAGACGTAAGGGTTTAGTGACCACTGGTAAGATTTAGGAGGTCAATATTGGTAGACTTCCTTTTTGAAAATGATTTATTAATGACCCTTACAAAAGTGAGGTAAACAATAGGTTCAATGTAAATTGAACCAAAGTTAAATTTGAGTTAGGTCCAATGTAGGTTGAACCTAAGTTAAGTTTGAGTTAGGTTAGATATAGGTTGAACCTAAGTTTAGATTAGGTTCATTGTAGGTTGAACCTAAATGGTTTATGTTTGACTTAGGTTTAAGTTGGGTTGACCCTAAGTATAGGTTAGGTTAAATGTATGGTGAACCTAAAAGGTTTAGGTTTGGCTTAAATTCAATTTGGGTTGAACCAAATTATACGTTAAGGTTAGTTTCAATGTATGTTGAACCTAAAAGGTTTAAGTTTGACTAAGGTTCAAGTTAGGTTAAACCTAAGTATAGGTTAAGGTTAGGTTCAATGTATGTTGAACATAAAAGGCTTAAGTTTGACTTAGGTTCAAGTTAGGTTGAACCTAAGTATTAAGGTAAGGTTCAATGTAGGTTGAACCTAAAAGGTTTAAGTCTGACTTAGGTTGAAGTTGGGTCGAACCTAAGTATAAGTTAAGGTTAGGTTAATTGTATGTTGAGCCTTAAATGTTTAAGTTTAACTTAGGTTCAAGTTGGGTTGAACCTATCTATAGGTTATGGTTAGGTTCAATGTATGTTGACCCTAACATGTTTATGATTGACTTAGGTTCTAGTTGGGTTGAACCTAATTATAAGTCAAGGTTAGGTTCAATGTATGTTGAACCTAAATGGTTTAAGTTCGACTTATGTTCAAGTTGGGTTGAACCTAAGTATAGGTTAAGGTTAGTTTCAATGTATGTTGAATCTAAAAGGTTTATGTTTGACTTAGATTCAGGTTGGGTCGAACCTAAGTATAGATTAAGGAAAATTTATTAGATTTAAGTAAGGTTTAATTGATTAATTAGACTTAGTTGTGGTTAAGTCTAATTAGGTTAAGGTTAATTAATCTTATTATGTGAAGGTTAATTAAACCTAATTGTGTAAGGTTTAATTTATTAATTAGACTTAGTAGTGGTTAAGTCTAATTTGGTTACGGTTAATTAAACCTAATTTGGGTAAGATTTAATTGATTAGTTAGACTTAATTGTGGTTAAGTCTAATTATGATAATGTTAACTAAACCTAATTTGGGAAAGGTTTAACTGATTAATTGGACTTAATAGTGGTTATGTTTATTTAGGTTAAGGTTAATTAAACCTAATTTGGGTAAAGATTAATTGATTAGTTAGACTTAATAGTGGTTAAGTCTAATTAGGTTAAGGATAACTAAACCTGATTTGGGTAAGATTTAATTGATTAATTAGGCTTAATACTGGTTAAGTATAATTAGATTAAGATTAATTAAACCTAATTTGGGTAAGGTTTATTTGATTAATAAGACTTAAACACAATTAAGTCTAATTTGGTTAAGGTTAATTAAACCTTATTTGGGTAAGGTTTAATTGATTAATTAGACTTAATTAAGGTTAAGTCTACTTAGGTTAAGGTTAATTAAACCTAATTTGGGTATGTTTTAAATGATTAATTAGACTTAATTGTAAATAAGTCTAATTAGGTTAAGGTTTATTAAACCTAATTTGGGAAAGGTTTAATTGATAATTAGACTTAATAGTGGTTAATCCTAATTAGATTAAGGTTAATTAAACCTTATTTGAATAAGGTTTACGATGGTTTAATTAATTCTAATTAGTGTCTTAAACCTAATTAGGGTTTATTGTATTAAACCTAGCTTGATTAAGGTTTAATAAAGTATAGTTAGGTCTAACGGGTGTCTTAGACGTAATTAGGGTTTTTTGTGTTAAACCTAATTTGATTAAGGTTTAACGATGCACCAAAAATATATATTGTTTTTGCTATATAATTTTACCCATTTTTGGTGATATTGCACTTTAAAGAAAGGTCTTTTTCATGATTTGTTGCAGGTATGATGATTTTAGGTGATTGGAGCGAAAAGAAGTGAGAAGGAACGAATTCGAGCAAAAAGGAGCAAAAAGGAGGAAAACAGATTATGGGGCCACCGGCACCAGAATGGGCGCCGCCAGCACCATTTTCCAGAGAACTCGGCAATTAATTTGACGATAGGGCGCCGCCGGCACCCAATGTCAGTGGAATTCAAATTTAAAGAGTTTTGGCTACTTTTTGAAGGGATGCCTATGGAAACTTTTAGGATTTCGTTTCTAATTTATAAGTAAATGTTTTTTGGACGAAAATGGTGGGTTTTAGTGTGTGTTCTGAAGTTCTAGAGAGGGAGAGTGTGTGTTGAGTGTTAGGGCTTAGGAGAAAAGTGTGTAGAAGTTAGATTTTGGAGAGGAATTCTTCTCTATGGAGTGAAGGAGAAGAAGTAAAGTGAGAGATTGCTTCTTCCTTTCCATTCTAAAGAGTGAAGTAAGTGTTGCAAAGAAGAGAGAAAAGGATTCAAAAGAACTTCAAGGGAATTGCATTGGGGAAGAGAAAGAGATCAGTTGTATTTTCTTTTGTGGTTTGTATGACTTTTCTTTTATATATAAAATCCATGTTTTATTGTTTTTTCTTCATGAATTCTGAGTAGTCTCCTTTGTCTTTGTTCTTGCATAGAGATGTGATGATGGATTGATGTGGATTTGAAGTGCTTTTAATGTATTGAAGAAATTGTGGTGGTTTTTCATTTCGAACTTAATTTACTTTCGATCTGACCAATTGAATTGTTAAAATATCTTGTTGAACATTAATTATGAAAGGATTTAGTGTCCTACAACAATAATGAAGAATCCATACAATTTCCATGGATGAATTGCGTAGTTCATGATTGAGTGCAAATAAATAGGGAAATGTGTTTTGATGGACTTCAAATTGGAGGTTTCAGGGTGATAGGCTGAGATCCCCAATTTGGTCCTAAAATTAGTAACTAAACTCGAAGGTTAGCCTTCAGGTGAAGGGTGAGTGGGAACTCCGTAGTGAGAGTCGGTATCCTCCCAGCCTAGCCTTAGATTTAGTGACTAAACTTAAGATATGTCCATGTTCTTTTCATGCTTGGAAGAGGGGGTACTCTTTTAAGGGTAAAGAAACATTTATGCTCCTATTTGGAACAATAACATATATAATCGTTCCATATCATCCACACATCATATTCTCGTTGTAAGAGGAAAGATACTTTTCTTATAGATCAAAAACCTTTCAAATATATAGCTTAGTGTGTGTCTGTTAGTTAATTCTGTTTTCAAAGTTAATAGAAGTAATTTTAGTTTGATTAATTGTTACTGTTTTCTGCATCATTGTAGTAGAAGTAAACATTAAACATTAATTGCAAATTTGAGTATTGAATTTCAGTGCTACATTACCTATTGTGAAATACATTCTTCTAGTTCGTAGCTTCCCTGTGGGATCGATAACCAAGACACCATTAGAGCTCTGTATTACTTGTTACGATACATGTACTTGCGTTGAATGCTTGGAGTTTACAAAATCATTATAAATATATATAAATTTGAGTTCATAAATTCTTGCAAAAATAAAAGTTCGTAAATCATCCAGTCAGTTAACATGGTTTAATTTGGTCTAATTGGTGTCATAACCTATTTAGGGTTGATGGTATTAAACCTAATTTTGTTAAGGTTTAATATGGTTTAATTAAGTCTAATTACTGTATTAGACCTAAATAGGGGTTATGGTGTTAAACCAAATTTGATTAAGGTTTAACATGATTTAATTTCGTCTAATTAGTGTCTTAGACCTAATTAGAGTTTATGGTATTAAACGTAATTTGGTTAGATGGGTTTAATTAGGTCTAATTAGTGTCTTAGGCCTAATTTGGGTTTATGGTATTAAACCTTGTTTTGTTAAGGTTTAATGGGTTTAATTATGTCTAATTGGTGTCTTAGACCTAATTAGGGTATATAGTGTAAAACCTAATGTGATTAAGGCTTAACATGGTTTAATTAGGTCTAATTGATGTCTTAGACCTAATTAGGGTTTATGTGTATTAAACATAATTTAATTAAGATTTAATTGGTTTAATTAGGTGTAATTGGTGTCTCAGACTTAATTAGGATTTATTTGTATTAAACCTAGTTTAATTAAGGTTTAATTGGTTTAATTAGGTCTAATTGGTGTCTTAGACTTAATTAGGGTTTATTGTGTTAAAGATAATTTGATTAATGCTAAACAAGCTTTAATTAGGTCTAATTGATGTCTTAGACCTAATTAGGGTTTATGTGTATTAAACCTAATTTAATTATGGTTTAATTGGTTTAATTAGGTCTAACTGATGTCTTAGGCCTAATTAGGGTTAATGGTGTTAAACCTATTGTGATTTAGGCTTAACAAGGTTCACTTAGGTCTAATTGATGTCTTAAGTCTAATTGGGGTTTATGCGTATTAATCCTAATTTAATTATGGTTTAATGGGTGTAATTAGGTCTAATTGGTGCTTAGACCTTATTAGGGTTTATTTGTATTAAAACTAATTTAATTAAGCTTTAATGGGTTTAATTAGATCTAATTGGTGTCTTAGACCTAATTAGGGTTTGGCTTGAGTCTAAGGTAAGGTTTATTGACTTAGTCCAATGTGGAATGAGCTAAGCATGGTAAAAATTTAAGTCTTAAAAGATTTTTGTAGCATTTTAAATATTAATTCATAATTAATAATTTTGACCCAAAAAACAGAAATGTAATTTTAAAATTTCAAAAGCCTAAGGTTTATCATTTTAGGGTTTATGTTTCACCCTAAGGTTCTTAACGAATCTCCAATTTAATTTCATAATTTCTTTTTTATTATAATTATTATTAAAAATAGTTACAAAGTTTAATAAAAATTAGGAAATTCTGTCCTATAGAATTTTCCTATCATTTGAAAAATTAGGGGATGTTCATCAGTACTTAAAGGTTGATCTCTTAAATGTTCATATTTTTCTGCTTTATAAATAATTTTTAATAATTAAATTATTCCAGAGAGTATTTAATTATTTAAAAATTAAATATAACTCCTTAATTCATGATTTCATTTCCTCGTTATTCTTCTCATTTTCCTGAGTTCAGAGGTATTTTTTTATATTTTTGTGATTTATATTTATCAATATATGGATTTTTTATTAGTTTCAGGTTAATTTTGATTCACTTTAATGTCTTGAATTGATCAAAGAAGTGAAATTTGACCAATTTGATTTCTAGGTTTCATGGTGGTCAATGGGGTTGGCATTGGGGAAATGTGGTGGTCATAGGGACATGAATTAATTATTTTGACTAAGATTGACCATTTGAGTCAAGGGTTAAGTAGTTTGGTCAATGTGGTGGTCATTGGGTCAAGGATTGAGCATTTTGACATAATTTAACCATTTTTGCCAAGGGTTGACCACTTTGGTCAATGGGGTGATCATTGGGTCAAGGATTGACCATTTTGAAATAATTTGACCGTTTGGGTCAAGGGTTGGCCAGTTTGGTCAATGGGGTGGTCATTGGGTCTTGGATTGACCAGATTTTACCATTTGGGTCAATAGTTGACTAGTTTGGTCAATGGGATGTTCATTAGGTCATGGATTGACCATTTTGACCTAATTTGACCATTTGGGTCAAAGGGTTGACCAGTTTGGTCAATGTGGTGGTCATTGGGTCATGGATTAACCATTCTGACAAAGTTTGACCATTTGGGTCATGGGTTGACCAGTTTGGTCAATGATTTGATCATATCATGGTTTCTCATTGCTGACACATACCTGACAGATTGGAAAGAAAACATCGTATATACGCTAGTTTTCCTTGAAAGGATTGCAATTGGGTTTGATTTTTATGAGGAGGCATATTCAAAAATGGCTTCAATTTTGAGGGGATCAATTTCGATCTCACGATGTTGAATAATAAATCTTAACAATTTCCCTAAAGTGACATCGAAAGCACACTTTAAGGGATTCATCTTAAGATTATATTTACGTAATCATTCAAAGACAATTCTCAAATTGTACACGTGATCATCTTTTTGTCTACTGTTGACAACCAAATCTTCCACATAACATTCGACTTAATTGTGTATGAGTTCGTCAAAAATCTGTGTCATGGCTCTTTGGTAGGTTGCACCAGCATTATTCAATCCAAATGACATAACTTTGTAACAGTTTATCCCTATGGTGTCCTGAAGGTTGTATTTGATTCATCTTCTGGAAACATCTTTATTTGATTGTATCCTGATGATCCATAAATAAAAGAAAATTTTTAATGAGTAGATGCTATGTCAACCATTAATTTTGGGATTGGTAAAGGAACTGCATCCTTCGGACAGGCCTTGTTTAAATCTCTGAAGTCGACATAGACCCTTATTTGGCCATTATTCTTTATAATCAGCACTACATTAGCCAGCCATGTCAGATAATTTTCTTCTCGTATAAAACCAACCTCAATCAAATTCTTAACTTCGGTAATGAATTGTTGTTCTATTTCGACACGCGTCCTTCTAGGGGCTTGTTTAACAGGGATCGCTATTTGATTTATCCCAAGTTTGTGGACTGCGACTTCTGGAGCTAGTCTAGGTATTTCGTCATAAGTCCAGGCAAAGCATTCTTTGTACTCTTTCAACGGTTGAATTATTTCATTTGCTTCCATGTCATTAAGGACTGAACTAATGAAAATTGGTTGTGGGTATTCCTCAGTCACTAAATTTATTTCTTTTATTTCATCAACCTTCGATTTGATTTCTTCTTCCAATTCTCGAGGAGCATCTTCGATTGGAAGGTCAGGTGTTTTTTCAGAATTATGTTCTTCGGTGATAAGTAGGAAAAATTATGTATCATCTAGAGGTTCTAGAGTGCCAATTCCAACACGCTCTTTAGAGTTATGGTTTCAATTATTGTTATCCCACATTTGTTAAATAAAGTGTGGTTGTTTTAAAGACCATTGTTTGAGCATTAAACTATTTTGAATAAATTTTTGTGCCCAGGGAGAACACAACATAAATGAGAATTTCATTGATTTTGGAAGATTTTCATATTCTAAATTTACATCGGTTTCGGTAATAGAAGAAACAGAGCCAAGTCTAAACTTAATTGGATTTTTATCATTACCATATACTTCTTTGACAACTAAATCCTCAATTTTAGAAGAAGAAATTGGAGTTAAAGTCATAGCTAGCATGTATATAATGACTAATATTTTCTTACATAGACTCAAATTATTTTGGTTTATCTTCTTCTTCAATAGGTATTTTGAATTGAGGTACTTTTTGAACTACTGATGTTGTCATTTCTTATTTTGTATCTTCCTTATAGTCCAGATAAATTTTGAATCGCAATGGTTTCTTCATTTAAACAATTAGGTCTTCTCTTCCTTATCCTCGACCCTGACCTCAACCTTGG
Source organism: Papilionanthe hookeriana x Papilionanthe teres (assembly GCA_022702705.1). NCBI lineage: Eukaryota > Viridiplantae > Streptophyta > Magnoliopsida > Asparagales > Orchidaceae > Papilionanthe > Papilionanthe hookeriana x Papilionanthe teres. The sequence continues at coordinate 107,208,704 of CM040426.1, forward strand.
GTGCAAGTCTGATGAGATTTATCACCCTTCGTTCGTGTTAAAGAAGAATCATCTTTTTCATTTATTTTTTTTTTCTCTGTCTTTTTCTTTTGTATTCACCACAACTTCTCTGGAGAATATTTTTTGCTTAATCGGAGCATAATATGCAGCATCTTCATGTATTCCAATTTCACTGATTGAAAATGGTTGTAGATCTCCTACGATACAACATTCTTTTTCATTTTTTAAATATTTTATGCATTGATGAAGTGATGAAGGACCATTTAATGTTCATGAAGCCATGGTCTACCAAGTAAAGCATTAAAGGAGGCATCAGAATCAATGATATGGACTTTTGTCGTTGTCATCAAATTATCCATTTTTAGGAGCAATGTTATTGACCCTAGGGCTCGTTCTCTTTGTTGGTTAGATCCACGTAACATCATTGTATCTCTTGATAGTTGAGATGCATCAATATCCAATTATGCTAGAGTCCTTAAATTTGCTTATGCTAATCGAGGCCTCTAGATCAATACGCACTCTTGAAAGTGTCATGTCATTTATGTTTATTGTGATGTATAGTGGACGATTACGTTCAATAGTTCCAAGTAACAAGTCATTATCAGAAAAGGCAACTTTTGTCTATTCTTATAATGAACAAGCTTCATTCTGAATGATACTAGCAAGTTGAGCAAAGCAAATGTCTGGATCTAAAAGGGTTTTTATTAATGACTCCCTCATTTCTTTGGAAAGCATAACGGTGTCATAAATACTCACTTTTGCTCGTAATTTACTCAGATGAGCTAATACATTGTAATCAACTTTATGAGGACTATCTTCTTTTTCTTTAGATAATTGTTGGTGTATTGGAGGAATGAACTTTTCTGATGTGACTATTTTTTTTTCTTTCTCTTAGAGAGCAATTCTGGGAGGTAGATCCTTTCCACTTCGCAAATTAATTTCAACTATTTCTTCTAATTTACTGTCCGAAACTTTTGCCACTGAGTCTAAAGGTTCCAATTCTATAGAAGTTGGTTCTCCTTGTACTTGAAGTGTGACATTGTCGTTTTTAACTTTGTCGTCATTGGAATTGTAGCTAATGTTATTGTCGTTTTGATTATCGTTGGACTAGTCAGGATTGTGTACGACTTGATTGTTGTCTACAAGATTAAATTTGTAACTATCATCTTCTAAAGTATCATCCAAATAGAACAAATGTAAGCAAAACTAAAAGTATTACTATTCACAGTGGTGGTAAAAAGGATTTCGTACAAAGTCAACAGTACGAGGGATTTTCTCCCTTCATCCGAGACAACTATCCTATTAGAGGATAAAGAAACATGAGAACTAGAAGAAACAAAAGGAACAATAGTTACTATGTCTAAAAGAAATCTAACCTTTTTTTTGGTTTTTTGTTTTTATCTTCTTTCTCTTCTTAGATGATTTTGTAATTTGAAAGTCCTTAAGGATTCCCACAAAAGATTTACCTTGAGTAATGTCATTTTTATCTTTGTTGTCACGATTAGGAATAAGTATATCGACTGAAAACATATTGTTTAAACATTTTTCAGGTTCTTTCAAAACACTTTCAGGATTACTATATTACATTTTTAAATGTTACGCTATAACCAGTCTTTGAAGACAAAACATTCTTCGATTTTATGTCCAATCATCCTGTGATAAGGACAATAATTGGGATTGTCTTTCATGTCAACTTCACCCGTCTTTTTATCCTCAGACATCTTAAACTTTGGCATTTTTTGCAAGCTACCGAATATCAGTCTCTGTCTTAAATGGGTATTCCTTATTCATTCTTTCAATCGTCATTATCTTGTCTGTCGGAACTAGAATCGGTTGTTGAAATTGTAATTGAGAAGAAGCCTGTTGTGGCGGTTGATTTATATTCTGTCATTATTTCTTTTGTTCTGGTTGAACATGCAACACTTATTTACCCTTTTCTGCAATATTTCATAGTTTCTTCTTAAATTATTTGATAAACTTTGTCTTTTCTGTCTTTTCCACTACACTCATCTGCTTTGCTTCTTCCTGAAGATTGGCAGCTTTACTGAGTAGTTTCTCAAATGTCTTTATGGTGAATCCTTTAAGCAAGAATGCTATAAGACCATGGATATTCTTAACCAGGATTTCGACAACAAGTTGTTCCTGGAGTTGTGTTTCACCTTTCATGCTAAGATTTCTCCAACGCAAAATGTAATCCACTAGACTCTCTCCTGGTTTTTGTTTTACTACCACCAAATCACCAACTATTGTATGGTGTTGTGCCCCAGCGAACTGTTGAATGAAAAGGCATTCAACTTCTACAATAGTTTTGACAAACCTGTTAGGAAGTTCTGCATACCAATCAAAGGCAACTCCTGTGAGACTGTTAACAAATTGACAAAATAAAAGAGTGTCACTTCCTCCCACACTGCAGTAACTTTCTCTGAAGTGTACAAGTTGCTGACGAGGATTACCGGTCTTATCAAACATTTTGAAGAGAGGAGGAACAAAACCTTTTGGGTATTGGACAAAATCAAATTCCTCTGGATAAGGTCTACCCTTTAGAATTAATGATCTAGCCTTTACTTGAGTCATTGTTTCTTTTATATTTTGTTCTACGAATAATTTTATTTATTTTTTTGGAATTCCACTTTGAGAGGAGTCCTTTCTCTTTTGAGTTCTTTCTTCAACTTCTATTGGCTCTCTTTTGTCCTATAGAATGTGTGTTGCCTCTAGCCTAATAATTCCAACAGCAGGCAATGGATTCGTTGGTGCATTTTGTAAAGCTGCCGCTAATTCTTCCATTTTATTATTCAAGAAGATTTCTTTGTTCATCTCGTTGTCGAATAATCACTCTTAATTCTTATGTCATATCTTCTTCAATTAATTATAGTGCTAAGGAGGTAGATCGTGTTTCAACCATGTTTATTTCAGTGACCTCTTCATTTGGAATATTTGAAGAATATTCCATTCTCCGTATTGAGAATTATTTAATGTCATTTTTTAAATTTTTCATTTTTTCCTCGAATGAATTTATAGGACATTTTAAACAAGTTCTTTCTCGAGAACTGTCTGCAGGGGTACTTACAATATCCGAGATTCCTTTCGATGATTCTCATTTCCATACATTATTTATAAGAGTAGGACGAGATATCTTGGGAAATATATCATCATGTTGAGAGTAAGAACGATCTCCACTTTGTAACATTTCGACCAGAGTCGTCATTTTAGCAGATGTATCTTTTGCTTCAAATATTAATTTGTTATGTTTGGTCCTAACTTTTGTGAATATTACATCTTTCACTCTTGGCTCCAGGTGAAATTTTACTGGTACCCGAGTACACTGACTGTTTAATGGGAATTGCTGATCCATTTCTTGATAATTAGGATCTTAAATTGCAAGAATTCTTCCTTTCATTTTTGTAGAGACTGCACATCCCATTTTATCTAATAGTCATGAAATTGAACACCTATATTTCCTTGCTAATCTCTTAAACACAAAATATGTGGTGTGAATTGATGGAGAATTTCTGCTTTGGAAGGTATTTCCTCAAATTAAATAGGTATTGGAAAATATGGGTTTTCTTTTGAAAAGAAAAAAGCTCCCGAAAACACTCTGTTCAAATTTAGATGTCTCAAAATCGTTATTTTCATTCCATCACTTCTTTGTTTTAATAGAACGATTTTTATTTTTACGTTTTGAATGAGTTTTTGAAACATTCTTGGAACAAGATCCAAGTTCATATGTGGACGGATGCGGAATGTCATTTTCTTTCTCAACACAAATTTTCTTTCCTTTTATGTCAATTTGTTCTTCCATTTTTTTCAAAAGTATATTTTTCTGTATGAATGTATTGAGGTAAGTCTTTTATGAAGTTAAGAAAATCTTCATAAGGTTCTAGACTGAGTTCCTCAAAGGATTGTATATCAGTTTAATATGGATTTATTAGTGCAAATTCAGTTTCATCAAACAATTCAAATTAATTCTGATAAAAGTAAACATCTTCATCAATTGGCGTATTGAGATCTTAAAAATAAGAAAAGACTAAATTTGAAGATTTCATTATAACTTTTCTGAATTCAAGGAGAATAAAATGTCATGGACTTATTTATAAATTGGGAATTTTTATTTTATCTTATTTTATTTTTATAAAATGTCAAGAATAACTCTTCAAAGAGTTAGATTTTAAAATATATGGTCTTATCTTTCAAAGGACAAAACATCTTTATAAACAAGTAATTTACCAAAAGATGAGAAGAAAGATAATCACCAGCAGAGTCGCCAAATAAAATCTCTTGGTGGCATCTGGAGCTGCCCGAGATTTTCTCAATGACATTGTGAATGTCGATGTCATTGTTTGGAGTCACCACCCATTTATCTATCATATCGCCCTATTCTTCAAAAGATCTTATTTCTTCGGATCATGTAGAGGATCATTGGATAATATAAAATTTGAAGAAATTAAGGGCTGATAAAATAGAAATCAGTAGAATAAAAATTTGGGTGATAATCCTTAATAAAGGAAATTCTAGAATGTCTTATTCTAGAAATTTTATATAAATAGGATAACATGTAAGATTTTAATAACCAGAGGTTTCTAGGTGTGATACCTATTCTGAATTCTTAAATCTCCTATAGGAACAAGGTCCTATAGTTACTTACATCTTGATAATTAAGATTGTATAAGAAATGTTTTGATTAATGTTAACACTTATTTTTTTAAGAAGTTTCAAGAACAAGAAAAGAAACTTCAACATTCAATCCTAGGGGTAATATGTTTCTAGGTGTTACATACTACCTTAAAGGTTTGATTTTGTCAATGTCATTTTTTATGTATGTTTTATTTTTGTTTTATTGTTTGTCATTTTATTGTTGTGTTGTCTTATAGTTTATTATTTCATTGGTGGCTATCCTAAAAGTTTAGGTCTTGTGGCTATCCTAAAAGTTTAGGTTTTGTGGCTATCCTAAAAGTTTAGGTTTTATTTCGTTGTTTTGTCATTTTGATTTTCTTTTGTCAATGTTGTTTTGTTAATTTTTTTTATTTCGTCTTGCTTTGTTAATGTCGTTGTTTTGATGTCGTTTCAATTTTGTTTTCTTTTGTTGTAGTTTGTTCCATATTTAGAATGTCACCCTGCAAAACTAAGTTAGCACACTCTAATAACATGCAAAGTAAATTTAAAGCAAAACTTGTCTTCAACCTGTAAGAAAAATAGTGTCAGAATAATTCTCTGAAAAGAAATAAGATCAACTTTATTTCTTTGGTTGATTTTAATATGATTTAGATTTAAGAATTTTAGATTCAATGTCGTTTAAATCTATGGGTTTTATGTATAATGTAGATTAGTCTTAAATAAAATCTAACATCAGAAAGACTTTTAAATTTGATATCATTTGAATATGAAGTCATTTGGTTAAGTCTGACTAGACTTTAAATTGGATAAAGTTTTAGAATCAGTGTCATTTGAATCTAAAAAAGTTTGTGTAGATTTAGAGATAAAGTCTAATTTTAAGATTTTTAGATTTGATGTCTTTTGAATCTAAAGTCATTTGGTTAAGTTTGTCTAGATTTAAAATTTGGTAAAATTTTAGATTCAATGTTTTTTGAACCTAAATATGTTTATGTTTAAATCTAAGATTCGATGTAATTTTAATCTAGAGATATATGAGTATAGTTTTGACTTATGCATATTGGACCTAAGTAAGATTTTGAATTAGATTCAATGTAGGTTGGTTCTAATTTAAGTATGGATCAAGTTCAATGTAGGTTAAACCTGAGTTATGTTTGAGTTAGGGTCAAAATAGATTCAAATTGGGTTGAACCTAAGTATAAGTTAAGTTTGATTTAGGTTCAAGTTAGGTTGATCCTAAGAGGCTTAAGTTTGACTTAGATTCAAATTAGGTTGAAACTAAGATTTAGGTAGACTTAGGTTCAAATTAGATTGAACCTAAAGTTTAGGTTGAATTAGATTCAATTTGAGTTGAATCTAAACTTTATGTTACGTTAGATTTAATTATGATTAACTTAGGTTTAGGTTAGACCTAATTTATAAGTTTGACTCAAGTCCCATGTAGGTTGAACCTAAAATTTAATTAACTTGAATTTTTTACCTAAGTTCAATATAGGTTAAACTTATATTTGGTTAATTTGGGTCCTAAGTTAATAGTTGGTTTAGCTCCAGTATGGGTTGAACCTAATGTTTAGTTAACTTGGGTTCAGGTTAGGTTGAACCTAAGTTAAAAATTGATTTAAGCTTAATTTAAAAGTTGATTTAGGCTTAAGTTAAAAGTTGATTTAGGTTCAATATGGGTTGAACCTATGGTTTGATTAATTTGGGTTCAAGTTAGGTTAGAACCTAAGCTAGAATTTGATTTAGGTTCAATATGAATTAAAGCTAAGGTTTGATTAACTTGGACTAAAGTTAGGTTGAACCTAAGTTAGAAGTTAATTTAGGTTCAATATCGAGTGAACCTAAGGTTTGGTTAACTTAAGTTCAAGTTAGATTGAACCTAAGTTAAAAGTTGATTTAGGTTCAATATAGGTTGAACCTAAGGTTTGGTTAACTTTGGTTTAAGTTAGGTTGAACCTAAGTTAGAAGTTGATATAGGTTCAATATGGGTTAAACCTAAGGTTTGGTTAACTAGGGTTCAAATGAGGTGGAACCTGTTACAGGTTGATTTAGGTTCAACATGGGTTGAACCTAAGGTTTGGTTAATTTGGGTTCAAGTTAGGTTGAACTTAAGTTAGAAGTTGATTTAGGTTCAATATGGGTTGAACCTAAGGTTTGGTTAACTTGGATTCAAGTTAGGTTGAACCTAAGTTTGAAGTTGATTTAGGTTCAGAATGGGTTGAACGTAAGGTTTGGTTAACTTGGGTTCAAGTTAGTTTAAACCAAAGTTAGAAGTTGATTGAGGTTCAATATGGGTTAAACATAAGGTTTTGTTAACTTGGGTTTAAGCTAGGTTGAATCTAAGTTTGAAGTTCATCTAGATTCAGTATGGGTTAAACCTAAGGTTCGGTTAACTTGGATACAAGTTAGGTTGAACCTAAGTTTGAAGTTGATTTAGGTTCAATATAGGTTAAACCTAAGGTTTGGTTAGCTTGAGTTCAAGTTAGATTGAACCTAAGTTTAAAGTTGATTTAGGTTCAATATTGGTTGAACCTAAGGTTTGGTTAACTTGGTGTTTAATTAGGTTGAACCTAAGTTAAAAGTTGATTTAGGTTCACTATGGGTTGACCCTAAGGTTTGGTTAACTTGAGTTCGAGTTAGGTTGAACCTATGTTTGAAGTTTATTAAGGTTCAATATGGGTTGAACCTATAGTTTGGTTAACTTGGGATCAAGTTAGGTTGAACCTAAGTTAGAAGTTGATTTTGGTTTTCATTATCGGTTGAACCTAAGGTTTGGTTAACTTGAGTTCAAGTTAGATTGAACCTTTAAAAGTTGATTTAGGTTTAATATAGGTTGAACCTAATTTGGTTAACTTGGTTTTTTGTTATTTTGAACCTAAATTAAAAGTTGATTTAGATTCAATATGGGTTTAACCTAAGGTTTAGTTAACTTGGGTTCAAGTTAGCTTTAACTTAAGTTTGAAGTTTGTTTAGGTTCAACATGGGTTGAACCTAAGGTTTAGTTAACTTGGGATCAAGTTAGGCTGAACCTAAGTTAGAAGTTGATTTTAGTTCAATATAGGTTAAACCTAAGGTTTGGTTAAATTGGGTTCAAGTTAGGTTGAACTTAAGTTAGAAGTTGATTTAGGTTCAATATGGGTTGAGCCTAAGGTTTGGTTAACTTGGGTTCAGGTAAGGTTGAACCTAAGTTAGAAGTTGAATTAAGTTTAATTAAAGATAGTCTTAATTAAGGTTTAGGGTTCCATAAGCCTAATATAAATAATGCTTTTGAATTAATTAAGTCTAATTAGGGTTAGACTTAATTAGGTTTTAAGGTTGCTTAAGCCTAATTTAAGTAAGGCTTAAGAGTTAATTAAGTTTGATTAGGTTTATGGGTTAGACCTAATTAGGGTTTAATGTTGCTTAAGCCTAATGTAAGTAAGACTTAAGAGTTAATTAAGTCTGATTAGGGTTAGACCTAATTAGGGTTTAGGGTTACTTAAGCCAAATGTGAGTAAGGCTTAAGAGTTAATTAAATCTAATTAGGGTTTGACTTAATTAGGGTTAGGCTTAATTAGGATTTAAAATTATTTAAGACTAATGCAAGTAAGAATTAAGGGTTAATTAAGTCTATTGAAAGTTAGACTTAATTAGGGATTACGGTTAGATAAGCCTAATTTGAGTAAGGCTTATAAGTCAACTTAAGTTTAATTAGGGTTTAAGATTTTTTTTTCCTAATGTAATTAAAGCTTAATGGTAAATTAAGTCTAATTAGGGTAAAACTTAATTAGGGTTTTAAGGTTTAATTAAACCTAATTTAGGTAAGGTTTAAATGATTAATTATACCTAATTATGGTTGTGTCTAGTTAGGGTTTAGGATTAATTAAACCTAATTTAAGTAAGGTTTAATTGGATTAATTAGACCTAATTAGGGTAAGGTCTATTTAGGATTTAGGTTTAATTAAACCTAATTTAATTGAGGTTTAACTGGGTTAATTAGATCTAAATAGGGTTAGACCTAATTAGGATTTATTAAGTTAAACCTAATGTGATTAAGGTCTAATTTTGTTCTATGAGATCAAATGGTGTCTTAGATCTAATTAGGGTTTGATTTAAGTCCATTTAAAGATAGAATCAAATTGACTCAGTCCAATGTGGAATGGGCTAATTGTAGTGATGGTTTAAGTTTTAAAGGATTTTTAATTTATAATTAATAATTTTAACCCTAAAAATGATAATGTCATTTTAAGTATTCAAAAAATTAAGATTTGTCATTTTAAGGTTCAAGTTTGTCACCCTAGGGTTTCTTATCAAATTTCATTCTTAATTTCTTATTTTCTAATTTTTATAATTATTTTTAAAAAATAATTACAAAGTTTAATAGAAATTAGGTATTTTGAACTTAGAGGTGTTATCATGGATGAAACCGCGGTCCAGACGAGATCATGACCATCCATTTTATAATAACAGAAAATGGACGGCTTGCCATCATCTTCCCGAACCTATTATAACTCGTAGATCGTCCACTTTCAACACACAAGCTCTTGCTCGGAGCTATGAAACTTTATGGAAATCATTCCAAAAGCTTCATCGTATCATAACGAACACATCCATATGGATATGTGAGTGTTTTCAATTAGGGGAGAATGACACTTAAGCTTATCTTCCATCCTTGTCATGGCTTGGTCATTATGAGTCTTCATCATGGTGAGAGGCATGGTTTAAGTAGTGTGTGCTTCTTATTGGATGCCCTGTGAAATGGATGAAGTGGCATTGTATTTGGCCTGCCAACTCACTTCATGCAAATGGATGAGTCACTTAATGAATTGGGAGGAAAGTAACACATATTTTGCTTCACTTCATTATTTATGTTTCTCTCATGATGACTTTTAACCTAGGTGAAGATTTAACTTCATACCTTGGCTTCCCTTCATTGGAGAAGAGTAGAGGTGAGTGATGACCTCTCCTCATTCTTGGTGGAAAATTCATGATTGAATGAGACCTCATTATTTTCTTCATAATGAAGTCATAATGGTGTTTAATCATGGTTAAAATGGTGGGTCATGAGTTATTCAATGTGTTAACCTATGTGTGATAAGTATCATTGGTCGTGGGTGACCTATTGATGACTTCACATGATGTCATTTATGATGTCATGGTGAAATTTTAAATTTGGAGACTATTTATCATGTCATATATGTTGTCATATTTTAGTTTGAATTTAGAGTTCCATTCTTATAATTCCACTTTAAATTAATTAGTAATTAATTAGAAGTGTAGGAAATTATAATATTAACCCATAAATTAATTAAAAATAATTTTGAAATTTAATTATTTAATTAACTTTTTTAATTTGGTTCAAAATTAAGTATTTTGACCAATTTTGACTAAAGTTGACTATGGTTGACCAGTCTAAGTCTAGGGTTGACCCAGGTGATTTACTTAACCTTGTCATGGTTAATTTAATCATGGGGCCACTAATTTTAGTTATAGGACCAAGGTTTGACTAGGGTTAACTAAATGACAAAGTTTGATCATTTTAATGTCTTAAATTAATCAAATGAGTCAAATTTAACCAATTTGGGGTCTAGATTGTCTTGGGGGTCAATGGGGTTGTCATTCAGTCAATGTAATGGTCATTGGGTAATGGATTGACCAATTTGACCTAATTTGACTATTTAGGTCAAAGGTTGATGAGTTTCGTCAATAAGGTGGTCATTGGGTCATGGACTGACCATTTTGACCTATTTTGACCATTTGGTTCAAAGGTTGACATGTTTGGTCAATGGGGTGGTCATTGAGACAATGGGTTGACCATTTTGACTTAAGTTTACCATTTGGGTCAAAGGTTGAGTAGTTTGGTCAATGTGGTGGTCATTGGGACAATGTGTTGACCATTTTTACTTAAGTTGACCATTTCGTTCAAAGGATGACCAGTATGGTCAATAGGGTGGTCATTGGGTCAAGGATTGGCCATTTTAACCTAGTTTGAACATTTGGATCAAAGGTTGACCAGTATGGTCAATACGGTGGTCGGTAGGTTACGGATTGACCAATTTGACCTAGTTTGACAATTTAGGTCAAGTGTTAACCGGCTTGGTCAATGGGGTGTTCATTGTGTCATGGATCGAGTATTTTGACCTAGTTCGACTATTTGGGTCGAAGGTTGACCGGCTTGGTCAATGGGGTTATGATTGGGTCGTGGATCGACTATTTTGACCTAGTTTGACCATTGGGGTCAAAGGTTGACTAGTTTGGTCTACGGGGTGGTTTTTGGGTCATGGATCGACCATTTTAAACTAGTTTGACATTTGGGTCAAGGGTTGACCAGTTTGGTCAATGTAGTCGTTATTGCATCATGGATTGACCATTTTGACCTAGCTTGACCACGTGGGTCAAGGGTTGACCAGTTTGGTCAATTAGGTGGTCATTGGGTCATGGATTAACCATTTTGGCCTAATTTAACCATTTGGGTCAAAGGTTGACCAGTTTGGTCAAAAGGGTGGTCATTTAGTTAAGGATTAACCATTTTGACCTAGTTTGACCATTTGGGTAATAGTTTGACCAGTTTGGTCAATAGGGTGGTCATTAAGTCATGGATTGACCATTTTGACCTAGTTTGACCATTTGGATCAAGAGTTGACCCATTGGGTCAATGGGTGGGCATTGGGTCTTGGATTGATCATTTTGAACTAGTTTGACCATTTTGGTCAAGGGTTGGCCAGTTTGCTCAATGATTGATCAGATCAGGGTTTGACATTATTGATTTGATAATTTTAGCATGTCATTAAAATTTTGGTTAAAAAGGCTTTATTAGGGTTTCATCCTTGACATTAGGTTTGGTGACCACTAGTAAGATTTAGGAGGTCCATATTGGTAGACTTCCTTTTTCAAGATCATATATTAATGACCCTTACAAAAGTGAGGTCAACAATAGGTTCAATGTAAATTGAACAAAAGTTAAATTTGAGTTAGGTCCAATTTAGGTTGAACCTAAGTTAAGTTTGAGTTAGGTTTGATGTTGGTTGAACCTAAGTTTAGATTAGGTTCATTGTAGGTTGAATCGAAATGGTTTAAGTTTGACTTAGGTTTAAGTTTGGTCGAACCTAAGTATAGGTTAGGTTCGATGTATGGTGAACCTAAAAGGTTTAGGTTTGGCTTAAATTCAAGTTGGGTTGAACCTAAGTATAGGTTAAGGTTAGTTTCAATGTATGTTGAACCTAAAAGTTTTAAGTTTGACTAAGGTTTAAGTTAGGTTGAACCTAAGTATAGGTTAAGGTTAGGTTCAATGTATGTTGAACATAAAAGGCTTAAGTTTGACTTAGGTTCAAGTTGGGTTGAACCTAAGTATTAAGATAAGGTTCAATGTACGTTGAACCTAAAAGGTTTAAGTTTGAATTAGGTTCAAGTTGGGTTGAACCTAAGTATAAGTTAAGGTTAGGTTAAATGTATGTTGAGCCTAAAATGTTTAAGTTTAACTTAGGTTCAACTTAGTTTGAACCTATTTATAGATTATGATTAGGCTCAAAGTATGTTGAACCTAAAATGTATATGTTTGACTTAGGTAGTTGGGTTGAACCTAATTATAAGTTAAGGTTAGGTTCAATGTATGTTGAACCTAAATGGTTTTAGTTCGACTTATGTTTAAGTTGGGTTGAACCTAAGTATAGGTTAAGGTTAGGTTCAATGTATGTTGAACCTAAAAGGTTTAAGTTTGACTTAAATTCAAGTTGGTCGAACCTAAGTATAGATTAATGTAAAATAAATCAAATTTAAGTAAGGCTTAGTTGATTAATTAGATTTAGTTGTGGTTAACTCTAATTAGGTTAAGGTTAATTAATCTTATTAAGTTAAGGTTAATTAAACCTCATTTCGTAAGGTTTAATTTATTAATTAGACTTCGTAGTGTTAGGTTTAATTTTGGTTACGATTAATTAAACCTAATTTGGGTAAGGTTTAATTAATTAATTAGACTTAATTTTGGTTAAGTCTAATTATGATAAAATTAACTAAACCTTATTTGGGTAAGGTTTAGTTGATTAATTAGACTTAATAGTGGTTAAATTTAATTAGGTTAAGGTTAATTAAACCTAATTTGGGTAAGGATTAATTGATTAGTTAGACTTAGTAGTGGTTAAGTCTAATTAGGTTAAGGTTAATTAAACCTGATTTAGGTAAGTTTTAATTGATTACTTAGACTTAATACTGGTTAAGTATAATTAGATTAAAATTAATTAAACCTAATTTGGGTAAGGTTTAATTGATTAATTAGACTTAAGCACAATTAAGTCTAATTAGGTTAAGGTTAATTAAACTTTATCTGGGTAAGGTTTAATTGATTAATTAGACTTAATTAAGGTTAATTCTAATTAGGTTAAGGTTAATAAAACCTAATTTTGGTAAGGTTTAAATGATTAATTTGACTTAATTGTGGTTAAGTCTAATTAGGTTAAGGTTAATTAAACCTAATTTGGGAAAAGTTTAATTGATAATTAGACTTAATAGTGGTTAATTCTAATTAGATTAAGGTTAATTAAACCTTATTTAACTAAGGTTTGTGATGGTTTAATTATGTCTAATTGGTGTCTTAGACCTAATTAGGGTCTATGGTATTAAACCTAGTTTGATTAAGGTTTAATAAGGTATAATTAGGTCTAACGTATGTCTTAGATCTAATTAGGGTTTATGTTGTTAAACCTAATTTGATTAAGGTTTAACATGGTTTAATTAGGTCTAATTGTTGTCATAAACCTAATTAGGGTTTATGGTATTAAACCTAATTTGGTTAAGGTTTAATATGGTTTATTTAAGTCTAATTAGTGTATTAGACCTAATTTGGGGTAATGATGTTAAACCTAATTTGATTAAGGTTTAACATGGTTTAATTATGTCTAATTGGTCTCTTTAACCTACTTAGAGTTTATGGTTTTAAACGTAATTTGGTTACGATTTAATATGGTTTAATTAGGTCTAATTAGTGTCTTAGACCTAATTAGGGTTTATGGTATTAAACCTAATTTGGTTGAGGTTTAATGGGTTTAATTAGGTCTAATTAATGTCTTAGGCCTAATAAGGGTTAGTGGTATTAAACCTAGTTTGGTTAAGGTTTAATGGGTTTAATTAAGTCTAATTGGTGTCTTAGACATAATTAGGCTTTATAGTGTTAAACTTAATGTGATTAAGGCTTAACATGGTTTAATTAAGTCTAATTGATGTCTTTTGACCTAATTAGGGTTTATGTGTATTAAACCTAATTAGGGTTTATGTGTATTAAACCTAATTAATTAAGGTTTAATTGGTTTAATTAAGTATACTTGGTGTCTTAGACCTAATTAGGGTTTATTTGTATTAACCTAGTTTAATTAAGGTTTAATTATTTTAATTAGGTCTACTTTGTGTCTTAGACCTAATTAGGGTTTATTGTGTTAAACCTAATTTGATTAAGGTTTAACAAGGTTTAATTAGGTCTACTTGGTGTCTTAGACTTAATTAGGGTTTACGTGTATTAAATCTAATTTAATTATGGTTTAATTGGTTTAATTAGGTCTAATTGATGTCTTAGGCCTAATTAGGGTTAATGGTGTTAAACCTAATGTGATTTAAGCTTAACAAGGTTTAATTATCTCTAATCGATGTCTTAGACCTAATTGGGGTTTATGTGTATTAAACCTAATTTAATTATAGTTTAATGGGTTTAATTTGGTGTAATTGGTGCTCAGACCTAATTAAGATTTATTTGTATTAAACCTAATTTAACTAAGGTTTAATGGGTTTAATGAGGTATAATCAGTGTCTTAGACCTAATTTGGGTTTGGCTTGAGTCTAGGGTAAGGTTTATTGACTTAGTCCAATGTGGAATGAGCTAAGCTTGGTAAAAATTTGAATCTTAAAAGATTTTTAAGGGTTTTAAATCTTAATTCATAATTAATAATTTTGACCCTAAAAATAGAAATGTAATTTTAAAATTTCAAAGGGTTAAGGTTTATCATTTTAGGGTTTATGTCTTTCACCCTAAGGTTCTTAACGAATCTCCAATTTAACTTCATAATTTCTATTTTTTATAATTATTATTAAAAATAATTAAAAATTTTAATAGAAATTAGGAAATCGTGTCCTAGGGAATTTTCCAAGCCTTCGAAAAATCAGGGGATGTTCATAAGGACGTAAAGTTTGATCCCTTAAAATTTTCATATTTTTTTGCTTTATAAATAAATTTTAATAATTAAATTACTCCAAAGAGTATTTAACTAATTAAAAATTAAATATAACTCCTTAATTCATGATTTCATTTACACATTATTCTTCTCGTTATCCCGAGTTTAGAGGTATTTTTATTATATTTTTTTGATTTATATTTAACAAGATTTGGATTTTTAATTTGGATTCAATTAAAACCTTATTAACTAGAAATAATCAAACGGCGCCACGTGTCCTCGGATGCGGTGAAACGCGACAAATCCTTTATGGGGCTTAGAGCACGGGATCAGTTGGGATTAAATCAGAGTCTTCCGTTTCAAAACACAAAGACGGATATCATCCATTCTTCTCCTTCCATCAGGTCTAACTCGCAAGAAGTTCATAGTTTAGGGACAAAATCTTGCTCTATTCTTAATGGATTTGAGTGATTATTGTTTCTATAGCTTCCTCTGAAGAGGGCGAACCAATCCATACAGTTATGTTAGGGTTGTGAATTGGTTTGTTTCATAAAGTATAAAACCCAAGCTCGGTTTGAGTCCAAAGAACCATACTTTGGCATGTGTTGATGAAACATCAATTGATTTGGTTCTACAGCTTCGACTTGACCTCAGAGAGCATGTCCCCAACTAAATTTGAGGTGAAATCAAGGTTGGATATGAATTCGATCAAAGTGAGTCACGGTTTGGAAAATGAAAGTGGAATAGTAAGTTAGAGTCTATGGGAAGGGTCAATTTTGATTGGGCTTGTCTTCGTAAGGCTTTAGGAATCTTTTAGAAGAGTTAATTTGAAGTTTTGAGATACTTGATATCAAACCCGAAAATTATCCTTTGTTTGGTTAGAGAAATTAGAAGGGAGTAGTGGGTTTTAAGACCTAATTCTATGGAGGATCAATTGCTCAGGTCCTGGGGAAGAATTTTGATGTAGAATTTATCCCCTTGGAAGCTCACGGGTTAGCCTTTATATAGGCTTGGATGAAGCTATGGTGAGCTTAGGTTGGTTTGTTGAAGGTTGTATCATGCTCATGATGTCTTAGAGATAAGGATTGAGTTGGAGAACCATAATTGAGCATCCACTAAGCTTATCCATAGTGAGTTTAATCTTGGTGAAGGTTTGGTTTCATCTGTTGGCTTCCCTCCATTAGTTCACTTATGAGGTGGATAAAATTGGTTAAGCCTTGCTAAATTCACCTTCCACAACTGAATTCTATCGATACTGTTGATGAGGCTTGAGGATAATATCACGGAACCCTTTCTCTTCCACATTTTCCATGTTATGTCATGATTAGGTCTCCATTTGATGACATAGATTTGGCTATGCTTTGGCTCATGTTTATTAGGCGAGAGATGAGGTGCATAGTGACTCCAAAGTGAGCTACTTAATCTTCATCCACCTAAGATAGCGTGTTATCCATGGTTTTATAAAAGAATGACACATAATTTCCCTTTCTCATTATTTTCAAAATTTAGTAATAATGAGCTCATTCCATGATGTAGGGATGACTTAAGCCAAGATTTTAGTTCAATATAGGTTAAACCTAAGGTTTGGTTAAATTGGGTTCAAGTTAGGTTGAACTTAAGTTAGAAGTTGATTTAGGTTCAATATGGGTTGAGCCTAAGGTTTGGTTAACTTGGGTTCGGGTAAGGTTGAACCTAAGTTAGAAGTTGAATTAAGTTTAATTAAAGATAGTCTTAATTAAGGTTTAGGGTTCCATAAGCCTAATATAAATAATGCTTTTGAATTAATTAAGTCTAATTAGGGTTAGACTTAATTAGGTTTTAAGGTTGCTTAAGCTCTAATTTAAGTAAGGCTTAAGAGTTAATTAAGTTTGATTAGGTTTATGGGTTAGACCTAATTAGGGTTTAATGTTGCTTAAGCCTAATGTAAGTAAGACTTAAGAGTTAATTAAGTCTGATTAGGGTTAGACCTAATTAGGGTTTAGGGTTACTTAAGCCAAATGTGAGTAAGGCTTAAGAGTTAATTAAATCTAATTAGGGTTTGACTTAATTAGGGTTAGGCTTAATTAGGATTTAAAATTATTTAAGACTAATGCAAGTAAGAATTAAGGGTTAATTAAGTCTATTGAAAGTTAGACTTAATTAGGGATTACGGTTAGATAAGCTTTAATTTGAGTAAGGCTTATAAGTCAACTTAAGTTTAATTAGGGTTTAAGATTTTTTTCCTAATGTAATTAAAGCTTAATGGTAAATTAAGTCTAATTAGGGTAAAACTTAATTAGGGTTTTAAGGTTTAATTAAACCTAATTTAGGTAAGGTTTAAATGATTAATTATACCTAATTATGGTTGTGTCTAGTTAGGGTTTAGGATTAATTAAACCTAATTTAAGTAAGGTTTAATTGGATTAATTAGAACTAATTAGGGTAAGGTCCATTTAGGATTTAGGTTTAATTAAACCTAATTTAATTGAGGTTTAACTGGGTTAATTAGATCTAAATAGGGTTAGACCTAATTAGGATTTATTAAGTTAAACCTAATGTGATTAAGGTCTAATTTTGTTCTATGAGATCAAATGGTGTCTTAGATCTAATTAGGGTTTGATTTAAGTCCATTTAAAGATAGAATCAAATTGACTCAGTCCAATGTGGAATGGGATTAATTGTAGTGATGGTTTAAGTTTTAAAGGATTTTTAATTTATAATTTATAATTTTAACCCTAAAAATGATAATGTCATTTTAAGTATTCAAAAAATTAAGATTTGTCATTTTAAGGTTCAAGTTTGTCACCCTAGGGTTTCTTATCAAATTTCATTCTTAATTTCTTATTTTCTAATTTTTATAATTATTTTTAAAAAATAATTACAAAGTTTAATAGAAATTAGGTATTTTGAACTTAGAGGTGTTATCATGGATGAAACCGCGGTCCAGCGAGATCATGACCATCCATTTTATAATAGCAAAAATGGACGGCTTGCCATCATCTTCCTGAACCTATTATAACCTGTAGATCGTCCACTTTCAACACACTAGCTCTTGCTCGGAGCTATGAAACTTTATGGAAATCATTCCAAAAGCTTCATCGTATCATAACGAACACATCCATATGGATATGTGAGTGTTTTCAATTAGGGGAGAATGACACTTAAGCTTATCTTCCATCCTTGTCATGGCTTGGTCATTATGAGTCTTCATCATGGTGAGAGGCATGGTTTAAGTAGTGTGTGCTTGTTATTGGATGCCACTGTGAAATGGATGAAGTGGCATTGTATTTGGCTCGCCAACTCACTTCATGCAAATGGATGAGTCACTTAATGAATTGGGAGGAAAGTAACACATATTTTGCTTCACTTCATTATTTATGTTTCTCTCATGATGACTTTTAACCTAGGTGAAGATTTAACTTCATACCTTGGCTTCCCTTCATTGGAGAAGAGTAGAGGTGAGTGATGACCTCTCCTCATTCTTGGTGGAAAATTCATGATTGAATGAGACCTCATTATTTTCTTCATAATGAAGTCATAATGGTGTTTAATCATGGTTAAAATGGTGGGTCATGAGTTATTCAATGTGTTAACCTATGTGTGATAAGTATCATTGGTCGTGGGTGACCTATTGATGACTTCACATGATGTCATTTATGATGTCATGGTGAAATTTTAAATTTGGAGACTATTTATCATGTCATATATGTTGTCATATTTTAGTTTGAATTTAGAGTTCCATTCTTATAATTCCACTTTAAATTAATTAGTAATTAATTAGAAGTGTAGGAAATTATAATATTAACCCATAAATTAATTAAAAATAATTTTGAAATTTAATTATTTAATTAACTTTTTTAATTTGGTTCAAAATTAAGTATTTTGACCAATTTTGACTAAAGTTGACTATGGTTGACCAGTCTAAGTCTAGGGTTGACCCAGGTGATTTACTTAACCTTGTCATGGTTAATTTAATCATGGGGCCACTAATTTTAGTTATAGGACCAAGGTTTGACTAGGGTTAACTAAATGACAAAGTTTGATCATTTTAATGTCTTAAATTAATCAAATGAGTCAAATTTAACCAATTTGGGGTCTAGATTGTCTTGGGGGTCAATGGGGTTGTCATTCGGTCAATGTAATGGTCATTGGGTAATGGATTGACCAATTTGACCTAATTTGACTATTTAGGTCGAAGGTTGATGAGTTTCGTCAATAAGGTGGTCATTGGGTCATGGACTGACCATTTTGACCTATTTTGACCATTTGGTTCAAAGGTTGACATGTTTGGTCAATGGGGTGGTCATTGAGACAATGGGTTGACCATTTTGACTTAAGTTTACCATTTGGGTCAAAGGTTGAGTAGTTTGGTCAATGTGGTGGTCATTGGGACAATGTGTTGACCATTTTTACCTAAGTTGACCATTTAGTTCAAAGGATGACCAGTATGGTCAATAGGGTGGTCATTGGGTCAAGGATTGGCCATTTTAACCTAGTTTGAACATTTGGATCGAAGGTTGACCAGTATGGTCAATACGGTGGTCGGTAGGTTACGGATTGACCAATTTGACCTAGTTTGACAATTTAGGTCAAGTGTTAACCAGTTTGGTCAATGGGGTGTTCATTGTGTCATGGATTGAGTATTTTGACCTAGTTTGACTATTTGGGTCAAGGGTTGACCAGTTTGGTCAATGGGGTTATGATTGGGTCAGGGATTGACTATTTTGACCTAGTTTGACCATTGGGGTCAAAGGTTGACTAGTTTGGTCTACAAGGTGGTTTTTGGGTCATGGATTGACCATTTTAAACTAGTTTGACATTTGGGTCAAGGGTTGACCAGTTTGGTCAATGTAGTCGTTATTGCATCATGGATTGACCATTTTGACCTAGCTTGACCACGTGGGTCAAGGGTTGACCAGTTTGGTCAATTAGGTGGTCATTGGGTCATGGATTAACCATTTTGGCCTAATTTAACCATTTGGGTCAAAGGTTGACCAGTTTGGTCAAAAGGGTGGTCATTTAGTTAAGGATTAACCATTTTGACCTAGTTTGACCATTTGGGTAATAGTTTGACCAGTTTGGTCAATGGGGTGGTCATTAAGTCATGGATTGACCATTTTGACCTAGTTTGACCATTTGGATCAAGAGTTGACCCATTGGGTCAATGGGTGGGCATTGGGTCTTGGATTGATCATTTTGAACTAGTTTGACCATTTTGGTCAAGGGTTGGCTCGAGTTGCTCAATGATTGATCAGATCAGGGTTTGACATTATTGATTTGATAATTTTAGCATGTCATTAAAATTTTGGTTAAAAAGGCTTTATTAGGGTTTCATCCTTGACATTAGGTTTGGTGACCACTAGTAAGATTTAGGAGGTCCATATTGGTAGACTTCCTTTTTCAAGATCATATATTAATGACCCTTACAAAAGTGAGGTCAACAATAGGTTCAATGTAAATTGAACAAAAGTTAAATTTGAGTTAGGTCCAATTTAGGTTGAACCTAAGTTAAGTTTGAGTTAGGTTTGATGTTGGTTGAACCTAAGTTTAGATTAGGTTCATTGTAGGTTGAATCGAAATGGTTTAAGTTTGACTTAGGTTTAAGTTTGGCTGAACCTAAGTATAGGTTAGGTTCAATGTATGGTGAACCTAAAAGGTTTAGGTTTGGCTTAAATTCAAGTTGGGTTGAACCTAAGTATAGGTTAAGGTTAGTTTCAATGTATGTTGAACCTAAAAGTTTTAAGTTTGACTAAGGTTTAAGTTAGGTTGAACCTAAGTATAGGTTAAGGTTAGGTTCAATGTATGTTGAACATAAAAGGCTTAAGTTTGACTTAGGTTCAAGTTGGGTTGAACCTAAGTATTAAGATAAGGTTCAATGTACGTTGAACCTAAAAGGTTTAAGTTTGAATTAGGTTCAAGTTGGGTTGAACCTAAGTATAAGTTAAGGTTAGGTTAAATGTATGTTGAGCCTAAAATGTTTAAGTTTAACTTAGGTTCAACTTAGTTTGAACCTATTTATAGATTATGATTAGGCTCAAAGTATGTTGAACCTAAAATGTATATGTTTGACTTAGGTAGTTGGGTTGAACCTAATTATAAGTTAAGGTTAGGTTCAATGTATGTTGAACCTAAATGGTTTTAGTTCGACTTATGTTTAAGTTGGGTTGAACCTAAGTATAGGTTAAGGTTAGGTTCAATGTATGTTGAACCTAAAAGGTTTAAGTTTGACTTAAATTCAAGTTGGTCGAACCTAAGTATAGATTAATGTAAAATAAATCAAATTTAAGTAAGGCTTAGTTGATTAATTAGATTTAGTTGTGGTTAACTCTAATTAGGTTAAGGTTAATTAATCTTATTAGGCTAAGGTTAATTAAACCTCATTTCTGTAAGGTTTAATTTATTAATTAGACTTCGTAGTGTTAGGTTTAATTTTGGTTACGATTAATTAAACCTAATTTGGGTAAGGTTTAATTAATTAATTAGACTTAATTTTGGTTAAGTCTAATTATGATAAAATTAACTAAACCTTATTTGGGTAAGGTTTAGTTGATTAATTAGACTTAATAGTGGTTAAATTTAATTAGGTTAAGGTTAATTAAACCTAATTTGGGTAAGGATTAATTGATTAGTTAGACTTAGTAGTGGTTAAGTCTAATTAGGTTAAGGTTAATTAAACCTGATTTAGGTAAGTTTTAATTGATTACTTAGACTTAATGCTCGGTTAAGTATAATTAGATTAAAATTAATTAAACCTAATTTGGGTAAGGTTTAATTGATTAATTAGACTTAAGCACAATTAAGTCTAATTAGGTTAAGGTTAATTAAACTTTATCCAGGTAAGGTTTAATTAGATTAATCAGACTTAATTAAGGTTAATTCTAATTAGGTTAAGGTTAATAAAACCTAATTTTGGTAAGGTTTAAATGATTAATTTGACTTAATTGTGGTTAAGTCTAATTAGGTTAAGGTTAATTAAACCTAATTTGGGAAAAGTTTAATTGATAATTAGACTTAATAGTGGTTAATTCTAATTAGATTAAGGTTAATTAAACCTTATTTAACTAAGGTTTGTGATGGTTTAATTATGTCTAATTGGTGTCTTAGACCTAATTAGGGTCTATGGTATTAAACCTAGTTTGATTAAGGTTTAATAAGGTATAATTAGGTTTAACGTATGTCTTAGATCTAATTAGGGTTTATGTTGTTAAACCTAATTTGATTAAGGTTTAACATGGTTTAATTAGGTCTAATTGTTGTCATAAACCTAATTAGGGTTTATGGTATTAAACCTAATTTGGTTAAGGTTTAATATGGTTTATTTAAGTCTAATTAGTGTATTAGACCTAATTTGGGGTAATGATGTTAAACCTAATTTGATTAAGGTTTAACATGGTTTAATTATGTCTAATTGGTCTCTTTAACCTACTTAGAGTTTATGGTTTTAAACGTAATTTGGTTACGATTTAATATGGTTTAATTAGGTCTAATTAGTGTCTTAGACCTAATTAGGGTTTATGGTATTAAACCTAATTTGGTTGAGGTTTAATGGGTTTAATTAGGTCTAATTAATGTCTTAGGCCTAATAAGGGTTAGTGGTATTAAACCTAGTTTGGTTAAGGTTTAATGGGTTTAATTAAGTCTAATTGGTGTCTTAGACATAATTAGGCTTTATAGTGTTAAACTTAATGTGATTAAGGCTTAACATGGTTTAATTAAGTCTAATTGATGTCTTTTGACCTAATTAGGGTTTATGTGTATTAAACCTAATTAGGGTTTATGTGTATTAAACCTAATTAATTAAGGTTTAATTGGTTTAATTAAGTATACTTGGTGTCTTAGACCTAATTAGGGTTTATTTGTATTAACCTAGTTTAATTAAGGTTTAATTATTTTAATTAGGTCTACTTTGTGTCTTAGACCTAATTAGGGTTTATTGTGTTAAACCTAATTTGATTAAGGTTTAACAAGGTTTAATTAGGTCTACTTGGTGTCTTAGACTTAATTAGGGTTTCTGTGTATTAAATCTAATTTAATTATGGTTTAATTGGTTTAATTAGGTCTAATTGATGTCTTAGGCCTAATTAGGGTTAATGGTGTTAAACCTAATGTGATTTAAGCTTAACAAGGTTTAATTATCTCTAATCGATGTCTTAGACCTAATTGGGGTTTATGTGTATTAAACCTAATTTAATTATAGTTTAATGGGTTTAATTTGGTGTAATTGGTGCTCGAGACCTAATTAAGATTTATTTGTATTAAACCTAATTTAACTAAGGTTTAATGGGTTTAATGAGGTATAATCGATGTCTTAGACCTAATTTGGGTTTGGCTTCGAGTCTAGGGTAAGGTTTATTGACTTAGTCCAATGTGGAATGAGCTAAGCTTGGTAAAAATTTGAATCTTAAAAGATTTTTAAGGGTTTTAAATCTTAATTCATAATTAATAATTTTGACCCTAAAAATAGAAATGTAATTTTAAAATTTCAAAGGGTTAAGGTTTATCATTTTAGGGTTTATGTCTTTCACCCTAAGGTTCTTAACGAATCTCCAATTTAACTTCATAATTTCTATTTTTTATAATTATTATTAAAAATAATTAAAAATTTTAATAGAAATTAGGAAATCGTGTCTCTAGGGAATTTTCCAAGCCTTCGAAAAATCGGGGGATGTTCATAAGGACGTAAAGTTTGATCCCTTAAAATTTTCATATTTTTTTGCTTTATAAATAAATTTTAATAATTAAATTACTCCAAAGAGTATTTAACTAATTAAAAATTAAATATAACTCCTTAATTCATGATTTCATTTACACATTATTCTTCTCATTATCCTGAGTTTAGAGGTATTTTTATTATATTTTTTTGATTTATATTTAACAAGATTTGGATTTTTAATTTGGATTCAATTAAAACCTTATTAACTAGAAATAATCAAACGGCGCCACGTGTCCTCGGATGCGGTGAAACGCGACAAATCCTTTATGGGGCTTAGAGCACGGGATCAGTTGGGATTAAATCAGAGTCTTCCGTTTCAAAACACAAAGACGGATATCATCCATTCTTCTCCTTCCATCAGGTCTAACTCGCAAGAAGTTCATAGTTTAGGGACAAAATCTTGCTCTATTCTTAATGGATTTGAGTGATTATTGTTTCTATAGCTTCCTCTGAAGAGGGCGAACCAATCCATACAGTTATGTTAGGGTTGTGAATTGGTTTGTTTCATAAAGTATAAAACCCAAGCTCGGTTTGAGTCCAAAGAACCAAACTTTGGCATGTGTTGATGAAACATCAATTGATTTGGTTCTACAGCTTCGACTTGACCTCAGAGAGCATGTCCCCAACTCAATTTGAGGTGAAATCAAGGTTGGATATGAATTCGATCAAAGTGAGTCACGGTTTGGAAAATGAAAGTGGAATAGTAAGTTAGAGTCTATGGGAAGGGTCAATTTTGATTGGGCTTGTCTTCGTAAGGCTTTAGGAATCTTTTAGAAGAGTTAATTTGAAGTTTTGAGATACTTGATATCAAACCCGAAAATTATCCTTTGTTTGGTTAGAGAAATTAGAAGGGAGTAGTGGGTTTTAAGACCTAATTCTATGGAGGATCAATTGCTCGAGTCCCGGGGAAGAATTTTGATGTAGAATTTATCCCTTGGAAGCTCACGGGTTAGCCTTTATATAGGCTTGGATGAAGCTATGGTGAGCTTAGGTTGGTTTGTTGAAGGTTGTATCATGCTCATGATGTCTTAGAGATAAGGATTGAGTTGGAGAACCATAATTGAGCATCCCTAAGCTTATCCATAGTGAGTTTAATCTTGGTGAAGGTTTGGTTTCATCTGTTGGCTTCCCTCCATTAGTTCACTTATGAGGTGGATAAAATTGGTTAAGCCTTGCTAAATTCACCTTCCACAACTGAATTCTATCAATCTGTTGATGAGGCTTGAGGATAATATCACAGAACCCTTTCTCTTCCACATTTTCCATGTTATGTCATGATTAGGTCTCCATTTGATGACATAGATTTGGCTATGCTTTGGCTCATGTTTATTAGGCGAGAGATGAGGTGCATAGTGACTCCAAAGTGAGCTACTTAATCTTCATCCACCTAAGATAGCGTGTTATCCATGGTTTTATAAAAGAATGACACATAATTTCCCTTTCTCATTATTTTCAAAATTTAGTAATAATGAGCTCATTCCATGATGTAGGGATGACTTAAGCCAAGCTTCTTTTCCATCGGATGGCTTGTAAGGTGAGTGATGACTCAACCATGTTATCCCTTAAGCAATTCATAAAGGGGTGACACCTCTTTTACCCCTTCATGATGATGTCATGATGAGCTTTAACCTAGGTTAACCATGGTGGCTCGTGGGTTTTCTTATGGGTCATGGCATGTTATGAGAGGTCCTATGGCTCATGGAAGATCCATTAGTGATCTCTCATGGATTAAATTTAGGATTTAAACTTTAAATAAGTTTTTAGTATTTTCATGGATTTGTCTTGCCATGAAGTTAAACTATACTTTTAAATTTAAATCCTAGGTTTTATGGTCCTTAATTTTACTTTTCTTTAATTAATTAAATGATTAATTAATTAATAGAATAAAATAGTTTGATGAAAATATCAAATTTTCATTAAAATGGTGAATTTAACCAATTTTGACCAAGGTTAACTTAGTGGACCATGTTTGACCAATGTTGACCATTGTGGCTCCAAGGGTGTCCATAATGATTAATTTGACAATTTCATGGTTGGATTAGTCATGTGGTGATTGTGTTTAAGTGGTATAACCTAGGTTTAACCAAGGTTGACCAAATTGTTATGTTTGATCATTTTAATGTCTTGAATTGATCAAATAAGTGAAATTTGACCAATTTGATATCTAGGTTGCTCTGGTGGTCAATGGGGTTGGCATTGGGTCAATGTGGTGGTCATAGGGTTACGAATTTACTATTTTGACCAAGTTTGACCATTTTGGTCAAGGGTTAACTAGTTTGGTCAATGTGGTGGTCATTTAGTCATGGATTGACTATTTTGACCAAATTTAACCATTTTTTTCAAGGGTTGACCAGTTTAGTCAATGGGTTGGTCATTGGGTCAAGGATTGACCATTTTGACTTAATTTGACCATTTGGGTCAAAGGTTGACCAGTTTGGTCAATGCGGTGGTCATTGGGTCATGGATTGACCATTTTGACCAAATTTGACCATTTGGGTCAAGGGTTGACCAATTTGGTCAATTGGGTGGTCATTGGGTCATGGATTGACCATTTTGACCAAATTGGATTGTTTGGGACAAGGGTTGACCAGTTAGGTCAATGGGGTGGTCATTGGGTGATGGATTGACCATTTTAACCTAATTTGGCCATTTGGCTCAATTGTGGACTAATTTGGTCAATGGGATGGTCATTGGATCATGGGTTGACCATTTTGACCTAATTTGACCATTTGGGTCAAGGGTTGACCAGTTTGGTCAATGGTGGTCATTGGGTCATGGATTGGCCATTTTGAGCAAGTTTAACCAATTGGGTTAAGGGTTAACCAGTTTGGTCAATGATTTGATCAGATCAAGGTTTCTCATTGCTGATTTGATTATTTTAGGATGTCATTAAGATTTGGGTTAAAAAGACTTCATTAGGGTTTTACCTTAGACATTAGGGTTTTGTGGCCATTGGTAAGGTTTCGGAGGTCAATATTCGTAGACTTCCTTTCTCAAGATGATTTATAAATCATCCTTACAAAAGTGAAGTTAACAAATGAGCCCCCAATACGTGTGGAATACTGAATAAGTATGCCGCACATATTGGTGTTGGCCGAAACATCCTGGATAACCCAACAGAATTGTCGAAATAATTTTAATATAAAAGATATCTTATTTTCAATATTTAAAAAGAAGATGGATGTCATATTCCATTAAAGAAGGTCCTACACCACTTCTCAAAGATATTAAATGTCGGTATGTCAATTTTAAGATGGATTGCTATGCGATTATATCCTCTCTCAAAGAAAGAGTTAAAGGAATGCCATATTTTTATGTCAGGAAAGATCTTATATCCAATAACTAGAGAGAGAGAGTGGATGCCATACCATATCTCAGAAATGTCAGATGTTGATATTTCAATTTTGAGAAGGAATGTTATGCGATATATATCCTTTCTCAAGAGAGAGAGAGAGTATCTGACGTTTTCCATTTAAGGAGGCCTTACACTATTTCTCATAGATGTCGAATGTCGGTATTTTTGGTTTTGAGAAGGAATGTTATGCGAGTTATATCCTTTCTCAAGAGAGGGCTAGAGGAATGTCATATTTCTGCATCAGGAAGGGTCTTATATCCAATAGCAGGAGAGAGAGTGGATACCATACCACTTCTCAAAAATGTCAAATGTCGATATGTAGGTTTTGTCGCTTTTAAGAAGGAATGTTATGCGACTTATATCCTTTCTCAAGAAAGAGTTAAAGGAATGTCATATTTATGTGTCAGGAAAGGTCTATATTCAATAACTGGAGAGAGTGGGTACCATACCATCTCTCAAAAATGTCAGATGTCGATATGTCTATTTTTAGAAGGAATGCTCTACGACTTATATCCATTCTCAAAGAAGGAACTAAAGGAATCTCATATTTCTGTGTCAGGAAAAGTCTTATATCCAATAATTAGAGAGGGAGTGGGTGCCATACCATCTCTCGGAAATGTCATATGTAGATATGTCGATTATGAGAAGAAATGTTATGTGATTTATATCCTCTCTCAAAGAGAGAGCTAAAAGAATGCCATATTTCCGTGTCAGGAAAATTTTTATATCCAATAGTAGAAGTTATGTGTGAAAATCAAATAAGGAAGAAAGTATCTGCTGGGGATTTAACCTTTGTAGGTCAAAGGATAAATCTCATGTTAACTGTTACAAGTTGTTTATTATGTCATTTTTAATTTAAAGTGTTCATTTTGGCATTTTTGGACCTGCTAATGTATTGTTGATAGCTGAGGACTATTTTTCAAAATTTTATTCCACTACCAAAGATAATGTACATTGACGATAAAAGTCAACAGTACATCATATATCACATGACACACATTACAAACTGTAAATATAACATTACATCAGAAGTTGTTACATTGTCCTTTTGTCATTCTTGTAACCTTGGATACTGCTAGAATTATCACAAATGTCTAACACTCCAAGACCTGTCTATCAAGTATGTCTCAGGTGTTTGGATATTTAGAGGATCATGGTAGTTCTAAAGGTTTTAATCCGTCAAGCTCTGACACAGGCTTATAACCAATCTACCGTTTGTCAAGCCGTATTTTTTGTAATATAATTGAGATCTGTTGTTTGCTCATAATGGATATGCAATGTTTAGCAACATTGGATCCATTCCCTTGTAGGATCAGGACTGATCCACGCGGAAGGGGAATCTGGTAAGACCCACAAAATTCTCCTGGTCCCACAATCCTTATCTCTCTCCCAAACATGATAGAGCATCTGTTCAAGAGTGACAAGGTACAAAAGGTCTCTCGAAGTCATAACTATCAATATGTGGCGGGATACAATCCACTTCTCCAAAAATGTTGACAATGCAACTGTCTGGAATGCAACCATGCGGTATTATATTCTAAGCTACCTATCATCTGATAATTTGAACAATGACTGTAGGCATCGGATTTACCTGTTAATTGCAGAATTTCGGGAGGATTCCCATCTTTATCTTTAGCATAGTTATAACAACATCCATACTGGATAGTTACCCACCCTTTTACGCGTATCCATTTATTGGGCTTAGAAAACATCCTCTTCTTCAAGCTTCCAGCTCGTCCAAGATCTCGAGCTTCCATTACGTGTTCAATGATGGTAGTCTGTTCATCATCATCGAAAAATATCATGACTAATTTAATACCTTCAAGTATGTTGATAGTCCGACCATCGATATGTTTGAATTGTTTAAAATAATGTCATCTAAGAGCTTGAATGTGCCTCAATTCTTCTTCAGAAATAATCTGTCTATCGGTAGATTTATCTGATGTCGTGAGGTTGAGTACAGACACATATGGAGTTGGTATGAAAACAGTTCTTTCTATTTCTTCCTCTTCTTCAAGATCTAGATTCTCTACTCCTATAATAGAATATACCTCTCCAGGCATATCTTCAAAAATAAGAAATTCAAATCTAGAAGTGTCTTCCTCCATATGTTTTACATTCCATTGTTCCTTTTCTTCAATCTATTTTAGTTGATTATTATTGTTCCATTTTTGGGCCTAAGTCAATCCCGTTGTCAATTTATTGACTACTGCAACGGATGCGTCTATGATCCCCTAAGTTGTAGTAACTACCACTGACTTTAATCTTCCAAAGTCAAGTTTTCTTTTCAGACCCATTGGTTTCACTTTTTCTTCAGTGATGTCTGGTCGTCCGGTCCTGAACTCCATCACAGGCAATTCCCTTTTAGCTTCCCCTTTGTCAAAAATAGATAAAAATGGCCCGTTATATAATAGTTTAATTTGTGTCATGTGAAAGTCAAAGTGGATCCTTGATCCTTTCTCGATGCATTAGCGGTCCAATGCCAAATACACACCACTTCAAAAAGTGAATAAGAGTCTGTTGTTCGACATTTTCCTGCAAGCAACAAGTTAATGGAAACATATCAAATCAAGTTTTGATTTAATTTGTCAATATGGAATTCATTGTTGTCAAGAAATTATGTTCACAAACACGTGCTACGTGAACAGACATGAATATTCAATAAAAGACATTTATTGTAAGCAACTTAATTTGTCATTTTATTCATTGTTTTCCCAGTTTATAAACAAGTCATCATTTTCATGTTGCATAATATTTTTTCAAGAAATGCCCGTTGATTGGGGGTAAGACTCTTTCTCCTTGACAGTCTATCAATTGGTAAGATCCTCCCGAATATGTCTTTTTAATTAAATACTGGCCCTCTCATATTGGTTCAAACTTTCCACCTATTCTTCGATGAGCGAGGGTAGGTCTTCGGAGAACTAAAACTAATTCACTGATTCAAAACGTTCGGGAAAACCAATTTGTCATGGGTCGGTATCATTTTTGCTTGATATAGTTCATGATTTTGTTGAGCTTGCAGACGCTTGCCTTCTAAACTCTCAAGTTCTTCAAGTAGCAATTTAGCACTTTCTTCTCCAGTTATTTTTCTTGTGACCACAACTCTGAGAGAAGGAATTTGAACTTCAAGTGGCAAGATGGCCTCTGAACCGTATACCAAAGCAAACGGTGTTGTTAGTGTTAGTTTTCAGTATGTAGTCTTATCGGCCCATAAAGCTTCTATCGATCTGTCATGCCACTGTCTTGGACTATTAATTAATGCCTTTTTCAAAAGCTTTACCATTTTTTTGTTGAAGGCTTCAGCTAAACCATTGGCTTTAGGATAATAGATTATGGAATATCTCCAATCTATCCCATGTCTCTGAATAAAGTTGTCATTTTCATATTTTTAAATTCCAGTCCATTGTCTGATGTGACTCTTTGAGGAATTCCAAATCTATAGACAATATGAGTCTTGAAGAATTGGACATCTTTTTCTGCCTTAACTTCTCTGATCGATATTGCTTCTGCCTATTTACAGAAGTAATGACTTGCTGCTAGAATGAACCAATGGCCTCTAGATGATGGAGGGTCTACAAGACCCACTATGCCTGTGCCCCAACATGCAAATTGGCAAGATGCAATAGTTCGATGTAATACATTTGGCGGCTGATGTAAGACCACTCCATGTATTTGAAATTGATGACATTTCTTTGCAATTTCAAGACAATTGGTCATCATTATTGGTTAGTAATATCACATTCTTTTAATTTTCATCTTCATTTTAGGCCTAGATTGGTGTGCACAACATAGACCTGAATGAACTTCTTTAACAATCTGTTGAGCTTTAGATTGGTTTAGACATCTTAACCACATTTGGTCAAAATATCGTTTATAAAAAAATATCATTCACTAGAGCATAGGACAATACTCTTATTGTGATTTGGGTTGCTATAGAGTTGTTTTCAGGTAACCTTCCAATTTGTAAATATTGAATAATTGGTTGTCGTCAATCATCCTTTTCTTCATCAATTATTGTCATTATCGTGTCTACACCAATATTATGCAGATTGTCCATGTCAAATTGGGAAAGAACTTGTTGTCCTTTTATTGAAATCAGAATGTCATCTTCTTCTTGACAAGCAAATTCTTTTGCAAGTTTTGCCAAGGCATCAGCAAAAGAATTGTCTCATCTCGGAATTAAGAAGAAAGCTACATCAGGAATTTTCTGAAGCAGTTTTAGAGTGTAACGGAAGTATTGTTCCAGTCGAGGTTTCAAAGTCTTGTATTTGCTTGCAATTTAATTAATGATCAATTGAGAGTCTTCGTAGATGTCGATATTTTTTAATTCCATTAGTATTTTCAATTGTAAACAGGTTATGAGAGCTTCTTATTCAGCTTCAATATTCATGCACGGTTCAGTCAAATGATAGGAAAATGAAATCATTACTCTGTCTGGAGTAATGAAAATCTATCTTGCCCCAGCTTTGTCTGGTATGATTGTATGTTTATCTTTGTCTTTTCGAGCAGATGACACTCCATCAAAGTTTAATTCCCATCATTGCATGTATTAAATATTTTATTTGTAATATTTGTTCATCAGGTAAATCATCATTAAGAGGTGATCCAGGTGGAATTGGGTGTAGTGCTAAGAAATCTACCAAGATTTGTGCTTTAACAGCACGTAGTGGAACAAATATTATGTTGAATTGGAGCAGTATCATTGCCCATCTTGCTAATCTTCCAGAATGTGTCAGTCATGTCATCAACTATCGTAATGGGTTAATTCTTGAAATAAGAGTTACTTTATGATAAAGCATATAGTGCCTTAGCTTTTGAATTGCAAAAATCAAAGATAAGCAATGCTTTTTATTTGTTGCATATATTTTTTCAGTGGGAACCAAACAATAGCTTAGAAAATATAATGCATTTTCTTTTCCCTCATTGTTTACTTGGGCTAGTAACGCTCTAAAAGAATTTTCCAATGCCACAATGTAAAAGATTAGAGGTCTTCCTAACACGGGGGCTGCTAAGATAGGAGTTGTTGTTAAATATTGCTTGATGTTTTCAAAGGATTGTTTGCATTTCGCACACAAATTTGGTATCTTTTCTGATTAGGGCAGTGAGAGGCTGACACCTACCTGATGGAATGGAAATAAAACGTCGTATATTTGCTAGTTTTCCTAGAAAGAATCACAATTGAGTTAGATTATTAGGAGGAGGCAGATTCAAAATCGCTTCAATTTTGAGGTGATCAATTTCGATCCCACGATGTAGAACAAAAAATTCTAAAAATTTCCTCCAAGTGACATCAAAAGCGCACTTTAAGGGATTCATTTTAAGATTATCTTGATGTAATCGTTCGAAGACGATTCTCAAATCATACACATGATCATCTTTTTGTCTAATGTTAACAACTAAATTATCCACATAACATTTAACTTGATTGTGTATGAGTTCATCAAAATTCGTGTCATGGCTCTTTCGTAGGTTACACCAGCATTCTTTAATCTAAATGGCATAACTTCATAACAGTATATCCCTATGGGTGTCTTGAAGGCTGTATTTGATTCATCTTCTGGAAACATCTTTATTTGATTGTATCTTGATGATCCATCCATAAAGAAAATTTTGCATGCGTGGATACTATTTCGACCATCAATTCAAAAGGTATTTTCCCACATTTGTTCAATAAAGCATGATTGTTTTCAAGATCATTGTTTGAGAATAAAATTAATTTAAATAAACTTTTGTCCCTAAGGAGAATACAACTCAAAAGGTATTTTCATTGACTTTGCAAGATTTTCATCTTCTAATTTTACATATGTTTTAGTACTTGAAGAAGTAGAGCTAAGTCTAAACTTGATTCACTTGTTATCATCACCATGTAGTTCTTTGACCACTAAATCCTTGATCTTAGAAGTAGAGATTGCAGTAGGGTCATAGCGTGTATATAATGATTAAATTTCTCATACATAGACTCAAATTGTTTTTCTTTGTCTTCTTCTTTAAGAGGTATTTTGAACTGAGGTTCTTGTAGAACCACGATGGTTTCTTTTCTTCTTTTACATCTTCTTCAGAGTCCAGGAGAATTTTGAACTTTAATGGTTTCTTCAATTTGATAATTGGTTTTGTTTACGACGTCCTCGCCCCCGGCCTCGACTTCGAGTGCGAGTCTGATGAGAATTATCACCCTTTGCCTGTGTTGAGGAAAAATAGTCTTTTTCATTTATTTTCTTTTCTATGTCTTTTTATTTTGTATTCATCACTGATTCTTCTGAGAATACCATTTGTTTTATTGAAGCATAATATGCAGCATCTTCATGTACTCCAATTTCATGAATTGAGGTTGTAAATCTCCCATGATTCAACACTCTTGCCCTTTTTGTAAGTATTTTAGGCATTTATGTAGTAAGTAGGAACCATTTTTTGCTTAAGAAGCCATGGTCTACCGAGTAGAGTATTGATCCACTAAAAATTTGATAACTTTTTATTATTCATTTCATACTTGTTTTTGATGATATTGCACTTTAAAGAAAGGTAATTTTCATGATTTCATGCAAGTACAATAATTTTAGGCCTTCGGAGTAAAAGGAAACGAAAAGGAGCAAATTTGGAGTGAAAAAACATAAAAATGCATTTTATTGAACTAGCGCCAGACAGTGCTGTACGGCTTATTTTTTGGTTTTGGTGTTTTATTTGGAAAAAGGGGGGTCGCCTACAGAAATTGTCGGCGAATTTTAATTTAATTTAAATAAATAATTTGAAAAGTAATGTTTGATTTTTGAAAATAATTTTAAATTTGAAAATTTTAAGATATGAAATCAAACTGATCTCACATCCCGAATAGTTTATATAAACGAGCACCGCATCACAAACCATGTATCTATCCGAAGAATAGACACATTGCTTCGATGATGGGGCTCGATTAAATAAACTAGAAGATTTGTGACATCCGTCCGATCTCGCGAACCAATTTTATAAGCCGACAAATTCCCCGGTTAATATAAATGAATTAAGCGGGGTTTATATTACTCAGGTTCTTAAAATTCCCTATAAGGGCAAGCCCCTATAGTTAATTACATCTTAAGTGACGGGAATCACCTAAGAAAACTCTCGATAATAATCAGTAGTTCTGCTCTCAAGAATTTCAAGGTTTAAGTTTTCAAGGGATTGAATTTTAGAATTTCAATAGGGAATGGATCAAGTTTGGAACATTTTTATTTTGGGAATTCAAAGGAAGAAAGGTAGGAGAAATCACAGATTCGAAGCGAACTTCGGTAATTTCCCGACTATCCTATTGTTTGGTTTGAATTTAGGAAAGTCCTAATGTTTATTTAGTATTTTGATCTCGCCAATTTTAATTAGTTAGGACTTATATTTGTATGATAAAATCATACAAATAGCCTCGAAGATGTGAGGGTTTATGTCGTATCGGACGACTACCTCGGAAATCCTAAGACCGGTTAGGGCTTAATTTACATGATATGATCATGCAAATGCCTAACGAAGAGTTAAGGATTTATGTCGCACTAGGCAAACTACCTCGAAGTCCTATGGCTTGGTTATTTAATTCTAAGGAAGT
Source organism: Papilionanthe hookeriana x Papilionanthe teres (assembly GCA_022702705.1). Taxonomy (NCBI): domain Eukaryota; kingdom Viridiplantae; phylum Streptophyta; class Magnoliopsida; order Asparagales; family Orchidaceae; genus Papilionanthe; species Papilionanthe hookeriana x Papilionanthe teres. The sequence continues at coordinate 107,243,056 of CM040426.1, forward strand.
TTTGCTGAAGTAGACTCAGGTTTTGCTGATGACGATGGCCGTGCTGCCCACCATGCTCCGAGCTCCTAGTTGTTGTAGTGGTTTAGTTTTAGAAGCCATAAATCAGGAGATGAGAAAAGTGTTTTGGTTTAGAGAAAATCTTAAAATCCAGGTGTTTTTAATATTTTAATTAAACAAATCTTAAAGTTGATTATAACAACACCGGTTAAGATCCCACGGTTCCATCCTTCCAGGCATCGTTATTTTTATCGGATTCACTTAGTCCGGATGAATTTGCTAAACTCAATCGAATGAGTTCCACACTTTCATTTAGACCGTGGGAAATCTCGTTAGCAACACGTAGGTTACATCATCCGAGGTATTCCCAATCATCCAACAGGACGTTTTAATTTAGTTGTATTTGTAGTTTTATTGTTCTGTTTGTGATTAAATTTTGAGTTGTTTTATATTTTGAAATGTTGTGGCGGTGAATTTTATCTTATAATGACTTTTAATTTAGTTTTGGTTTCAGTTTTAGGGACTATCCTAAAGGTGTGGGTTTTCATGCAACAGTTGTTTATCATGCAAGAAAAGTAAGTGCAATGCGATTAAATAAATTGCAGTAAAGTAAATTGCAATAAAATAAAAGCGTACCTGGAGGGTCTTCCCGTCATCCCAAGCTGCACTTAAAACACGCTTAGAATATTTAAGCATTTAAAGTAAGTTCTTAGGTAAAGCTAAGGGAAGGGTTATGGTTTTCTACCAAAGGTCCTAATCCTATAGCTAGTCATCTCCTATGACGTCTAGGTTCTTGCGTTTTGGTTTAAGGATGATTTTCTTCATCAAAGAACGACTAAGTTCAATTGTTCTTATAAATATCCTATCATATTGAGGAAGTGCTTAAGACGAATCTTAAACATCTTTTCAACATTTCTAGGATTATTCTAAGTCCAAATGAATTTAATTATACAAATGAATTAATCGTCCGGGAGTTTAAGTTTTGTTATCTTGCTCGATGAACTAGGACATTCGAATATCCTATAAGTGAATTAACGCTTCTTTTAACACTCCTTTTTAAGAGTTATGACATCACGAGCTTTCGAGGGCAAATGGATGTTCAAGTGAGTTGTGATTTAATTTTAGTTAATGGATTTAAGTTTGGAATAGTGTTCAAGTTGTTTTAGATTTATTTTTAATTTCTTTATGTCTTAAGTAATGTTATATTTAATTCAATTTAATTTAATTTAACTTAATTTAATTTAATGTGGTTTAATTTAATTTAATTTAATTTAAGTTAATTTAATATAATATGCTTTAGCTTAATTTAATTCAATTTGATTTAATTTAATTTGATTTAGTTTTAATTTAATTTAATTTAATTTAATTTAATTTAATTTAATTTAATTCAATCTAGTTTAATTTAATTTAATTTAATTTAATTTAATTTAATTTAATTTAATTTAATTTAATTTAATTTAATTTAGTTTAATATAATTTAATTTAATTTAATTTAATTTAATTTAACATTTTATTTTAAAGGGATTTGCTTTAAATAATTTAACTTTAATTTAATTTAATGATTAAATCTTTTAGCATTTTAAATCTTAAACTTGGATTATCATTTTAATTAGGGATTAAATATTATTGGGATGATTAATTTAGGGATTCTTAAATTAAAGAACAAATTTCTTCCTAATAACATCCCTATTTTAATAATTCCAAATTTATTATTCTTCCAAATTTAATTAATTATTTTATTAAGGTTTATTTTAATTATTTTTAAATTGTTTAGTAGGTTTCTACCCTTTAATTATTTAAATTTCAATCATCCAAATCAGATTAAGATCAAATATTTTACCTTTTCATTTTATTAAGCCTAAAGTTTTAATTAAGGGTTAAAATTTTAATTACCATTTTGCCCTTCAAGCTTAATAATTTCACAACTCACTAAATTGAGCTCAAATGAATTTGAAATTTTTATGTGACTTCACTCATATGTCAATAAAGACATTAGAGGAGAAAATGTGATTTTTCTGTATTTAATTTATTTATGTAATTATTTTTGGTGGAAAATAAGGATTTCCAAGGAAAATTTAATAATATGACCAAGGGAAAGTTTCTATCCTTAAGAAAATTATGGGACATTCCTAATGACCAGAGGACCACTTGGACCAATTTTGGTGATTTTTTGAATTATATTATTTTTATTATAATTATTTTGAATTTTGGAGTATTAATTAATTTAAAAATAAAATAAAGTTTGAAAAATGAATTTTATATTTTTCAAAAATCTCTCTAATATCAAGGAAATCAGAGAATAAATTTTTATAATTTTCTGATTTTTTTTTGATTTATTAGAATTATTTTAATAGAAATGTTAGAAAATACATTTTCTTTAATTTCAAAATTACCTTAGGGCTTTAAAATTTAATAACTTATCATAGAGACCTAGGAAAAATATGGGATTTGTTCCTAAGTGACTAAAATTCAAAATGTGACATTTTGGTGAATTTTATTATTTTTGTGATTTTTATTATTTTATTAATTATTAAAATATTAAAATAATGCAAAAAATCAACTTTTTTAGAAAATTGAAATTTTAATTTTCTTAAATTCCCCTAATATCAGAGAGGCTCCAAAACCAATTTGGTGAATTTTTGAAAAGTATTTTGAAAGTTATGAATTTTCAAAGTTTAAATTGGCTAAATGGCTTAATCAACCCATTTGATTGGGCTAACCAAACCCAATTGACTTCAAACTTTTATGGTGGGTTCCTCTGATCCTAAAGGTCAGTGTAGAATTGATTTCAAGTCAATTTGATGTGTGATTAGCTCTAATTAATTAAGAACCTATTTAGGGTGTTTAAGCCAATTAGGGTTATTCCAAGTGAATTAATTCAAAACCTATTTTTCCTAGGGTCCTCTGGTCATAAGAAACATCACCAAATTTTCCTAGAATTTATTTCATAACATACTAATTATTGGATTTAAAATACTCAAAACAGTAACATGAATTTGAAAAATCAATAACTTCTCATAGGGATGGCCTACGACTTTGGAAAATTCGGGGAATGTTCCCAAATTCGGAGGCTTCAAAAGCCCTATGGTCTCATGCCATGGTGAATTTCCTATAGGCATGGAGAATTAAAACAATGCAGACAGAAAATAAATTATTAAAAATAAAATACTTGATGAAATTAAATGATTTCTTTTCCACATTATTCTCCTCTCTTCACTGAGCAAGGGGGTATTTTTATTTTATTTTTCTAATTTTTCTACACAAAGTTATGAATTTTCAAAGTTTCTGATATTTAATAAATACATTAAATACCCTATTTATCTACTTATCCACGCGGCGCCAGCGAAACATCGGCAGCTCCGAAGGGGTACGTGTCGCGCTGTGATTGGGCGCCGCCATCTGAGTCAGCCGTCCCGGGACCCGCGGTTCACGTAACATTCTCTGATCCGGCGCAATCTGAACCGTCCGCTCGATACACGCGCGATCCAACGGCTCCTGGTCATCGTCTACGACTGGTGTGCACCCTGACCGTCAACCTTCTAACCCTAATTTCTCACTCGATTCTCAACGGAATTTCGTGTTCTTATGCTCTATGGATTCGTCTTGAAGAGACGAATACATCCATACGGTAAACATGCATTTAAATTGACTCAAATTAAAATGAGAATCTCTGGAAGCTAGGGAAGAAGAGGGAGTGCATACCATTGCTCAGAGAAGTGAAGCTTCGATCTGAGAGTTGTGTCACCTTCGATTGGGTCCAAGTAAGCTCCAGATGAAGTCCCTTGGCCTGGTGAATTGTCTAGCTATGAAAGTGACCACAGACGATCACAAAGCTTGGAGGCTGGAACAACTGGGTGGCCTGGGGATGGGGCTTTCATTGGAAAACTTCTCCTCTTGGTCTGGTGAAGGTGTAGGACCAGTCAATTTGAAGATTGATCCACTGTGAAGAAGTGTCCTGGTTTTTGGGCTAAAGTTTGAGCTCGAAATTGAGCTCAGTTGGAGGAATTGGGGCTGGAATTCGGTGGGGATCAAGTGCTCTATGTGTGGAGAGTGATGCGGAATGATTTTGGCGAGTTTCCTTAAGGTTTGGTTCAGCACCTCTCATGGCCGAGAGGAGGTGGTGTTTAAATAGGAGAGGGTGGAGGGCCTCCGGGGGTTTAAGGTCGGGAATCGACCTGCTCCGGTGAGGAGAAGAAGAGCTATGCTTGTCCATTTGGGTTGAGACAAGTCGACAAGGGAGAATTGAATTTTTGGCTCCTCCCGAGGTCTCGGCCATTGTGTTTTCCGGCGGCCTGGTGGTCGGCCGGCTGTGCACTTGGTCACCATCTTGTTCAGGTGGGTCGTGGTCGGGGTTTAGTGCGATCAATTGGCCATGGACATGTGTAAAGGAGTTTGATTTAAATGGAATGGGAGAAGGCTCACTTTGGCTTGGTTTGGGTCAACCCACCATTTTGGGCTTGGTGCACCCTTCCAAGCTCTGATTTTGAGCTGAGCGAATCATTTAGGTCAGCTTAGAAGGAGTGGTTAAGTCTCCATCCATGGTGAGGTGGCTAAGCATGGTTTAGTGTGTGACATGATTAAGGTAAAAAAGGGTTAAAGGAGGTTTAAGAGAGAACCCCCTCTTCTTGCTATAAATGGACTAATGACAAGTCAAAGCCCTCATGGCTTCATGTGGCTTGAGAATGGCTTGTTCATGGCTCCATTTGGCTTGGGAAAAGTTTAGTCAACTTCATAAAAATGGATTTTAAGGATTTTGGAAATTTTGGTGGAAAGTTGGATGAAGCTTTATTTAGAATTATTTGATCATTGGATTAGGACTTAGGGATGATTTTAATTGAATGCATGATGAAGAGAATTTGTCATATGGGCCTTGGATTGATTTTCCCCCTTTGGATTTTGGTGGAGATGGGCTTTAGGAAGGTTTAAGAAAGTGGGCTTTTGGTTTGGAAATAAATTTATGGATGGGGAATTTGTGAAGGATTGGGCCAAACAAATGTTGGTTTTAGCTCATGAAAGGGTCATGAGTGATTTGGAGCAAATTTGGGGTGGTTTGGGTTTGAATTGGGTTGGATTTGGGCTTCTTTGGTGAATGGGCCAAATTGGGCTAACTTGGGCCAATGTTGGGCTAGGGTTGAAATTGATGTAAAATAAATGTTGGGAAATGTTTATGGGAGTGTTTCAAAGAGGTTTTGGCTTTGGTTGGGTTTTGATTTTGAGGTTTGGGCCTATTTGGGTTAGGTTTGGGTTTAGGTCAAAATTGGGCTTTTTATTTTGGGTTGAATTTGAGTGGGGTTTGGGTCTAAATTTTGGGTAAATCATGTTAGTGTTTTGTTTATGGGAATGTTAAGGAAGGTTTAGAAAAGATTTGGGGTTAATTGGAGTTGAATTGGGTGACTTTGGGTTAGGTTTGGGTCATGGGTCCAAATTGGGCTTTAAGGCCAAAAGTGAAATTGGATCCCAATGCCAATCAAATTGGGCTTGGATTTGGTCTAGATTGGTGTTGGGGATGTTGAATTGAAGTTTAGAATTGAATTGGACCAGAATTTGGGTCAATTGGGTAGGTTTGGTTTGACATTGGGTTCACTTTGGGTTAAAATGGGTCAAATTGGGGATTTTGATAAAAGTGGGGTAAATTGACAAAATTGGCCCATGGTGTAGTTGAACAAAATGAAATTGGGAATATTTGGGATTTTCTGGAATATTCTAGGAATTTTCTGAATTTTTGGATTTTTTGGCTAAGAGGGGTATTTTGGGTATTTGGAGGGTATTGGGAGGTATTTTTGGAATTTTTGGTATTTTTGGGTATGGATGATTAATTTGATTGGTGAGGAAATGTTTAGGAATGTTTTTGGGGAATTTTGGGCGATTTGAAAATTTTGGAAGATTTGGGTAATTTCAAGGGTTTTGGGTAGGCTAGGCGGGTGTAGGGTCCCGGGGGTCAAAAATTGAAAATTTGGAAAATTGAAGCTTGGGTGAATGTAAGTGGAATGAAATCATTTTGGTTGAGCCATGAAGCCATATCAAGCCCACATGAGCCATGAAGGGACTCATTTGAGGCATCCACTATGTTGTTCCTAACCCTCTTCCAAGGGCTTAGGGGTTAAGGACCATCCATGTGAATCACCTTCATGAGTTAGGATGTCAAATTGGGTATGGGTGTGGTTTCAAGAGGTGTGTGAAAGTGTAGTGTATAGGTGTAGTGTGTGTGTAAGTCAGCCCCCTTCACCAAACCGAGCCACCTGGGCGAGTCCTAAGGCCGAAAGAATCCTATAGGAACTCATCCTTTAAATTTCCACATTTAATTTCAACCCTCTAGGTGATTAGGGGTCTACAATCAAGTTTGTGGAGTTTACAGGGAGTTAAGAAGTGGTTTGAATTTCTAAGTGGTGGGTCCCAATTCTAATCCTCTAGGATAGTCAAAGGAAAAGCCTAAGGCTAGATCTTAAGTGCTAAAGAGAAGAAGAGAAGACCTCATCAAAAATAAGGTCAACAAATGGACCCCCAATAGGTGTAGTGTGCTAACCAAGCACACCGCGCGTATTGGCGTTGACCGAAAAGATCAACAAAACCAACATAGATGTCCAAGTGACAAACTTAGGACGAAGTAGAAGAGTTTCCGTCGGGGAGTGTCAAGTATATCTCTGAGACTGGAGATTCCTGAACTCTCGCTGGGGAAAGGAAAAGGAGGTGAGTCCCAAATCGCATGATCTGGGGGAATTTCGATTTAGATTTTCATTTTTTTTTAGTTTAAGTTTTGATGTGTAAGTTTAGATTTTGAGTTTCAATTTAGATTGAAGTTTGGTTTAAAATCAATATGAGGAAATTTGGATTTGAAGTTTGGATTCGAAACGAGGTTCCAATCCCGGGATTGTGGAGAAAACTGGAATCGGGGTACCGACTGCAGAATGAGAATCGAGTTTAAGTGTTGATTTAAGGGGTTAGAATCGGGATTTAGGTACTGATCTCGAAAGTTTAAAGAGAACTGGAATCGAGTTCTAGTCTCGAAGGTTTAAAGAGAACTGGAATCGGTTCCGAGTATCGGAGGTTTAAAGAGAAATGGAAGCCGGTTCCAATCTCGAAGGTTTAAAGAGAAATGGAAGCTGGTTCCGATCTCGAAGGTCTAAAGAGAAATGGAAGCCGGTTCCAATCTCGAAGGTCTAAAGAGAAATGGAAGCTGGTTCCGATCTCGAAGGTCTAAAGAGAAATGGAAGCGGTTCTAATCTCGAAGGTCTAAAGAGAAATGGAAGCTGGTTCCAATCTCGAAGGTCTAACGAGAAATGGAAACTAGTTCCGATCTCGAAGGTCTAAAGAGAAATGGAAGCGGTTCCGATCTCGAAGGTCTAAAGAGAAATGGAAGCTGGTTCCAATCTCGAAGGTCTAAAGAGAAATGGAAGCTGGTTCCAATCTCAAAGGTCTAAAGAGAAATGGAAGCCGGTTCCAATCTCGAAGGACTAAAGAGAAATGGAAGCGGTTCCAATCTCGAAGGTCTAAAGAGAAATGGAAGCCGGTTCCAATTTCGAAGGTTTAATAAGAATTGGAAACTGATTCCAATCTCGGAAGTTTAATGAGAATTGGAAATGGATTCCAATCTCGAAAGTTTAATGAGAATTGGAAATGGATTCCAATCTCGGAAGTTTAATGAGAATTGGAATTGGATTCAAATCTCGGAAGTTTAATGAGAATTGGAAATGGATTCCAATCTTGGAAGTTTAATGAGAATTGGAACGAGGTTCTAATCTCGAAAGTTTAATGAGAATTGGAAATGGATTCCAATCTCGGAAGTTTAATGAGAATTGGAACGAGGTTCCAATCTCGAAAGTTTAATGAGAATTGGAAATGGATTCCAATCTCGGAAGTTTAATGAGAATTGGAACGAGGTTCCAATCTCGGAAGTTTAATGAGAATTGGAACGAGGTTCCAATCTCGGAAGTTTAATGAGAATCGGAAATGGATTCCAATCTCGAAAGTTTAATGAGAATTGGAACGAGGTTCCAATCTCGGAAGTTTAATGAGAATTGGAACGAGGTTCCAATCTCGGAAGTTTAATGAGAATTTGGAACGAGGTTCCAATCTCGGAAGTTTATTGAGAATTGGAACGAGGTTCCAATCTCGGAAGTTTAATGAGAATTGGAACGAGGTTCCAATCTCGGAAGTTTATTTGTGTGAAGAGGGACCCGGTCCAGTGTCATCGAACCAAATCGGACAAAGTTCGTGGCTCCGTGTCAATAGACCTAGTCGATCTCCATACGGGGAAGAAAGGTAGGCCACAAAAGTCGAAATGATTTTGATGTGACGAAAAAAGGTTTAGGGTTACGAAATTGAAGTGTGGGTCTCTTGTGAGGATGAGTTGTCCGACGAGAGAATTTCAAAGCTTCTTGAGATAAATTTCGATTTGGAGTTGATTTGAAAATGTTTGAAAAGATGAATTTAGAGTGGGATCCAATTTGAGATTCATTTTCATTCTGTTTGTCCTTTAACTTTCAAAAAAAAATTTTTAGCTGTGTACTTAATGTTCATGTGAATTTTATTTAGCGTTCACGTGGATTTTGAAGTTATTTTTATGTTTGGATTTTTAAGGAAAAATAATTCTCATTTATTATTTATATTTTTATATTTTCTCTTTATTTTATTTTATTTTATTTTTATTTTATTATTATTTTTTTATTTTTTGTCTTTTACGTTCTTTGTTCGAAGTTCGTTTAACTTTAATGGCGTTTCCTGATCAATTTGCACAAAAGAGGTGAAGGCCGAAAAAATGTGACATCATCACTTTCATTCCAATCATGCTGAAGATACATCATACAACTCGATCTGGAATACATCTCATACAATCCATATAGACTCAAAACGGACTATGTATGATCTTTGTCGATCCATCCAAAAGGGTATCTGTCAAAAATCCGTGTCTGAATAGTGAGGTACATGGTCAATAACATCACCTTCCAAGCCATCCTTGGCAAGGATGCCGTAGGGATGTACGTTGGAGGTGTGATATTTTCCATGTAACTCACAGCTCGTAAGGTCGGAAGCTCTCTAGCTCCGGTCACGGTCGGAAGTGGTAAGGTGCTTTCCGTCGTCCATCCTTCGAAAGTAGCCGAGATCCGCTTCACCGGTACTCCCGGTATGCAATGTTTAGCGACATCCGCTCCGTTGCCCTTCGATATCATGACGGAACCTACCGGTAATGGTATCTTTACCGGCCCTCGGAACTCACTCGGGCTCGTTATCCGGAGGTCGGATCCGAACATGATATTACACTCATTCGAAAAGAAGCTGTGCGAAAGGTCGACAAAGTCGTGATGATCTATGTGCGGGGGAATGCAGTCACCCTTCTTGTAAATGTTAATGATGCAACTGTTGGGTATGCAATCTGCTGGCAGTACCCTCCATGTTATTATTCTTTTTACCATCCTTTTAATGACTATTGGCATTGGATCCACCTGGCCATGACGGAGTATCCCCGGTGGGTTTCCCTTCCTGTCTTCTCGCGAAGTTGTAGCGACATCCACATTGTATTGTAATTCTCCCTTTCCCTGGCATCCATCTCCGGGGTTCCGAGTAAGTGTTTTCTCTTAGGCGTCCTGCTCGGCCCATCTTTTTCAAATCCCGGATGCAGTCCACGATTTGTTGTTGTTCGTATTCTAAGAACACGTCTGTATGTAACTCGAGGCCTTCTAGTATATTGATCCTCCTGCCTCTGATTCTCTCGAAGTATTCAAAAGTTTTCTTCTGGACATTCTGTATAATTTCTAGCTCGTATTCTAGGATAATTTGCAAATGGCGAGGCCTGGTGACGTACTGTGGGATATATGGCTCGATCCCTTCACGTTCTCCTGCATACCTCGGCTCCTCGGGGATGATGTCCGTCGGGACATCCTCCGGGGTTGCTTCGCAACAAGGTCATGCATTACCGGTGACTTTATCCGGGGCGTAGTAGCCTTCTTTCTTCTGTTCTTCTTAAGATTTCCCTGGTCCCTTCTGTTATCCTCGGAGCTGGCCTCCTTTCTTCAGGTCCCTGGTGAACTGGTGTCCTTGAAGTGTATGTACTGGCAGTAGTAATTGTCTCGTCGCGTTGATCCGCTGCTAATTTAGTTAACATCTTGCGGATACGGTGATTTTTATTTCTTCGTTGAGTTGCTGTGAGAGTAGCTCTTTGTACTTCCTGAATTTCTGTGGGCGCGGCGCTGACAAGCTCGCCCTCTCGCCGTAGCGACTACGGATTTGATTCTCTTGTCTTCTTCGGTGTTTGTTCTTCTTTTCTTACTTCGTTGGATTGGTGGCTTGGGCCACCCACTTTCATTATCGTCCGACTAGGCGGTTCCTCTCGATCAATCGGGACCCGGTCACTTTCCTCGTATTGCGGGCTCGCCGGTGCGAAGTCCGAGTCGATCTCTATTATCGCTCCATCTTTCGCCCTCTTTTCGTCGAGTGTAAGGCTTACGCCATTTCTAAAGTTCGGGACCAACCGCCCGCTCGACATTTCCCTGCGAAAAGACAAGGAAAAGGATCGGGGTGCGTACTTAAGAACAAGAACATTAAGAAAATGTTTATTAAAGACAGCTTTTTTTATTACTTTTGTATTTTTCAATTTAACGAGAATGAAGTGGGATAAGATCGGGAAAGAGATTTTGATTTGGAAGAGAGAACAAAGAAAACTTTATTATCATGATTTTATTTATTTTAGCACATTTTTATTATTTTTGGGTTCGGACCCGGTCATAAGTAATTACTTCACCCGTGCTTCTAGGGATGAAGGATTCATTCCTTCGAAACATCGGGTAGCGTAATACTTCTTCAAGTATCGTCCGTTGATCGGAAGCATATGTCGTTCTCCTTGGCAATTCACTAGTCGGTAGGAGCCTCCCGAGTAGACTCGCCTCAACCACAAACGGTCCTTCCCAAGTGGGTTCAAATTTTCCTCCCTATCTTGCGGTGTGCAAGAATAGGTCTCTTGAGAACGAGAACTAAGTCACCAACTTTGAAGGCTCTTGGGCGGACCGGTTTGTCATGGGCTTGAACCATCTTAGCTTGGTATAGTTCTAAATTCGCTGTCGCGCTGCAAGTCTTTTCCCTTCCAGGATTTCCAATTCTTCTAGTCGCAATTTGGCATTCTCTTCTGTCGTGATCTTGTTTGCAACTGCAATTCTGAGTGAAGGAAGTTGGACCTCTAAGGGTAACACTACCTCAGACCCATACACCAGAGCGTAAGGTGTAGCTTGAGTAGGAGTTCTGAAGGTTGTCCGGTAGGCCCATAAGGCTTCTAATAACTTCTCGTGCCAATTTCTCTTATTGTCGTCTAAAGTCTTCTTTAAAATTTAAACGAGAGTTTTATTAAAAGCCTCGACGAAGGCCGTTTGCTCTCGGGTAGTAAATTGTTGAATATCGCCAGTCGATTCCGTGTCTCCTGACAAAATTGTTGATTTGCATGCTTCTGAATGCTGACCCATTATCCGAGATGATCCTGCGCGGCACCCCGAAACGGTAGACAACTTGGTTCTTGAAAAATTGTAGCACGTGATGTGCTTTTACTTCTCTAAGTGGAACTGCCTCCTCCCACTTGGAAAAGTAATCTGTAGCCGCAAGAATGAAGCGATGTCCTTTTAAAGATGGTGGTTCTATTGGACCCACTATATCCGTGCCCCAACATTCAAATGGCCATGACGCAATTGTCGGATGTAGCACATTTGGAGGTTGGTGTAGAACCACTCCGTGCACTTGGCATTGGTGACAGCTCTTGGCTATTTTCATGCAGTCGGTCATCATCGAGGGCCGATAGTACCCTAGTCTTTTAATTTTCATTTTCATCTTCGGACTCGACCGGTGAGCGCCACGGAGTCCCGAATGCACCTCTTTAACGATTTCACGGGCCTCGGACCCGCTTTGGCACCTTAGCCACATTTGATCAAAAGACCTTCCGTATAATGTGTTGTTTATTAATGCGTAGGACGGAGTTCTTTTCTTGATCCGGTGGGCTAACGACCTATCGTCCGGTAGTTTTCCTGTTTGCGGGTAATCTATCAATGGTCGTCGCCAATCTTCGTGTTTTCCGTCACGTGCCGCGATTGATCCTTTTTCCTTTTCGATTTGTGTATTGTGTCTATGTCGAGTTGTGATAGGACCCGACGTCCGTGAACCGACACTTCCATCGATTCATCTTGCAAACAGGCAAATTCTTTTGCGAGACGGGCTAGCGCATCCGCTAAAGCGTTTCCTTCTGCGGAATTTTGTAGATTGTCACATTCGGAATCTGTTCCAACGAATCGTATGGCATACCGGAAGTATTGCTCGAGTCTTGGTTTTAAAATTCCGTATTGTCCGGCGATCCGTTGAATGATTAATCGCGAATCCCCGTAGATGTTGATGTCCGTTATACCCATTTGAATAGTTAATTCCGATCGGTTATGAGGGCTTCGTATTCGCTCGTTATTTGTACACGGCTACGTTAAGTGGTAGGAATATCTTAACATCCCCCGCTCCGGTGTTATAAATATTAGTCCGATCCCTGCCTTACCGGGCACTATCACTTGCAATTCTTCGTCTTTATGTGCTGAAGATGCTCCATCGAAATACAACTCCCAACGTCGATCATCAGGGTCGTCTAGGTTCATTATTTGTTCATCTGGCAAGTCGTCATTGAGAGGAGATTCTGCCGCAAAGGGTGTCTTTGCGAGGAAGTCCGCTAAGACTTGTCCCTTTACGGCACGAAGAGGCACGAAAGTTATATCAAATTGCAATAATATCATCGACCATCCGTCAAGTCCGCCGGAAAGCGTTGGGCGGGTCATCAAGTATTGCAATGGATTAAATTTCGAGATCGAGTTGACCTTATGAGAAAGCATGTAGTGCCTGAGCTTTTGAGCGGCGAAGATCAGGGCTAAACAATGCTTTTCAATTGCGGGATACCTTATTTCCGTCGGAAGTAAACGACGGCTTAGGTAGTAAAGAGCATTTTCTTTACCCTCATCATTGACTTGGGCTAACAGGGCTCCGAGAGAGTCGTCTAAAGCCGCGGTATAAAGTATCAGCGGTCTACCCGAGGCCAGGGCTCGCTAAGACGGGAGGTGTCATTAAATATTGTTTAATGTCCTCGAAGGCCCTCCGGCATTTCTCTTCCCAAATAAATTTGGCGTCCTTTTTAACTAGTGCCGAGAAAGGCTGACACCTACTCGACAAGTTTGAGATAAAGCGTCGAAGATATGCCGACTTCCCTTGAAAAGATCGTAGTTGTTTTAAGGTTACGGGAGGCGGCATTTCTAAGATGGCTTTAATCTTTCCGGGTCGATTTCAATTCCGCGATGTCGGACAACGAATCCTAAGAATTTCCCGGAGGTGACGCCGAAGGCGCATTTTAAGGGATTCATCTTAAGGTTAAATTGTCTTAATCGTTCGAAAACAATTCTCAAGTCATACAGGTGGTTTTCCTTTACTTTGCTTTTGATGACCACATCGTCCACGTAGCATTCGACTTGATTGTGGATGAGATCATCAAAAATTCTTGTCATCGCTCTACGGTAGGTTGCTCCCGCATTCTTCGATCTAAATGGCATCACTTGTGTAGCAATATACTCCGATCGGCGTTCGAATGCTGTAAGTTTTTCATCTTACGGAGCCATTTTTATCTGGTTGTATCCTGAAGATCCATCCATGAGTGAGAATATTTCATGTGTTGAAGCAATGTCGATCATTAATTCTGGGATCGGTAGAGGAAATTCATCTTTTGAACATGCCTTGTTTAAATCTCTGAAATCCACACAAATTCTGATCTTACCATTCTTCTTCCTGACTGGTACCACGTTGGCTAACCAAATCGGGTATTGTTCTTCACGGACAAATTTAGCGTCTATTAGCTTTTTAACTTCAGCTATGACTTGCTTGTTTGATTTCTAGACGCATTCTTACGGGACCTTGTCCGACCGGGACGAAGCGGGATCCACCCCTAGCTTATGGATCGCGATCTGCGGAGCTAAACTCGGCATCTCATCGTAGCTCCAAGCAAAACGGTCTTTAAATTCCATTAATAACTTGATTATTTCTTCGGAGTCTTCTTTATTGAGTAAGGAGCTAACAAAGGTAGGTCTAGGTTCTTCGCTAGTACCTAAGTTAACTTTCGTTAACTCATCTATTGTAGATTTGATCTCTTCTTCGAATTCTGGTGGAGCATCTCCAATTTGTAAATCTTCGAGTTCTTCTGTAGTTTCCATGCGGTTTTCATTAGACTCGCAAGTGACAACCAAGCAAAATTCAGTATCGTCAACTGATCCTACTGTGCCGAATCCGAGACCATGCTTTGAATTGGGTGGACGACCGGAGTTATTCCATAATTTTTCAAAACATTGTGATTGACCTTTTGTCCATTGTTGAGGTAAGAAACCACACTGAATTAAATTTTGAACACAGGGAGAGTACCACTCAAAAGGTAATTCCATTAATTCTGATGAAGTAGCATCTTCAAATTGTACATTATTTTTCAGTTTTGGAGGAAGGAGTACCACGGTAGAATTTGATTGGCTTTGCACCACCGCTACGTACCTCTTTGACCTCCATACCCTCGATCTTATTAGAATGGATCGGGGTCAGGGTCATAGTATGTACATAGTGGTTAATCTTCTCGTACATCGATTTATATTCTTCGTTTCTTTCATCTTCGAGAGGGATTCTGAATTGCGGCTTCTTCCGACTTATTGTCGCTGCTTCTTGTTTGATTTCTTTTTCTTCTTCGGAACTATCTTCCCAATCAACATTGATGGCTGGTTTCCTCTGTCCAATCGTCCTAACGTCTCTGCCACGACCTCGTCCCCGACCTCGACCTCGGATGCGAGTTGTGGAGAAACCTTCACCATCTCGCCGTAAGGGAGTGGTGAGTGACTGTTGGACTAGAATTTCAGGTTCTTTGTTGTCCCAAATTTCCTTTGTTTTATTTGTTATGGTATCTCTGGAGAAGATTGTTTTCTTCGGAGGTGCATAATAAGCTGCATCTTCATGGATTCCGATTTCATGTACGGAAAACGGTTGTAAGTCACCTTTAATACACTGTTCCCCTCCATCGTAGTATTTAATGCATTGATGTAGAGATGATGGTACCATCCTCGTTTTCATGTATCCATGGTCGACCCGAGTAGAGCGTTGAACGACGTTTCGAATCAATTATGTGAAATTTCGCGGTTGTCTTTGCTAAGTCACCGGTCTTCATTAGCGGTGTTATTGATCCGAGGGCTCTTTCTCCTTTACGGTTGAATCCTCTTAATAACATTTTGTCCGCCTCGAGCTCGCGAGCATCAATTTCCAAGTATGCCAGCGTTCAAAGATTCATTATATTAATTGATGCTCCTGGATCCACCAATACTCTGGAGAGTGTAAACTTCCCAATTGTAACTGAAATGTACAATGGTCGGTTATGGTCTGCTGTCCCAAGAAATAGATCATTGTCCGTGAAGGTAACACCTCGCTGTTCCTTTAACGAGCAAACCTCATCTAAGGACTCTCCGGCCATTTGAGCTAAGCAAATTTACGGATCAAGTAAGGCCTTGATCGAGCTTCTCTCATCTCCTTTGATAAGATGAGAGCGTCGTAGATGCTCGGTTGGGTCGGTAGTTTCCTAAGATGGGCTAGCACGTTGTAGTCCACTTTGTTTTCATGTGCCTCGTTTTCTTCTCGAATGGGTATTTCTTCCGCCGGGTTGATTCTTCCCGAACAACCACCGCTTTCCTTTGTCCTTTGGACCCATTCTCGGAGGTAGAACTCTTCCACTTCTTAAGTTGACTTCTGTGATTTCTTCTAAGTTTAGCATTGAGTTTGCTGGTGTCTCCTTCTGAATCGGAATGACAAGTTCTTTAGGATTAGCTTCGGAGTCTGAAAGCTCTAACTCTATTGTGATTGGAGCTCCTCGAAACTCGCAAATAGATTCGTTGCTTGTTGAACTCTCGTAGCCTTCCTGGTGGATGTCTTCTTCATCATTGTGATCGTCGAGATGGTGTATGATTTGAGAATTGTCATTTGTATCGGAATCGACGTCCGGATTAGGTTGATCGTCGCTAGTTACGTAATCGTTAGAAACGATCGAAAACGTAGCCAACGCCATAACCCTCATCATTATAAGATCCCACCGAAGTGGGCGGATAATCATACGAGTCGGAGGTTCGAGGGATTTCTCCCCGAATCGGAAACAACTATCCTAGGATAAGCAGCCCCTAGTCTAGCCTTCGGTGCCTCGGTCTTCTCTTCTTCGTCAATTTTCTTCTTTTCTTCAATTGTCTCTTGTTGAGGTGGTTCTTCTATCGCAAGTGATAGCGCCGACTTGACAGTTTTCGAACTTTGAATTGAAGCTCGCACCGAAGCGGTTTGGATGTGATCTAAAATCTTCTTCGAAGACTTTGTCCAAGCGGTAGTCCATCCATCATCAGTCGCATAGGGATCTATCGGAACAATGAAATCCGTCGAGATAACATTGACGGAACCTCCTTTCGGGGTTCCTTCATGTATTCTTTCGGGATCGTTATATTCCCTTTCCGAAGATTGTCGTTGAGCCAACTTTTGAAGGTAATACAATCTTCTATCTTGTGCCCCAGCATCCGGTGGTAAGGGCAAAAGTTGGGATCACCTTTCTTGTCGACTTCTTCTGGTCTTTTAGGCTCCGTGCAGTTGGAAATCCGGAGTCTTCATCGGGTTGCGGAACATTTTCGGCATCGCCTCATTCTTGAACGGATACTCCTCGCTCGGGAACTCCCTAAACGTACGTTGTGGACGAGGCGGTTGTTCATACCTGTTGAGATGACCGATAGCTGGGTCGGGGTTCGTCGGTAATTCTATTGAGGTTGCTGCGGCCGTTCGACGATATTTGTATCGGTTGCTTGCCTTTATCGACTCGCTGCGACGATCCCGGACTTCTTTTCAAAAGTTTTCACGGACTTCGTTTGTCTCGTTTTATCGGTGAAACTTAATTGCTTCGCCTCCTCTTGCAAGCTTCCGGCCTTGCTTAACAACTTCTCGAAAGTCTTAATAGTAAATCCCTTGAGGAGAAGTGCTATCGGGCCATGAATTCTTTTGAGTAAAATACCGACTGTGTGCTATTCTTGTAGGTGTGGCTCACACTTCATACTTAGATTCCTCCATCGAAGTATGTAGTCCACCAAGGTTTCATTCGGTTTTTGCTTCTCTACCACTAAATCACCTATAGTGATGTGGTGCTGAGCTCCGGCAAATCACTTGATGAAGAGGTTCTCTAATTCTGAAAATGTCTTTACCGATTCGTTCGGTAATTCCGCATACCAATCAATGGCGATTCTCGATAGTGTCGCCGACAAATTGTCCGAAGAGTAAAGCATCACTTCCGCCGCATTGCAACAAGCGGCACGAAAATGTGCAACATGCTCGCCGAGGGTTTCCGGTTCCATCAAAGGTCTTGAACGAGAGGTGGTACAAAGCCTTTCGGATATTGGACGGTGTCGAATTCTTTAGGGTAAGGTCTACCCGTCCGAATGGATGTTCCGCTCTTTGATTGTGCCAAGGCTTCTCGCACTTCGTCGTTTCACCAAGCTCTTGATATCCTTTTACGGAATCATACTTTGTGTTGCATCCTTCTTTAATTGATCATCCCCGTTGACGGATGTAATCTTCTTTCCTCCGTCTACAATGTGAATAACTTCCGGGGTGTTTCTCTTTGGGGTTGAACTCGACTGCGGAGAGTGGCCGGGGCTACGGCCATCTCTTCCATCCTTTTCGCCATTTGGGTGATCGTATCATCTTTCTCTTGAAGTTGCCTCCTCATTACTTCCGGCTCCTCTCTTTCTGCGGCTGCAGGAGCACCTTGTGAAGCCGACGAAGCTCGTGTTTCAACCATGTTAATTTTTGCATATTCATCATCCATGAACTCTGACTAGTCAACTTCATCTCCAAATTTCTCTTCTCTTTCCCTTGCTAGTCGCCGAATATCAGTTCTTAACTTTTCCATAGCATCTTCCGGTGGTCTTTTACGTACATCCTTGCGGTTGTCATGTGACAATTGTCGAGTTTCTTTCTCATGAGTCCCCTTTCATTGCGGTAGCACTTTCCTCGGACTCAAGTCTCTTGACGAGACTTTCCTTTTCTGGTCGTTGTTTTGGTCTTAATTGGCCGGTAGTGGGACGCCATACCATCCTTCTAGCAGTAGAAGGCCTAGGACCGGATGGTCCGTCGGTCGAATGCTTTGGAAGGTGGTATCCTCCACGATCCGTAAACCCGAAACAACAACGGGTGGACTAGCCTTCATCTTCTTATTAGGCTCTTCCGCGGCGATAGCGGATTCTACTCGCGGCCCAAGACGGGATTTGGCCGGCACCCGCCCTATCCTTCTTAAAATTTCCGATACGGGGCATCTTTCTTTCCTTGATAACTTCTCGATCACGGTACGTAGTCGGGCGAGTGGTGCAACCCCAGCCCTTTTCTTTCTGTTGTCACTATAGTATGCGGGTCGAGGTAATGTAGAAGCAATCCTGCGGGCATTTTCCTCGTCAGCTGCGGCGGAAAGGGGATGGAATCTACTTCCTTCCAAAAGGGGTGTATACTCAGACAATGGTAGTGGTGTGTACTCAGGGATTTCTTCTAAGAAAGCGACTTCGGCGGCTTCGGCCTTCCCGGCAATCTTCCCGCCTCCGTTTCTCCTCCGAGTCCGTGTTAGGGGTGGAACCCTTGAGCTGGACCCAATTTCAAAAACAGAAGGTCTTGCACGGAAATCTGTACCCTCCACAGTAACATGCTCGTTGCAAATTTGAACTTCCTTCCCCTTCAGTTTGGCGGGAGCCGGGGTAGGTGCAAAGATGACTAGACCAGTGGGGGTAGAGATAACAGTCCTCCTTTGGACAGCGGTATTCCTCTCAGCTGGAACCCTTTGCAGAGGAGGAAACTCTTGAGTTGACTTAAGGTTGAACTCAATCATGGGTTTCTCAGTTTCTGGCACT
This sequence comes from Papilionanthe hookeriana x Papilionanthe teres, assembly GCA_022702705.1. Taxonomy (NCBI): domain Eukaryota; kingdom Viridiplantae; phylum Streptophyta; class Magnoliopsida; order Asparagales; family Orchidaceae; genus Papilionanthe; species Papilionanthe hookeriana x Papilionanthe teres. The sequence goes on from CM040426.1 coordinate 107,261,985, forward strand.
TTGTCCATCAGTGCGAAGTGAGTAACGTCAGCGATTTTGACATTTGTGTTCTCGAATCCTCGTCCAAACCGGATGATCCCATTGTCGGGCAGCTCATCCTTGTAAACAGCGAAGTCCAGGTCCATTGGTGAAGGAGAAAATCGGTTTTGGGGCTTCCATTTACGCAAGGTAGATTCGATTGTCAATCCCAAGTTATGCTTCTTCTCATCGGGACGAAAGAAAGGAATCGAAAAGAGTCCGAACACATTCTTGTTCATGTATATTTGTTAAAAGAGTCATTCATTAGAGGGTTTGTTTATTTAGAACGGAATGTTCAAAGGTGTAGAGAAGGTAATGAATTTGATTCAGAGTTGGAAAGGAAAAGACAGTCTTATGCAAGACTTCTCGACTCGAAGGATTACTCCTAAACTAACACCTATTGGGGGTCCACCCCGCCTCAGAAATGAGGCAAAAGGATCTCAGAACCTCTCTGTTTAGGGGTGTCTAAACAGTGGCTCCTAGATCCGAGAGAATGTTGGCTATACTCATTCAAGGTAGAAATGAATATAGTATTCCAACGGAAAGAAGGGTAGTTTGATCCATTAGGGACATGGATACACTACCGATTTTTGAAAGCAGAACTATTTGATTAAAAATGGAGAGAGGAATCATCCTCAGCGGAGTCGCCATAAATTGTACGGCTTATTTTTGGGTTTTGGTGTTTTATTTGGAAAAGGGGGGGTCGCCTACAGAAATTGTAGGCGAATTTTAATTTAATTTAAATAAATAATTTGAAAAGTAATGTTTGATTTTTGAAAATAATTTTAAATTTGAAAACTTTAAGATATGAAATCAAACTGATCTCACATCCCGAATAGTTTATATAAACGAGCACCGCATCACAAACCATGTATCTATCCCGAAGAATAGACACATTGCTTGATGATGGGGCTCGATTAAATAAACTAGAAGATTTGTGACATCCGTCTGATCTGCGAACCAATTTTATAAGCCGACAAATTCCCCTGGTTAATATAAATGAATTAAGCAGGGTTTATATTACCTGGGTTCTTAAAATTCCCTATAAGGGCAAGCCCCTATAGTTAATTACATATTAAGTGACGGGAATCACCTAAGAAAACTCTCGATAATAATCGGTAGTTCCGCTCTCGAGAATTTCAAGGTTTAAGTTTTCAAGGGATTGAATTTTAGAATTTCAATAGGGAATGGATCAAGTTTGGAACATTTTTATTTTGGGAATTCAAAGGAAGAAAGGTAGGAGAAATCACGAGATTCGAAGCGAACTTAAGTAATTTCCCGACTATCCTATTGTTTGGTTTGAATTTAGGAAAGTCCTAATGTTTATTTAGTATTTTGATCTTGCCAATTTTAATTAGTTAGGACTTATATTTGTATGATAAAATCATACAAATAGCCTCGAAGATGTGAGGGTTTATGTCGTATCGGACGACTACCTCGGAAATCCTAAGACCGGTTAGGGCTTAATTTACATGATATGATCATGCAAATGCCTAACGAAGAGTTGAGGATTTATGTCACACTAGGCAAACTACCTCGAAGTCCTATGGCTTGGTTATTTAATTCTAAGGAAGTTTTGCTGAAGTAGACTCAGGTTTTGCTGATGACGATGGCCGTGCTGCCCACCATGCTCCGAGCTCCTTGTTGTTGTAGTGGTTTAGTTTTAGAAGTCATAAATCAGGAGATGAGAGAAGTGTTTTGGTTTAGAGAAAATCTTAAAATCCAGGTGTTTTTAATATTTTAATTAAACAAATCTTAAAGTTGATTATAACAACACCGGTTAAGATCCCACGGTTCCATCCTTCCGGCATCGTTATTTTTATCGGATTCACTTAGTCCGGATGAATTTGCTAAACTCAACTCGAATGAGTTCCACACTTTCATTTAGACCAGTGGGAAATCCCGTTAGCAACACGTAGGTTACATCATCTGAGGTATTCCCGATCATCCAACAGGACGTTTTAATTTAGTTGTATTGGTAGTTTTATTGTTCTGTTTGTGATTAAATTTTGAGTTGTTTTATATTTTGAAATGTTGTGGCGGTGAATTTTATCTTGTAATGACTTTTAATTTAGTTTTGGTTTCAGTTTTAGGGACTATCCTAAAGGTGTGGGTTTTCATGCAACAGTTGTTTATCATGCAAGAAAAGTAAGTGCAATGCGATTAAATAAATTGCAGTAAAGTAAATTGCAATAAAATAAAAGCGTACCAGGAGGGTCTTCCCGTCATCCCAAGCTGCACTTAAAACACAGTTAGAATATTTAAGCATTTAAAGTAAGTTCCTAGGTAAAGCTAAGGGAAGGGTTATGGTTTTCTACCAAAGGTCCTAATCCTATAGCTAGTCATCTCCTATGACGTCTAGGTTCTTGCGTTTTGGATTAAGGACGATTTTCTTCATCAAAGAACAACTAAGTTCAATTGTTCTTATAAATATCCTATCATATTGAGGAAGTGCTTAAGACGAATCTTAAACATCTTTTCAACATTTCTAGGATTATTCTAAGTCCAAATGAATTTAATCATACAAATGAATTAATCGTCCGGGAGTTTAAGTTTTGTTATCTTGCTCGATGAACTAGGACATTTGAATATCCTATAAGTGAAGTAACGCTTCTTTTAACACTCCTTTTTAAGAGTTATGACATCACGAGCTTTCGAGGGCAAATGGATGTTCAAGTGAGTTGTGATTTAATTTTAGTTAATGGATTTAAGTTTGGAATAGTGTTCAAGTTGTTTTAGATTTATTTTGAATTTCTTTATGTCTTAAGTAATGTTATATTTAATTCAATTTAATTTAATTTAACTTAATTTAATTTAATGTGGTTTAATTTAATTTAATTTAATTTAAGTTAATTTAATATAATATGCTTTAGCTTAATTTAATTCAATTTGATTTAATTTAATTTGATTTAGTTTTAATTTAATTTAATTTAATTTAATTTAATTTAATTTAATTTAATTTAATTTAATTCAATTTAGTTTAATTTAATTTAATTTAATTTAATTTAATTTAATTTAATTTAATTTAATTTAATTTAATTTAATTTAATTTAATTTAATTTTAATTAATTTAATTTAATTTAATGTAATTTAATTTAATTTAATTTAATTTAATTTAATATAATTTAATTTAATTTAAATTAATTTAATTTAATTTAACATTTTATTTTAAAGGGATTTGCTTTAAATAATTTAACTTTAATTTAATTTAATGATTAAATCTTTTAGCATTTTAAATCTTAAACTTGGATTATCATTTTAATTAGGGATTAAATATTATTGGGATGATTAATTTAGGGATTCTTAAATTAAAGAACAAATTTCTTCCTAATAACATCCCTATTTTAATAATTCCAAATTTATTATTCTTCCAAATTTAATTAATTGTTTTATTAAGGTTTATTTTAATTATTTTTAAATTTTTTAGTAGGTTTCTACCCTTTAATTATTTAAATTTCAATCATCCAAATCAGATTAAGATCAAATATTTTACCTTTTCATTTTATTAAGCCTAAAGTTTTAATTAAGGGTTAAAATTTTAATTACCATTTTTCCCTTCAAGCTTAATAATTTCATAACTCACTAAATTGAGCTCAAATGAATTTGAAATTTTTATGTGACTTCACTCATATGTCAATAAAGACATTAGAGGAGAAAATGTGATTTTTCTGTATTTAATTTATTTAGGTAATTATTTTTGGTGGAAAATAAGGATTTCCAAGGAAAATTTAATAATATGACCAAGGGAAAGTTTCTATCCTTAAGAAAATTATGGGACATTCCTAATGACGAGAGGACCACTTGGACCAATTTTGGTGATTTTTTTAATTATATTATTTTTATTATAATTATTTTGAGTTTTGGAGTATTAATTAATTTAAAAATAAAATAAAGTTTGAAAAATGAATTTTATATTTTTAAAAAATCTCTCTGATATCAAGGAAATGAGAGAATCAATTTTTATAATTTTCTGATTTTTCTTTGATTTATTAGAATTATTTTAATAGAAATGCTAGAAAATACATTTTCTTTAATTTCAAAATTACCTTAGGGCTTTAAAATTTAATAACTTATCATAGAGACCTAGGAAAAATATGGGATTTGTTCCTAAGTGACTAAAATTCAAAATTTGAAATTTTGGTGAATTTTATTATTTTTGTGATTTTTATTATTTTATTAATTATTAAAATATTAAAATAATGCAAAAAATCAACTTTTTTAGAAAATTGAAATTTTAATTTTCTTAAATTCCCCTAATATCATAGAGGCTCCAAAACTAATTTGGTGAATTTTTGAAAAGTATTTTGAAAGTTATGAATTTTCAAAGTTTAAATTGGCTAAATGGCTTAATCAACCCATTTGATAGAGGCTAACCAAACCCAATTGACTTCAAACTTTTATGGTGGGTTCCTCTGATCCTAAAGGTCAGTGGAGAATTGATTTCAAGTCAATTTGATGTGTGATTAGCTCTAATTAATTAAGAACCTATTTAGGGTGTTTAAGCCAATTAGGGTTATTCCAAGTGAATTAATTCAAAACCTATTTTTCCTAGGGTCCTCCGGTCATAAGAAACATCACCAAATTTTCCTAGAATTTATGTCACAACATGCTAATTATTGGATTTAAAATACTCAAAACAGTAACATGAATTTGAAAAATCAATAACTTCTCATAGGGATGGCCTCGACTTTGGAAAATTCAAGGAATGTTCCCAAATTCGGAGGCTTCAAAAGCCCTATGGTCTCATGCCATGGTGAATTTCCTATATGCATGGAGAATTAAAACAATGCAGACAGTAAATAAATTATTAAAAATAAAATACTTAATGAAATTAAATGATTTCTTTTCCACATTATTCTCCTCTCTTCACTGAGCAAGGGGGTATTTTTATTTTATTTTTCTGATTTTTCTACACAAAGTTATGAATTTTCAAAGTTTCTGATATTTAATAAGTACATTTAATACCCTATTTATCTACTTATCCACGCGGCGCCAGCGAAACATCGGCAGCTCTGAAGGGGTACGTGTCGCGCTGTGATTGGGCGCCGCCATCTGAGTCAGCCATCCCGGGACCCGCGATTCACGTAACATTCTCCGATCCGGCGCAATCCGAACCGTCCGCTCGATACACGCGCGATCCAACGGCTCCTGGTCATCGTCTACGACTGGTGTGCACTCGTGACCGTCAACCTTCTAACCCTAATTTCTCACTCGATTCTCAACGGATTTTCGTGTTCTTATGCTCTATGGATTCGTCTTGAAGAGACGAATACATCCATACGGTAAACATGCATTTAAATTGACTCAAATTAAAATGAGAATCTCCGGAAGCTCGGGAAGAAGAGGGAGTCCATACCTTTGCTCGCAGAAGTGAAGCTTCGATCCGAGAGTTGTGTCACCTTCGATTGGGTCCAAGTAAGCTCCGGATGAAGTCCCTTGGCACAGTGAATTGTCTAGCTATGAAAGTGACCACGGCCGATCACAAAGCTTGGAGGCTGGAACAACTCGGGTGGCTCAGGGATGGGGCTTTCGATGGAAAACTTCTCCTCTTGGTCCGGTGAAGGTGTAGGACCGAGTCGATTTGAAGATTGATCCACTGTGAAGAAGTGTCCTGGTTTTTGGGCTAAAGTTTGAGCACAAAATCGAGCTCGACTTGGAGGGAATCGGGCTGGAATTCGGTGGGGATCAAGTGCTCTATGTGTGGAGAGTGATCCGGAATGATTTTGGCGCAGTTTCCTTAAGGTTTGGTTCGGCACCTCTCATGGCCGAGAGGAGGTGGTGTTTAAATAGGAGAGGGTGGAGGGCCTCCCGTGGGGGTTTAAGGCTGGGAATCAGTCCGCTCCGGTGAGGAGAAGAAGAGCTATGCTCGTCCATTTGGGTTGAGACAAGTCGGCGAGGAGAATTGAATTTTTGGCTCCTCCCAAGGTCTCGGCCATTGTGTTTTCCGCGGCCCGGTGGTCGGCCGGCCGAGCACTCGGTCACCATCTTGTTCGGGTGGGTCGGGTCGGGGTTTAGTGCGATCAATCGGCCATGGACATGTGTAAAGGAGTTTGATTTAAATGGAATGGGAGAAGGCTCACTTTGGCTTGGTTTGGGTCAACCCACCATTTTGGGCTTGGTGCACCCTTCCAAGCTCGATTTTGAGCTGAGGGAATCATTTAGGTCAGCTTAGAAGGAGTGGTGAAGTCTCCATCCATGGTGAGGTGGCTAAGCATGGTTTAGTGTGTGACATGATTAAGGTAAAAAGGGTTAAAGGAGGTTTAAGAAAGAACCCCCTCTTCTTGCCATAAATGGACTAATGACAAGTCAAAGCCCTCATGGCTTCATGTGGCTTGAGAATGGCTTGTTCATGGCTCCATTCGGCTTGGGAAAAGTTTAGTCAACTTCATAAAAATGGATTTTAAGGATTTTGGACATTTTGGTGGAAAGTTGGATGAAGCTTTATTTAGAATTATTTGATCATTGGATTAGGACTTAGGGATGATTTTAATTGAATGCATGATGAAGAGAATTTGTCATATGGGCCTTGGATTGATTTTCCCCCTTTGGATTTTGGTGGAGATGGGCTTTAGGAAGGTTTAAGAAAGTGGGCTTTTGGTTTGGAAATAAATTTATGGATGGGGAATTTGTGAAGGATTGGGCCAAACAAATGTTGGTTTTAGCTCATGAAAGGGTCATGAGTGATTTGGAGCAAATTTGGGGTGGTTTGGGTTTGAATTGGGTTGGATTTGGGCTTCTTTGGTGAATGGGCCAATATAGGTCAAATTGGGCTAACTTGGGCCAATGTTGGGCTAGGGTTGAAATTGATGTAAAATAAATGTTGGGAAATGTTTATGGGAGTGTTTCAAAGAGGTTTTGGCTTTGGTTGGGTTTTGATTTTGAGGTTTGGGCCTATTTGGGTTAGGTTTGGGTTTAGGTCAAAATTGGGCTTTTTTATTTTGGGTTGAATTTGAGTGGGGTTTGGGTCTAAATTTTGGGCAAATCATGTTAGTGTTTTGTTTATGGGAATGCTAAGGAAGGTTTAGAAAAGATTTGGGGTTAATTGGAGTTGAATTGGGTGAGTTTGGGTTAGGTTTGGGTCATGGGTCCAAATTGGGCTTTAAGGCCAAAAGTGAAATTGGATCCCAATGCCAATCAAATTGGGCTTGGATTTGGTCTAGATTGGTGTTGGGGATGTTGAATTGAAGTTTAGAATTGAATTGGACCAGAATTTGGGTCAATTGGGTAGGTTTGGTTTGACATTGGGTTCACTTTGGGTTAAAATGGGTCAAATTGGGGATTTTGATAAAAGTGGGGTAAATTGACAAAATTTGCCCATGGTGTAGTTGAACAAAATGAAATTGGGAATATTTGGAATTTTCTGGAATTTTCTAGGAATTTTCTGAATTTTTGGATTTTTTGGCTAAGAGGGGTATTTTGGGTATTTGGAGGGTATTGGGAGGTATTTTTGGAATTTTTGGTATTTTTGGGTATGGATGATTAATTTTATTGGTGAGGAAATGTTTAGGAATGTTTTTGGGGAATTTTGGGTGATTTGGAAATTTTGGAAGATATGGGTAATTTCAAGGGTTTTGGGTAGGCTAGGCGGGTGTAGGGTCCCGGGGGTCAAAAATCGAAAATTTGGAAAATTGAAGCTTGGGTGAATGTAAGTGGAATGAAATCATTTTGGTTGAGCCATGAAGCCATATCAAGCCCACATGAGCCATGAAGGGACTCATTTGAGGCATCCACTATGTTGTTCCTAACCTCTTAGCCGAGGGCTTAGGGGTTAAGGACCATCCATGCGAATCACCTTCAAGAGTTAGGATGTCAAATTGGGTATGGGTGTGGTTTCAAGAGGTGTGTGAAAGTGTAGTGTATAGGTGTAGTGTGTGTGTAAGTCAGCCCCTTCACTGGACCAGTGCCACCTGGGGCGATCCTAAGGCCAAAGAATCCTATAGGAACTCATCCTTTAAACTTCCACATTTAATTTCAACCCTCTAGGTGATTAGGGGTCTACAATCAAGTTTGTGGAGTTTGCGGGGAGTTAAGAAGTGGTTTGAATTTCTAAGTGGTGGGTCCCAATTCTAATCCTCTAGGATAGTTAAAGGAAAAGCCTAAGGCTAGATCCTAAGTACTAAAGAGAAGAAGAGAAGACCTCATCAAAAATGAGGTCAACAAGCGCCAGTTTACAGAAAGTTACGACGTTTTGGCGGAATAATGCACCGAACGACACTCCTATTAGTGCGGGACGGCGCCCTATCCCGAATTCAAACTAGATTCAATGTATTTGGCTGGATTTTGAAAGGTTGCTTGAGGAAACTCTTAGGAATTCAGTTTTGGCCAAATTTATACACTTTTGGAGGCAAGTTTGAAAGGGTGGAAGAAATGAAGAGAAGAGTTTTGATTTTAGAGATAGTTTCTTTCCATTTTGTGTAGGAAGTTAGGTTATGTATTTTCTCTTCTAAGGAGTGTGAGAGGAGAGGGAAAGTGAGAGATTTCTTCTTTCTTACTTATCTAAAGAGAGAATTGTGTGTTGTTGAGAAGAAAAAAGAGGAGTCAAAGGAATTCCTTGAGATTCGCTTGGGAAGAGTTTGAGATAAGTTGTCTTTACTTTACTCTGTTTGTATGACGATGTTTTTATATATAAAATCCATGTTTTGTCGTCTTTTCCTCATGGGTCTTGAGTAGATTTCTTTGTCCTTCTCCTTTTCATGTGATGTGTTGTTGTTGTGAAATGGAAATGATGTGCCAATTTATTATGGAGAATTTGTGATGAACTTTTCACTTAGAACTTCAATTATTTTTTGATCTAGCCAATTGAATTGTTAAAACTTGTTGGAAAACATATGTTCTGAAAGAATTATGAGTTCCACAAAAAAAGTGAAGGTCACATTCACTGTCCATGAATGAGAGACGTAGTTCATGGGAATTAAGTGTAAATAAATAGGGAAATAGACTTTGATGTGCGTAGAATTAGAGATTTCAGAGTGACTGGCTGAAATCCATAATTTGGACCTAATGTTTAGAAACTGAAGCAATAGTTAGCCTTTAGGTGAAGGGGGTAATGGGAGCTCTGGAGTGAGAGCCAGTATCCTCCCAGCCCAACTATGGATTTAGGGACTAAACTTAGGATTAGCCAATGTTCTTTATATGTTGAAATATGGGTAAAGAATAGGAATGCTTCTATTTGGCACAATACAATTGCATCATTGATCTATGTCACAATAATCATCACATTATGATTGGAAAGGAGGAAGACTCTTTGTAACAACTGTACTTTGTTTTAAATTTAATCTTAGGTTAGTTTAACTTGCTAGAGTCTAGAACGTGCCTTGGTAGAAATTGTAACTGAATCTGTTTGTCTTTACTTTAAGAATTAAACCACTTTCAATTGTGCTGTAATTTGATTAATGATTTCTGTGCTATGCCATAAAATTAAAGCCTCCCTGTGGGATCGATAACCAGGACTCCACTAGAGCCCTGTATTACTTGAGCAATACGTATACTTGCATTAATTGTGTGACTCATTATTAGACAAAATTAATATATATATATATATATATATATATCTAAATCTGAGTTCATTAACTTTTGCAAATTAAATAAGTAGCACCAAGTTTTTGGGGCCGTTGCCGGGGAGGCAAGGTTAAAAAAGGGTAACTATTAAAAAATTTAATTTTGTAGTATTTGAAATCTTATATTTGAATTGCAAGTCATAATTTTGTGTGTTTGTTTGTCGTTAGTGTGTTTATTGTGCTTGCATGTGTAGTATCAGATCTATAGGTTAGTGCCTTACGATTCTGAATTAGAGCGTACTATTAGAAAAATTCGAAAACAACAAAAACAATCTGCAAATCCTCATAAAATGGTGAAAAACCTAAACAATCAAAATGAAAATATTCCAAGACCTTTAAGAGATTATGCTGATCCAACAGTAGACGAAATTCACTTAACTATTCAAAATCCTGATGTTGCTACTAATTCATTTGAGCTTAAACCTGCTATTATCCAAATGGTACAGAATAATCAATTTGGAGGAACACCTAATGAAGATCTTAATTTACATCTCACTAGTTTTCTAGAACTGTGTGCTACTTTTATGTATGATGGAGTGTCGAGCGATGCTGTTAGTCTTAGACTTTTTCCTTTTTCATCAAGGGATAAAGCTAAGGCATGGTTAAATTTGTTAGCACTGGATCTATTAGAACTTGGAGAGAGCTTTCACAAAAGTTTCCGTCGAAATATTTTCCTCCTTCCAAAACTGCTAAGTTGAGGAATGATATCACATTTTTTAGTCAGTTTGATGAAGAATCCATATATAAAGCTTAGGAAAAATTTAAAGATCTTCTAAGGAAGTGTTCACACCATGTTTTACCAGATTGGTTAATAATTCAACCTTTTATAATGGATTAGTGGGATCTTTGAGATGGGTTATCGATGCTGCTGCTGGTGGATGATTAATGTCTAAACCTTTTTATGAAGCATATTCGTTAATTAAAGAGATGACTACTAATAATTTTCAATGGCCCTCTGAGCGAATAAATCCTAAAGGAGTAGCTAGTATTCATGATTCCGATGAGATAACTATGATACTCTCTCAAATTGTTGCACTTTCTAAGAAAATAGACCAATATGTAATGGATTATTCTCCAACACCCCCAGAGTTAGAAGAAAATTCATCAGGATAAATGATAGACTCTCAAACCTCTTATGAAACCTTGAATGCTATATATAACAAAGTTAATAATCCTTATTCAAATTATTATAATCCTAGTTGGAGGAATCATCCGAACTTCAACTAGAATAACACCAACGTTGTTGTTAATCCGCAATAAGGAAACAATCTTATGAATCAAGTTGGAAATCCGAACAACCAAGAAAAAACCAATTATAGATCTTCTTATCCTCCTAGTTTTAATAGTAATCAACAATTTAAGGAAAAGAAGTTTTCTACTGAAGAAATGATTCTGAATATGGGTAATCAAATTCAAGCTCAAAACGTTGCAATGAAAACATTGAAAATCAATTGGGACATATCTTTATTGTGCTTAACAATAAACCTTCTGGGAATCTTCCTAGCAATGTTGAGATCAACCAGAAAGATCAAAACAAAGAGCAAATTAAGGCTATTTAATTAAGGAGTGGAAAAGAATTGGAACTAAGAGTTCAAAAAGAAGACGAAGTTGAAAAAGAGGAAGTGAACATTGAGAAAGCTTCTAATAAGATATATCCAGACGAATATCCACTAGAACCAATGAAGATAACCGTTGAAAAACCACCTCCTCCTTTTCCTCAAAGACTAAAGAAACATAAGAGGGATAACAGATTTGCAAAATCTTTGGAAATTCTTAAGAAATTAACGATTAATATTCCCTTTTTTGAGGGATTGGAGCAGATGCCTGATTATGCAAAGTTTATGAAGGACATACTTAAAAAGAAAAGAATGTTAAAGACCACGAGACTTTTGCACTTAGCGGAGAGTGTAGTACAATTATTCAGAAAAAGCTTCTTGAAAAACTTAAAGAAGCAGGTAGTTTCACTATCCCATGTGCTATAGGTGAGAAATTTTTCAGAAGTGCTTTATGTGATCTTGGAGCTAGTATTAATGTTAAGCCTTTATCAACTTTCAAAAGATTGGGAATAAGAGAAATTTCACCTACATCTATGACTCTTCAACTGGCTGGTCATTCTATCACTTATCCTAAATGAGTTGTGGAAGATGTACTAGTAAAGGTTGATAAATTTATCATTCCCGTGGACTTTATTGTATTAGATATGGAGGAACATAAAGAAATTCCAATTATTTTGGGAAGACCATTCCTTGCTACTTGAGAGATATGATTGATGTTCAAAATGGAGAATTAATTATGAGAGTCAATGACCAAGAGGAGACTTTCAACATTTTTTGAAATCTATGAAGTACCCTTCCACTGAAAAAGAGGATGAGTGCTATCGAAAAGAAGTCTGCGATTATTTGAGAGAAGATCGTTTTAAAGAAGTATTTGAAGAAAATTTTGGAATGTGATAATGAATATGAAAGCAAAAATGAAGATAATTTTGATGATATGAAGAATGAAAAGTTAGAATTTATTCAGGAAAATTTTGAAAGATTGGATACTATGGAAAATGGAGATAAAAGTTTAATTCCATCTATCATTAAACCCCCTGAACTTGAGCTGAAAATTCTTCCTAATCATCTAAAGTACATGTTTTTAGGAGAATCATCTAGTTTACCAGTCATTGTATCTTTGGATTTAAATGAATATCAAGAACAAAAATTATTTGAAACTTTAAAAAGATACAAAAAAGCTTTTGGTTGGTCCATAGCTGATATTAAAGGAATCAGTCCTTCGATCTGTATGCACGGAATTTTGTTAAATGAACAACATGAACCAAGAGTTGATCCACAAAGGAGACTGAACCCAATAATGAAAGAAGTAATTAAAAAAGAGATTTTAAATTGGTTAGATGCTGGAATTATATATCTTATTTCTGATAGTGTTTGGATGAGCCCAATTCATTGTGTTCCTAAAAAATGAGGAGTGATTGTTGGTTTAAATGATTGAAATGAAATTATACTAATAAGACAAGTCACGGGTTGGCAAATATGTATTGATTATAGAAAATTAAATGCCACCGCCAGAAAAGATCACTTTCCTTTACTATTTTTATACCAAATGCTAGACGTACTTGCTGGACACAAGTACTATTGCTTTCTAGATGGATATACCGGTTATCACCAAATACCTATTGCTCCTGAGCATCAAGAGAAGACTACATTTACTAATCCTTATGGAACTTTTGCTTTTAGAAGAATGCCCTTTGGATTGTGTAATGCACCTACAACATTTCAAAAATGAATGATGTCTATATTTAGCAAATTAATTGATGATGGAATATAAGTTTTTATGGATGATTTCTCAGTATTTGGAGATTCATTTGATGCATGCCTACGTAACTTAGAAAAAGTTTTAGAGGTATGAGAAAGAAAAATTTTAGTCATAAACTGGGAAAAGTGTCAATTTATGGTTGCAGGATAAATTGTGCTTGGGCATAAAATATCTGAATATGTCATGGAAGTAGATCCTGCAAAAATTTAAGTTATAGATAAATTACCACCTCCAACAACTTTGAGAGGGTTAAGAAGTTTTAGAGGACATGTAGGATTCTACAGGCAATATATTAAAGATTTTTCAAAAATTTCTAAGCCTCTATGTCAACTTTTGGAAAAAGATAGAATGTTTGATTTTAACGATGAATGCTTAAAATCTTTCGATCTATTAAAGGAAAAACTAATTGCTGCCCCTGCAATAGTTTCACCTGACTGGGAGAAACCATTTGAGTTAATGTGTGATGCTAGCGATCACGCTATTGGAGCTATTTTAGGGCAAAGACATGACAAAATGTTTAAAGTTTTATACTATGCTAGTAAGACTCTTACTGATGCTCAAATTAATTAAACTACTACTAAAAGAAAGTTTTTAATTATTGTATATGCTTTTGAGAAATTTAGATCTTACTTAATTGGAGCTAAATGTATAGTGCATACAGACCATTCTGCTATTACATACTTAATGCAAAAGAAGGATGCAAACCAAGACTAATTCAATGGATGCTTTTAATGCAAGAATATGGTTTTGAGATTGTTAATAGAAAATGGGTGGATAATCAAGTAGCAGATCATTCATCTAGACTTGAACAACCAAATTTGGATGATTTTGAAAAATAAATCACTGAAACTTTTTCTGATGAGAAACTATATAATATTATTGAAGGAAATTTACCGTGGTATGCTAATATTGTGAATTACATCGTTAGTAATATTTTACCACCTGATTTAACAATGCAACAGTAGAAAAAATTTAAGCATGATGCTAAATTTTATTTGTGGGACGATCCTTATCTATACAAGTAATGTAAACATCTTATTATTAGGAGACATGTGCCTTATGAAGAAACTGAAAAAATTATTCGAGAATGTCATGATTCTGAATTTGGAGGAGATTTTGGAATTAATAGAACTGCACATAAGATTTTGCAATCTTGATTTTATTGGCCTACACTATTCAGTGATATTTATAGATTTATCAAAACTTGTGATCGATGTCAGAGAATAGGCAATATATCTAGAAGAAATGAAATACCTCTAAATTTTACTTTGGAAGTAGAAATTTTTGATGCATGGGTATTAGATTTTATGGGACCATATATGCCTTCATTTGGAAATACATATATATATATACTGATTGTTGTTGATTATCTATCAATATGGATTGAGGCAATAGCTTTACCTAGGTGTGATGCTAAAAGTGTTTCGAGATTTTCAATGAAAAATATTTTCACAAGATATGGAACGCCTAGAGTAATCATCACTGATGGAGGATCTCATTTTAAGAATAATCTGATTTAGAGATTAGTGGAAAAATATAATATTATATATAGAATCTCTATAGCTTATCATCCACAAACTAATGGTTTAGCAGAGGTATCGAAGCGTAAAATTAATTAATTTTTGGAGAAAGTCATTAATCATGAAAAATTGGATTGGTCTGCTAGATTAGATACTTCTTTATGGGCATACAAAACTGCTTATAAAACTCATATACGAATGTCCCCTTACAGATTAATCTTTAGATAAACTTGTCACTTGCCAGTTGTACTAGAATATAAAACATATTGGGCAATAAAGAAATTGAATTTTAACTTGAAAGATGCTGGTGTTGACCTTATGGAAAGCATGTAATGCCTGAGCTTTTGGGCCGCGAAGACCAGGGCCAAACAATGCTTCTTAATCGAAGGATACTTTACTTCCGTCGGAATTGGAGTCGCCAGAAATTATCGGCATATTTTTAGGTTATGTGTTGTATTTTGTAAAGGGGTCGCCTATAGAAATTGTCAGTGAATTTTTAGGTTTTGAATTTAATTTAAATGTATATATAATTTGGAACGTAGCATTTGATTTTGAAAATAATTTTAAGTTTGAAAATTTTAAGATATAAAATCAAACCGATCTCACATCCCAAATAGTTTATATAAACGAGCACCACACCACAAACTGCATATCTATCCAAAGAATAGACACACTGCTTGATTATGGTGCTCGATTAAATAAACTAGAAGATTTGTGAAATTCGTTTGTTCTGCGAACCAATTTTATAAGCCGATAAGTTCCTCTGATTAATATAAATGACTTAAGCAGGGTTTATATTACCTAGGTTCTTAAAGTTCCCTATAAGGGCAAGCCCCTATAGTTAACTACATCTTAAATGACGAAAATCATTTAAGAAAACTCTCGATAATGATCAATGGTTTTGCTCTCAAGAATTTCAAAGTTTAAGGTTTCAAACAAATTGGATTTTGGAAATTTCAATAGGGAATAGCTCAAATTTGAAACAGTTTATTTTTAAGAGTCCAAAGGAAGAGAACTAGAGGATGTCACGGACCCGAAGTGAACTTCGGTGACTTCCGGACTATCCTGTGATTTGGCTTCAATTTGAGAGTTTATTTAATGTTGTAATCATTCTAATTTTAGTTAATTAGGACTTATACTTGTATGACATAATCACATAAATAGCCTCGAAGATGTGAGGGTTTATGTCGTACCAAATGACTACCTCGGAGTCCTAAAACCGGTTAGGGCTTAAGTTGCAAAACATGATTATGCAAATGCCTAACGAAAAGTTGAGGATTTATTTTGCACTAGACAAACTAATTCGAAATCCTATGGCTTGGTTATTTAATTCTAAGAAAGATTTAGCTGATGTAGACCCAAGTTTTGCTGTTGAAGATGGCCGTGCTGCCCACTATGCTCCAAGCTCCTTGTTGTTGCAGAGGTTTAGTTTTAGAAGGTGAAAATCAGGAGATGAGAGAAGTGTTTTGGTTTAGAAGAGTCTTAAGGTTCAAATGTCTTAATTCTTTAATTAAAAAAAACCTTAAAGTTGATTAAGCTGGACCGATTAAGATCCCACGGTTCCGTCATCCCGGCACCGCAATTTTCATCGGATTCACTTAGTCCAAATGAATTATCTAAACTCAAATGAATGAGTTCCACACTTTCATTTAGACAGTGGGAAATCTCATTAGCAACACATGGGTTACATCATCTGAGGTATTCCCGATCATCCAACGAGACGATTTAATTTAGTTATGATTGTAGTGTTATTGGTTTGGTTTGTGATTAAATTTTGAGTTTTCTTATATTTTGAAAATGTTGTGAAGTGATTTATTTCATCCCAAGCAGTTATATTTGTAGTAATGTAAAGTACTAAAAAGTAAAGTGTGGGAAAGTAAAGTGTGGTAAGGTACTGTAAACTGTAAAAGTGTACCTGGCGAGTCTTCAAGTTCCACCACCTGAAACTTCAGTCTTGCATTGCATATGTATATGTTTGTAATTTTTGCAGGAGTTAAACCATGCTAGAAAACAGGAAAAAGTAGAACTAAAAGTAGTAACTAGCCAGTACTATGATCTCTATGTTAAGATTCTGGTTGTCTACCAAGTCCTATGATGTTTATGAAAATTTTTATGTTCTGTTTTATTGAACTTTGTCAATTTTAATTGAGGATGGTTTCGTTAAGCAGACATATTAAGTTTAATAGACCTCTAAGGTATCCAAAAGGTCAGGAGAGGGATGCAGGTCCATGCTTCCCTCTCACAGTCTGGTGAAAAGTCTCGGGCTCATTTAGACTTATTATGTTGCTTAACAACTCATGCTACCTATACCCTTATGCTTAATGAGCACTGGTGTTCGGGGATGGTTGGGGCAAATGGGTTTAGGTGTGGTTTGGGTTTGAATTTGGTGGCAACTGGTAGTTTGATTTGGACTTATGGGAGTACTATGGAGAGTTTGTAATTTTAATTATGGAAGATTTGCTTGTGTTTGTGTTTACTTTGGGGATTGGAAGATTTGAATTTGGTTTGTGTTTAGATTTGGTTTGTGTTTGGTTTGGTTTGGTTTTGGTTTTAGTTTTGGTTTGGCATTTGGTTTTGGTTTGGTTTTGGGTTTGTTTTGGTTTGCTTTGATTTGTGCTAGGTTTTGAAACTAGGGATTTTGAGTTTGGAATGTGAATTGGGAAGGTTTTGTGGACATTGGGTAAAATTTGGGTTACTCCATACGTTCACTAAGCATAAGGGTATTCTTATTATGTTTTCTATACCAAGTTGTGACTTTCTAAAGGTCTCTGTAAAAAAAAAATAAGCCATGCCTCAGGAGGCATATCCTAGGTTCGGTCATTATCGTTACTATTACGGGTTTGCCGTTGTCATCGTCGTGTTGTTGTCTTTGTTGCATTATGTTATGTATGTGTTGTTATTGTATTATGTATGTTATTGTTTTGTTTTGTTTTTGTCTTGTGTTATTGTTATTATTTATTTATGTATTATGTTATTATTGTATGTTATTTTATTGTTGTATTAATATTATTATATATATTATTATCAATAAATTATTATTGTTTTATTTTTTTATTTATAATTGTTATCCTTATTAATGTTATTTACTTATTTTATCTTAATTTAATTTATAATTACTTAATATTTATTTATTTGAATTATTATTTTTGGTTCTCATTTAATTATTATTATTTAATTTAATTAATTTAATTTAATTTAGTATAAATTATTATTTATTTATTTAATTTATTTAATTAATTTAATTTAATTTAATTTAATTTATTATTTATTTACCTAATTGTTTACTTTAATATAGTTTAATTTAATTTATTATTTATTTACAATATTATTTAATTTAATTTAATTTAATTTTGAATTTTTTTAATTTATTTAATTTAAATTAAATTATTATTTATTTACACTATTGTTTAATTTAATTTAATTTATTTAATTTAATTTAAATTTTTTACATTATTATTTTATTTAATTTAATTTAATATTCGATTTTCGTTACTTTAATTTAATTTAATTTAATTTATTTAACTTATTTAGTTTAATTTAAATTACTATTTATTTACATTATTGTTTAATTTAATATATTTTAATTTAATTTAATTATTATTTATTTACATTATCATTTAATTTAATTTAATTTAGTATTCGGTTTTCATGTATTTATTTTATTTATAATTATTTAATTTTAAATTATTATTTTTTTAATATTGTATTATTTTGAAATTTCTTATTTTGTTGCTTGTTTAACTTTATCATAATTATTTATTTACTTATTTACTTAATTTATTTAAAATAGGTATAGTTTGTTATTTATTTACATTATGTGTATTATTTATTTAAACTTATTGTGATTATTTATTTATATTAATTTTATTATTGTATTTATTTATATTTTGGAAATTTTTATTTATTATTTTTGGCTTTATTGTTATTGCACATTTATATATATTATTATCATTTATCTATCTTTTATCATTTAGTGTATATGTATTATAAGTTATTTTTATTATAACTTTATTATTATTAATTAATTGTATATTTTTATTACTTAAATATTGTTGATTTATTATTTTTAATTTGTATTATTAATTTACATGATTTTTTATTATCCTTTATATTATTATTTATTTATTTATAAAGCTATTTTAACACTCTCTCTCCTAAATTATCCTTTCTTTTATTTAAAGTTATTATCATTTATATTAAGTTTTTATTTATTAAAATTATTATTCACATATGTATTTATATTTTAAAAAGACACTTTTATTTGTTTACTTTATTTTCATTATATATTTAAGTTTATAATTATTTATTTTATTCTTATCACACTCTTTTTGTTATTTACATATTGTTATTATTAATATATATATATATATATATATATATATATATTATTCATTTAGTTATTTATATTTTAGTAGTATTTATTTAAATTTAATATAGTGAAGTTATATTATTTAAATGTAGTGTAGTTATTTATTTAAAATTTAGTATATTTATTTTTACAAGTTTAGTATGGTTATTTTAAACTTAATATAGTTGTTTTAAATTTGGTATAGTTTATTTTAACTTTAGTATAGTTTATTTCAAATTTAGTATAGTTTATTTTATTATGTCACTTATTTATATATAATTTATTTACATTATTATAAACATTATTTGTTTAGTGTATATAATTTATTTACAATATATTTAACATTAATTTATATATTATTTAGTACATATAATTTATTCACATTTATTTATATTATTAATTTACATATATGTAATTTATGTAGTTATTTTAGTAGTATGTTTGTTCATTATTATTTTCATTATGTCATTTTAAAATTTTATTTTGTTTTCTTTCCTCTTATTTTTATTTTATCATTATGTTTATTTCTTTTTTCTCTTTTATTTTTATTTCCTTTATGTTATATTATTTCTTTTAAATTTTAAAATTTATTTTTCAAGATGATAAAAACTAGTTGGTATATTTGTAAATATTGAAACTAGTGAGCCTAAATAATTGGATAATTTGCATGAAAAAGAAATCCTAAGGCTAAACATGGAAAGATTTAAAAAGTAAATAGCTTGCATGAAAGATAAATTTAAGGCTAAACATGGAAAATTTTAGAAATAGGCATACAAGAAGATTTGTGAAAAATTAAACAACTTGCATATGAATTTGAAAATCTATGTAAAGGAAGAAGAAAACTAAACAAGATGCATGTATATGTGGGATCTTAGGCTAAGCATGAGAAGGGTGAAGAATTTTTTGAAGCTTAAGTATTCATAAAATAAGAGGGAGGGGGATGAAACTTACCTTGCTTTGGAGGAGTTGATGGAAGAACCTTGAAGAGGGGATGCCCTTGTTGAAGCTCACGGCTAGAAGGAGTTGGGATTGTAGAATGGAAGTTTGTGGCTAGCTTGGAAGGAGGAGAAGAGGAGGAGAGGGAGGCTCACGGTTTTTTGGAGGAGTTGGGAGTAGGATGATGAAGTGAATGAAGTGTATAAGAGTAGGTGTGTGAGTGTGTAAAAATGGGATGGTGAGGGATTTTTATAGAGGGGCTCACGGCTAGAAGTCAAAGAAGGGGTGAGGGAGAGGTGAGGTGGAGGTATGATGAAGGTAAGGAGGAGGTGAGGAAATTAATGCTTAGGGTGAGGGTAGAAGTGAGGGGAGGCATGGAGGGAAGACTTTTTAAAGAGAAAAAAAAATTCTTTTTTTTTGTTATTTTTTTAAATTTTGCCGTGAGATGAAAGAGGGGGAGTATATGGGTGTGTGTGTGAGTGTATTTTAATTTTACGTTTTTTTTTATTTTAATTTTACGTGATTATTATTGTATGGTATGTGATATATATATATATATATATATATATATATATATATATATATATATATATATTACCTTTATGATGTTCAATTTAATTTGTGTTTTTAGATTATGTGAATTATAAAATTTTGATGATATTGATGTGTAAAAATGTGCAAATTATTGGTTTAAATAATTAAAGAAAAATTGGGGTGACGTTAGAAGGTTTATTTGGCTTAAATTGGTCACATTTAGCCATAGATCCAAATTGGTCGATTTGGGCTCAAGTTGGGCTAACATGGATTTGGATTTGATCTAAGCCCAAGTGATCTAGTGAAATTGTGTAGATAATTGTCATTAATGATTTGAACCAATTTTGGAGTGATTTGGAGTTGGTTAGGTACTTTAATTCAGTGAGATTTGGAGTTTGGG
Source organism: Papilionanthe hookeriana x Papilionanthe teres (assembly GCA_022702705.1). Lineage (NCBI taxonomy): Eukaryota > Viridiplantae > Streptophyta > Magnoliopsida > Asparagales > Orchidaceae > Papilionanthe > Papilionanthe hookeriana x Papilionanthe teres. The sequence goes on from CM040426.1 coordinate 107,282,613, forward strand.
TCCATTTTGAGAACATTGGGCTAGCTTGAGTCTAGGTTGGGCTAGAGTTCGGTTAGGACATAATTGATTGTTGATAATTGTCAAGGGGAATGTGGCAAATAGTTTTCAACATTAATTTCATATCAATTTGAAGTTTTGGTCAACCAATTAGGTGGAATTTGGGTCATGTGGCTAGTTTGGGTCAAAATGGGGAGGTTTTGGTTCAAGTGAGTTTGGGTTGAGTTTGAGACCAAATTGGTAGAAATTATTGGTTTTATTTGATGTAGGGGAGTATTAGGAATGATTAGTAACATTATTTGGAGAAATTTGATTGACATTAGGCTCAATGTGGGGACTTTGGGTCAAGTGAGTCAATTTAAGGACTTTTGGGTTCAGGCTCAAATTGGTTTCAAATGTGGGTCCCATTGAGTTAGTTTTGATTGAAATTAGTATTGTGGTTATTGAATTGAAGTTTAGAATTCAATTTGATCAAAATTAGGGTCAATTGGGTTGATTTAGTTTGACATTGTGTCCATTTAGGTTAAGTGAGCCGACTTGGGATTTTGAATTGAAAGTGGGTTAATTTGGCAAAATTGGGTTATGGTGTAGTTGGAAAAAATAAAATTGGGAATTTTTAGGATATTCTCGAATTTTTTTGAAAATTTTGGAATTTTTGAAATTTTGGGCCAAGAAGGGTATTTAGGGTACATGGAGGTTATTTGGAGTGTATTGAGGTATTTTGGTGGATTTAAGAGGTAAGTATTGTTTTAAAATAATTTTTAAGAATTTTGGGAATTTTGATTAAATTTTGGGAAATTTTGGATGATTTGGTGGTTGTAGGGGCAATTTAGGTAATTTTTGGTAAGTTTAAGGACCCGATGTCCAAACCTGTAATTTTGGGAAAATGAAAGGGGCTTCAAATAGGGGAGAATGGGACCATTTTAGTGAGGTCAAGATTGAGTAAAAAGTGATTTGGAATGGAATTAGGGTTTAGGAGTATGAGTCATGGACTTAGCCAAGTCCAACCATCTTGGGACCAAGTCTAACCAAAAGGTAACCTCTTTATGACCCTTCACATATTGACCCTAGCCATCTTAACCAAAGATCAGTGGCTCTAGTCCAATTATGTGAGTTTCATAAAGGGTAGAAGGTTAGGGTTCAAGGTTTAGGTTAAGTGGCTTAGGGGTGTGTGTGTGCAAGAGAAGTTCAAGTCACCCAAGGTTACCCTAAGTCCAAACAATCCTATAGGAACTCACCATTGGTTGCCCATATGGTGGTTTCAACCTTCTAAGGTGATTTAGAGGTTTGCAACCATCCAAGTGTGGTCCCAAGAGGAGTCAAGAAGTGGTTGAATTGCTGAAGAGTGGGTCCCAACTCTAGTCTTCTAGGATAGTCAAAGGAGAAATCCTATGGCTAGATCCTAAGCACTAAGAAAAAGAAAAGACCTCACCAAAAATGAGGTCAACAGCTGGTGAGAAGAGACTGTTGCAATTTAATGAAATGGAAGAAATCAGAAATGAATCATATGATAATGATAGAATATATAATGAAAGAAGAAAGATATGTAATGATCGGAAGATTGTCAAAAAGGAATTTGAACTAGGACAACAAGTTTTATTATATAATACAAGATTGAAATTATTTCCGAAAAAACTGAAATCTAGATGGACAGGACCTTTGATTGTCATAAAAGTATATCAGTTTGGAGCTGTGATTATTGAATACCCTAAATTTGTAAAAATATTCAAAGCAAATGGCAAAGATTAAAACCATATTTTGAAGGCAATTGACCTAATTTTAAAGAGGTTTTAATGTTGGATCAACTTGAATAACTGAAAGTTAGATAGGGCTGACGATGTCAAACCAAGCGCTCTGTGGGAGGCAACCCAGAGTTATTGAGTTTGTGTTTTGTTTTATATGTTATTTGTGTTTGATTATTACTTAATTAAGTTTTATTCTTCCTTAATTATCATTAATAACATTTAAGAAATGAATCAAATCATAATTTAGAAAAAAATTTGATCGAAGTGAAGTTTGGTGAAATTTGAACTGGAGCCAAACGGCGCTGCTATCAGAGCCGGACAGCGCCGTTGTTCAGAAAATCATTTCTCATCTTTAAATCTGAGTTTTGGCGGTTCTATGTGATAAATCCTCCATTAGAACTCCCAAAAACCGCCCCTAGATGTAGGAACTGCTAAAGGAACGAAGAGGAAGATCCAAATTCTTATCTACATGGATTTTGACTCGATGGAAACGTAAAGATTTCAAGTGTTTTACCGTAGAAAGTTCATAAGTTCGAGGCACAGTGGCTATTCAACAAAAATATCTCGGAAATGAGAATGATTAAGGAGCAAGGCTTTGTGAATCAAGGTATGAATTATCCTACGACTAAAATTGATGAAATTATTATTCAGAGACGTTGAGAAGTATTGTATTATACTACTACCGCTGTAGTTGTTCCGGTTGTGAAGGAGTTTTATGCAAATCTTCATGGAATCAACCAAGGATCAGTCTATGTGCGAGGGAGGCTTGTCACATTTATCCTGCAAAAATTAATGATTTATACATGATTGAGAATGTACCAATCTACCACCATTTGAATTTTGCCCCGATAAAGGACAATATGAATGATATATACAGATACCTGACGGATGAAAGTGATGAATGGGAGATAAGAGATAACAGGTATGTAAGTTTCTCGACCACACTGTTATACCCTACATCGAAACACTTACATTATTTCATATGTGCAAAATTGCTCCCAACAATGAAAATCAGTAAGGTAACCAAGGAGTGTGTTATTCTGAATTATCGTATTCAGAATAGGAATGCTTATTGATGTTGGTTCAATAATTGTTAAGTCTGTTTTGGGATTGATCGTTCCTGGATCAAAGTATGGGCTTGGAAATCCTTCCACCATATTTCTCCTCTACAGTCAATCACAAGTGTCATATGAGAACTGGGAAAGAGTACTTCTACCTTGGAAGCCTATAGAACCAGAAGATGCATATAGTAACCAAGAAGTTGGTGAGAATAATTGAAGATCAACCATCTTAAAGGTCAGCACCTATTCCTCATTTTCCTGAAAGTTCACAGATCATCCTGAAGAAAATCAAGAAATTGGAGAAGGAAGTACAACATTTGATGAATGCAATCAACAATCTTTCTGATTTCTTTGATCATATGGATTGGAGAATGAAGGAGCACTTTGAGCGTTCTAGATATCTTGAAGGAAGTTTGACGCGATTGATGAGAAGGAATGGATGGATTGAGGAGGATTCTACTGAAGAATTTCTATTTCGTCCATTCTACAATTTATTTATTCATGCTCAATCAATGGGAGATCTTAGAATTGATGATAGTTCTAAGGAAGAATGAAAACTTGATTATTATATTTCTGTGTTTGTGTATCAGATTGTTTTGCTTTGCTTTGCTTTGCTTTATTTGGCTTGAACGTTATATTTGGACATGCTTGTTTGTTTACTTTTTAGCGTTATTGTGTTGTGGATGTGTGCGACACTAAATTTAAGATTATATGGCTTGATGATGTGTAATGTTTAGTGTTTTGTGCTGTCGGCATATTTTTAGGTTATGTGTTTTATTTTGAAAAGGGAGTCGCCTACAAAAATTGTCGGCGAATTATAATTTAAATAAATAATTTGAAAAGTAGTATTTGATTTTGAAAATAATTTTGAATTTGAAAATTTTAAGATATGAAATCAAACTGATCTCACATCCCGAATAGTTTATATAAACGAGCGCCACACCACAAACCGTGTATCTATCCCGAAGAATGGACACACTCGCTCGATAATGGGGCTCGATTAAATAAACCGGAAAGGTTTGTGACATCCGTTTGGTCCGCGAACCAATTTTATAAGCCGATAAATTCCCCGTTTAATATGAAACTATTAAACGGGTTTATATTACTCGGGTTCTTAAAGTTCCCTATAAGGGCAAGCCCCTATAGCTTAATTACATCTTAAGTGACGGGAATCACCTAAGAAAACTCTCGATAATAATCAATAATTCCGCTCTCAAGAATTTCAAAGTTTAAGTTTTCAAGGGGTTGAATTTTGGAATTTCAATAGTGGAATGGATCAAATTTGGAACATTTTTATTTTGGGAATTCAAAGGAAGAAAAGTAGGAGAGATCACGGATTCGAAGCGGACTTCGGTAATCTCCCGACTATCCTATTATTTCGGCTTCGGATTTAGGAAAGTCCTAATGTTTATCTAATGTTTTAATCTTGCCAAATTAGGGCTTATATTTATATGATAGAATCATACAAATTGCCTAGAAGATATAAGGGTTTATGTCGTATCGGACGACTACCTCGGAATCCTAAGACCGGTTAGGGCTTAATTTGCAATGCAAATGCCTAACGCAGGATCGAGGATTTATGTTGCACTAGTGCAAACTACCTCGAAGTCCTATGGCTTTGTTATTTAATTCTAAGAAAGTTTTGCTGATGTAGGTTTCAGCTTTTGCTGACGACGATGGCCGTGCTGCCCACCATGCTCCGAGCTCCTTGTTGTTGCAGAGGTTTTAGTTTTAGAAATCATAAATCAAGAGATGAGAGAAGTGTTCTGGTTTAGAGAAGTCTTAATTTCCAAGTGTTTTTTTTTTTGGTGTTTTAATTAAAACAGATCTTAAAGTTGATTAAACAGAACCGATTAAGATCCCACGGTTCCGTCATCCCGGCACCGTTATTTTCATCGAATTCACTTAGTCCGGATGAATTTGCTAAACTCAACTAAATGAGTTCCGCACTTTCATTCAGACCGTGGGAAATCCCGTTAGCAACACGTGGGTTACATCATCCGAGGTATTCCCGATCATTCAATGAGACGTTTTAATTTAGTTGTAGTTGTAGTTTTGTGTTCTGTTTGTGATTAAATTTTGAGTTGTCTTATATTTTGAAATGTTGTGGAGGTGAATTTTATCTTGTAGTGTCTTTTAATTTAGTTATGGGTTTCAGCTTTGGTTTCTGTCCTAAAGGTGTCGGTTTTCATGCAACCGTTGTTTATCATGCAAGAAAAGTAAAGTACAGAGTGCATGTAAGTAAATTGCAATAAAGTAAAAGCGTACTCGGAGAGTCTTCCCGTCATTCCAAGCTCGCACTTAAAATACGTTAGAATATTTAAGCAAGTTCCTAGGTAAAGCTAAGGGAAAAGGTTTATGGTTTTCTACCAAGTTCCTAATCCTATAACTAGTTGTTTCCTATGACGTCTAGGTTCTCTCGTGTTTTGGTTTCAAGACGATTTTCTTCATCAAAGAACAATTAAGTTCAATTGTTCTTTAGAATATCCTATCATATCGAGGAAGTGCTTAAGAAGAATCTTAAACATCTTTTCAATATTTCTAGGATTGTTTTAAGTCCAAATGAATTTAATTGTGTAAATGAATCAATCGTCCGAGGTTTTCAAGTTTTGTTTACTTGCTCAGATGAACTAGAACATTCGAATGTCCTATAAGTGAAGTAACATTTCATTTTAATGTTCTATTTGTAGAGTTACGATAACTAAAGCTCCTAAGGCAAAATGATATTTAATGATTTGTGATTCAAATTTAAGTTCAAATTAATGATTTAAGTTTCGAATAGTGTTCAAGTTATTTTAGATTTATTTCTTCATGTCTTAAGTGATGTTATTTAATTTAACTTAATTTAATTTAATTTAATTTATTTTAATTTATTTAATTTAATTTGATTTGATTTAATTTAATTCAATTTAATTTATTTGATTTAATTTCTTAATTTAATTTAATTTATTTGATTTAATTTCTTAATTTAATTTAATTTAATTTAATTTAATTTAATTTTTAATTTAATTTAATTTAATTTAATTTAATTTAATTTAATTTAATTTAATTTAATTTAATTTAATTTAATTTAATTTAATTTAATTTAATTTAATTTTAATTTAATTTTATTTATTTATTTAATTTAATGTATTTAATTCATTTAATTTAATTTAATTTGTTTATTTGATTTAACTTAATTTTAATTTAATTTAATGCAACTTTTAATCTTGATTTAATTTAATTTAATTGAGATTTTTTTGAAAGAGTTTAATGATTTAATTTAATTTAATGATTAAGTCTTTTAATATTTTAAATTTGAGTTATCATTTTAATTAAGAGATGATTAATTTAGGGATTTTTAAATTAAAGAATAAGTCTCTTCCTAATAATATCCCTATTTTAATAATTCCAAATTT